>JAYXIM010043968.1:1200000-1800000 GCA_037575425.1 Anastrepha fraterculus
CCCAGGTGAAACGCTCGGAGGGAATGCCCAAGCAGATGCCAACTATCTTATAAATACTGGCCATCATTTCATCGATCTTTTGTGTAACCACCTCATCGGGCGGTGAAGTTCCCAAAAGTTCACGCAATATTTTGGCATACTCACGAAGCTGAAAGTAGTTGGCAACATAAGATGCGTATTAATTTACTTTTTTTGTTTCGTTTCGTTTCCACGCAATTTACCTTGCTTTTCAGTATGGCATTCATGCGCATGCTCGCCTCACAACTGTATGTCTCTGGGAAGCATTTCTTTGGCATTAAACCATGTTTGGTTATTAAATTAACTAACATATCCCATTGGCCGCCATCCGAAGTTGGGTCCTTGAGAGTTAAAAAAGAAAACACATACAAACTTTAGTTAATTCAATTCGTTGGTTCTAACTCAATTCGCATTATTACATTCAATAAAAATGACACCAAACGTCCGTCCACCGCCTCATCGCGCTTCGCCGTCTTTACAATATTATTTAGAAAATAATTGCAACGCTCAATTTTATCCCAATAGAATAGGTAGCCCTGAGAAAATTCAAATTCATCGATATTTAAACGCTTCATAAATGGCAGGCGTATGCAGTTGAGCGCAGCAAACAGCCAACAACGGCCGGAACTTTTTTGGTTAGTAATGGGTTTGCCCTCGCTTTCCACCTGTTGATCAAAGAGAGAGGGAATAATTTTACTACAAACTCCTTCAAATTTATTATTATAATTTGACTCACCTTATAAGTAAATACATGATTGGTGAGTTCAAGCGATTTGCGCGACAGGCAAACATCAAATGGGTCCACACGCGAGCAGACATTCTGTGCAAGAATGTTCTTCGGTTCGCTGTAGAAGTTCTTACGCCATTCATCCAGTTTCTGTTTCGTGATGGCATTTGGATTGCTAGTAGTGTAATTGGCTGGAAATAAAGTTGCAGCAGTTGAGTAATTTAAACGAGCGCCGAATAGTTTATATTTGCAAGTAAAAACGGATGGTAAACGGTTGGACAGATATTGGCGTCGAATCGAGGAGGTAAAACGTAGTGCGACTGTGACTGTATGGGCATCACCCCCCGACGCCCGATATACGCATACAGCCGCCAACCAATTGGTGGAAAACACATTTGCATAAATACCAATGCATAATTTTGAATATAAAAATAAAACAAAACAAAAATGGTAAAGATTATGTCTAATTTTTCGCGTTGTTGGGTGATAAGTAAAGAAGATTTGGAAAAAAGCGAAAATGTGTAAAACATTTACAGCTATGGATATTTGGTATTGTTTGCAGGAAAGCACATACATACACATGCAAGTAAACACGTACACAAACACACGTATGTATGTTTTTAGTCAATATTGTCTTGTCTGCCATTCGTGTGAGCTTTTTTTATTTTCATATCACATGCAACAAAAAGCATACGGGGTAGGTCAACAAACCTTTCAAGACATAAACGAGTGACACGAATTTCAAATTTCATAACTTCAAGGTCGTTTCGCTTTTATGATTGCAAGCACAATGCAAATCCAGTTGCAGTTCTTTGCATCAACATTCGCGCATTCATGGCTCGTGGTGACTGTGCCATGTTGTAATGTGAGTATACTCACTTTAATAGCGGCGCAAAATTTAATAATTATTTAAGTTTAATTGTTCCTGCATGGAGACATGTGAGATTGTTCTCCATATTTGCGCATGCATGCAAGTTGGTTTGCGTTAGGTGCCTGCAAGGGGCGTTAGCGATGCTATCAAACAGCTTTTCTAACTGTACTTGAACAAATTCAAGCTCATTTTTGATAGAGTCATTTTCCCTTTGTTTGGTAAAGCTTGCAGTAAAAATTAGAAAAACCAACACGTTCGCTTTATTGTTGCAAAAGCTATAAGCAGAATGCAAATATTTAATGTAGGGGAAGTGGGGGATACTTGATCACGAGGGATACTTGATCAAATTACAGTTTTCCCTAACCTATATTATTTTAATAATATTTATTTAATACTTGATCACGAGGGATACTTGATCAAATTACAGTTTTCACTAACCTATATTATTTAAATAAATATTAGGGAGGGATACTTGATCAAATTACAGTTTTCCCTAACCTATATTATTTTAATAATATTTATTTAAATAATATAGGTTAGTGAAAACTGTAATTTGATCAAGTATCCCTCCCTAATATTTATTTAAATAATATAGGTTAGTGAAAACTGTAATTTGATCAAGTATCCCTCGTGATCAAGTATCCCCCACTTCCCCTATGTATGTATGTGTGTATGCACAGTGTTTAGTAGTATACTTTGCAGTAAAAAATGGGGCATATTTATAAAGCGACTGATTCTGGTGCCCTCAAATCGGCACAGTTCCAGAAGGGAAGTATCGGTGCTCGGTTGTTCTCCGCCAACACCCACACCTTTCATGCCGTGTCTATAGAACGTTAGTGTGCAGATGATAGCCCGACTTACGGCCTGGTACAACTTAACCGATAAAAACAAATGCCATGCAATGAAAATGTGTGCTTATATCTGCATGTGGTTGGCTAAAAAATACATACATAGTTTATCCACAAAAGAAACGAGGCATATAATCTTATCTGAATTGCATTTTATGTGCAATAATAAAAATATACGGACGGAACGCAACCATTGTTTGATTGCCATAAGTCAAATACAAAGTCATTTGTTTAGAAGGAATCAAGATTTATATTTCGCACAACAAAGAGGAGAGTTTGTATGTTTTATATAGGTATTTAGTGAAAATTACTTAAATTATGATATATTTATATGTGTCTAACATTTTCCGGTTGCAAAAGAATTAAACAGACTTAGTATATTTAACCCTTAGAGTACGGAGTGGGGGACTTTAGGTCCCCCAGCTTAGTTTTTCTTTAATAACTTCGTAAATAATTTCTTTCTATCTTTTTCCCTTTAGGTAGTCGAGTTTTATTTTAAATCCTGTATAGAAAACTTATCGTTTTTAATTTACTAACAATCTTTGTAATATTAATATGTCAACTTATCAACAAAACAAAACAATTTTTGTGTGAGGCACTTTAGTGACCCCACTCCGTCCTTTATGTTATAAAATAGACTCCGTACTCTAAGGGTTAATCAATAGAGGCAGTTATACTTGCTCAGGAATGTCTGACAGCTCTAAATGATACTAGCACCGTCTTCAAGGTCAGTCTTATATGGGTTCCGGGACATAGAGATATTAAAGGAAAGGAGCTAGACGGAAGGGGTACTAATCTGCCGCTGCTTGAAAACAGAGGCAATATTGGAAACCTATGGTAACTTAGTAGTACCCAGGAGGCCAATAGGTCATGAAGAAGAGAAAATACTAATTTGATCGCAAATAGATAAGAAAAGATCAGGAGAGTTACTTAACCTCTCAAGAGAGAACATCTCGAAGGTTGTGGCTTGTGGCTCGTCTTACCGGTCATTGGCTGTTAGGTAGGCACTGAATACTGCAGAAGTTGTAGAGATGGAGAAGAGAAAAAAAAAACAGTAGAACACTTCCTCTGCAATAGGTCTCGGGATAAAACCTGTCCTATGCTTCATAAGAGTCTAACTGGTTCCATGAAAAATAAACAATAAGGTTTCCGTGTTACACAGTGGTAGCACAACGGGCCTACATGGTCTAAATAAGTTGGCTACTCTAAGCCGACTGCCACAAAAAGTTAGCCGAACCTAGTTGTTGTTGTTGTTGTAGCAGTAACTTTGCCCTCTCAATGTAGTGTAATCACCGGTCGTCTTCGTCTAGCTCATCTAACGGTAGGCCCAGGAAACTTACTGTTTCGACAGGATGAGTGGATTTGATGGGGCATGTGAAAAGGTGGTTAGTGTCGTGCGGTAACCTAGTATATTTAAACAATGTTCAAATCTATACCCATTTGTATAAATTTAAAATTTACAAACTGATAAACTGCAAAAACACATAAAAATACCCGTTAAATGCTGCGAAGAAGAGTATCGGGCAGCCCTATAACTTTTGGCAATTTTATCAGATTGACTGTCACGCTGTAGAGAATGCATCATTCTTGGATTAATGTCAATCTGCGTTGGAAGATTTATCCCAAGGAACAATACGATCCGCAAATTTTTGACGAAAAATTATCATGTCTGACAATATACATTTCTCGTTGAATAAATGTTTTTGGGAATTGGGCGAATCTATTAAAGGAGGTGTTGGCAAATCAGCTGATTTGTTTTTTTTTTCTTTCGCTATGTCTATGTAGCTGTCAACACAGAACAAAACAAGGCGCATTAATTTTTTTTTTCTACTTCGCCAATACCTTGCCGTGACAATCAAACGTACAAAACATTGTTGTTGGTCTAGTGCCACCACCTTTAATAAATGCGCCTTGGATTCGCCTTGCCTTTGATTGCAGAATTTAAAAAAATATATAAGCCCCATTTTCAAACGAGTAAAAAAGGAGGGGATTCTTAGTAGAAAACAAATAGTGATTTCGAACTGAAAATGATTTTACATATGTACAGCTCTGCCATACACACGCGTATGCATACATACATACAATCTTGCGCTTACGGATTTGTTTTTCAGTTTGCAACAAAGGCATGCATACAATTGGCAATGACATTTTCTCATCCCACACACTCAAATGTAGCAAAACTCTTCTAGAATATTAACAAACTAACTACACATCAGCTTCCATTATTAAGAAAATCAATTTAAATAAATTAGATAATTATACAGTAGGCAAGCACACTTGGTAAATTTATTTTACTAAAATAATTAGCCAGATTTACAGTTTGCTTTGTAGACAATCACCCACGATTCGATTCATATTTGTGAAATAGAAATAGTATCTGTTTAACCAGCAATGACAGCCGCTAGCTGCACGCCAGTTAATCATACTGTTAATCATACTTAATATAAAATGTAAAAATTAAAAATTGAGAGAAGTTAAATAGATTGGCGAAGTTTGCTGTACTTTTTTTGAACAATCAAACAAAAAGTCATAAAATGTAAAAAAAAAAAGATTACCGATACAAATAGCGATAAACAAGTCAGCAGCCGACAAACAACACGAGTGAGTGTAAAGCCATAGTAACAAATAAATTAATGGAAAGGAAGCAAGCGTAAAGCTGAACATGAAAGGAGCGTCGAATAATTTCTGTGGAGCGAATGCTGCAAGGCAGATCGATAAGTTCGCCAAAATTTTAACAATAATTTAGCGAGTTTGACAACATTCAACTGCAAATAACAAATGTAATCGAACACTAGGAATCACATAAATGTGAAAGAAAATCTAATATATAAATAAACAATCAAGTAAGAAAGCCTACATTCGGTTCAGACCGAACTTTAAATACCCGCGCATATTTTAGCAAAATTTAATTTGATCTGATTGGTAATTTTTGGACACAAACAAACGCATAGGCCATGAGTGTTATGACATGTAAAATCAGAGGAATGTACGAATATTTGGTCTTAACATATAAAAAGTAGGCGAGGCTTTCATCTGATCTCAATGAGGATTAGCGTAGCAATAGCCATATTTTTACTATAAATTATACCCTTGGGCACAAGTGCGCGGGTATATGGAATTGTGAGAAGTCAACGCCAGATGTGATCAAGTTGTTGCTTCCACCACTGCTAGCGCTTCAGATGGTATCAACATATGTATATATGTATTCTCGTACATCACTGTCGAGCGCAACCGTTACAAACGAAAACAGGTTTTTTAATTTGCACGTCAATACCAGAAAAGCACAGTAACAGACAAATAAACGAATATTGCGAAGTCGGGCAGTAGAGTGTTGATAACCGAGATCGCATAGATTTAATGGTGGCAGTTAGAGCAACAAAAAAATATATAAAAACAAAAGTGAGTAAACAAAGGGCTTCGAAAACATGAAAGCGTTGTGCAAATGCATGAATGTGGTTGCACCCCAGCCAGTTGGATACGAAGTAATGCGCTATACCACTAAAAGCGGGAGGTGTGGCTGCCGAACAAAGAGCCCAGCAGGCAGCAAGCAGCCAGTTGGCGACGTTCACCTAGCTGGAATTGGCTCTTCAATATGCGTTACCGACACCACCACCGCCGCCGCGCTGCGCTGCTTTTATTGCCGAAGTCGTCATCGCTGTTTGTCAAGTCATCTAAGCAAAGCAGCGTAGCGCAAAGCCACTACAAATTTATAAAACGTGCGAGAAAAAAGAAAGGAAATGCGGCGCAACATACAGCGGAAGAGACGTAAAACATAATTCAGTTGACGAAAATTCAGAGAAATTTTACTTTCATTTTCGACCATTGCTACTTTCATTTTCATGTTATATATTTTTTTAGTATTTTTCTTTTTCCTCTCCTACTGTATCTTTCTTTTTTCCTTTACATGTATATGTGTATATGATTTCATAATGCATTTAATTAATTCTGGCCTCTGAAGAGGCTTCTTTGCTTCGAATTATCAAACACCACTAGCCTTTTATCTCCATAAACCTTAGCATATCGACCCTACACACATAACCTCATAATGTTTTATAGATGTCCCTATGCATACTTTAGAATAACAAAGAGACCGACAGGCTAAAAGGCTCCGAAAGTAATGGCCAGCTGCCTCAAATGAAGGACAGCTACCTGTGCGCCACAAACTCTCGTTGGGCAGTTACATTTTCTATCATAACTTTGTATATGGGGAATTCTTACAATCGGCTTCCACAGAACTACGCCTAAAACTATAAAGAATAATAATCTTAAAAAAAATCGATTTTGTGAAAATTCTGAAGGTATGTAACCCCTTAATTAATAGTACACAATTTTACTTACACATTTTCCTTCTTGTGTTTGGATATTTGACTTTTAACTTAGTACAAGAAACGTGTTATAATGGTGAATAGTAAATGCACTTTAAGCTTAATAATTTTTGGGCTAACACCAAATGGGGAGTACAAATAAAAAGAACTAAATCACTTTTACTTCCACGATAGGCAAATCACAACAACGCGAACTGCGCGACCAACAACGACACGACAGCGGCCAAAGAAACACCAAAATATATACACTTTGACAAAGGCGGGCGCACCAGTGGTGTTACCTTTTATGGGAATTTTAAAACAAAATAAGGTAATTGTTTAGAAGAGCGGCCCTTCAGAAAATCAATATTTTTGTAAAATTTTTTCAATGATATCAATAAAATGTATTGTAAAAGAGTGTTTAAGATCGGGGGAACTATACTTTTATGTAGGATTTACTGTTAATATGAATATCAAATCCGGCGGCCCTTCAGAAAATCAATATTTTTGTAAAATTTTTTCAATGATATCAATAAAATGTATTGTAAAAGAGTGTTTAAGGAGTTCTACGCAAAAATACTGTGGATTGCGTAGCCGGAGTTGGACTGATGAGGGTTATTTTTTGAAGCGCGGCCGAAGGCCGCCCACGCGAAAAGGAGTTCTACGCAAAAATACTGTGGATTGCGTAGCCGGAGTTGGACTGATGAGGGTTATTTTTTTGAAGCGCGGCCGAAGGCCGCCCACGCGAAAAGGAGTTCTACGCAAAAATACTGTGGATTGCGTAGCCGGAGTTGGACTGATGAGGGTTATTTTTTTGAAGCGCGGCCGAAGGCCGCCCACGCGAAAAGGAGTTCTACGCAAAAATACTGTGGATTGCGTAGCCGGAGTTGGACAACATTTCAAAACACTTATATAATGTTCAAGCGGTAATTCTTGTTGTGTCGCCCGCCGGATTTGATATTCATATTAACAGTAAATCCTACATAAAAGTATAGTTCCCCCGATCTTAAACACTCTTTTACAATACATTTTATTGATATCATTGAAAAAATTTTACAAAAATATTGATTTTCTGAAGGGCCGCTCTTCTAAACAATTACCCAAAATAAATTTACTTTTAAATGTTGCAAGCTGGAAGAAAGTTGTGAAAGTATTTAAATAAACATATTTTGCAAATTTATAGCATTGTAAAGACATTTTTGAATTGTTAAGACATTTATTTGTATTAACAAATTCTCTTTTCATCGTACGCATTTGGTAACACTAAATAAAGGGTCGTCTACATACAATTTCTACGTTCGGCACAAGGTGGATTTCTTAAGGTGACAGCATTCACCCAGCTGAATTTTTCGCCGTAGGTATGGCTTACGTCAAAATGATATGCTTTGTTTGTATGTATTGGTATGTTTACATTTGATTACTGATTTTGACGTGATGCTTGGACCAAACGCAACAACAAATACATGTAGGGTTTTACTTATATGTGTTTGCTGTCACCTGTAATAAATACGCCTTGGTTCGGCACAATGGTTCCGTTGCGGAATTGAATTTGCCTATCAGTAAAAAATATTATGTGTATTTGATCCCAACGGGTTGACGTTTACCCGCTGTCAAAATTAGAACATATTTAATAGCATAAAATTACACAGAATTGCGGCGAGGATGATTTTTTTCTGTCGATTATTCGTACGGCGACAAAATAATTAAATTAATTTCTATTTTCTCGGACAAGTTAGAGACTCAGGGTTGGTTTTCTGATAACTTGATAAAATGTATATGTTTACAAGCAACATAAAAAAAAATTTGTAATAGGAAAATTTGTATCGACGGTGTTTTTTATTATATAAAGTTAAAAGAAAAAAAATAAATGGATCAATTCATGCACCCTTATCTTTTTGAAAGAGCAGAGAAATGAACTGCCTACGTTTACCCTAAATTCCCACATCAGTCGGTTCTACATAACCAGAACGACCTAGACCTGACGATTACCTTATAACCGGCCGAGGAATGCCATCTTAGCAGCATTCCCCGTATATGTAAGGGCGATATTTATGCTGCTACAGCAACAACAGCGCGAAATTATATTAAAACCCCCTTTCTCTTCTCTTCTTCCTCTAACCAACAAAAACCTGTTTACGTACAACTAAAGGTAATATTTGCTTTCACAACAAGATTCGATTTTTGTTTTTGTCTGCATGCGTACTTTCATTGTGGCTCCACGGTTCGTTTTAAAAGTCACATCAGTCAAAAACGTTGCCGCAACGGATGCAACTCACCCATTGTGACACCCCTAGTACGCAGAAATTTGTGCAATTTGCAATATCTGTACCACAACCCTTAATGTAATGCTACCAGAGTGCCAAAAAACCAACTTATTGGAAAAAAGTATTTATACATGAAAATTTTCTGCTATTATGGGATGTGAGCTTATGTCAAATTTTATGCATACAAAACTCTTTGAATTCCATTACTTCAAAATCAGAATGCTCTGCGCCATATATGCCATTTCGATTCGACACAAGGAACACCAAAAAAGCGTTCACATATAAGTTGATGATCTACTTTTTCGCGCTTAACTCAAAATCCGTAATTAAAAAGCGCGATTTCCCATACACAATTTTTCTCCCAAAATCTGAGATTATAAAATAATCCTAGATAATAACCATACTTTTTGACATACAACACTGTGTTTTCTGTGTTATCGATAATTATTATTACAAATGTAAAGAAAAACGTCAAAGTAAAAACTAATTAAAAGGGATGCCGGCAAAGAAAACAGGTTTATAGACATAACTCTAATAAAATGTTCATTAGGTACTTTTAACTACACATTCATATAACAGAAAAAAAGCGTGTGTCCACTTATGACTTATTATAAAATGTAATATCGAATTTCGAATGCGTATTGCTGCCATAATTTTTTGAAACCTCAATAATCGTCGTTTACGTATTTCTTCCCACTGCTTATTATTGGCAGTCAATTGCGCAATTAAATTAGCTATTCCTTCTCCTTGCCTTTTCTTCATGTCGTTAAAAATAACTAAACAAACCAAAAACACCGAAATATTCCACCAAAATAATTTTTATGAAGAAAAACCGTTGACAACAGTTGATTCTCAATTTTGCAGGTAATCTGGCATATGTGAACGGGTAGATTAGTTTTGTGGATTTATTGGTAATTAATGCAGATGTGAACATACTTTTATACAGCTTTTTTAACATTAACATCTCTGCCGAAAATATATGGTCTTTGAAATATTTTCGGGGTAAATTAACGGTAGAATGGTAACATTGTTTCCCGTAAACTAGAAATGACACATCAAACGAATGTCAATTGATGAAATGCATAAACTGCATTTTGAGGATGGACAAAGGAATGGGCGAAAAACTGGCCGCGATATAAAGCGTAAATGGTACAAAAGGAAATACGCAAATGTAAACATTTTTTCTGTCAAAATATTTTAGTTGTATATTATTAATTTGCATTTGTAAACGTTTTGTGTTTCAGTGAACTGTGAGAGGATTTTTGTAACATTTTGCGGAGCAGAGCATGTCTCTGCGGTTTATCTGTGTCGAGGTGCGCCACAATCTGCGCTGTGCTAATGTGTTCCTCCAGTTTGACCATAGCCTGACCGAAACAGAATTTTTAAAAATTGTCGTGGAAAATGATGCACTAACCTTCCGTGAATACTCCACCGCTACATGTGTCTCGCTTAGCAAATATTTTACTGCTGAGGCGCGCACTATAAGTAATTTGACAGTGGAAGAGTGCAATGCCAGTTTTCGTTTAACAATTACCACTGATAATGATGAATTTGTTGCTGAGAATGGAGCAAAAAGGGTGGATAATAAACGAAGGGTCTATGTGACACCCAAACCCGATGTAGTAGAGGGGTGCCAGCTATTAGTTTTATGCAAGAATTGTAAATGTGAGCTCAGCACTACACTTGAATGCCAAAGAGTTAGGGAGTTTCCATCTGGCTCGATTGACATGAACGAATTTTTCTGTCATCATGGCCCTAAATTTGACGAAGTTCTGATACCACAGCTTACTGACTTCTTCTATGGCTTCCAATTTGTTGTACTTAATGTAGAGTTAATGCAAGAGCGCGTGAAATTTAAAGACGGGCATGTTTACTGTCGACGATGTTTGCAGTATCTGGGTGAAACGATGTTTAGCGATAAGGCAGTCAAGATATGGACCGATACATTGCTCTCTAAACGAATACTAGGTGAGAATGAGGCGGATGCAATCAACGTATTTAACGACGCAGAAATGACACCAACTTGCCAGCTTCTACATAAAATCATTGACGATACTCAAGTGGCCGATGCTGGCGTGGAGCTACTACTGCAAAAGATGCATTTCTCCAAGGTGCTGCTGGAGGCCACTTTTCCTAATAGGCAACGTAAATACTTGCTCTTGCAAGTGCTCGAAAAAGAACTACAGGTTCTGCGTAACACAAAGCCCTTAGCTCATGGCAGCCATAATAATAATAATGTTTTGCACGTGGAATTGGAGCCGTACAAATGCTTCAAACTGCTTTATAAACTATTGGACGAGACGGAAGATGAAGGTGGAGGAGTGAACAAATCAGAAGATAGAGATAGCGGCGATGCCAGTAGCGGTACTAATGACAATTTACTACTGCAGAGTTGGAAACAGGATATATCTATACATGCACTCAAGGTGTCACCTACAATATTTAGTACGTTACTGGACGAGTTGGATGACAATGCACTACTGTTACCCGAATTGTACCGTTACACCCACGACCATTTTCAGTTGAGTTATGTCTTCTATAAAAAATAAGGGGGAAAAATAATGGACTTCACGAAAAATTTCACGAAACATATGACAAGAATAGAATGGAATACCCTGCAGCTTGGTTTATATTGTTTAATTATCTGCTTAAAACGCATTTTTATAAGTATATATTTGAGTGTTCATGTGTATACATACATATTTATTTATATTCACGAACTTGTAATACGTTTACATTGCTAAGATTGTAATCAATTAATCAACAATTAAATAGTATGATTTGTCTCTAATTTTAAATCGATGTAGGATCAGAAAAATATATAGTCATAATTGCAACAATTTAAGGTACTCGATAAGTAAATACTCGGTATTTATATATATGATATAAACATTGTATATATGTTATCATATATATATGTATATGCCATTAAAGATTTACGCTTTAACATTAATTACCAATAATTCGCCCAAGTATTTTAGTCAAAAAAAGTGTGTTCATAACGCTAAAAGCGATGATGTATAAGAATGTGAATAAAAATGTAATCTTCGAAAAGTTTGTATCTGCATAGAAAGGATAAAACACGTTTTTTTTTTATTGCTCGCTGATTAGTTTATGCTTACATTCGTAATCCAACGTTTTTAGAGCTTGCGCAGGTTCGCCGCCTCCCGTTTGCATGGCTTCCAATTTTTTAGGTTCTTGTAAGGCCGTAGATTTAAAGCGTCTTAAATCCACCACTCGCCTACAGAAGTATGCACAATATTTGAAACTTCTGTGCGCGCTGGGGTGTGTATAGCGTGATGGCCAAATTATTGCAGCAAATACGAAAAACTATTTAGCTAAAAATTCAATATTTTGAAAAGACAATTCAACATTCGATGTGTTTGCGGCGTCGGTTTGTTGTACATCAAGCATTTTGAAATTTCATAGCTCATAAAATGTTTGGGTTTTAATTACTTATAAATATGGGTTGATTGTTCTCAAAAATTCTAGCTACAATAATTGTATTTTGGTGGTCGCTTTAGGGATATTTTCAACGCAGCGCGCTGAACGACTAAAATAGTGTAAAAGTAATGGGCTGAAGCACATGTCCCTATCACTGAAATATTTGATACAGATTAGATTTAACACACTTTTCTTGACATTTATTTCATAATTTAAAATATGGCTAAACTTTCCATTACTACCACGATATATTTGGTAAAAATATGTAAATATTTAAAATTAAAAAAGCGCCTTTCTATAAAAATATATTTTTGTAACATGCATGTACATACATATATGTATATAGTATGCACATTTCCAAACAAAAAAAAAACGCCGCAGGCCAAAATTTAGACTAATAAATCGCGCAATATTTTATTCCAAATTGTCACTTTTTATGAAAATATAATTTCATCGCAAATTTTCATTTTTTTTGAAAATAATGATTTAACGATTCATCGCGCGATTTTTTATTCCAAATTGTCACTTTTTATGAAAATATTATTTTATCGCTATTTTTTAGTCCAAATTTTCACTATTTATGAAAATATTATTTCATCATTCATCATTCATTTTTTAGTCCAAACTTTCACTATTTTAGAAAATAATGATTTATCGATTCATCGCGCGATTTTGTATACCAAATTTTCACTATTTATGAAAATATAATTTCATCGCCTTTTTTTAGTGTAAATTTTCACCATTTTTGAAAATAATGATTCACGACGGCCAAAGGTTAATTGAATTTTTTATTTCTCTATTATTTTCCCACTATCGCCGTTCCTTTGACAGTTCGTCTCGCACATTTATTTTGCACGGTATTACAAAAGTTTAGAAGAACATTTGTAATAATAGCATTTTAATAAAATTCGTAGTATGATTGAGTAAAAAGCGCTTTAAATCAAATCTTGAATTAATAAAGAGTGTTTATGAGTGAATACTGTTACTTTCCCGTTTTTGTATTTAAGTAAAATAAGCGTCTGTAATAGGGCATTTTTGCAAGCTTATGCAAAAATTAAGCATTTTTAACGTTAAATATTGCTATTAATTCTTAATGGTAATTTATAAAAAGTATTATAAATCAAAAGGCTGATATAGTGACTACGTTTGTGTGTTATACATTTTAAATTCGATCCACACACTTAGACATTATAACCAAATTAATCGTGGTAGCATTGGAAAGCCAACACAGAAATATTTGCTAACAACGGCTGCTAAGCGTTACAATCCACCTAGCGGATATGAAGTATTTAACCTAAAACTTCTTATTTGCTTTCCGTTTTCGCCTTTCAGCTCATTCATTATATGTATGTATGTATGTGTGACACATTAAAACCCTAAAGTAACAGAACTTTTTAATTGAATACATACATAGTATATCGTTACTTAGTATACGGATTGAATCCATTTTATTTATGGATTTGTAATTTCTTAATTGGTAATTGCTTTAAATCTTTATCCATAGCATTTAAACACTTGCAAGTGTGTGTGCACTTAAAATAACTATATCCACTACTTTTTATTTATTTTACTATCCTACCGTCCTCGCGTCTTACTCTCACTCTCTTTTTGTTCTCTTACTTGGCCATATGTCTCATTTGCTTTGTTTGTTCTGACATTGAAATTTCCGCATTATCGGCCTTGTTAATTAATGTGTCTAATTTGTCTAAATGTGAGCTCATCTTCTTTTGTAAATCCATTTTGGCTTTGATACGCTCTGTCGGTATGATGGGCTTTATGTCTCCCGAATCTTCCTGCTCCTTGTCATCACGATCTTCTCCAGTACTATTTATGTCTGTATCGTTTTTGCCATCATTATGACCACTAATGCTGCCACCAGTTGCGGTGGTGTTGCGTCGACTGGCTGTCGCCGAGGTGGATGGTGTGCCATCTACTAAATCTACTGAGCCTCGATTGAATATGTTCGAGAGGCTACCACAGGCTGTTTGTTTGAAGCGATTTAATTTTTGCTGTGTCGACGAGAGTATTGTATTCAATTCATCTAAACGTCCACCTACATTACGCATTTGGTCCTCCTGTTGCTCTAAAAGCTAAAAATGCGAAATTCCAAATATTGTTCAAATACAAGCGAATTATGAAATGGTTACCGCAGCCTCGGCAGTCTCTTGCTCCTCTTGTTCACGTCTTAAGCGTTCGGCGCGCACCTTCTCGAATTCCTCCTCATTTGGCTTCTCGATCCCTAACAATTCCGCTCTCATACATTCATATTCGTATGTGCCTTCAGCCATATTTAATATAAAATCTCAATACTTTGCTTCTCGAAGTGAAAAAATTACGTTGCGTGATTTCTAATGCCTGAGTGACACCTTTTAATTTTAGCAAGTGAATCGATATTTTGTTTGTCGCCACATGCCACACATTGCAGCGGTGGACAAGGTAAAAAGTGTGGAAAGAAGACAACATTTGAAGATGCCACTAATGTCAGTTAACTGTAATAGATGTAGGAGAGCCGACGCATGCGCTAGAAGCACTGAAATTTGAGACGACATTCACTTTAGGTTTTTAGAAACAAAACATTTGCATTTTGATTAACTAAATAGCATTGGGCGTCCGCCGTAGCCGAATGGGTTGGTGCGTGACTACCATTCTGAATTCAGAGAGAACGTAGGTTCAAATCTCGGTAAAACACTTAAATGAAGAAAAGGTTTTTTCTAATAGCGGTCGCCCCTCGGCAGGCAAAGACAAACCTCCGAGTGCATTTCTGCCAGGAAAAAGCTCCTCATAAAAAATATCTGCCGTTCGGAGTCGGCTGGAAACTGTAGGTCCCTCCATTTGTTGAACAACATCAAGACGCATCCCACAAATAGGAGGAGGAGGAGCTCGGCCAAACATCCATAAGGGGTGTACGCGCCAATTATATATCTAATATATTAGGCGGTGCATTTACGCCTAACAACTGTTAATAGTTAAAAAAATAAATAATTGGCGCGTACACTTCTGTTAGCTCCTCTACCAATTTGTCTTTTAAAATTCGAACCTCTTACAAAACTCCGATTCTTTAAAATACAAATTTAATTTTTATTTATTACACATTTATCTAAAAATAAATTTATTTACTCACAAATGCTGTATTCTATAATTCATTATTGCGCTCATAAATTTGAATGTACGATTCTGTGAGTGTTATCATTTGTGGCAATATTTCGGTTACGTGCAAATCTTGCATTTCATACCACTGACCATTGGCCTTATGCAGTATATGCGCCCGATAAGTACCCTTTTTCGGTTCACCATCATGCACAATGTTCGCCACTAAATTGTATTTGGTATTTTTGAGCAGCTCGCGGTTCTTCATTGACAAAATATCGCCAAAGTCTACATTTCTGTAAGTAAAAAGTCATTGAAATAACATTGCATTGCATTAAAAACAAATTGTTTCACATACTTAATGGGAAAATTGACTATTGTAGGATTTTTCTCCAGAAAGAAAGTGTTCTTTGTGAATCGTTTGATATACAGTATGATGTACTGTGGCAGCCGCGTGATTTCGAAACGTTTTAGAAAATTATCCTTATATGTATTGTATTCCTTTTCGGTGGTGCCATTGAATTTCGCTAGCAACTGGTAAAGGTTCACCTGCGGTATAATATTTTCACGAAATTCATCGGTGAATAACGGTGGCGGTGGCAGGTCACATGTGAGATATAAGAAGTTTGAGTCCTCACATTTTTCCTGATATTCCTCTGTGGCAAGTAGCAGCGACTTCTGCGTATCATCAAGTTCCACCGGCGGTATTTTGCGCGTATAAATTTTCATCTCACCCAAAAAGATTTTGTAGATAATGGACGAATCTGGCTTCTTGTTGCCCTTCATGGCGCGATGTAATGTGTGTAAGAACCACGATAGAAAATCAATGGGATCACCTTGTTCGGTTATCTGAAAGCGTTTATTGGACCACAATACTACTGCTTGCAGCATTTCGTGCGGCGACACGTGTGCCTTGAAATTCCGTGGATTCCACATTTTTCGCATCAGCTCGCCAAATCGTTGCACCAAATTGAAGATGGAATCACCTGGTGGCCTCTTGATTTTTGCATAACTTTGTTCACGCAGGAAATAGTCGCGCAACGGACCCACGTGTGAGAGCGCGTGCAGCACCACATTACAGTAATCGTTGGCCTTTATGTTGTTCAATCCCACCACACCGGGCAGATAAAGTGTACCATCGACTGTGCGTGAGTATTTCGGCTCCGAGCGATCCAGTTGCCGTATATCCTTGGGTTCAAAAGTCGGATTCAGCACATATTTAATGTCGTCTAGCGAAGAGTCGATAATTTCATAATTATCTGGCAGGCAATAGAAGCGCAGCGTCTGTAGATTGAGAAAGACGTGATGTGCCTCGGATACGGAATGCGTATAAGCGTGCGTGTTGGTACCCCGACCTTGAAAGTATTTTCCGCATACCAGGCAGGCGTAAACATTTATGCGAGTCAGTGAGATGGAACACAATTTCTCGAAATCAAAATCCAATAAGTGCCGATTTATGGTGTCCAAGTATGGACAAACACGGTATTTCGGATTGAAAGCAGAGGGCTCCAGTTCTGTAAGATATTGTGTTACTAATAATAAAACATTTGCAACCGAGTTGTTCTTACCATATTCATCGGGCTCATCCTTGACTTTGCCGTTCGGCGTAAACTTCGTCTCCATTTTCGCCCTTTTCGACGCGATACCTGTGGAAATTTCATGTTTCATTTCAGTGAAAATATTTCAATAAAACATCTATTCTTATTCATATTTACCATTTGTTGACATTTTAAAACTTAGTTGTAGTTAACTACAGGACTGTTTGTAAGCGAACACTGAAAGCAACGCAACGATCAGCTGACAGCATTGGATTGCGGCAGTGCAACATTGAATTGCGGCGAACCAGTGTCGCCGCTTTAGTTAATTGATTTCGGTGCCTAACGTTTAAGCTTACCTCTTTTATGACGTGTTGAGTCCGTTTTTCAGTGCTGGTTTCACTGTGTAGCTAAAAAAGAGCAGAAAAACAGGCCTTTAAAAATATCCTTCTAAATAACCCGTTGTGAACATTTCCTCCGCCCCCACGACAGTCGGTTTGACGTTATCGCAACGATTTAGATTTAAGGAGCTCACACTTACCAACGTAAACGTACACACGTATCATATGAAACAACGATCTCTGATACTACGGAACGAAACAATGGTGAGAATTCATTAATATGGGGCTCTCATTAGTTAATCGTGTCAGCTGATATGGACGTATGTTTACGTTGGTGAGTGTGGACACCATTATATTCAGCCAATGACTGTCACACCACCACAGCCGAATCGTTTGGTGAGCGACTGCCATTCGGGAGTGCGTAGGTTCGAATCTCCGTGCATGAAAGAGCAATTTGATAGCAAAAGTTTTTCCTAATAGCGGTCGGCGGTTAGCTCTCGGCAAGCAATGGAAACCGCCGAGTGTATTTCTACCATGAAAAAGCCCTTCATAAAAATTGTCTGCCGTTTGAAGTCCAAACACTTAGGGGAACATTCATTTTTTCTGCTACGGGTACATATTATGCTTACGTTTACTCAACATTTCGCCACGCAATTAATAGTTTTATAAGCTCTCAAATTTTATTGAATGTGATGACAATAGTTTAAGTGTGAGCTTTGCCATGCTTTGTTTTTGTCATTTTGTAAATCCTAAGAAAATTGGTATAAAAAAATACCAATTGGCTAACAAACACGCAAAATGGTAACTCAGAAATACAATTGGGTGAAGAGACTCCGACTAACAATAGAAGAAGAGGGGTGGAAAATAAGTATCAAACCTAGCCCCAATACGCTTAATATATTGACTGACGGTTCGAAAATGATGGACAGAGTAGGTGCAGGAATTTATTGCGCAGAGCTGGACATCAGGCGACCAATTAAGCTCCTTGACCATTGCAGTATTTTTCAAGCAGAAGTCTTTGCGGTAAGAAATAGCACTAGAAAGGACATCGAGCAACTCCAACATAAATATATACGTTGACAGTCAAGCGGCAATAAATTCATATGAAATTTCATATAAAAACGTTCTTAAGACCAGGGAAGCCATAGAACGACTAGCCGCAGACAGACGGTTACACATCTATTGGGTAACCGGACATAAGGGCATTGCAGGAAACGAAATTGTGGATGCCAAAAGTGCTGTTTACATACAATTCGAACAAAAAAAGGAGAAACTGAAACTTTTAATGCGGTATGCAATGACATCGTTGTGTTGAAAGAATGGACGGACGGGAGATGGAACAATCTAGCCACTGCAAAACCGCGAAAACCATGTGTACACAGAATGCAGATAAATACGCCGGATTGGTACTAGCCCTGTCTGGAAAGGAAAACAGAACTATCGTAGGTGTACTGACAGCCCACAATTTGTTAACGGCGCACGCATACAAGATAGAAATTACAAACCAAGATGGCTGCAGGTTTTGCAATGAGCTAGAAGAGAGGGAAACTCTTGAAAACCTTCTATGTTCTTGCCCAGCATTAGCTAGAACACGAATGAAATTTTTGGGAGCTCCACAATATAAGTGATAAGAATATCTCTCGGAGTTAGACATTCAGAACTTACTTAGATTCGCAAAAGACGCAGGCTTATTACAAGAATCCTACTGCAAGGAAACGTAAGGGTCAAGCTCCATCTGGTAATACTAAGGACCAATAGGTCTATGTGATGACTTTCAGCTAGACAGGTCAATCTAACCTAAGTTATTGGAAACAACCATTTGCTAAGGCCTATGGGCTGGAGGAATCATCGGCCCATATTTCTTCAAAGACGAGGCTGGCGCCAATGTAACCGAGAATGGCGAATGCTATCTCGCCGTGATAAACGACTTTTCCATGCCGGAAATTGAAGTCCGTGATCTGCACAACATTTGGTGCCAACAAGACGGCGCTACTTGCCATACATCTCGTGAAACAATGGACTTACTATGTCGACGATTTGTTGAGCAATTCATCTCTCGTCTCGGATCAGTGGATTGCCCACCAAGATTTGGATTATTATTTGTGGGGGTATGTCAAGTCTAAGCGCTTTATGAATAAACCAGCTTCGATTGAGACAATGGAAGCCAACACTACTAAAGTTATTCACGAGATACCGATTGAAGTGCCTCCAGCGAGTCATTCAAAATTGGTGTTTACGGTTTGCCGATTTACGGCGCAAACCGTGGCCAATATTTGAAAGGGATTATCTTGAAGGGGTTAGAGGTAGTTGGAGGGCAAAAAAATTAATAATATTAAAAGATATCGCTGTTTGTGTGGAGCGCATTTCTCCAGAAGTCCCTTGCGGTGAGCATCACAAGTCCTTAGAGATTCATCTAAAATCAATCGGACAAGTTTTATAAATAGATCATCTTGTCCTGATCGAACCTTTGCTTTCAAAATTAACAATATTGCGGTCTCAGGAAATATTGTATTTTTCAGGTTTTCGTGAAAAAGTAGACAATTAATTGTTTAAAAAAAGTCGAAATTTTGAAAAAAAAAATTCTTCGATCAGTCACGAGATTTTTATGTTTTTCAAAAAAAGTTTCATTGAAATCTACCAAGCGGTTTTTAAGTTACAGTGATCACCAGTTTCAAAAAAACATAGTTTTGAGAAAAACTCATTTAAAGTTTCCCTATTGCCCGTATTTGTCCGATGCACTTCAAATTTTCACAAACTATTTTTAAGATATTGTGCTTTAAGAAAAAACAAAATAACCTAGTTTTTTGAAAATTCTGGATGCCTCTAACCCATTAAAAAATTAATGTTCTACATAAAAGTAATAAATATTGCCCAATCAATTTGGATTTTCGTTGTTTTATTTCAGTTTAAAATCTGATACCTCTAAATTTATCTCCCTTTACATCAAATGATAGATTATTGTATTATTTTTCCTAATAGTGTTCGCCCTCGGCGATGTTATATTACAATGAAATTTTCACCCAACATTGGTTCATTTCGGCTATTGTGAATATTTTAGAACAGTATGCGCACAAACTCATTGTGAATGAACGAACACTGGCTAGGCGAATTCATAGCAGTTGACTTCGGTAGAGGAACAATAACAAAAGGCGAATTTATAACAGGTGAAGCCGACGGACTGCCGGCTGAGCTATTCAAACATGGCGGCGAGGAGCTGGTAAGGTGCATGCATCAGCTTCTATGCAAAATATGGTCGGATGAAAGCATGCCTGCCGATTGGAATTTAAGTGTGCTCTGCCCAATCCACAAGAAGGGCGATCCCGCAATTTGTGCCAATTACCGCGGGATTAGTCTTCTAAATATCGCCTATAAGGTTCTAGCGAGCGTATTGTGTGAAAGGCTGAAGCCCACCGTCAACCAACTGATTGGACCTTATCAGTGTGGCTTCAGACCTGGAAAGTCTACCATCGACCAAATATTCACAATACGCCAAATCTTGGAAAAGACCCATGAAAGGAGAATCGACACACACCATCTTTTCGTCGACTTCAAAGCTGCATTCGATAGTACGGAAAGGAATACAGGTAACTCCTTTCCGTACTATCGAATGCAGCTTTGAATTTGGTATCCCCGCAAAACTAATACGGCTATGTAAGATGACGTTGCTCAACACCAGCAGCGCCGTCAGAATTGGGAAGGACCTCTCCGAGCCGTTTGATACCAAACGAGGTTTCAGACAGGGTGACTCACTGTCGTGTGACTTCTTTAACCTGATGTTGGAGAGCATCGTACGAGCCGCAGAACTTAATCGCTCAGGCACAATTTTTTATAAGAGCGTACAATTGCTGGCGTATGCCGATGATATTGACATCATCGGCCTTAACAACCGCGCTGTTAGTTCTGCCTTCTCCAAACTGGATAAAGAGGCAAAGCGAATGGGTTTGGTGGTGAACGAGGACAAAACGAAGTACCTCCTGTCTTCAAACAAACAGTCGGCGCACTCGCGTATCGGCACCCACGTCACTGTTGACAGTTATAATTTTGAGGTTGTAAAAGACTTCGTGTATTTAGGAACCAGCATTAACACCGATAATAATGTCAGCCTTGAAATCCAACGTAGAATCTCTCTTGCCAACAAGTGCTACTTTGGACTAAGTAGGCAATTGAGCAGTAAAGTCCTCTCTCGACGAACAAAACTAACACTCTACAAGACTCTCATCATGCCCGTCCTAACGTATGGCGCAGAAGCTTGGACGATGACAACATCCGATGAAGCGACGCTTGGAGTGTTCGAGAGAAAGATTCTGCGTAAGATTTTTGGACCTTTGCACGTTGGCAACGGCGAATATCGTAGACGATGGAACGATGAGCTGTATGAGCTTTACGACGACATAGACATAGCGCAGCGAATAAAGATCCAGCGGCTTCGTTGGCTGGGTCATGTCGTCCGAATGGATACAAGCGCTCCGGCTTTGAAAGTATTCGATGCGGTACCAGCTGGTGGTAGCAGAGGAAGAGGAAGGCCTCCTCTGCGTTGGAAAGATCAGGTGGAGAAGGACTTGGCTTCACTTGGTGTGTCCAATTGGCGCCGGTTAGCACGAGAAAGAAACGACTGGCGCGCTTTGTTAATCTCGGCCAAAATCGCGTAAGCGGTTATCGCGCCAATTAAGAAGAAGAAGAAGACATGGCGAACCCGCCTTGTAACAACATTTATATGTATTTTGTTTTTGCAATTTCGTAAATCAAATAAATAAGGCAACAACAAAGAAGCAGTCGTTTTTGGATTTGTTTTTTAGCGAACCCGTCTTGTAACAACATTTATATGTATTTTGTTTTTGCAATTTCGTAAAACAAGTAAATAAGGCAACAACAAAGACCTACTGCTTCTTTGTGGATTTGTTTTTTATATTACCACACACAACAAATAAAATAAAATAAAAACTCATAATGAATCGATTAGATATATCAACTAGATTCCTTTATTGAAATTTTCATGTTTACATCTCAACACAAAAAAAAAATCGCTTGTTCAAATAGCGTTGCAAAATAACATTCCTTCTTCAAAATAAGTAACAACCAATCAACTGATGGAAAATAAAGATTTTACATTTTAGTTAAGTATATAATTAAAATTTTTAGGTGCTATGTGAAAATTTACTACAAAAATACATACATATACATATATAATAATATATTGGATACATACATACATACATAATATATACTTAAGTGTTTGCATGCATGTAATAATTTGTTTATGTTTTTTTCTTCGAATTTCGTTGAATTTCTCGATAAATTTAGCTAGTTTCTTCGTATAAAAAGGCACATTATTGGTAAAGATTTTGTTGACTAAAATTTTTGAAGCCATACTCCAGTGGTTTTAAAAGGACATTTCAAAATGTTTAATTCTTATGGTAACCAGCATTGATTAGCTCTTGCTTAGCGACTGGAATAAGCCGGGTTTAGTAAATGTAAATATGACTGGTTAAAAGTAGTTTATATGTTCATAGATATTTCTTTAAAAAATACATACGTACAGAATATAGATATGCACGTCAAATCATTTTAAATTGAATATTAGATTTACAGAATACTTCGCTTCATTTAACATTCAGTTTAGTCCTCCTTTCTTTAATTTTTTGATCAAAACTTAACTTAAGATTAGTGCTTTATTAATAATATTACAGTAAAACCGTATTTTTCCGAACAAACCCAATTTCCGTTATCTGCCTTAATACGGATTAACGGCCGCCAAGCCAACACGACCACCAGCACGCGCAAATACCGGCTCGGCATAGCTGTGGCGATAGCCTTTTGTCAAATTGGAGATGCCTTTGGGATTGGGTATGGGTGCACCGGTGGTGGGTGGCGGCGGAGTAGGCGAAGGGTAGTAGTCCGTATGTTTCTCAGCTTGTCGTCGATTGGATCTATGTTCGGGAAGACCTGCGCGCACATCCGGTGCATATTCGTGTCGTACAGGTTCTCGATGCCGATCGCGTTCGTCGCGCATCGGAGGCGTATCTCTTGAATGATCACGTACTTTGCGTTGTTCATACCGATATGCCTCACGATAGGGATCACGCGCATCTGTCATGTCACTTGAGCGCTCACGCAACACTCGGTGTGTGTCGGGCCGTTTGCCTGAAGCTTCACGCATTGGACGAACATCTGGCGCATACTCTTGATATTGACGCTCCCGGCCACGTTCGCGAATATGATGTTCGCGTGGTGGTAATATCTCGCGTGGCGCCACATTTGTTTCCTCCCACAGCTGGCCGCGTGAGCGAGAGCGCGAACGGGTGGCGACTGGCGTTGGTGAATCATCTAGACGCTCTTCATCACTCCAATCGGCATATGGACGTCCATTGTCTGTTGGTTCGACCGAGCCACGGCGTCGTGGTCGATAGTCGGATACGTCTTTCTCATCACCTAGGTCATATCGACTGCCGTTGCGTTCCATGGCGCGAAACTTGTCCTTGGCATCCTTGAAGCGATCCTTGGGCGTGACATCAGATCGGCCACTGGAGTGTGCATACTCCTTTGGAAGCGTATCGTCGTCGTTGCGTTTCGTGTAAGATTTGCTACGCTGTGAGCTGAGTTTTGTGTGTAGTTCTTCTTTGGGTGGCGCAACCGCTGCAGGCTCTAATGCGCCATCAAATGCCTTGTAACGCATTGCGGATGACTTCATCATCTTTTCCATGCTTTGTATGTAGGGCAGACTCTCTGGTTCACGGTATGGGTTACGCTCATTGCTATGTGAATATTGTTTACGATCGTTGTCACGTTCACGCTCACGCTCGCGTTCACGTTCACGATCTCTTTCCCTCTCTCGTTCTTTTTCGCGCAAGCGATCTGGCTCTCGTTCGCGCTCACTCATGCGCGGATGGCCATGATCAGAACGATCGGGTGAGTGCGTACTACGGTGTACAGCGGCATACTTGTTATGGCTTGTGGACTGTTCAAACGGCAAATCGGCCGGGTCAACGTAACGATGGCGTCCCCCATAGCGTTGCGCCTCCTCGGCAGCGTACGATTTTGACTGTTTCTTTGCTGTGTATTCGATGAATTTCTGCTTATCTGTGAGATTCTCCTTGCGATAGCTGGAGGTTGGGTGAACAGGTCTGTGATCGCTAGGTGGATCGGAGTCAACGAAGTCTTCAGCATCATCCAGTTTTTGCTTAGTAAACTGTTGTTCTGGTGATTCACGTTCTAGTGAAAGTTTTTTGTTTAGCAAACGATTGATTTCATTGTATTTGTCGGTGTCGCGTAACTTTGGATGTTCGCGTTCACGATCACGTTCACGATCACGTTCTCTACCGCCGGTGCCACCTCCACCGCCACCATCAGCGCGTCGATGATACTCCTGTTTTGTTTCGGCTTGTAAAACGCGATTGAATTTCGCATCATAATCGGCTGGGCGCATAATGATCGGCTTTATTTCGTCTTCGCGCGACCAGCTCGCCGTCGATGGCGTTTTCGAGCGCGGGTCACGCTCATGTGTGGAAGCAACGATCTTCTCACGATGTGCACTACTGTTGGCGCTTTGTCGTGGTGTGTAAGGTTTCGCCGGCAGATCGCGCAAATAACTATCTTCAGGTGGCTGAACAGCGCTCTTGCGGTTCAACTGTGGATGATGCGGTATTATGGGTGGCGAGCGTTCCATCGCAATCTGTGATGGCTTAAGCGCGATTACAGAGTTGTCCGCTTCGTTCGACCACTGCTCATCATCTACAATGCAGGAATGGAAAGAGAATTAAATTAAAAATTAAAATAATTTGCCGCCTGTTACTTGGCTTGAATTGAATTGCATTGCAGTACTCACCACTCGAACTGTTCAGGTCTTGTCGCTCTGGGCTCGGTGCCAAATCCGAACCGATGCCTGAGGAGCCACGCGATGAAACTTGTTTGCCATTAGCAGTTACGGCTGTCTCATTGGGCGTGGCGCCGCCCACAATCAACGCATTTCGGCAGCGACGAAGTTCAATTGCCGTCAAATTGCCCTTGGAGCGATGTACTGTGTCATAGTCGCGTGGCGGCAGTAACAAAGGCGGTCCATTGCCATTCAACTTGGCACGCAGCTCCGCGGCCAATGAATCGAACAGCTCATTGGTGGGCTGTGGCAGTGGTAGCGGTTTTGTGGTGCCTGTGACGGGCGGTGAACGGGATACGGGCGAACCGCCGCTATGTTCTTCACTGCATTCTGATTCGCGTGTGCTGTTGCCAGTGTCGCTGCCTAGCGATGAGCTGAAGCGCTTGGGCGACGATTCGTGGCGACGATGTGGTTGTTGTTGTTGTGATTGATGTTGTTGTGACAAATAGTGTTGCTTCGGCACACTGTTGTGTTCGTTATTGTGACCATTGCTGGAAATGTGGGACGCTGACTTGCTGTTGCTGCCACTGGACGTGGGCAATGGCGGCATGATGCCCAAACTGCAAACAAAAGAAAATAAAACAAATGCGAATGAGTGAAGGAGAAAAAGAAATATAAATTCATTTTTTACAAAAATACGTGATAAAAGATGTAAGTACATCGGCAAGTAGGCGTGTGGCAAGCGTTAAAGTGGCTGCGTTGCAAGTCATGCCTTGGAGAGAAAACCAGTTAGAATGGCTGCCCGCCAGCTAGTGCACTTCCGTCAGCTGAAATTTATGCGCGACTTCAAGCATCGACACTTGCCAAAGGGCACCATAAACTAAACCTGACAGGCAAGCACATATGAGCTCGTGCCTGCGCACATTAGGGTGGTGCGTCTTTTCAAGATTAACTTTTTTAAGAACATTTTAACTCCTGTGAAACCTTTACTTTTTAAATATTTTGATAAACATTGCTCTTAAACGTGGAATTCCTTTCACAAGACCTAAACTTTTCTCAATGACGACAGATTCATGTCGCAGAAAACCTTAAACGCTAAACCAACCTATGCTTTCGATTTGTTGTGTCTTATGTCTCCGCAGATGGGAGATAACCACTTTTATATCTGATTAGGTACTTCTTACATGCAGTGCAGACCGAACTCAGGATCTTCTACGCAAAAGATACTCGGCTAGGTTTGTCCGCCAAGGAGTTACGATATTTGTCACACTTAATTATTTATTGGAGCTCACTCTTTCGCGGAATCTCTCTTGCCAACAAGTGCTACTTTGATTCTTTGAACTAAGTAGGCAACTGAGTGGTAAAGTCCTGTCTTTCTACGAACGAAACTAACACTCTACAAGATTCTCATCATGACCGTTCTAACGTATGGCGCAGAAGCGTGAACGATGACAACATCCGATGAGACGTCCCTCGGAGTGTTTGAGAGGAAGATTCTGCGCAAGATTTTTGGACCTTTGCACGTTGGCGACGGTGAATATCGCAGGCGATGGAACGATTAGCTGTATGAGCTTTACGACGACATAGACTTAGTGGCTGGCTTTGAAAGTATTCGTTTCGGTACCAGCTGATGGTAGCAGAGGAAGTGGAAGGTCTCCTCCGACCTTCTCAAAGTGTATTTTGGCCCACGGCGACCTCTGCTCCCTTGCGAGTTGCAGTCTAGTGCGATTCTCGTGATGAGTCGGCGACAAGTATTTATTATTTATTTAAATTATTTATTGAAGATTTTCAACGGACAAAACTGCCTATCTTGCGTTTCACTATAGACAAAAATTTTTTGGCATTGAAGGGATTTTTTTTTAACTTCGATTAGCGTTTAGTACCATGACTACCTTTGACCTACCGCTACTGACAAATTTTCCACAATTACGCACAATCTTCAATGGTACTATCCTTGATGAATTTGTGTAGCTTTGCCAGTATTCGGCGCAAAAATCAAATGCCATCCCACAATCCGACGAAACTAAGTATTTAGGCATCCATATCAAAAACTCAAAATTCACTTGGAAAACTCACATTCTCACCAAAAGAAAAGCTTTGGCTTTAAAACTTACTTCTCTTCACTGGCTACTAAACAAAAAATCCCAATTATCGCTACAAAACAAAACTCTCTTGCATTGACTACAGAAATTTTAGTCTAAAGTACTCAGGGTGATAATAAATTGCCCGTCTCCAATGGCTAAATCTCAAAATCTCAAAATACCGACGGTTAAAGAGGAAATAAAAAACAGTCAACATAAGAGGCTTAAATTAAAAACCCGGTTCGAATTACTCTATAGAGCTTATATTTATGTTCGTGGTCGCATCCCTGAATGCAATAGGCGCATTGGACTCGAAATTCGTTTGAATATCTTAAGATCAAACGGCTAAGATCTTCGTAATGTTAATGCTTTGCAAAAAAAATGCACAATCAATACCAACTTGAATTAAACTAAACACAAAGTTAAGCTATAGAATCGACCTTCTGTACTCATGCGACTTTAATCCTATTAATAACAAGCAGGAGCTATAAGAGGGAATTGGGACAGGCCGTTTGTAAGATCGTAGGGCATATTTAGAAAACATCTTTTGTATCCGTTCTATTTTGGTGACAGCAAATTGGGGATAAGATCTCCAATTAAATAAAGCATATACCAACCTAGATAGAGTAAACGGCGAGAGCTGTAATTTCATCGTGAAAACCTATTTCCAAAGTGGTGAGTCTTCTTCTTCTTTTCTGATTTCCACATCGGTGGCTACGTCAATCAGCAAAATTATCGGGTTTGGGGCTCAGAAAATCCTCACGTTACTGTAGAGAAGCAAATGCATCTACAACGAGTCACTGTTTGGTGCGGTTTTTGGTCTGGCGGTATCATCGGGCCATTTTTTTTCGAAAATGAGCGAGGAGCCGCGGTTACAGTAAATGGCGAGCGTTACCGTGACATGCTCAACGAGTTGTTTCCAAAAATTGAAGAGGATGACATGGACGACATTTGGTTTCAACAGGACGGTGCAACTTGTCACACTGCCAAAGTTACACTCGAACTTTTGGCTACCGTTTTTGAAAACCGAATAATCAGCCGACAATCCGCTAACGATTGGCCGCCTCGGAGCTGTGATTTAAGCCCGTTGGACTATTTTTTGTGGGGAGACGTTAAGGACAAATGCTGTGCGAACCATCCAGAGACGAGTGATGCTTTAAAACAAGAAATCGAAGTTGCTATTCATGAAATTGGAGCCCAAACAATCGGAAATGTGCTTAAAAATTGGGTTGATCGAATGGCCTACTGTAAAGCCAGTCGTGGCAGTTATTTAAACGATATTATTTTTTATTCATAAATGATAATGTTCAATCTTCAAAATAAAAAAAAGAGTTTGAAAAAATGTAATTTTTTTTATAGCCGATTCAAAAAGCAAATTTTACATGGCCCATCCTATATTTATTGATATTTGCACTTTTGCTTACCTTAATTAACGGGTCATGATATTTGCGTAGGTGAGATACCTGAGTGGCCCTTTTTTACAACTAAATTTCTCATGAGTTTTGTTCTTTTCTTACGTTTCCTTACCATAGATTGAGTACCACTAACCCTGACTGTGCACCTAGGCTCAGGGAAAAACCTGGAAATTGCATCGTTGTTTCTGACTAAAAATTGTCATAAGTAAGTAAGTAAATGCTTATACATACATATGTATATTGCGGCACGTATATAAGTTTGTGTTTCTCTTTGTTCTATAATATTTTTAGGTTATGTATCGCCCGGCTTATGATTACCAAATCGAATATTCCACTAGGATGGGAACTAAAAACTTCAAAAGAAAAAATCATCACCACCTTAGTGTGCATTCATTTTTCAGTTACATGTCGAAATGGCTACATGCAACTAGCAGCGCCGTGAAAAATACTGAATCGAATGTTATGCAGCAAAATATTGCACGTAGAGGGTAACTTTTATGCAAATTAAAATTTGGGACGACATTTAACTGCATCAACAACAGCTTTGCTAATCCTTACCTGTTTCTAACTACATTTTATAGCGGCAAAGAAGTAGCGGTTGCACCTCACTCCACCAAAGACGACTGCAATGGCAGTCGCACTGCCGAATTTGGAATGCTTTTCGTGGCCCTGTTTTTGAGGCAAAGATGCGCTGTCTGACTGATTGTGAGTGAATGTGCGGATTAAGGTTAAGTATTTTTTATTGCAAATTTTATGTGTACGTACATGCAATCAGTTTTTTTAAACTCATACATTTTTTGTTTTAATAAATTTAGTTGCACGACAACTGCCTGCTGCGCCTTAAAACAAATCAACACCGGAGCGATTACATCATTTATGTGAGTCGTACGTTTGAATGTCTGCGTTTTTGTGTGGTCCCAGGCAGTTCGCTTGACTTGTTATGCCTAGTCTGGCTGACTTGGTCTGATCTGGTTTGGTCTTATTTGATTTTCTGTTGTCTTCATGTTTGACTGCTTGTTGGCGTTCGCGTTGACATTTTCAAGATGCCAAATGTGAGTTGGTAGACGCCAACGTAAGCAGCAAAGACTGAATTTCAAATTCTGATTGAACTTTTTTCGCTCACTAAATAAAACCGACATATTTCTGAATGTGTAAGTATTTGTGGGTAGTTCTTGTAATAATTTTCGCATAAAATGAGTTCAAAGTGTGCTATGGTTGGGCAAAATTTCTAGTTTGGCAGTTATGCTTAAGTATTCCTCTGAATCACAAAATGAACCCTTCTGTTAAGTATTTTGAGCACAAGGAGGATTAATTTAACGGCAGGTTCAGTTAGGCTAGGTTATATCCGATGAGTTGCTTTACTCGGCGGCCCAAAGCGTCAATGTGTGACATTAAAGAAATATTTTTCCAATCAAAAGTGTTTGGGCTTGGCAGCTAGACGATAAAAGTCACTGGGTGTTCCTTAATTCGACAGACTGGGGTAGTGCGCCAGTGCAAGAGTGGTACTTCAACCATTTCACCTAGGCCAAAAGCGAAATCCTGCTTCAGTTGAAAAAAGAGCAGTTGTCAAATACAGGAGTGTACCAAAAGCAGATTGGCAAGGTGCTAGGTGACCAGGCGCAAATCACGGTCCTAACCCAGGGAATTGGTGGAGATCTGTGATCTAGTGAAAAAGTGTTAGAGCGGCGTACGCAGGCACGCAAACAGCAGTAATAAGCCCACCAGCACTGGACGCAAGGCGACTGCTTGATAAGCAAAAAATCAAAATCGGCTGGGTGGTATGCCGAATAAGAGAAAAGCCTGACTTGAGGATATGCTATAGATGCCTAGAGTAAGCACACCTGGCGAGCGCGTGTACAAACGAAGAAGACACAAGCCAGAACTGTCTCAAATGTGGTGAGAAGGGTCACCAAGCGAAAGTATGCGAGAAAAAGCCCTTCTGCGGAGCGTGTAAAAGAAACGGAAGAGAGGATACAAGTTAGCAGATTGGAAGCAGAAAATGTCCTCTGTAGCAAGCGACGTATATTAAAACGAAAGAATGAGGTTTGAGCAGATTAATCTAAACCATTGCGAGGCTGCGCAAGAGCTGCTAGAACAAAGGGTATACGAAAATAAGGTGGATGGGGTGCTAATTAGCGACCAGCATAAAAACCTAAACGTCGGAACGTGGGTCTCGGTCAGGAAAAGTAAAAGCTACTATATGGGCCTGTGGAAGAAATCCCCTGCAGGACAAACCGTGCCATTATGGTTGCCTTCACCCATGGAAAGGAAGCCGTACAGAAAATACAGAATAAGGGCTGGAGAGTGGAGACGCTTGACGAAGAACTGTTCCAAATCATATTAGAGGAGAACATGACTAGCACCAACGATGTGGAACTACAGGCGGAGCTGCTAGTAAAACATGTTAGCAGAGCTAGCGACGTCGCCATGTGCAGGAAAAGACAGATCGACAGATTATACTATAAAAAGAAGCAAAAGAAGAATGAATTAAAGAAAGCCAAATTAGATTCTTGAATAAGTGGGCCCAAAAAATCTGGAGCGCTTTTTCGAAGTTTAGATCATTTGCACAGGAAAAGTTTAGTGGACTCTACATCTTTCTTACTTTTATGAGGCTTCGAGCCAGGTTTGCTACGGTCATATCCCCAGTAGTATTCGTGCATTTGAAAGGAAACTCCAGGAGTGTACCCTGCACTGGTACACAGATGACTCGAAGACACCAAAAGGCATAGGCGCTGGAATTTACGGCCCCAGAACCAACCGTTCTGTGCCCAAAGGTAGTTTTCCAAGCATCTTCCAAGTGGAGATGCAGAGATAAACTCAGACAGAAATTTTCGGAATGAGCAACAGTCAGGCGGCACTCAAGGCGCTTTCATCGAAGTGTATCGAGAAACTGCATCTACTAGGAACGCACAATCTCATCCGGCTAATTTGGGTCCCAGGACTCAGTGGTTTAACTGGGAATGAAGCAGGGGACGCATTGCCGAGAGAAGCTGCAGCCTTGATATTAATAAGATCCAAGCCCTTTCTTGCTATGAGTCAACACAACATCACGGAGAAGCTTAGAAATAAAGAGCTAAGGCTAAGGGAGGTTTGCTGGCACCAAACTATGGGGTGAAATCCTTATTAGGTTTCAAATACTCATAACTCTCACCAAGGTTAAACTTAGAAGTGCTCATTAGGAGGGTACACCCAAAAGAGGTTACAAATACTCATAACTGTCACCAAGGATAAACTTAGAATGTTCACGGGCGTTCTCACAGGCCACTGCAGATTGCGTAGTCATCTGCACATGATCGGGATATGGTCCGCTGGTTCTTGTCATTTCTGCGACCAATACCAGGAGACTCTAATACACCCTCTCCTTAAATGTAGCAACATAGCGCGGAGAAGGTTGAGACATCTCGGCCAACTGTAGCCAGAAGAAATGCACAATCCAACCAAGTCCTATCCTGAGTTTAATAAGGGTACAGAGTCGGGAAGTGTACAGGGTACGGAGCAGCGGACACAAAAGGAAACGAGGTCGAGAGGTTGACAACCTCAGTAAATTGCGTATTCTTCGCTCGTAGCGTGTGAGCCAAGGGAATGCGTCTACGCCTAGTCTGAGCACTGAATGTCACATATTCGTAGTTGTTACTTTTGAAACGAGATTGAAGGTTACGCATATCCCGGGCACCGCTACTTGGTTCCCAACGAACTTGACGGGCTCAGTTATTTATTGTAGCTGGCCTTATTTTGAGATTTGCTCACATATTCTTTCCCTTTATTTCTCCCTCTTCCTTTTTTTTCTATTTTATCCTAATGTTTGCAATAACTTCAGCTAAACTTTCATTGTTCCTTACAAACTTTCTTTTAAGTTCTCTTTCGTAACTCCTCTAAAGTGGTGGCACGACAAAACGATTTTAGATATTCCAAGCCGATGTAGGTGACTAGTATTCTATCAATCTGGCTATTGAACTATGCAGCCACTTTCTTAACAAGACAACAACAATATAAATTATGTGTTTGGGCCCATTTTTTTAGATATTTATTCATAAATTATTTACACATAAATAAATTTGACTCAAGTGAAAATTCTCCCAATATGGTTGGTGGTTCACACATTAATACGGAATTTTACACATTTTAAAATTTGCAATATCGCTTTATTCAGATAAAAAACTAAAAAAAAAACTAAACATACGAAAAAAAAAACTAGAAACAAAAATCAAATAACTTGAAGTTTCGATGCCGTTAGTGGCGGAGTCAGGTGTTAGTGTGTCAATGGGTGCCAAATTACGTTTGCATATTTTTATTTGTTGACTTTCGCGTTTGCGCCCACTTAGCGATTGATACAGGTAGCAATCAAAGGAGAAAGCGCCGCGCTCATACCCACACATATGTAATGTATTATGTATATATGTATGCACAAACACATAGAGTGACTCTCTATGGGTTGGAAGGTTTGAAAAATATTTGCAATTCGCATAGGGAAAATATGTTGTTTTCTCTTATACATACTAGGCTGCTCAATAAGTTTTGTGTTCGATAAGAGAGGGCGTTGCTACTAGCCTACATTTTTTTGGTATGTTGATACAGTCCTCATATGCGCGCATGTGAAGTTTCATTTCTATCTGCCAATTCATTCTTTGTTTACAAATGGCTTGTATCGACTGGTCGTAGAATTTTCTGCAAAGGAAAAAATCAGGTATCGTGCAGTGATTTTTGGAAGATCCAAAAGCAAAGGAAATTTATGAACGAATGCTGAAAGTCTATAATGACTTTTCGCCATCAATTAGAGCAGAAGAAAGATGTGTCGCTGAATTTAAATGAGGTCGTACAAGTCTTGCACCCGATCCAGGTCAAGGACGTCGTCGCAATAACACCAGAAATTGTGGAAAAAATACAGGAAATCGTGTTGGAAAATCGTCGAGTGACTGAAGTATTGGGTTTCAGAAAGCTGTGTGCACAATGGGTGCCGCATTCGCTAACAATGGAACAAAATAGCATTCGAATGCGACTTTCTCAGCAAAATTTAGAGTATTTTTGAAACGATAAAGCAGATTCTGTGCGTATTCCTCACACTATGGATAAGACTTGGGCTTATTACCGTGATCCTTAATCAAAACGGGAGGTTAAGGAGTGCTGTGAACCTGGTTCTTCGGCTCTGAAGCGAGTTTGTGTCCAGATATCGGCCAAGAAGATGTTAGCATCAGTGTTTTGAGATGCGAAAGGGATTTGGTTTATGGATTACTTGGAAACTGGTAAAACAATAAATTCTGAATATTATGACAACCTTTTAGACCAGCTAAAAGAATCAAATCGTGGAAAAAGACCCAGTTTGCGAAAGAAAAAAATATTTTTCATCAGGACAATGCTCCGTGTCTCAACAGCATTTTGACAAAGGCTAACATCCATGAAAGAAAGTTCGAATTATTATTGGAGTATCCATCGTATTCACTAGATTTGGCTCCTAACGATTTCCATCTGTTTCCAGACCTAAAAACTTTCATGCGTGGAAAGCATTTTTCACCGAATGATGGGCTCATAACGGCTGTGAAAACATATTTTGCATACCTTTCAGATTCTTACTCCAGTGATGGAATTCGTTGATTGGAATCTCGCTGGAATAAGTGTATTGATATTCAAGGACACTATAGGATCGGTTAGGTTAGGTTAGGTTGAAGCGGTTGCCCATTGTAGGACACACTCAGGCTCATGGCCCAAAGTGATGCCGCGTGGGGAACTAGCCCTCATCCCTCCTGAAACTAATGTGTACTATTAAAAAATTTCGCAAGATACTTAATTTCGACAGAGCCGAGGCTTTCTAATTCGTTAAAGAAATGTCCACCCAAAATGGTGAGTCTACGTCTGGATAGAGCAGGACCGTGACACAGAATGTGCGGGATCGGCTCTTCCTTTTCCTCGTCTAGACAACTTCTGCAGAAGTCATGTGTTTGCACACCCATTCTCTGGGCTTGCCTACCGTGGCCAATGATACTATACTGAATAGTAAATTTGTTTTTTATCGAGCTGCAAAATTTGTATAATTTTATTAGGTGAGTTGCACTTTGCAAACTTTTACTGAAGTATTTAAACAAATTTTCGGAAGACTTACCAATTTCTTAGCTAAGTTTTCTTCGACTATCAATGATTGTAAGCTTTCATTATTGAAAAATTTACGTTTCCAAGTTTTTCTCTTTTTAAAAAAAGTACGATCCTGCAAACAGACGAATAGATGGCCACCATATTTGTGGGCCCTTTAAATTAAAAACAAATTTATTTAATGTCTTCCGCGTAATTTGTTTCATTTCATTTCTAACTGGCCTTTATGAGGAAACCTTTTATACATAAATATATAAATTTATTTATTTGCACCTCAGCGCAAAACAAAAAACAAAAAATTTATAATATGTACATACATACATATAAGCGTATATGGTGCATATTTTTGCTTACATTCACGTGAAACTGCCTCTGAAAAAGTGTCAAAATAGAAACGAGAAGAAAACAAGTCTGACTGAGTTTGCCATTTTCACCCTGATTAAACATTCAACGCTAGCGCGCTTGTGTTTCCTATTTCCATTTTGATGATAGGCTTAGAAATTTCAGCAAAATTTCAGCAAAATCTCTGGCAACCGCACTGACTACATTTTCATTTTTCCATTAGTGCCACAATTAATTAATGACTGTGTCATATAAGCACAGCAAAAGCTAATGGAATAGCTGTACATAATGAAATGAAACTCGAAAAGAAAGAAAAAAAGCAACTGCAAGTCACATTGCCCGCGAGACATGTCACAAAAGTCACTGCCGTCGCACCACCCCACAGTGCGTTGCATGTGCAACAAGTAACAATTGAGGAAGAATGACAAAAGGAGTTAGGCGGTTGCATCACAGGTGGCAGCAACGACTGGTGCGACGGACTTACCTACTTTGTTGTCATGTAGGCTTTGGCAACGTTGTGTGGCACTTAAGTCCAATCAATGCACATCACTTTGAAAGCAATTTTATTTTTTAAATTAATTTTTAAATTTTGCGTTTTATTTTCAGTCTTTTCAAGTTTCTTCTTTTTCGTGTTGTGATATTGTCTGCTGCAGCTATTTCCGCATAATGATTGCGACCGCGTGCAGGGAAATTTTTTCTTAAACTTTTCTCTGCATATCATTAAATGTATGTGTGTGGTATTATGTTTGTGTGCGATGTACTACCTCGCATCCAAGAAATAAAAGTTTAATTGCTGCTTTTATTGCCACCTGCAAGGTGGTCTGATGTTTGTAAATGTAAAAAATTTATATACATAAACGTATATTTGCTTGATTTAAATTTTCCTGCATGACTCTCTGTTATTGCCATTCAATGAATTATTTCCTCAATTCCAAACTAAACGAAAATTTCAAAACTATTTATCGAGGAATAAATAGCATAAAATATTTCACCACACCTAAGTAGCTTTTTTTGTAATTTTACACCTTCTAATATTCATCAAACCATTTTGACATTTAATCAATGTAAATTGCAGCAGATATTTCCATTTCGACAACTTTCACTAAGCTTTCGTTTGCTATTAAATATTTGACAGCAGTCGTTCAAAAACGGAAGACTTGAGGCGCAAACTTGCAAGTGTCTTTGAGTAGAAAATAACTGAGTATGATGAGCAAAATATAAATTTGCAACTCACCGTGTTTCCAATTCCTCAAAGCGTTTTTGGTTTTCTGGACGATTGATTAGTATTTGCAGCTGTTGATGCAACGCCTCGGCTGTGGACTCGGAATCGCAACGATAGGCATGCACGTGCAATGGACATTTTGTTGCCGGATTATATAGCAACAAAACACATGCAACGATGTCATCAGTTTGCACGGAGCTGGTTATGGCACTGTGTGGTATGAAATGTTTCGAGGAGCCCTGTGGGGTAGACAAATGGAATGGGGAAATTTAAAAAGATTTATTACAAAAAAACTAAATTAAGAAAATTTAATAAGATGAAACAAAATGTAATTAAGAAAAATATTAGGAAATAAGATAAAATAAAAGAATACTGAATAAAATAAAATAAAATAAAATATAATAATCCGTGTGGAGTTTTCAATCCGTTCTCCCATCGGACGCGTCCCCGGGTGGCGGATAGGGGAACGCTCTGTAGATATACAGGGTAGGCGGGAAATAAAATACCGCTCGCGAACCAAAAACTGGAAATCTAAACCCGGCAGCGACTGAACCAGATTGGGCGGCTCTCCGGTCGGCGTCTGTACTTCAGGTAAGAAGCGGCTGTTAACGCACCTGTCAGCAGGTATAAAATAGAACTATTATAAAAAATGAGAAGAATAAATCAAGCCTCGGATAACCTTAATCTTAATTCTAATCATACACTTCTGGAATGTGGTCCAGCTCGGCCCCAGACTGATCATACTCCAGATACAAACAACTACTCTGGGGATAATAGACAAGACCTTTTGCAGCCGGGAACTGATTCGCAAGCATCGTATGCAGCGACCAGCCCAGTTGTAGCAATTAGACAGCGTAAAAAATGGACATCAGAAATTAACGAATTCTTATTACGCACATACCTACAGATCACTAAATTAGAAACACACAGAACCCTTTTCCGAAAACGTTTACGTGAAAAGTTTGTAGAAAAATATCCGCAAATGAACGTGTCAGAGCAAAACTTGCCTGATCAATTAAGAGCAATACGCAGACATGATTACATTACAGAAGCAAGAAGGGAAGAAATTACCTAGGAAGTGGCGAGAGAGCTCGGTAGCAACTCTGTAGCCCCAGCAAGCCCTGTGCAACCAAACAACACACCACGGGATGGTAGTATGGATGCAGAGAACGAACAGAATGCCCCTTTAATTATTGAGCCCGTCAACGACAATGCAGAGTCAATAGATTTTGAAAGCGCATATCATAGTTTTCAAGAAAATTATGCGAAATATAGGGGAATGCCTGTGATGAGTCTGCCGCACTTGCCGAAACTAAACACCTCTAGAAAACTCGGAAAATTAGTTGACTATTACAACGCTGTTGTATTACCGGAAACACTGAACGAAGAGATTAGTCTCGAAGAACTTATAATAGTCATATACTGCGTTGCTAAAACTATATCTGAAATAATCACTAACAAGCATTTTGAGAACAATCAACACACTCAGAAGCCAAAACACTCCAGATCAACTGACAAGAGTAATAAACCGAAGTGGCTGATAAGACTCGATAAGAACATTGAAGAGCACCGCCGAAAAATAGGAAAAATAACAGCATTGGTAGGTGGACACACCTCCGGACGATTGAAACGCCAAGTCCTTAAAATATGTAAAAACTTTAATACTCACTCGAAGTTCGAAAATAATGAAGAAATGCCCAAGCGTACGCTCGATACGCTCAAGCAAAAATTAAGAACGCTAACCGCCAGAAGAGAAAAATATAACATGTCTATGAAACGCAAGCAACATAATCGTATGTTTGAAAGCAATCAAAAGCTATTTTTACGACAATTAAAACAAACCACGAACGTTCAAAGGCAGACGCGACAGGCATCAATGGATGAATTTAGATCATACTGGTCGTCTATTTGGTCCAAACCTCAGAAATACCACACCTCGGCAAGCTGGATAGCAGAAGTGAGAGAAAAGTACTCTAGTATCCCAATACTTGGTTTCTCAGCCGTAACACCTGAAGAGGTTGCGAAAGTTGCTCGAAGGCTCCACAATTGGAAAACTCCTGGCTGCGACAACTTACATGCTTACTGGTTCAAAAAGCTTACATGTATACACGACAAACTTGCAGCCCTCTTCACCAAGATAATAACCGGCGAAGAAGAATTGCCAAATTTTGCAACGCTTGGTACGACATATATGATTCCAAAATGTGATGAAATCAATGACCCTTCAAAATTCAGGCCCATCACCTGTCCGCCAGTTATTTACAAAATACTTACGTCGTGCATAACTAACATCTTTTATGAGCATATCGAAACACATAATCTGATTGCAGAAGAGCAGAAAGGATGTATACGTGCATCACAAGGTTGTAAAGAGCAACTGATTATAGATCAAGTTGTCCTTGGGCAATCTAAACAGAAGAACAGAAACCTCTATGCAGCTTATATTGACTGGATGAAAGCATTCGATTCGGTCCCACACTCCTGGCTTATTGAAGTACTTCGTATTTACAACTTCAATTCCAATATCATACTATTTCTAGAAAAAGTTATGCAACGCTGGAGGACAAGAATAAAAATACCTGGCCCGGAAAGCTCTCAATACACAACCGAAATAAACATTCGAAATGGCATCTTTCAAGGTGACTCGTTGAGTCCGCTCTGGTTTGTTCTCAGCATGAACCCCTTAAGTCACATCCTGAATGAGACGGGACATGGGTTTGTATTAAAACACGGACAGTCTGGAAGTTTCCGACTGAGCCATCTTTTTTACGTAGATGATTTGAAACTCTACGCTAGTAATTCCAAACATCTAGACAAGCTTTTGAGATGTGTCGAAACCTTCTCCAATGACATTAAAATGCCTATTGGACTTGATAAATGCCGAAAGATCACAATAGTTAAAGGTAAAGAGGTTTCTCGACATGCAACTGCGGAAAGTAGCGGACTCGACATAACAGAACTGGAGCCAGGGGAGGTATACAAGTATCTTGGAGTTATGCAAAGCAGCAGCATAAATACGATGCAAATGAGGAAAAATCTGATAGCAGAATTTAAAAGGCGCCTTCACGCTGTCTGTAAAACCCAACTTAATGGGAAAAACCAAATCCACGCTATTAATTCATTTGTCGTCCCGGTGGTATCGTATAGCTTCGGAATTGTAAAATGGTCATCTACAGAAATAGAAAATCTACAACGAATAATACGTACAATTATGACTAAACACAAGTCACGGCACCCAAAAAGCTCTGTCGTTCGAATGATGCTACCTAGAAAAGCGGGAGGCAGAGGACAGATTGATGTTGGAGCACTGCATGACAAACTTATCGTGAACATAAGAGCATACTTCCAACATAAGTGCTCCCAATCCGATCTGCACAAGGCTGCATGTGCTGCGGATGATAATTACGAAACCAGGAACGCAACGACAATAGATGAAAAAATTCAAAGATGGTCTGAAATGGTTGTTCACGGCGTATATCGAAAAGACTTGCTAAGCCCACATGTCGACCAAAAATTGTCGCACTTATGGCTTACCAACAGGTCGATATTTGCCGAAACGGAGGGTACCATTTTCGCCGTACAAGATGGTGTGATTCCAACGAGAAATTACATTAAATACGTAATGCGAGATCCAAATGCCGCTGCAGATAGATGTCGAAGATGCAATAGTCGAAGTGAGACATTAGACCACGTGCTAGCGGGATGCACCACACTGGCAAACTCTATGTACCTGAAGCGACATAATGACATCGCGAAAATAATCCATCTAAACCTGACGCAGATGTACAACTTCAATCCAAGCAAAATACCGTACTTCAGATACACCCCAGAACCTGTTCAAGAAGACTCCAACTACCGCCTATATTTCGACCGAACAATTTTAACAAATGCCACAAGAGACCACAATAGGCCAGATATTTTCCTTATTGATAAATTCCAAGCGACTGGTTATATAGTTGATATTGCTGTTCCTCTAAACAGAAACATGCAAAAAACATATGCAGAAAAAATATCTAAATATTCAGACTTAGGCATTGATGTCAAACGTAAGTGGAAGCTAAGGAAGGTGCACATACTACCAATTATCATCTCAGCCCACGGACTAGTGCATAAAAACTTAGCAGACAACGTCAAAACTCTTCAACTTCCAGAATATTTAATTTTCGACATGCAGAAAGCAGCTTTACTCAATTCTTGTCATTTAGTCAGAAACTTTTTACAGAAAACGTTTTTCTAGTTTGTAAAATTGTTAACTATTTTATACTATAATATTTATAGACATTTATTTCATTGTAATCTTTGTACCTGTTATAAATTATTGGCTTGCAGCAAAGCTGTTGCCAATTAATGTAAATCACTCCTTTCTTGGGATGCAATACAAAACAAAAAAAAAAATAAACAAAAACAAAATAAATTAAAATAAAATAAAATAAAATAAAATAAAATAAAATAAAATAAAATAAAATAAAATAAAATAAAATAAAATAAAATGAAATAAAATAAAATAAATAAAATAAAATAAAATAAAATAAAATAAAATAAAATAAAATAAAATAAAATAAACTAAACTAAAATAAAATAAAATTTTATAAAATAAGACAAAATAAAAAAATACTAAATAAAATAAAAAATTAAAATGAAATAAAATTAACAAAACGGGATAAGATAAAATAAAATAAAATAAAATAAAATAAAATAAAATAAAATAAAATAAAATAAAATAAAATAAAATAAAATAAAATAAAATAAAATAAAATAAAATAAAATAAAATAAAATAAAATAAAATAAAATAAAATAAAATAAAATAAAATAAAATAAAATAAAATAAAATAAAATAAAATAAAATAAAATAAAATAAAATAAAATAAAATAAAATAAAATAAAATAAAATAAAATAAAATAAAATAAAATAAAATAAAATAAAATAAAATAAAATAAAATAAAATAAAATAAACTAAACTAAAATAAAATAAAATTTTATAAAATAAGACAAAATAAAAAAATACTAAATAAAATAAAAAATTAAAATGAAATAAAATTAACAAAACGGGATAAGATAAAATAAAATAAAATAAAATAAAATAAAATAAAATAAAATAAAATAAAATAAAATAAAATAAAATAAAATAAAATAAAATAAAATAAAATAAAATAAAATAAAATAAAATAAAATAAAATAAAATAAAATAAAATAAAATAAAATAAAATAAAATAAAATAAAATAAAATAAAATAAAATAAAATAAAATAAAATAAAATAAAATAAAATAAAATAAAATAAAATAAAATAAAATAAAATAAAATAAAATAAAATAAAATAAAATAAAATAAAATAAAATAAAGTAAAGTAAAGTAAAGTGAAGTAAAGTCAAGTTAAATAAAATAAGATTAGTAAAACAGTATGAAAGAAAGTAAAATAAAATTATAGAAAAAAGATAGAAAATAATATGAAAAATGATTACATAAAATAATACTAAATAAAATAAAATAAATAAAAATTGTTAAAATTCTGAATTGAGAAATAATGCATTTAAAAATTTTGAGAATCGCACAATTAATGAGAAGTGCACACTTTTTAGAATTTTTAAACCAGAAGATTATATTAATGGAATATCATTCAAATAATTAGTGCGTTACCAGCATTCGGTAGTACCTATGCTCGAAACACTAGATGATTTAAAAAAAATTCTAATAGGTAATCAGATCAGCCGAAAGAAAAAATTCGTCAAAAAAGTTTGCAAGTTTGCAAAAGAAAAAACTATTTTTCATCGGGACAGTGCACGGTGTCACAAAAGCATCTTGACAATGACTAAAATCCATGAAATAAAGTTCAAATTATTGGAGTATCCATTCAAATTTGGCCCCTAACGACATCCATCTGTTTCTAGACCTAAAAAAATTCATGCGGTCACCTCTCCTACTATTTGAGGAAAAATTAATCATCCAATTTTGTTTTGGAATAATTAAAAAAAAAAGATATTAAGTGATGGCTGTCTTTATTTTGAACTTTGTGCGCTCCATAATTTAACCCCTTTAGCGAACTAAAAATATGAGGTTTCCTTATCCTATGATGCACATTAAAATGAAAGGTTTATTTTTAAGAATTCCGAAAACTCATTTTAAAATTATGAAAACACTTAGTTGATTTTCTTAGTTTTAAAAGTATTTGTCTACTATATTTAAGGATATATTTTGCTCACTTTGTCTATTTGGAGTTGAAAGATTCTGATTAACTGAGCAGTGCAGTTCACCTGGAACCTAGCACGAGTTTCTCTTCGCGACGTAGATTGGCCAGTAAAGAAGCAGGCTTACAACAATTGAGACAAAATTTAAGTTTCTAAACTTTCTATGGTGCTCCTCATAGGACCAGTGGTCGTATATCAACCGCAAGCCGAAGCGGCAGGGATGAGAAGCTGGAAAGGAAACCATAACACTAACACTTACACTTTGCTACTCTGCTCTTATAAGCTCTGCTTTGAGGTAGTGTAATCAGTAAATATTCTAAGCTTTAGCATTTATTCTCAGTGGTTCTTTATGTTAAATGAGGCAGTAATTGGAGCTCAATTAATGGGAATCACAATTGCTCAATCTTTCCTTACTGCCGCTCCAGGCCACGTGTGGATTAGTAAAAGCAGAGGGCAATAAAATATTAAATGTATTGAAACGAATAAAAAAATGATAAATGAATAATGTCCAAGTAAGGCTAAAGGTCTTCAGCGCAGGGCCGACTTAAGTGTTACTCATAAACAATTGGTGATAAAGCAAAAGTAATAGTAATCTTAATATTATACCTACAATAAATAGCAATTAAATAAATCTACTTAAAAAGAGGAAATTATTGTTTTGAAGCACAGACGTAAAAATAAAATAAATAATTTAGTGCAATTCAAAATTTTTTGTTCTGAATTCACTATAAATTTTAATAATTATGACAAATAAATAATAGTTGTAATCGATCTCAGTTTTCGATTACAAATATAATTTCTATTAACAAAAGTATTTAATATTATTAATGCCCCATCGACTCACCTGCAATATTTTGATACCCTTGTGGGAGACCTGCAGCGTCACTTTGAGCGGCTCTTGCCCGCGTGACCGATCAATCAGATACGGCAGCACTGAATTGATGACACGTGTACCGCGCAAACCCTTCGCCTCTTCGGCGCCCAGAAACCATACGTAATACGATGCTTTTTGTACATCACGTCTCAGGCGTAGTGCCATATTTTGCGTATTTTACTGTAATCTTGTGACTTCGTCAAATTTCAGCAAGCAATAAATATTTATTTTTACTAACCCTGGGCTAGTTAATTGGTATGTTGTAGGAGCGTATTTTATTGTTTGGACTTTAAACTATTTTTATTATTTTTTATTTTTTTCTTACGATTTTAGTGTGTTTCTATGTTTATGTGGCAGCAAACTTTCAGGTTGAAAGTAAAATTTCCAGTTTAATACAATTTGATGAAGCTGAAAATAGAAAAGCATATTTGTGAAAATTAGATGGAGGTTTTTGAGACATTAGTCTAGGCAAATTATACTAATCTAGAAATAAACAGTTTGTTTTTGTACTTACACTCTGTGTATAAAAGAGTAGGAGCACTAAAAGTAAGAATGTTTAGAAAGGAGTGGATAAACTAGTTTCTTTTTGGGCATTAGTGTGTTTTAAAGAAAATGCTATCTACCAGCATGACATACAAAAGTAGGGCGAGTTCCAAATATTGAAATTTCACACTGATTTTTATTCCTGGCGTTGAAGACGTTCAACGTCAAGGACGTCGAAAAACAGCAACAACATAGGAAAATGTAGAAAATATAATATATAGGAAATCGTATTGGAAAATCGTCGAGTGACTGAAAGAGATTTAGTAGAAACACAGAACATCTCATAGGGCAGTGTCAACAAAATCTCGACTGAAGTTTTCAGTTTCAGGGTTTCAGAAAGTTCTATGCATAATGGGGCCGCATTCGCTAACAATGAAACAAAAAAACACTCGAATGCGACTTTCTCAGCAACATTTAGAGCGCTTTAAAAAGGATAAAGTGGATTTTGTGCGTCGTTTTATCACACTACGGATGAGACTTGGGCCTATCATCATGGTCCTTAATGAAAAAGGGAGGTTAAGGGGTGCTGTGAGCCTGGTTCATCAGCTCCGAAACGAGTTTCCAGTGTCCAGAAATCGGCCAAGAAGATTCTAACAGTTTTTTGGGATGCGAAAGGGATTTGATTTGTGGATTACTTGGAAACTGGTAAAACAATAAATTCTGACTATTATTGCAACCTTTTAGATCAGCTTAAAGAACAAAATCGTGAAAAAGACCCAGTTTGCGAAAGAAAAAAAAATATATTTTTCATCAGAACAAGGCACCGTGACTCAAGAGCATTTTGACAATGGCTGAAATCCATGAAATAAACTTCGATTTGTGGAAACATCCACTGTATTCACTAGATTTGGTCCCTAGCGTCTTCCGTCTGTTTCCAGAAAGAAAATAATACTGAAGAAGAATTAAGGTACAGGGCTCGCTATCTATCGTTACAGGTTTGAACTAGGTATTATTTGAAGAATGGTAACACTTAGCAGTCATCTGATTTGACAGAAAATTAGTTTTATTCTTCCGCTGAACGAAAATGGTTGTGTATACGCTCAAAGAACGCTGGGAAATATTGCGACATTAATTTGAAAATCATGGTAATGTTGCAGAAAATTACGTACGGCAATGGGAAGAAGAAAAGCACCGAATGAATGAATGTCTTCGAAGATCGCATTATCAGCCGAAATCCTGATATCGTTTGGCCGCCTCGGAGCTGCGATTTGACGCCGTTGGATTATTATCTATGACATACGCGATGTCATAGCTGAAATACAGCCGCATACAATCGAAAATGTGTTGAAAAATTGGACCGATCGTATGGGATGGTGCATGGGTAGCCGAGGCAGCCATATGAATGAAGTTGTGTTCCATCATTAACCGGAAGGATTGTACTTAAAAACAAAAAAAACCGTTTGGAAAAATATTGAGTAGTTTCTTTTTTATAGCATTTTTAATTCCGTAAAGTTATATGGCGGACATATAGACACATAGAGGGCAGCATTTTTGCCGCTATATTGAAAACAAAATATGGAAGTAAAGTCTTTGCAGTGGCAGATCTATATGTGTCTGCAGCGACAGCCAAGCTGCGCACATGGCCTTAGACAGCCCCCCCAACCACTTCAAGGGTAGTCGAGTCCTGTAAATCCAGGCTGAATTATGTCGGTAGGCATAATAGCTTGATGCTAACATGAGTCCCGCGACAAGTGGGTATCGCGGGTAACGAGATCTGTGACTCTTTAGCCATACTGGGCTCTGAGGCCAACTTTTTTGGCCCGGAGCTCGTTCTACCATACCCTTCTGCAGCCATCAAAGCCACGTTTAGCAAACGGGTTACTCTAACTCACAAGCCAGCTTGGCAGGCTGAGAGAGGCTGCAGATGGACAAAACTGATATTACCTGCCATGTCCGAGCGACTATCGCAGCTCCTCTTGTCACTAAGCAGAGGGGACTGTAGGAGGCTGGTTGGACTGATGGCGGGCCACTTTCTATTGAGAAAGCACACAGAAAAATCACAAAATCTCAGACAGTGCACTTTACACAGCTTGTGGAGAGGAGAATGAGACGGCGGACCACTTTCTGTGCGTCTGCCCCGCCTTCGCTCGAATCAGGATTGAGATCCTTGCCACTGCTGTGTTCAGAAGCGACCACCTTGGCTCTTTGGCACCACAAGATCTACTCAGATTCCTTCGGAAGTCGAGTAGATTGGAAGAAAATTAAAAAGAGAATCCGAGTGCTAGACTTGCTAGTCTGTCCCGACAAAAAAATAGTCTTTGCAACAGCTCAACGCTGCACAGTTTTAGCGGGTTCCTTAACATAAGTAATGAACGGAATATTTACATTCTTTCTGCATCCCTTGAGAAAATATTAGATAAGTGTTTGTTTTTTGTTAGTTTCCTTGTTCACTTCTCTCGGAACTCAGTTGGTTTCGATAATCTGTTTTTGATTTTTGCCACTAAAAGGCCTAAGTAGTGGGAATGCCCACCTGGCGTTGCTTAGGCAAGACCTTCTTACTGCTTGGAGCGCCATCTGTGTCTCACATTTTTCTGGCAGAAGGATCGCACAGATGCTTGAGGACTTCGCTAAATTTGGTGTGTCTGCGCTATTACTGCCGTCGCCCGCTTCCTCTTGCTGGCGCCACTGATGCAATGTGTAACTGTGTGTTTTTCTATGTTTTTTTTTGTTTTGTTTTGGCAGCTACAATGCAAATAATGCGCCGACTATTGAGCGGGAGTGAGCATGGAAAGGATAAGTTTTTGGGGCTTAGGAATGGGTGGACAGGTTATAAAAGGCGTAAAGGTAAGTAAGTATTCAGTTAAATTCACTTTTCTCGTTTGATTGACTGATTTCTAAAAATGCGTATTTCTAAATTATTTTTTAATTACTACAACTAAAGTATGCACATACATGCGTATGCTAGCCAGCCACAAATATTTTATTATCATTCAATTATTATTTCTTACTCACTTTTATTGCTTAATTAACCTTTAATAGCTTTTTTAAATTAACTTTTTATTAATTATTTTATTTCATTCATTTGGTGGTTGCTGCACATGCCTATGTTGTCATTAAATGATTATAGTTTTGACTTCCGTTGATGTTTTCTGTCACGTTTTCGATTCGTTGAAATTCGTTAAGTTGAAATTGAAAAGTATTCACACAATTCGAAAGACTTAAGACACAAACTTCATATGAGAAACCGATTTAACCCAACCAAAAAGTATTCACACAATTCGGAAGACTTAAGACACAAACTTCATATGAGAAACCGATTTGCCCAACCACAAAGGTCACAAAAAACAAAGATGTAATAAAAAATAAATAAATTATTATCATAAAAGTGATTTGTATTAAATTGATTTCCTGTTACCAACTCTCAAATAGTTTGACAACTCGTTGGGACACATAATTATGCATAAGTAGAATAATACGGCTGGCTAACGCGCCAATCAAGAAGCAGAAGTAGAGAATAACGCGGCACATAAATGCTTTCAAAACTGCCAATTGGTGGACATTGTTTATTGGCTTGTGTAGATCTGTTGATTTGCTTTAAGTATTAACACTTGATTTGTTTATATGAGCAGCAAGAATATGTGGCAAAATTTGCATTTACAATAACAAAAAACCAAAAAAAATTAAAGAATCACAGTTGGTGGGGAGGAGAACACATCGAGGCTTATAAAACGTAGACATGAAAACAACAGTACACAACTTTATGTGGCTTAAGCTATGCGCGTTACTAAAAATTATTCATAAATAATGTGAACGTGTTTAGCTTTTCTATTGACCGTTCGAGTACGCGAGTTTGGCTTGTATAACCCAAATATTTATAAACGAAGAACTCATATATGTATGTATGTATGTGGATATTACACAAACTTAATATCGCTTTAAAACTTATAAGTAGAATGGTGCCATTTGTAAATATATTGGCTTTAACGGTTTGCGGCGGGACGTGACACTGTCACAGCGGCCAGCAGCCATGACATATTAAACAAGAGAGGTACACTTTGACACAGTAGTTACGCGAAATGCAAGTAAACACAAAATACGAGCACAAAATTTTCTAATCGTGCGCACAACTACAAAAGCAAACACTTTTTTTGTAGCCACTTTGTAACTTAATAGCAAAAAAAAAAAAACAACAATTTGTACGTGTATCGAATTACAAATTTTAAAGAAATTTAATTGGTGATTTAATTATGCGATACACTAAATTTACTAGTATTTCTCCGCTTCTACACCAAACGCTGACCGCTACACGCGCGTGTATATTTATTAACGACTTTTTACTGTGCAGCGCACAACTTTGCATTAATTCACTTAATTCACCCCGCGCTTGCGTGCTTTTCGTTTGACCAACTACTTGTGGACGGAGTATGAAGCGAACGCTCACCAAGCATGTCTCGATCGTGCCAAGCCAAGTGATTAACTGAGGTGATTTCGATAAATTTTTCGGTGGTTTACCGCTTTGACGCTAGCGCTGTTCAATAACAACAATAGGCAACAAAGCAAACCAGCCAGCCAAAGCTAGTCAGCCACCAGTTAGCAAGGCAAGCATATTGGTTGCCAATACGGCCCACAATGAAGCGGAGAGTGTGACTATTCAGTGCGTGAGCGCGTCAGTCGATCGACACCAGCGGCGGTACAGCGAGCGCCGCGTGCTCCAAGGCAATGGCTAAAGGAGAAGAAAGAGTTGTGTAAAATGTGTTCAAGCATCGTTCGATCTCACCGTGTGCAGATGAACAAGTAAAATTTTACATATATACATAAAGTGGCATACACTGGCGAACACCTACATTCATGGTTGCATATGCATGCAGGTTCATATAAGCGCTCGCGTGTCTTGTATTGTGGTGAAGAAAGCTGAAAGTGGAATTTTTGCTTAATTTTTTCTATTTGCTTTTTTGCTATGCGTTGCCTTTTTTCGGTGAATTTTTGTTGAAACTAAAAGTTGTCGTCGCTTGGTCAGTGGCCACTCAACGCTCAAGATAATCAGCAACTTTTTGGTTGATGCTGTTTGAAGATAATTTTTGAGCTGCAGCATAGCAAGAGCAAAGGGGAACGCGTTGTATGTGTGGTGAGGGAGTGCAAGTTGTGTTTGCCAGCATGTGGTAAATTGCAAATACAAATACAACTACCTTGTACGCCCACCTGTATGAGTTTTGTTTTCTTGTAGTCATTACAAATTTTCCACATGCGTTTTTTTATGTGGTAATTTGTGGTATTTTTTGTCATATTTTTGCGCTTTACATACACACAAGTGGATAGGCACTTAAAATAATTGGCAATAGGAGTAATTTAATTTCGTAAGATATTTGAATTTTGCAAGATTTTTGACTCTTATTTTGCTGTATTTTTTCCTACAATCCTTTGGTATTTGAAAAAAGGAGTTTATGTTAATTATATAAATTAAAAATACCTTATTTGAAATTTGCTTGCTCTGGGAAAAGTTGAGAGTTGAAGGCAGAGAGTTACATAGGCGGAGCAATAGGCGAGCAAAAGTTTCAATGTGTATCTCAAAAATGGTAGAAATTTAATCATCCACTTTTGAATAACTGTTTTAATTTTGTGCATATTTCATACTTAGTTTTTGAAGCTTACAATTGAATTTTTTAGAGACCTCAAAATTAAGCCCTCCTAGGAATAAAACGGCGTATGAAATCACGAGATGCTTTGAACGATTTTGTCGGTGTATGAACCAACAGAAGACAGAAGACAAGGCCGATAGTATTAAAGATGAATTTTATGATCTACTGTTAAGGCAGTGCATACAAAAAATGAGCAGACACAACTCGATTTTAATGCCTCCAAATTTCAACGCCAAAATAGCAAAATAAGAATTTATAGAAGAGGTAGCGAGAAAACACTCCTTATATAATCACACCAGCGAAAACGTTAAGAGAATGGTAAGCCTAGCTGAAAGTACTAAATTGTGGATAAGTGTCTTGTCATTTCCAGCATTTATAAAAAAAGCTCGGTAATTTCCAGCAACAGAATTGGCAATCAGATTGATATTCATATGTATATGAGACTTTTTTCAATTTCAAACGTTTATTAACAAAAACTGGTTACAAATTTAATCTTCAAAATAGTAATAGCCATCGCTAGCGACACATTTTTCCCATCTCTCAGGCAATTTGTGAATGCCGCGCCAAAAAATTGGCCGTGTTTGGCCGCAAACCAATCTTCGAGCCATTTTTTGGCTTGAAGCGCTGCGCGGAAAGTGCGTGGCCCATCGATGCAAACAAATGATAACGGGAAGGCGCCAAGTCTGGTGAGTAAGCCGCATGCACCAGCGATTCCCAATCGTACGTCTTCACCAATTCCCGGGTCGCTCTTGTTCAATGTGGCGGTGCATTGTCACATTAGCAGTTCATGCGACACCCATCTTCCGACCTTTCAAATCATGCCCATGTCTTTGAAACGTTTGGAAATGGTTTTTTGGGTCACTCCTAACTGCTCTGTCATCATTTCTTGTGTTTGATCATCATCTTCATCCAACAATGCTTGCAATTCGGCGTCCTCAAACTTTTTCGGTGGCCGGCCACGGTCCTCGTTCTCCACGCTAAAATCACCACTTCGGAATTTTTCAACCCACCTGAAGCACTGTGCTTTACTTAGAGCATGCCCAGCATAAGCTTCTATAAGCATTTGATGAGCTTGAGAAGCGTTTTTCTTCAATTGATAACAGAAAATCCACGATGTCCGCAAATCGTAGTTTGAAGGCACGAAATTCGACATTTTTAAGAGCGAAAACAATGCATTGTTGTATGAAACGGAACAAACAATAAACTGAATATTGCTGACAAATGACAGACGAAAAAAAACAAGACGTTTGGGAAGGTTTAAAAATACTCCTAGTGACATGTATGGACTAATAGCTGAAAGTCTCATTTCATAGGTATATACTACAAAAGGCGATCGTAAATGTTAGCTCAAGGAAGGGCGCTAATTGTGACTCAGTTCAGTGCTTCGTCTCTTGTGTATTGTGGCAACGTATATCGAACTTTATAACGCGCAATAAGTACAAGAGAGATAAATGGAATTTAGACGGCTTCGAGCACTGACAGATGCTTGAGGGATACGAAAACATGGTCGCTGAAAACTGTAACATATTAGCAGCAACAAAATTAACATTGATGTCATGTGGTCTAGCTTCTGTTAAAGAAAGATCTGCTGCTACTGCTCTTGCTACACTTAACAAATATAAGGCGAGTACCAATATGGTTTTAGGAGTGGAAGGTCGAGGACCGAATAAAGCTTTGTAGTTTACCAAATTTTTGAAAAGTTTCGTGAGTATATATAATATAAAATCAACCTGCATGCCCTCTTTATAGATTTTCTGAAAGCGTTCGAGAAAATTCAATACGCCCTACGCGTGCAAGGAATACAGAAAAAATTACTGCGCTACTAAGTCTAAGCCTCACTGAAACCTACTCCAAAGTACTCTTACAAAGTAAGGCGTCTGATTTGTTGAGATTTGAAACAGGAGTAAAGCAGAGAAACGCGTTGTCTACGGTTGTGTTCAATGGTAGACTATGTAAATAAAAATGTTAGCCCATCAGATACTACAAACTTTTCAAATAAGTGGTTTTGCTGATGACTTGGTCACCCTAGCGGGAAATAGGAAAGCTCTCAAAGATGTATTCCAAATACTCCAAAATAAAAGTAAAATTCTTTGGATTAATGATCGAGGAAAGAAAACAAAATACGTCGCCTGACCGTACAATTGGTGATCATATATTTGAAAGCGTGGAACAAATTAAATATCTAAGACTGAAACGTGGACACTCAAAGCAGATACAATTACACAATTAAGCATATTGGAAAGAAGAATACTGGGTCCAGCACGAGAAGAAAATGGTCTCTATCGCACCAGATATAATAACTAGCTAGAGGAATTCCTAGAAGGTGAAAACATAGTGCGGTTTGTTAAATCGCAGCACATCCGATGGAGAAGACATGTTTGGGGAGTGCCTCGCAAAGTTTTGGATGCACGCATTTATGGTGAAAAGCGAAGTGGGCGACTGAGGAAAAGATGGTTAGACGATGTTGAGGACGACCAGAGAAGCATAGGAGCAACGAACTACTGAAGTATAGCTATGGATCGAGATGTGTGGAGAAAAATTGTGGAGGCAGCTAAGGCTCACTTATAAGTTCGCTGTAATTATTTTTGACGGCCGCCCTAGCCGAATGGGTTGTTGCGTGACTACCATTCGGAATTCAGAGAGAACGTAGGTTCGAATCTCGGTGAAAGACTAATGTGAAGAAAAAAATTTTTCTAATAGCGCTCACCCCTCGGCAAGCAATGGCAAACCTCCGAGTGCATTTCTGCCATTAAAAAGGTCCTCATAACAAATATGAAACTGTAGGTCCCTCCATTTGTGGAACAACATTAAGACGCACGGCACAAATGGGAGGAGGAGCTCGGCCAAACACCCAAAAGGGGTGAACGCGACAGTTATTTATTTTTGCACTTAAGAAAATTTTAAAATTAAAAAAAATATTTTTACAAAAAGTTGCTCAATTAGAAACAAATGATCCCTTAAATCTATATTCAAAATATTTACCATATCATTCAAAGAAGCTATTCAAATTTAAAGGCCTTACGAAATATCATTACAAAGTTGTAGTGAAAGCCATTTTCGCTTAAGAGCTCATTTGTGCGCAACGGTTTGAAAAAAAACACGCCTAGAATCGTTAATTTTGAAAAAAGTTAGATTTTGTTGCTTGGTTTTATTTATGGAACACAATTTCAGTGATTCGGCTATTCCGTCTTGCTACGCAGTATCGCAACCTCAAATCTCTCCACTACAAAATTAATAAAATGTTCCATTTTCAGCTCTAAAATCTATATCAGCCACCAAGCTTTTATAAAATAAGTCGCTCGTTAGAGATAATTTTGCCGTTATGACTAAATAACCAAGGCTTTTTGAGGCTTAAAACTTCACAAGTTTGTTTTGGAAGCTAACCAAAAGCGCAATCCACAATCTTCAATGAAGGAAGGCAATGAATGGTACGCCTATTCACAGTTATCAAGCGACATTTCATCTTCTTTAATTTTAGTTTTTTAAATTTTCTTTAAATTCTAGTTAAAATTTTCTTTTTAACTGATTTAATTACTATGAAATGCCACCGACTAATCGCAGATTTTCACACTCTCAAAATTTTCTAAGCCACTTTGCTGATTGGTTTAATTGACGGTTTGGTGTTTAGGCCGCCTACCATGCATGACAATTACCGGGAAATCTTGCAGAAATGAAAAAAGAGTATTTGATGAGATTTAAAAATTTCACCTGTCGGTATAAATTAGCACAAACGCGTACAACTGCCAAGCCAAAAACATTTTATTAAAAAACATGAAATTAATTAATAAAGCGCAAATAACACTTACAACTACAACATAGCGAAGCTTCAAGTAGCTGGCTGAGAGGCTTAGAGCGCCACATAAATTACGTGTCACTCTACATGTAATTACACTCATCGCGGCCTTCAATGCGAATTTTCAGCTTTTCGCTTTGACTAAAAGCATATGCAAAGCTAAAATGCAGATTTTTTTATTTTTATGTATATAAAAATCAATGAATGAATGCATCCACCAGTGAAGTGATTGAATGAGTCCATATCTCCAAAGTTCTTGTTTTAGTTTTATTACCCACTTTTACTCGTACTGTGGCACGACGTTGCGCAGAAAATCAAAAGCGGCTAAACGCGTTCGTGCGCCGCTTTCTGCTCTACGTTGGGGAGTGACTTCTTTGCTCTTTTCATAATCAACCAATTTGCGTGCGATGCTCCAACCAACCTGTCTTCTGCTTGAGACGCCGCTATCTACGGACGACGAGATAAGCTTGCAGCAGCCGCTCAACGAGGTGCTGGCGGCAGAAAATATCTGCCGCACCCGAATTTCAAATTGTGTGCAAACGAAATTAGGCGCCGAAATACTGATTTATACAACTATATAAGTTTGAAATATGTACTTGTATGTGTGTCGCTGAAGGAAAGCGGATAAGTGAAGAAAAATGCAGGCCGCTAACCCATACATATGCACATACATATGAATTGATGTGGCTTTTGCAAATATCTGCACGCTTTCAGGTCGCAAATGAATGTTAAGCCGCTTCTACTGACTGGTTTAAGTTGGATGTGGCAGCTTAATCTTAGCACCGCCTGCCTGCCACGCACTGCCACTGCCACTGTCGCATCACTTTTCCACCGACTCAGCAACTTTGTTTGTAGGATGCTCCCCGGCTTATATCTGATTGCTACTTCATAATTACAATTACTACAAATAAGTCAGTCAGTAGGAGCTGTGCGCGAAAGTGAACCAACGACTGGCAATTTGCTGTAAGTCATGTTTTGAGATATTATAAATATTTAATTTTTATTTTCAGGTTCAACTAGTATGATGATACGAGGGTTGCTATTCATATTACTGGTCTTGAGCACTTATATATAGTATTGACAGGTGCCATTCAGGACACATTCACTGGAAAGTTTGACATATCTTATCATAAACCCACTCAGAACGCGTTGATGTAAGAGTCAAGTTGTTTACAGTAGCTTTAAAAATTCATTTCGGGAAAATGGAATTAAACCGTGAATTTTTTTTAGTGCGATTATTTTGCACAACTAAAACCATTATACGGCGAGCAACCATCATCCTTTCGCACCGTAAAAACTGGTACTATCAATTTTCTCTTAAAGGCAGTCCAAAATCTGTTGTTGTAAGAGAAAATATCGATGCTGGGTGTGAAATTATTGGGCAAGATCGTCATACCATACACAGTCAGGTTGAGGTATCTCCGGGTATTAGTGTGACGAGTATCAATATGATTTTTCATGATCGCTTTGTGAATCCGACACATTTTCAAAAAACGCCCTAGAAACACGACTCGACAAAGTGCTTCGAAAACTGGTTTTTAACAAATGCAAAAGTGTATTGCTCATCATGGTGAATATTTAAAAACCAATAAAACCATTTTCAACCACAAGTGTTCATTTTTCCAATGTTAACTCAGAAATAGTCGACGCTGTACAAGAAGTTTTGCGGTTCTATAAGAGAGGGCGTTGCTACTAGCCAACATTTTTTAACTACATTGAGGCACCTTCATGTGAACGAATGTGAAGTTCCATTCCAATTTTTCAATTCGTTGTTTGTTTACAAGCCATTTAGTGTCGACGTGTCACAGTATTTTCTACATTGAAAAAAATAGCGGTTGAATTTTTATTTTTGGAAGGCTTAAAAGCAAAGGAAATTTATGAAGGAATGTTGAAAGTGCATAAGGACTTTTCGTCATCAATTGGTACACACCACAAATCGTCGGAAAAATACCTGATATCGTATTGGAAAATCGTCAAGTGACTGAAAGAGATTTAGTAGAAGCCTTAGGCATCTCATTGGGCAGTGTTAGCAATATTTTGACTGAAGTATTCAGTTTCAGTGTTTCAAAAAGCTGTGTGGAAATGGCTGCCGCATTCGCTAACAATGAAAAAAAAACACATTCGAATGCGACTTTCTCTGTATCCGTTTTTTGAGATGCAAACTGGTAAAACAATTAGTTCTGAATATAATGGTGACCTCTAAAACCAGCTGAAGGAAAAAATTCGTGAATAAAGACCCAGTTTCCAAAAGGAAAAAAATCTTTTTTCAATCGAAAAATCCATAATTTAAAGTTAGAAATTTTTTTAGCGTCCACTGTACTCGCCAGATTTGGCCCTAACGACTTCCATCTGTTTTCAGATCTAAAGAAATGCATGTTAGGAAAGCGTTTTTCATCAAATGATGGAGCCAAAACAGATGTGGAAGCGTATTTCGCAGCCTTTCCATATTTTCACTTCAGGGATGGAATTCATAAATGGGAGTCTCGTTTGAGCAAGTGTGTTGATATTCAAGAAGACTATACTAAATAATAAATTGTATTTCAAACCAATAAATTATATTTTTCTCATCGAACTGGAAAACTTAGTGAGCTTCATAGTGAATAGCAAACCTCGTACATGGTAATAATAATAATATGGCGCATAAAAACTGAATGGGTTCAAACCGATTTCTGAAACTGAGTTGCTTGTCTTGTGTTTTCAAGCTCCCAGAATCCCAGTTTATCATTTTCCGTTGAAGATGACCTTATGTACCATATACGTAAATTCATCTATAAAGGCTTTAATAGTTCGGCTGGTTTCACCTCCCATCCATACTGCTGTCATCCATAAGAGCGGCGACACATTTCAAGAGTTTACCGAGCCATAGGCTCAGTATTTTTTATGAGCTATCAAACCCAAAAAAAAAAAAAACCAAAAGTGCAGTTGATTACTTATGATTTTCTGTTATATTAAATTTCAATTTAAATTCTAAAGGTTTCATTGCTCAAGGCTCCTCTCCTATCAATTTTTGATGCTCGTTCCACATCTCCAGGTGTTTTTCTACAAAATTAAAGGTCTAATGCTTAGCGGTTCCGTTTTGAGATAAAGGTCTGCTTCTAATTAACTAATACTTGCCAGATATTAGGGTGAGCCAAAAATAAGCAGGATAATCGACTTTTGAAAGTTGCATGAAATTGATATTTTTGAAATTTCCATGTATTTCTCATGGGGAAAATAAATATTTTCGTAAACTTTCTTGATGAAATAAGAATATTTTCTTTCAGAAACCTTCAATAAATGAAATTTTGATTCATAATTATTTTTGAAATTATATTAATTCTTCTTTCTATAGCAACTAAATAACCCTCTGAATTAATTAAATTATTAAGGTTGAATGAATTTTATTAGGTGCGCAACTAAGTTCTCGTTGTTTTTTTGATGAAAATACAAATTCATTTTTAAAAAATGGTTACAAGTGAATCATTGAAAGTACTGCCCATCGCTGGCTACTACTTTTTCCCATCTTTCTGGTAGATTTCGTATACCGTCGTGGTAAAACTCTTCATCTTTTGAGGTTATCCCCGAATCAAGTCATTTTTTGATGTCTTCATATGAATGCAACCACTGGTCACCTAGACCATGTGCCATCGATTGGAACAGGTGATAATCGAACGACACAATATCTGGAGAATATGACGAATGGGGTAGAATTTCCCTTTTCAGTGTTTCCAGGTAGGTTTTAACGGGCTTGGCAACGTGAGGTCGAGCGTTGTCATGCTATAGAATCACTTGTCCATGCCTCTCCGCGTACTGCGGCCGCTTCTCGCACAGTGCTCGGCTTAATCGCATCAATTGAAGTCCATACCGATCCCCAGTGATGGTTTCGCTTGGTTTTAACAGTTCTTAATAAATAACACCAACTTGGTCCCACCAAATACATAGCATAACCTTCGCAGCGTGAATATTCGGCCGAGCCGACGACGTAGAGGCATGACCGGGCAGCCCCTATGACTTTCTTTCCTTTGGAATGCTGTAATTAATCCATTTTTCATCACATCCTTTTTTGCCGCTGGAGCAGTTGTTCACTGGCAAATCTCTAAGTGTATTTCCGTCACGAAAAGCTCCTCACAAAAACTATCTGCCGTTCGGAGACGACATGAAACTGTAGGACCCTCCAATTTTGGAAAAATATCAAGACACACAAGTTAAATAGGAGGAGGAGATCAGTCAAATCCAGAGCAAAAGGTGTGTAGCAATGTGTGTCGCAATTTATGCTTTCCTATCTAATCATATTCAACTTAGCAGCTTAGCACTACTCAAGTAATAAAATTGTTTAAGATAGTAATAAAATGTCGAATTCGAACCTGAGGAAATTGGCGTTAATTTCACTTTAGAGAAAAACTTATAAAAATGCGGCCATGCAAAACGACGTCCTTCCTTTTTTATTGTTTTTTTGCGAGTTGCATATTTAAAAAAGATTCAAGGCTTCCAACTCACTGCTACAAGGTAGAAATTTTCATGTCTAGAAACAGCCAGCAGCAGCGGCGAGGAAGAGAAACGAACCGCTGCTGGTCACAGCGAAACAAGCTTTGCTGCCTCTACCCAGCAAATAATTCACTTGAAAGCAGCCAAGAGATGAGTAATTGGCCTGAAGGCTGTGGTGGCGGTTTGCCGCATAGTAGTTGTTGGATTAGGCGTTCAATTTTTTTTGTATTCGTTTCACTGTTATTCATGTAATTTGTTATTGTAATTTTTGTTGCTGCAATTTTTGCCAATGGGATTTCGCTTATCTTTGCTGGCGATCCACGGCAGGTATACTTACGTGTGTACATATGTACACACACAGAAACTGATGTGGCATGTTGTGGCGGTGTTTATTTTTTATCAGTTTTATTTCTTGTTGCACAAGCCATCATCGGCTGACTGCAAAAGTGACAACAACGAAAAATTGTTTTTCAACATATAAATTTCACCTAAACGAAACAAAACAGAAAAATGCTGATGGGGTTTCAACTTTTATACTTTTTTTTATATAATTTTTTTTACGCTAGTTAAGACATATTTATTTTTATCTATATGTATATATATATCTATATATATGCATGCCTAACGCGTTTGTGTTGCTTTTGAAATTGTTTTCCTACTTTTTCTTGATTTGTTTTTTATTTTATTTTTGTTTTTTGTTTTAATATCAGTCTGTAGGTATCAGTAATTAAATTGAGAAATAACTCTATCGTCTTGCTGGTGAAACTTAAATACCATGTCATCAGGTTAGCGGGTAAACGGTTTGTGCTTTTAACGAAGGGTTAAGCGGCAAGGTCGGGATGCGCAATTTGGTCGCCGAATTCGGTGATGGGAAAATTTGAAAAATGCTAAAATTATAGTAAATATGTAAATAACTCGTATAGGATTTATGTGAGTGGCGATTTGTGAGAAAACTGCGGTAAATTCAAGATTTTCGTATTTTGCTAAAATTCTTGTTTTTTTGAGAAGATTATCTTATTTTAAGAAAGTTTTTTTTAATAATTCGTTTGAAGTAATTTTAAGGTAGTACGAAAACATTAAATCTTGATTACTCATCGGTTTGTGACATATAATCTTTTTTACTCTTCTTCTTGAATATTCGCTTACGCGATTTTGGCTGAGTTTAACAAAGCGTGCCAACGGATTCCTTCTCGTGCTAACCGAACCCAGTTGGACGCACCAAGTGAAGTCAAGTCCTTCTCCACCTGCTCATTTCAACGCAGAGGAGGCCTTTCTCTTCATCTGCTACCATCCGCTTGGACCGCATCGAATATTCGGACGACATGACCCAGACAACGAAGCCGCGGGATCTTTATTCGCTGCCAAGTGAAGTCTCGTCGGATTTTGTCATCGTTCAAGCTTCTGCGCCATACATTAGTATGGACGTGAGGAGAGCCTTGCAGAGAGTGTTGGTTTTGTTCGTCGCGTGAACGACTTCACAACTCAAATGCTTACTTGTTTACCCTTCTTTTGTTTTTTTTTTCCTTGTTCACTCCACTCAAGAACATAGGGCCTTGACAATACTCAGAATTGCGTTGGTTTCGATACTCTGGTTTTGCTTTCTGGCAGGGTAGGTGATTAGCTTGCCGCTACCACTCCTAAATAGGGGGAATGCCCACCTGTCGTTGCTTAGGAGCAAGGCCTTCTTACTGCTGGAAACGCCATCTGTGTGTACATTTTTTCTGGCAAAGCGATCACACAGATGGTTGAGGACTTTGCTAAATTTTGGTGTGTCTGCGCTATTACTGCGGTTGCCCGCTCCTCTTGTTGGCGCCACTGATGCAATGTGTAACTGTGTTTTATTTCTTTGTTTTTTGCTTGTTTTAGCCGCCCCAATGCAAGTAATGCGCTGACTTTTGGTGCGAGAGTAAGGATTGGAAGGATTTTGGGGTTGAGAAATGGATTTTTTTTGTTTGTTTTAGAAACTAGGAAAGTAGGTAAGTTTGGAAAAGAGCGAGAACCGTACTTTACGTGGGATTCGAGCCCACAACCTCTGGGATGGATGACGGATGATTTGTTTACCCTAAGCACTATTAATTCGTACCACTACGAGTTCTTCTCATATCTCTCAACATTCTTTTTTTTAACCATAATTCATACAAGAGTTGCTATATATACGGTTACGTCAATAAGCAAAATCTTCGTTTTTGGGGCACTGAAACTCGGCTTGTAATGTACAAAGAGCCATTACGTCCACTTAAACCCATCCTGTGGTGCAGCGTTCATGTGGGAGGAGTGATTGAGATGCATTTTTGTTAGGCTGTATTTGGCGAATGCTACGAGAGCATAATAAATTACTTCTTACTGCCGGGATCGGATGAGGAAGACTTGGCGAACATGTGGTATCAACAAGACGGTGCAAGCGCACGTACAGTTCGGGTCACAGTGAATATTGTGCAGGAAGTGTTTCCTGATCACTTAACCTCTTGTTTTGGCGATTTGCCATGACCAGCAAGATCGCTCGATTTAGCCATCCCAGACTTGTTTCTTTGAGACTACTTAAAGTAACAGGCTTATGACAATAAGCCTCCGGCAATCACTTAAGAGGTAGAGTCAAATTCGTCACGCGACGGCATCAATGGCCGCATTATCCACTCTCAAAACTTTAAACTCAATTATCTCAAAACTACTTTTTTCGCCCTGGTGTTGTCAAAAAAACACTACCGAATCGTCTAAACGTTTAATATGCTGTTTACAACATCAATGGCTATCGCCCGTACTAGAATCATATTATTATTTCAATTATTTTGTATTTTTTTTTTATTAAAAAGCTGAAAAACTCCGATTTTAGAGTATCACATTCAAAACTGCGCCATTTCGTCAATTTTTTTTATTTATCAGTCATACTGATTAATACTTTTTTGGCTTTTGTGTTTCAGATAAATAGAAGAGCCGAAATGGAAAATACCGTCTAGGTCCAATTTTTCGGGAGGGTCAACTTCAGTGCCATTTTTTAAATTATTGAAATTAAAAAAAAGATTTTTTTTTTCAATTTTGTGTATAAAAGAAGTTAAATAAAAAGTCTTAAAAATTGAAATATAATTTTTTCACTTTTTTTAAATAAATAAAAAAAATTCCTGAAATTACCCTAAATTTTCGAGCTCTAGACCACCTTAAGGAGAATATTATACAAGGACAAAAAAATTTTTTAAAACTTCCATATCGCAAAATATTTTTTTTATTTGGCATTTCAAATTTAAAGGTCCGAATAAATACTTCCATATCAGAAAATAGTTCTTTTGTTTTATTTAGCCAAAAGTTATTTAAAAAAAATTAATGATTATTTTTATATGTAACACTAAGCAAGAAAAATAATCAGACTGAGATATCTAAAGTTCAAAGAAAACTTACTTTCGGCACTAAAAATGAGCGAAATCTGATAAAAACCGCACATATTCCAACAACGGTAATTTTCTAAAATGCAAAAATTCTATTTTATTCAAAATAGTAAAGACCAAATATGGTACAAATGATGATATGAAAGAAGGGGATATGATTTTATAAAATAAAATAAAAATTAAAGATGCCCTGCCCATGACATGTGGACTTCTCTGCAGGACTTCATTGATTTTCATGATTTTCATAAGTTTTTTATTTTCGGTGATGTTGTCGGCTAATTTTTGGTCACATGGACAGTCAAAAGTACATAAATGTATTAGGAACTGCACTTTTGCCATCGTTAACGAGCATTTTCGGCAAGACAAGAAATTCAATTCAAGGAAATGCTGCTTCTCACAAATCAGCAACTACGATGCGTTCGTTTAAGGACAATGACATTGTTTTGTTAGATTGGCCAGTCGCCACAGTCGCCAGATTTAAACTCCATAGAGTAGATGTGGGCTATTTCAACACGTGAGATAAAGGAGGAACCCAGCATAACATCGCAAACAGCCCTAAAAAATGCTTTCATACGCGAGAGGGCCGCCATAAGTACAATCGAATGTGCAAAGCTTGTACGCAGCACGCCACAGATGATTCTTGCTGTTATCAAAGTAAAGGGCGACTTACTAAATACTACTGGTTTTATCACCGATTCCATTTACTTGTATTGACTTATTAATAAAAAAGCATTACTTCACTTTTTGAAACGAAAAATTCAGTAATTAATTGGGTGCCTAATACTTTTGGCCTAATACAAATTGTGGTAGTTCAGGTAGTTCAGGCAGTACTGTGTGAAGAATATCAAAAATATCAGTACAAATAAATAAATCCTTGTTTCGAGACCAATCAAAGATAAATCTACCAAAATCGAAACAAGTATTTTACTTTTGGGTCAGCTAAAGCGATAAAAGCTCTTGATTGGGTAAAGAGTTCCTTTTTTCTTACAAAGCAGGAGCTCTCTTTTCGTCACTTAAGTTTTATGTGGCCCTATTCCATCCAGTTCCGTAATAGTTAAATTACTGTAGCCAAATGGGTTGGTGCGTGACATGAATGGTTTGGTCCGGGGATGAGCTCCAAGTGATTGAAAAAGTGGTTTCTAATAGCGATTGCAAACCTGCGAGCGTAGGTCTGACACTAAGAAGCTCTTCATAAAACACCATCTACCATTCGGAGGCGGCGTGAAACTGGCGGGCTCTCCATTTGTCATGAATAATAACATAAAGACCCATACCACAACAAAAGGAAGAGGTCGGCCAAAACCGGCAAAACAGCCAACCAAAGTTGCTGCCGTCAATTATATAAATATAATATTTAAATTAAAAATATATTAATATCACTTTAATTCCTTACCTTCTTTGGTATAAATTCAATAAAAAATATTCGAATGAAAATGAACCAGTATAGTTCTTTTCTAGCTTGTTGCAAATGTATTAGGTACGCAACTAATTTCCCGCTGTTTGTCAATAGATGCCGCCAGCAGTGTGTGCTAGTCGTTTCTAACATAACCTAAACGTCATAAACTAAGCTCAGACATATGGAAAATAAATTGCTTCGACACATTAGTGATTTTGTTTTGGTATCATATACCTACTCGTACTTTTGGTTTTGTGAAAATGTTTGATTTTGTTACGAATAATCGTCATTTGTGGGAAGTGTTGATTTTCCTCTTTCATTCAAAAAAAGGCGGCTGAAGCGCATCGAGAGCTACAAAAAGTTTATGGAGATGCTGCTTTAAGTGAAACAACGTGCCGAGATGGGTTTCGTCGCTTCAAAGACGGTGATTTTAATGTTGACGACCGTCCGCGTGAAGGAAGGCCAAAAACCTTCGAAGACGCTGAATTGGAGGCATTGCTCAATGAGAATCTGTGTCAAACGCAAGAAGAGCTTGCTTCAGTACTAGGAGTTACCCGCTAACCCATTTCCAAACGATTGCATGCTTTGGGAATGATTCAGAAAAAGGTGACTTGGCTTCCTTATGAGTTAAAACCAAGGGATGTTGAACGTCGTTTTTTCGCCTGTGTACAACTGCTCCAGCGGTAAAAAAGGAAGAGGTTTCTTCATCGCATCGTGACGGGTGATGAAAAACGGATTCATTACAGCAATCCAAAGAAATGCAAGTCATGGGGACTGCCCGGTCATGCTTCCACGTCGTCGGCTCGGCCGAATATTCACGGTGTGAAAGTTATGCTACGTATTTGGTGGGGCCAAGTTGGCGTTATTTATTAAGAACTGTTAAAACCAAGCAAAACCATCACTGGTGATCGGTATGGACTTTAATTGATGCAATTAAGCCGAGCACTGCGCGAGAAGCGGCCGCAATACGCGGAGAGGCATGAAAAGTGATTCTACAGCATGAAAACGCTCGGCCTCACGTTGCTAAGCCCGTTAAAACCTACCTGGAAACCATGAAATGGAAAACCCTACTCCACACGCCATATTCTCCAGATATTGCGCAGTCCGATTATCACCTGTTCCGATCGATCGCACATTGTCTAGCTGACCAGTAGTTCCATTCATATGAAGACATGAAAAAATGGCTTGATCCGTGGATAGCCTCAAAAGATGAACAGTTTTACCGCGACGGTATACGAGATCTACCAGAAAGATGGGGAAAAGTAGTAGCCAGTGATGGGCAATACTTTTAATGATTTACTTGTAACCATTTTTTCAGAATAAATTTGTATTTTCATCAAAAAAAAAAACAGCGAGAATTTAATTGCACACCTAATACAAAAGCAGAAAATTGTTCAAAATCGATTAGTTTTCATATCAGGTGTGCTACTTAAGGTTTTTGTCTCAATAAATACAATTTTTGACTACAATTACCTTCTACTCTTTTATTTTCCATTACAATTTTCATCTTTTACTTCATTTCTCGACAACAACAACACTATACCTAAACACTGCAGTACAAAAACGATTAATTTTCAATTTCCTTTGCCTGAAAGTAAATGAAATCTGCTCCGACTTCTTCTTGTTGCTGCCACGCAAACCACAAATCGAATTCAAATATGGACTGCAGCAATTGAACTGATGAAGCAGAGTGCCGACAGAATGGCACAATAGCAGACAAATCACTGAGAAATCGACTGATTAGTGCAACAACAGATTTTTTGACTGACTAATAGCATAAATGACTGATAGCTGGTTGGTTGGTTGGTTGGCTGACTGACTGACTCACTGACTGCCTAGCTAAGTGTGCTGTATGCCCCATTTGGTGTTGATGCTTACGTTGACGCGTTGGCGAGGGAATTTCTAAATTCAATACACCTGAGGATAGCAAAAAAGAGAAATGCAAAAGTTGTTGCTACTTACAAAGGCAAACAGGTGGGCTGTTGTCGCCGGCAAATGGTTTGGCGAAATACCATTGATAAATGCACATGAAGCACTAGGCTGAAAGCACAGTACCATCTATAAGAAGCGGTAGAACTGACTCATTCATTCATTCAATTCATAATTCAATGCACCGCAGAATAGATAATATTAGAAAAATTAGAAAAACACCATTGCAGCAAGTGAAAAGTTCAATGCAATAGAGGAAAGTCGACAAGTGTGACGGCTGTGCTCAGTGTTGTTTGGTTACCTGGCAGCCAGTGCTCTGTTTGCGGTCTGGAGCAACTAAGCAACTATGCCACTAAGCCACTGATCAACGGCGCAGCACACCACCTGCGACGTGCTACAACCACACACACACACATACAATTTACGCTGCTGTGGTATTAGGAAAAATGCACCAATTCAATTGACTGCAATTCAGTGCAAACTCAGTCAGCCGATACTGTGTCGCTGCGATTTCATGCCATTCTAGGTTGCTCGCACGCGGCACTGAACGGCATTCTTGTTGACGCATTTCACATAATACAAGAAACTTCAATTAGCCAACAGAAAATGCAAGAGCTTTTTCTTTGACTTGTAATATTTTCTGAGTTGACAGACTTTCATTGCGAACGTATTTGTCTGGTTGCTTTTAGCAGAAATCTCACTTTGTGTGCTTGTGTGGTTTTTGCACCGCATTTCATGTTTGCGATTGCTTTTTACTTGCATTAACTATGAGCAGTAATCGTTGAGATACATATAAAAGAAATTAATTCCACAACAACAAATAGAAATTTCGCCTTGACGGTGAAGATTTTGCAAAACCTGAAATGCTGTTAGAAATTAAAATGCAAATGTTAAGCCGCTTCTGTTATATGACGTGCAGTATACTAATTTTAGTAGTAAATTTGTACAGAAAAGTCAAATTATGAATCGGAATAAAAACAGAAGTGTTGATGAAATGCGTTTCTAAACATTTTCGTCAATACATCAATGCTGAAAACAAAGGGAATGGATTAAACGTCATTTTGAGGACAAAAATTTCTTGACGTTCATAACCAGATATTCTTCACTTGCAAGAAATTAAATTATGCACAATGGAATTCATTGCGTCAAGGCTCCGTAAAAAACATAATTCTGAAATTTAATGTAAAGCGGCAAAAGGGGTTACAATTCGGTAGTGTCAAGGTTCGAAGACCCGGGTATGAAACACCAAATGATGAAAGAAGTCGTTTCTAATAATGGCCGAAAAATTACAAGAGCCCTTGGGACTAGACATGTTGTTGTGAAGAATTGTGGGGGGGGGGGAAGTCCAAGCACTCAGTCAGGAGACCATAGTGCTACATCCGGATAGATTTCAGTAGAAAGAATAGATAGATAGGAAAGATAAAATGTGGATGGTAAGACGGATAAATTAGTTTGAGGTCACTCTTCCACAAATCTCTTGGATTCATTGATTAATCTTAAGAGATCCGGAAGAGGAAGAGTATGAACTTTATCCATACTCAGTACATCGCACCCCTATAGCCTAAGTCAGATTCCAGAAAACGCCGAACAGCTACAGAGAAAATGCTCTGCAGTGTCGTCATCCTCAAGACAGGATAGGCATATTGGGCTGTCGACTACCCCCATGGCAGCTATATGCTGAGCACAGGCATTGTGCCTTGTGATTACACCCCAATACTACTACCCCGCCACTTTTTCTCAATTAGCCAGTATGCCACGTTCATGATGGCATAGACTCCGTAAGGAATACCGTGGCTATCTGTGCTATGGCATAGAAGTACTTAGTGTCTTCGTCTAAGTACCATCCAGATCCACTACCATCACTGGTTTTGGTTCCGTCAGTGTAGAAAGTGTGTTGATATCCCGATAATAGGTTCTCTGGACTTAACCATACTTTCTACCGAAGCTAACGACAGGCATCCGATTGTTCATTGGCATTTTTCTATGTATCTAAAAGCTTCCGGGTGTGAGTAATTTTTTTCTTGAAACGTTGATGTAAAAGATTATGAAGTCGCGTCCAACAAAGTCGGACAAATACGGCCGCTTGTTTTGTTAAATGGGGACGTGCCTTCCGCAGTTGTTTTATCGAATTGACTCTATAATTTGTTGCATTACTATACGACGTTTATTTTTGTTCTTTTAATTTGGCGTCAAGATTTTTACTTATGGGTCCAAAACAATCATATCACTTGTATTCCCAACGGAGTGACTGTATTTGTTTTCCTTGCAGTAGGCGCCCCCGGAAAAATCCATTGCTTTGACTCTCGTTTGGTGCCTACTCGATACAGCTTTTCCGTCAATAGCAGCGTGAGACAGTAAAAATTATTCAGGAAAAATTGCGTATGCATGGGAATCTGTAGATTTTATATCTAACGTAATGTTGCAAACTTAGTTTTTAATTTTCTTATCAATTTTTCGAAGAGGTTTACTGTCACAAAGAACAAAATTTTGATTTTGATGTGAACATGAAAATGAAGTGAATAACACACGGACTGAAAAGTCCCGGGCCTAACACATAGATGGCACCAGTTGGCCTCTGGACAACGCCAACTGCGCTCAAAGACGTGTCCTAACAGTTCCTCCCTCGTACTAGGCCCAAGCTTATGCGAAACCCTGAAAAGTGTGAATGAGAACGCCATGACATGTCACAAACGTAATTGCTTGTCGAATCAATAAAATTGGTAAGTATTTTTTATATTGCAATTTTCTTATTTACTTTGAGATTTCTTGGTTAGCCACTATATAAATTTCAAATGTTTACAATTTTTTCAATCACTGAATGTTCAACAAAAGACTTAAGCAACAAACTTGCTAGCCAACTAATTAAAATGCCTAAAGCCACGAATTGCATAAAATCATATTGGAAACGTGGTCGCATAAAGCATAGCAGCTTTATTAAAATACTCAACAGCTGCAGTTGCTGTGTTTTTTTTTCTCCAACAAAAATTTCGATGACCGCATTTTTCTGCAGCATTAAAATAGTTGCGGCTGCAGGCAGGCAGGCATTGATGTTGTTGTTATAGCACATTGCTATATTTTTGTATTGATTTCACACCAATTTACGTTGTGTATTAGCAGCGCCTCAAAAGCAATTCATATTTGATAGCAAAATAATTCATAATCGGCATTCAAGTGAAAGTGTTTAAACGAGTTTGGTATATTTTTTTCTCTTCAATTTGTTGGTTTCAGTTTTGTTTTCATATTTGTTTTCTTTTTTATCGCTTCTTTGTTTATTTTTCTATTTTTTTATTTAAGTTAAATTTTTCGAGATCTTAAGTATTTGTGCACAGTACAGCGTAGCATAGCCAAGCAAAAGGACACTTGACTTGTTTGCTCACTCAGCTTTAACGGTAAAGTGTTCAAGTGCTATAATTACAGTTGGTATTCGCTTATTGAAAAGTACTTGTGATGCGATGATGGCACCTATTGAAAAGCTGTATATGGTAAATGCTGACGCATGAATAACTGTATAGCTGTGGTCGCGCACAAGTACTATAATAAACGCTAAAATCGAAAATCACGCTTTCGAGCAAAAGCATTTTTTTACTAAGTGCGCGATTGTTTAGCGACGCATTTTATGTGAAATCTATACATATATTTTTTATTAATGTGAGAATTAGAATCTCACATGAGTATAAATTTTTATTACTCGAATAATGTCGCATAACTGAAACAAGTTTTTTCTAAATGGACTTATGCGCTTATTTAACTTAAGAGATGATGTCTATAGTCAGTCAATTATCACATCTTCGCTGGGACGCCTTAGCAAAAACTAAGTGTGGGAAGAAGTGAGCAAAATTGATTTTTAATAAATTCAAGAAAAAACAATTTTAATAAAATTTAAAACCTATTTGCGCAGCAAGATATATTTTAACGTGTTTGTGGTGAAAATGATACTTCGCAAATACTTGTACAAATTGCGCTTAAAGTGCATGGAATGAAAAGCTAATTTGTGGTGTTGCTTCTTTGTTTGTTGTTTCTTTGTATTGGACTTTAAAAAATATTGGCAACCTTGTTTGTTTATAAAATGTTCAATATGCGGAGTGATTTCGATTGCTAAATCATTAGCTAAATTTGCAATAATTTAATTGCCTTTTGAGTGCATGAAAACAAGTCGAAAATCGAAAAAATCGAAAAAACAAACATGCGCCTCATGTGGCCACATCCGTCTTTTGGCGCATATTTTTCTGTCTATTAAGTGTATATTTATTTCCTTAGTTAGTTATAATAACTGTAACGAATTCTTAAATTCACTTTAAATCGCCGCCCAACTTGGCTTCAAGGTTAATGCAATAAGCGCCGTAAGTTTTTTCACCAGCCTTGTACTAAGCACAACAGCAAAGTTCGTTGCTTAAGTCTTTTGTATTAGCCGCTAAATACTTGGAAATTGTTATTAAATTTAGATTTTTGAAGAATGAAAATAATACCTAAAAATCAGCTAAAAACACACACTCAACAAATGAATAATGAACAATACGCTTGAACGCCCAACAGCTGACTGACTGAACCAGCATTTGGCTTACCTGTGGCTTACCTGTTTTCACTGTTATACTTAGAGTTGAATTAATTAACCGAATAAGAATAGAATTTGAATGCCAACGGAAGTTGAATTGTAGCAAGTTCGCACAACCATGGAAAAGAATAACGAAAATTGTTTGTAATTGATTGCCACAACAACAACAATGGTACTTAGTAAACCGAGCATTTTCGGACAAATGGCCAGAAATGCTGACTGAGTTGCAGACTAAGTCAGTGATCTTAAATTTTGTTTGCACTGCACACGCTTTGTGTGATTTGAGCGCTAAGCAACTTAACTAATTGCAAATATTGTTTATGGTAAGCTTATGCATGTGTATGTATGTGTGAGTGATTTTTGTTTCATTGCTTTTGACATTTAAGAAAAATCATTTCATGCGCTTTGTGCACCTGCACCTGTGGTTGCGCAGTTAGAAGTTTTTTATTTTTATTCTACTACTTTTCTTAAGATTTTGAATTTTTCTACATCGTTTACCTAACAACGTGGAATTTCCAAAATGCATTTACCATTTGTTGCACTACTTATGAAGCTAATTTTTCTGTGCACCGTAAGACACTAAGTGAATTATGTTTTATGCAGGCACGTAAGATATTAATATAATATAAAGGGTGGTTAAGTTTCGAGGGCCGGTATTGATTTTAAATAAAATACAATTTTTTTAAGACATTATTGCCATTTCTCCTTATTATGATAATATTGGTATGGCTCAATTACGTACGGAACAAAATATTGGCCAAATGGCCGCCGCGGTCTCGGCGGCACACCCCCATCCGATGGTCCAAATTTTCGATGACGCTGAGGCATAATTGAGGTTCTATGCCGTTTATGTGCCGAATAATCTCATCCTTTAGCTCTTGAATTGTTGCTGGCTAAAAAGAAAGAAGCCTAACGGTGTCATATCACATGATCTTGGCGGCCAATTGACATCACCGCGTCGTGAGATTATTCGGCCATTAAATTTTTCGCGCAAAAGAGCCATTGTTTCGTTAGCTGTGTGACAAGTGGCACCGTCCTGTTGAAACTACATATCGTCCACATCCATATCTACAAATTCGAGCCATAAAAAGTTCGTTATCATCTCACGACAGCGAACACTATTCACAGTAACTTCCTGACCGGCCTCATTTTGAAAAAAATACGTCCCAATGATGCCGCCGGCCCATAAACCGCACCAAACAGTAACTCTTTGTTGGTGCATTGGTTTTTCGGCAATCACTCATGGATTATCATTCGCCCAGATGCGGCAATTCTGCTTATTGACGAATCCACGAAGATGAAATGCGCGATATGCATTTTGATTTGAATGCCCGTTTTCATAGTAAGCCTGAAAAACTTTAACGCGTTGCTTGATTATGTATCTTTTCATCATTCAAATTGAGTTAATCTGAAATTGAAAAATGTCAAATGAAATGCAGAAAAAAACTTGACGCTTAGGTGTGGTTCACATTCATCATCGGCCCTTAAAATTTAACCACCCTTTATATTCATATGTAGGTAAATGGAGTGAATGACCAACAACAAATGTTTTATTTCATTCCAATCTCACTATTCGTTACAGCGTTGGCTGAATTGAGGGAAAGAACATTTTCTCTATTTTTTCTCACTTCAAGTATTTTTTTATATTACATTTATGTATTAGTGGTTATCACGTGTGGACTTATAACTTGTTTCAAAGAATTTCCAGTTAGTTTAAGCATTTTAAATATGTGATAAAAATAGTTTTTCCTAATAGCGCTCAGCACTCGGCATTTGATGTCAATATTTCGGGTTCATTTATGTCGTGAAAAAGGGATACCATCTGATGAATAAAGTCTTTTCCATTACCTAGTAATGCATTTTTTATCCTCCTCTATAAAAACTATTCATAAATTAGTTTCTAACTATATAATTTTGTTTTTTTTTTAGCACTTTTTTAGTCTCTATAACAGGCAGAAGGCGTGTTTGCGTTCTGATTCGTGTTTTGAACTCAGCGTTTTTTAATTTGTGTACATTTGTGTATGTTCGCCTTGGATTCTTTACATCGACAGCTTATCGTTTGTTATGGTTGAATGCCTAACTGCTTGGCTGACCTAAATTGCACTCTTGCACGCTATAAGTTATGTGACTTAAATTAATTATCTTCAGGCCTTTGTGTTTGCTTTGTTTGTGATTGTATTCTCGTGTTGTTGACAGCTATTACAGCAACATTTTTGTCACCTGTTGTTTCATTGTAAGCATTCACGCTGATTATTGACGTTTCGAGAAATGAGAATGACGAAAGAGAAATGCGAATAAAAATCAAGTAAAAGAAATGTGAAAATTACTACAAAAGGGTGTGTGGGATTCTTACTTCAGTAACGGGGAGATTAACTGTATGGCAGTATTCTAAATTTGTTACTTCACACGACATACAGGTGTAAGAGAAATGGCTAAATAAAGTCAGTGAAAGACAAGGTGAACCATCGAAGTAATGTTTTTTGAGAAAACTTTAGTTAGTGAAGTTTTTTGTTTAAAACTGGTGATAGTCTGGTGAATTTTAACTAGTTTTGTAGTGAGTTTATTTTTAGCAATTAGTAAAATTTAAAACGGAAGATTTTGTGGGAGACATTTTTGTTTGTTCAAAATACATGTGAAATGTTGTTCTGGCCATTAAACAGCATTTTCGCACCCAAAAATTTCAAAAAGGAAAACTCAGCAAAGTGGAAGTGCTGCAAGTTCTTAGTAGTAAGTATTTCCATACTGTTCAGGTAAATTTGCTGATATTTTGTCTTTGTAAGAAAATTTCTGTGCACTTGAGTATTACGAAATTTGATTACAATGAAGGCTTTTTAATTTCAAAGAAACTTTTTTACTTTACTTACACAATGGACGACCAGAGCGATTTTCTTCTTTGAGTGAAAAATCACCAGAACGAAATTTTGCAAACCAATTTCGACACTCCCATTCTTTTAAGGCTTCGTCACCATGAACAGCACATAACCTTTTATGAGCTTCCGATGCGGGTTTCCCTTTGCGGATATAAAAAAGCAAAATATGACGAAAATTTTCCCTTATGTTTTCCATTTTTCAACGTAATGTAAATGGCCTTGATTTGAAAAATGAATCGTTAATATTTTCGAATAAATCAACTCATTCGGGAAAAGGTGTAATTTATATTCAACCCAGAGAATTGAGAAAATATTTTTTTTAAATAACGTCTTTTAAAGGTTCGCAATTGAAAAACAAAACTTTTTTTTAAATAACATAAATATTCACCATAACAGTTATTAACTAGTGCAAGGCAGTATTTAGCACAAAATAATTTGATACATTTGATATTCACATTTAAAAAAAATTTTACGTCTTTTTTTAATTCAATAATCACCGGAAACTGCATCCAAATTCTTCGTAATTTATCAAAAATGAATCGAAATAATCCGTGAAATTCGTGGAATTGGAGTAGAATATCCCCAACCAATCGATTTATCGCATTTTAACTGATCATTTGGACTTACGAAAGGTCTGTGCATGTTTCCTTCCGCACAAGTTAACTGAGGACCAAAAATTGCTCAGAATTCAACATTCGAAGGCCTCATTGAAGAGGCGAGAAAAGACAAGAGCTTCCTTTACAACATTGTAACGGGTGATGAAACGTGTTGTTTCCAACATGAACCCGAAACTAAGCGTTACAGACGAGCCACCACCCCGAAAATCGCGTTTGGAGAAGTCAAAAAACAAGTCGATTCTCATTTGTATTTACGATTCCAAGGGAATTGTCCACAAGAATTGTTCCTTACAGAAAATTAATTGGCGCGTAAACTTATCTAACTGGCCGAGCTCCTCTTCCTGTTTGTGGCGTGCGTCTTGATGTTTTTTCACAAAAGGAGGGACCTATAGTTTTAAGCCGCCTCCGAACGATCAATAGTTTTTTATGAGGATATTTTTTAAGGCAGAAATATATTCGGAGGTTCGCCTGCCGAAGGGCGACCGCTATTAGAAGAAACTCATTCTAACTACCATTTTGGTGTCTCATGCACGGAGATTCCAACCTACACACTTCCGAACGGTGGTCATGCAGCAACCAAATTAAAATTCAATTTTAATTTATATATCTTTTTAGCATTTTAATGGTTTCTTATACTAATAATTTAATTGAACTATACTAAAGCTAACTGAGGCTAATCACCTACCCTGCCAGAAAGCAAAAGAGATTAACGAAACCAACGCATGACTAAGTCTTGTCGAGGCCCTATGTGCCTTCACTCCCACAAGGAAAAAAAAACGTTTTAAATATTCAATATTCTAAAATACTCGTATTGTATTGTTGAATTACCCCTTAAATGTCTGTTTACAACTTTGTTAGGCATTAATGAGTAAATAAATAAATACAAATCCGGGTACTTTAGATTGGCAGTTCTCGTGAGTATATATTTGTGTATATTTATATAGGCAAATGATAAAATTTCCTATCAATAAAATTGCACTCAACATTTTTTTGTGCATTTGAATTAAAAAAAATTAACAAATTATCCAATGATTCATATCAACAAAGCGCGGGATTTCGGTGCCTAATTGCATACACAACCTGGTATCCCAATATTGGCCTTCTCAGTGAGCGCACATTTGTACGTTGCATAGATAGGTTTACATACATAAGCATCCATGTGGCTGTGAATGAGCATGTAATTTCCTATGAGTGTCATGTACTTTTCTCATCCCGCACACCTGATTACTAACGATGATGCTTCAATTCAATTAAATGGCACATAAGCACTTAAAATTGTTTTCCTGCGCTCGAATGCGAGCAGAAGACGGACGCGCAGTAGCAGTAACAGGGGCAACAACTGAGTGTGAAAAGGAAATAAATTGTGTTACCTAACCGTAGTTACGGTCATTGACTTTGACTCCAAAAAAAATCCAATTACAATTTCGGCTCGCTCAGCTTTGCATTAAGAGAGCGTAAATTTTCAAACCTCAAAAGTTCATGGAGCTGGTAAAATTTAAGGTAGGCATTTCATAATTAAATTTATGAATTAAAAAAATTTAGCTAAGAAATTAAAGATATTTAATGTTCATGCTTTTTAAGTTATAGCGAAATTTTATGTTGCAAAACTTAATTGAAAAACTAAATGCTGCAGGCAATAAATAATTTTCGCTGTTTGATTTGGGCAACCAAAAAATGGGAAATTTGTTAAACCGCTTCGTTTACAAGCAATGCTAATTTCAAATTAAATGCCTTTTTGCGCGCTGCCAAGTAGGCTGGTAGGTATGTGCATGTGCTTATGTGTATATATATACATATATTTGTATGATTTCAGCGTCTTTCCCGCGCCCACTAGGCTGGCGCTCATATTTTTGCCATGTCATTGAACTTGATTGGATGCGTAGCGCAATATTTTGTGGTTGTTTTTGTATTTTCAGTAGCTTTTATTTAATATTTAATTATGTTTTTGCGCTTTTAGCTAAAATACTCAATAAACTTATGACGCTTATTGTATGGTTGAAGCGTTGAAGTTAAACATCAGCTATGGACGCATACGAGTTTGTGCCTTAAGTCTTTTGTTATTACGACATCATTAGACATGTGCATGCTCAAGCGTATGTAATAGACGCAGTGTTTTCCTAAATATATGTATTTTTGCGTTATTTTCCAACACTTATTTGAACGCATTATATGATTCTCATAATTTTAATAAATTTCTTTTCTCATACACAAAAAGTGTGAAGGTAAATCACAATTCGTATTACGAAATCGCTTTTCAGCAACAGCAACATTACACACACTCTCAAGCCATATAGTGCAGCTGTCAGGCGTGAAATGATAGCCAACACTGACCGCGCTGATGTTGCACGTCAACAAGCATGCAACGCTGTAGCCCCAACTGATAGATGTATATGTACATATGTTTTGTGCAGGAAGCGGCAACGCAATCGCTGGCTAAAATAGAAGGCGCATCTGCATCATAAATAACCGACTGCGTGACGAAATCAACTTGCAGACGCAAATAGAAAAGAAGAAAAAATAAATGAAAATGAAAAATGTTTATATACGCAAAATGGCTACACAAATATCATCAGAAAGTGGGTGCACTTTTTTTAGCTAAGCTTTTTTTGTACTAAAATGAGAGGCAATTTCAGAAGCGTTTGAAAGCCCAATAAATTTTGCATTTCAAACGCTTGATTGACAGCGCACATTTTGCAAATTGTTCATTCAACAAAATTGTAAGCCATTTGAAAAGTATTTGTATGTGTATGCGTGCATGTGATTGCCATGTATGTATATAGAACAATAAATGCTGAGTGCAAGCGCAAAACCACATTAAGGCAGCTGCCTGCAACATATTACTGCGGATCTCAGGCTGTCGTGTTTGCACGCAATTAAAGACATTTGAGTGGCTCAAGTATTTTGTTCTAAGCATGCACTGCCTACAGACATACACATGTACATAGAGAGGTAACGGGTGTGGTTTGGAGGTATGGCATACTGAACTTATAAATAATTGCAGGCTAGCTCTACTCCATCTTATGAAGATCAGCCAGTCCAGAGGACTCCCTCCTTCCAGCAAAACGTCCAAACCATCGATACAAAATACATACGCGATTTTTTTATATGAAAGAAAAAACCTAGCACCTTAAAAAAAATTCTTAAAAATCAAAAAAAAAAAAAATTGTAAAAGTATGCCTTTTTTATTTATTTATTTCAAAAAAGTTAATTTACTTTAATTTAATTCAATTGTATACTAAAATTAAAGGGCTCTAAACTGCATGTCCAGAAAAGGTCTAAGAATGCGAGCTAAAAAGCTGAAAGTTTGGAACTTTGTGCTTTAAAGTTTTTGTTGTAATATGAGCTAAATTTTTATAAGAATATAGTGGTCTGTTTATATTGTTTTTACAGGGTGTACTTGTATAAGCATAGATCTGTGATTTCGGATGAAAGAAGATTTTTATAAGTTAACTGTTTGTCACTTTTTGGCTTTATAACACGATTATAAAACCAATCTCGCTATACGGAGTCCTTGTTTGGTAGAACTCGCTAGAAAGGATGGTATCAGTTAAGAAGCTGGAGAGGGCTCAAAGGTCTGCCCTCATTGGAATCAGTGAGACGCTCCGTACCACTCCTACTCTAGCGCTTAACGCTATGCTGAATGTGGCACCCGTGGACATTGTAGGAAAAAGTACCGCTGCACGCGCCGCAATCAGACTCGAAACCGGCCATAAGTTAGACTTAAGTTACGGACACTCTACCATTCTTAAAAATTTTTGGTTCATCCCCATGGTGCTGGATCACTGTACACCCACGCTAGGTCCGACCGGACCGTTTTCTACTCATATTCTCTCAAGGGATGAGTGGGCGGGGTGCAACATTTGGCGGCAAAGCATGGCAAACATGTTCACGGATGGCTTGAAGTTAGACGGAAGGGTTGGTGGGGGAGTATTCTGCAAGGAGCTTCCCATCAAACTTAAATTCAGGCTTCTGGACCACTGTAGTGTTTTCCAAGCGGAGGTATCCGCAATTAAGGAAGCAGTGGACTGGTTGCTTACCTCGGTAATTATCGTTAAGGAAGTAAATATATTATTTACTCCGATAGCCAAGCGGCAATTAGAGCCTTGGGCTCGTTGTTTTTGCATTCGAGATTGGTCGGTGAATATCTGGTTTCTCTCTCTTCGACATCAGACTCATTTGGGTTCCCGGTCACAGCTGCATAGAAGGAAACTCCTGGGCTGATTAGCTGGCTAGACAGGAAACTTTGGAAACGGTTTCGTCGCGAAATAAGAGGATTGGGGTTCCCTTAAGAACCTGTGATCTGCTCCTGGAAAGATGGGTCTCGAGTCAACTCAGCGAGCGCTGGGCTTGTGTGCAAACGTGCTCACATGCGGTGAGACTTGGCATTGCCTCAAGTCCGTTCTGCAGAAGCTGTCTTGAGGACGAGGTGGAATCATCTTAACACCAGCTGCCCTACTCTCATCTGGCAAAGATTTAGACATCTGGGCTCTCATTTTCTCGCTATGCCTGCGGATATAGCGGGTCTAAATATCATAAATTTGGTGAAGTTCATCAGTAGCTTCTTACGGCTACTTACGAACGCAAATTAGCCACCGTCGGCGTCGTCGTAAAATGGTCATCATCGTCTCTAATCCCAAGGCTACTTCTTCCTCAAAATCAAAAAAGTTTGTTGTGATGTGGAATCAGCGACATAAGGTGTACCAAAATGTTGGTGATTTGACAAAAATGATGAGATGTACAAAAATGATGATAAAGTGACGACAAAAAGCAGGATAAAGGGATCGTCCAACTTTTTACGCAGAACTCTTTTTTGCGACTACGCCAAGCATGCAAAATTCTTGCTTAAAAAGGAATAGATGTGAGTATCAACACCATCGAACGTCGATTGAAGGAGGCGAAGATATCCTACCGTCCCACATCATTAAAACCACTGCTCTTAGAAAAACACATTGAGAAACAACAAAATAAGAAAATGGCGTCACAGTATTGGACTGGTCTTCCCAGTTCCCAGACGCCAACCTCATAGAAAATGTGTGGGGAGCTATGAAAACACATCTTGCCGGAAGACCAATCCATGATTTAAAGCAACTCTGCATCACGTTCACAAAATCTAGTCTTGTTTGTCGACGAGCTACGCAGAAAAGCTTCAAAGCATGCCGAGAAGATGTCAGGCTATACTCGACAGCGATGGAGACTACATAGCTTATTGAGTAGTTTTGTACATACTTCCATGTAAGAAATAAATATATATCTTTTATACTTGATACAGTGATAACAGTCTAGTACCATGATAAAAATAATTCAGAGGTGCGGCGGTTTGTTTACGACAAAACTCAAATTGTGTTGGTGATGTTAGAAAAAAACAACGCAGCTTTTACGCATTTTACTTCGTTGCCGTCTGAACAACAACTGATTGGACGAGCATAAGAATACGTATGAAATGAGTGGGCCGAATACTGCTGCCGAGTCCCCGATGACGTGGCTGCCGAAGTTGCTCTCACATATTTGCTTCGGAGGGCCAAACCTTGTAATCTATCAGCCTTGGTTTAGTGCGCACAAAGCTCAGACTGAATGAATATTAGCCACAAGCCACGAGTAGCTCTGGCAGACAACTATGCGCTCCGTGAAGCGGCTGAAATTTGGCGTATGGAATGTGAGTTTTGGTATTAAGTTGCCGCGATTTGTAAATTTTGATCGAGTGGAATTCTTTCCATATCAATTTGTTCGAATATAGTGAACTCAAAGCCAGAAACCTGTGCTAACGCGCAAAAAGCACCCGTTAGATTGATAGTCGCCTTCATGCTTAGTTGTTCGTGATACGAAGCAGCCATCAGCAGTACACCGTTAACTGCATTTTTTGAATGTAATTACGCCTGTGTGGCACTTCTGTGTGACGACAGCAACAGGAACAGCACCAGCAGCAGTGTTAGCAGAAAGAAGTCTGTCCCATACTTTTAACGACAGTACATTCCCGTCTGTCAAGAATGAAACTGCAGATGATATAATGGAGCGTTAGCATGCAAAATGATTATTTTTCTATGGTCTGGTGCAAATTAATTAGATGCAAATGTAGTTGGTACCTGAAATATCGGTGACAAGAATTTGAATAGATGAATTAGAATGTGGCTGGGAAAGAAAAAAGTTTAATGAAGCTGGCAAATTTCTTACATTGTTAATGGCATACCCGTTTTTATGCTAATTTTCTTCTGAAGTTGAGTGGAAATTCACAGGAAGAATTTAAAAAATAGAAATAAAACGAAAAACTTCAAGCTTAAGAAAAAAATGTAAAAAACTAAATTTTCGAAGTTTACCATCAAAACGCAAGCCGGAAAATGCCATTTATGTATTAATCAGGAATTTTTTTTACTAAAAAAAAATTAAAGCTATGCTGCACTCACACTATTACTTTTTTTTAATTAAAATGCTAAAAGTTAAATCGCTACGATCGCTTACGTTCGAAGCCGAACATGCAAAAAAAAGCAGATTAAAATGTGAAGAGTGTAATTACTGCTACAAGACTAAGACTGACACTGGAACTGTCTTCTGAGGTTAAATGTTTAGGAGCAATCATAGATAGTAAACTTACCTGTAAGAAGCATGTCGAGCAGAAGGTCTCTCGAACACTAAAAGTCTTCTGGCAGTGTAAGAGAACCTTTGACAAGACATGGGATGTAAGAGCGGCGATAGTACACTGGCTGTACCAACCTGATTAGACCCATAATGGTGGAAAGCCACAATGGTTAATTCCAGAGTAAAACCCCTAAACAGGCTACAGAGAAGTGTGTGCTTGGGTATCACAGGAGCTGCTGAACTTGATCTTAAAATTTGAAAGGAAGTGATGAACGCGGCGTACAGGCTCAAGCTAAACGGAGTCCAGGAAAATGAAAGAAAGCACTGGCCACTATCAGATATATCACCAGTTGTCAGAGCGGTGCACACTCTTCTCGATGCCTGTGGACAATCGGGTGCCTGTCGTTAGCTTTGGTATGAAGTATGACGTTTTGATCCCAGATAGAGATCAATGGTTAAGTCCAGAAAACCTATTAACGGGGTATCAATACACTTTCTACACTGACGGATCCAAAACCAGTGATGGAAGCGGATCTGGATAGTACTTAGACGAAGACACTAAGTACTCCTATGCCACAGGACAGATGGCCACAGTATTCCTTACGGAAGTCTATGCCATCTTGAATGTGGCATACTGGCTAACTGAGAAAAAGTGGCGGGACAACAGTATTGGAATTTGTAGTGACAGTCAAGCTGCTCTGAAAGCCCTTGCTAACCCACACTGCCCTTTGAAGTTAGTCGGTGAATGTAAGAGAAAACTGAACAGTGTTGTAAAATACAACAAAGTTAGTCTTATTTGGGTGCCTGGACTTTGTGGTATTGCAGGGAACGGGTTAGCTGATAAATTGGCAAATGAAGGCCCTGCAAGTATGCCACTAGGCCTTGAATCTCTTCTAGGTGTCAATTCGGTATCGATTCAACTATGGATTGACGACTTCATTAGGTCCACCCATAGAGGACGTTGGTCTGGGTTGAACTCGTGCAGAGTAGCCAAGTGCTTTGTGAAAGAACCAAACAGGAAAATAGCGACCTTTGTCCTAAAACTCAGCAGAAAGGACCTGAGAGTGCTGGTGGGTGTAATCACAGGGCACAACGTCTGTGGTCCGCATACGGCTGCCATGGGGGTCCTCGAAAGCCCAATATGCCTATCCTGTCTTGAGGATGACGACACTGCAGAGCATTTTATCTGTAGCTGTTCGGCGTTTTCTGGAATCTGACTTTGGCTATAGGGGTGCGATGTACTGAGTATCGACAAAGTTCATACTCTTCCTCTTCCGGATCTCTTAAAATTCATCAATGAACGCAAGAGATTTATGGAAGAGTGACCTCCATTTTTATCATCCACCTTTTATCTTTCCTATCTCTATTCTTTCGACTGATATCTATCCGGGTGTAGTACAATGGTCTACTGACTGAGTGCTTGGGCTTGTCCAGCCCCCTACAAATCTAATCTAATCTAAGGCTGAGAAGTGCAGACAGGCATTGCTAAATCCTGTCCCTTATTAAAATGTCCACTTTTGTATCCATATGCCGATATCTATCTCGATGCGCTTAGGCCGGTAGGTTACATTGGCGCACTTGGGTAGACAAATTTGCAATAAAGCTCGTGAATATATAAAGCAATTCTTTAAAGAAGAGGTGGCATTGAAAGACTTTAATTTCATGTGAATACTTAAAACAAAAACCAAAAAAAAAAACCAAGAAAAAAAACAAAAACGAAATACGCAAATAATTTGGTGTGCAATTTAGAAACTCTCATGAATTTATTGCGGCAACATCTCTTGGAATAGTAATTTTAAAATAAAAAAAAAAAATCATGCATATGTACGTGTCTTCAATATTTTGTTGCGCTTTTCGTATTTTTTTTGTTTTTTTTTAGTTTTTTTATCGCAGCGCATCAAGGCCAAATGCTATGCCAAATGAATTTTATTTTCTAATTTCCTGGCATTTTTTCAATTTAACCAAAGCCTTTCGAAATCACTTTTAAAATTCCTACAACAATTCGATTGAGCAGCGTATTGAGTAAATGACTGAATGTACAATTAAAATTCGATAAACTTACTGAGTGTTGAGGTTTAGTAGAAACTACGGTTGATTTCAAATCATATCAAGGCCATTACAAGTCAATGGTTCCAAAGAAAAAAAAAAATAAATAAATAAATAAACCAAAAATGAATGAAAGTTAAAAGCTTTAATTGAAACAGGAAAATACGCATAAAATGATAAAAAGCGAAAATATTGATGCGAAATTGCGTCATATTAGTCTGAAAGTAAAAGTGATTACTGCGTTTTTCGCCATGCCTGCTTATTTTGCATTTTTTACTCAATAATTACATATTTGAATGCATTAAAAAAAGTGCGTGTAGCGTAGTACACATATCAGAAGTGAAGCTTTCAAGGCAGACAAAGAAAGAGGAAGAGACCCGAGAGAGAAAGAGAGAGAGAGAGGGAGAGAGAGAAAGAATATATATCTAAATAAATTCACAACATTTGCAGAGAATACAAATAGACAAAATTTACAAAAAACGGGGAAGAGTCGACCGGTGTAGGTAAACGCCGGACACAAACCGTGGCAACAACGCGCACTACTCCGAGCGCTTATCACCCGCACAAAACGCAACGATTCCAGGACCGCAGCAATGGCACAAGTTACCGGAAGGCAATACCAATAAATCCGACGCTGAAATGTATAGCATTTTATAGTACGCACAAGCACTAGCCAGGAAACGGAAATAAGCGCCAAAAAGTAGGCACCAAAAAAAAACGTCAAAAAAATTGGGACCAAAAAACGCCCCAAATATTAGGCACCAAGGAAATACAGCGCCAAAAAGTAGGCGCCCAAAATATATTTCCTAGAAGTTTGCACCAACAAACAAGCGCCAAAAAGTAGGTAGTGTTATTTCTCACTAGAAATTAGCAACTTCAAGGAAAAACTCCGGAAAAATAGCCTAAAGTGTATCTAAGATATATTTTAATTTCAATCTAAGATATATATAAGTTATAGCTCTCTCTCTCTTCTTTTCCGTTACGCTATATCTTTTTTCTCTCTCGCGGAACGAAAATGCCCAAAACGTTGCATGGCCTTCAAATTTTACTTTGCATTCTCGCTCGTCCATCGACGCCTAAGAAATTTCACTTCAAAAATAAATAAATAATTGGCGCGTAAACTTCTGTTAGGTGTTACTCCTCCTTTTTGTGGCGTGCGTCTTGTTGTTGTTTTACAAATGGAGGGACCTACAGTTTAAAGGCAACACCGAGCGGCAAATGACTTTTATAAGGAGCTTTTTCATGGTAGAAAAACACTTGGAGGCTTGTCATTGCCTGCCGAAGGGCGACCGGTATTAGAAACAGTTTTTTCTATCATTTTACTGTGCAGATTCGAAAGTACCCTTTGCCGAATGGCAGTCATGCACCAATTGCCCCTTTTCAGCTACGGCGGCCGCCTGCATTTTCAATCACTTTATTTTGTTTCTTAAGTAGCACTTATTGACATAAGAAATTACTAAGTCATTGCTCAAAATTTAATAAAATGCCATTCAAGTGAGCGACTGCTTAATTTTTAGCGGCATTTAACAAAATTTCATGGCTGTCTGCAGGTACTTAGTACATAAATATGTTTTTTCCTAATTTTTCGGTATCGTTTCATTATTTTATAATGTAAATTATGCACACACACACACACGATCTCGCTGTCTTTTAAATTATTCGTGACATCGCATGCAATTTGCATCTTTTATTGTTAATTTTTTGTTTTGAATTGCTTTACATCCACATACCATTCGACCTTCAAATGCTGCGTGTGATCGCATGTTTATTGCGTCCCAACTGGTGTACTGAGCGCTCTTACTCAAATAGCTCAAGGGCCGCACAAAATGCTTTGCACCAATTGAATTATTCGTTGACACTTACAATAATAATTCAGTAAGTTGAATTCAAAAAATGTTTGAAGGTTGAAATCAGTATTCGATAGTTTTTATGTTTTTTATTTATAGGTAAAGTGGCTTTTTATCATTGATTGCGCTTGAATTCAAAGGGCCATCTCAAACTCACCAAATACTTCTGAAAAACATTTATTCATGTAAATGCTTTAAAGTAATTTTGATAATAAGATGATTGACCTCGGTCAATAATTCAAAATAACTACTTCACCTCCCATAAAGTTCTCACAAGACAAAGCGGAGTAGAGCCCGCGCTCGTGCTCGTATGAATGCTGAGTAGATTTAGTCGCTTTGCCGTTTTCTAAAGCACCTACGGAAACCATTATTCGGCATGCCAGATCTGATGGTCATATGGTCAAGTTCACTAAGGGCTTTTGTATGCCTTTTCGTAATCCTAACTTAGTTTTATTCGATAGAGAAACTGTTATACTTTTTGAGGTACTTTTAAATGCTTTTATGCCGATCAGCTGAGATGCGCCTTCAAGCTATGATTACGAGTCATATTTGTGTGTTGATGACATGTATACGCAAATATATTGCATATACTTATATATGTATATGTATTGTGTAGTACATATGTGGTAGTGGTTTAATGACTGCCAGCGCTTACGAGTACTACGAAAACTCCCACAATTGTCTCAATGCACAAGAAATAAAGCATAGTCTTAAGTACCTGCCCATTGTTGACTTGAGCTGAGCTTAATTAAAGTGTCATTGCTGTAAATGAGATTTTTTTCCCTACTAATTTAATTTTTTGCTATGCGTTCATTAATTTTTTTTCTGTGCAACTTGCTCAAGATTTTCCGGTAAAATGCAATGTATATTTCCACGAGTGCGTACCCACATAAGTAGTTGCTCATTAGTCGCGTAAGTTGTATGCAACAAATTTCAACAATGGAAAGGCAGCGATTATGTGGCATTTTTTATAAGTTGTATAGATGGAAAAATGCTGTGCGTAAGAGTCGTGTAGGAAAAATTTGAAGATGTGGGTACAAATTAGAGTTTTCAAATGTGCAGTAATCGAGCAGTGACTAGCCTCGATTAAAAGTTGAAAAGTGACCGAAAACAGTGATTAGCTTACCACTACTAGTCCCAAATAGTGGGAATGTTTAGAAACAACGTCTTTTTACTGCTTGGAGCGCCATCTGTGTTTCACATTTTTCTGCCAGAAGTATCGCCCTGATGGTTGAGGACTTCGCTAAATTTGGCGTGTCTGCGTGGTTGCCTGCTTCTCTTGCTGGCGCCACTGATGCAATGTGTAACTGTGTGTTTTTCTTTGTTTTTGTTTGTTTTAGCAGACACAATGCAAATACGCTGACTATTATGTGGGAGTAAGGATGGAAAGAATAAATTTCTTTTCGAGTTGAGGAATGGTAAATTTGGAAAAGTTCGAAAACCGTGCTTTACGTGGGATTCGAGCCGACTATCTTCGGAGTGGCACGCCAGTGCACTTACGCTAGACTATCGAGGCCCCAGTATTAACAAAAAAAAAACACAAGTCTGCCAGGCACATTCAAGAGCTCCTGAAGTGACTTCAGACGAATGTTGAATGTTCATTTTTACACTAACGTCTTGGAGAGTGTTAGTTTTGTCGGGCGATGGAGATCTCTGCTATGCTTTTCTGAGACTTATATTAGCAAGCGCGATTCATCGGTTTATCTCCAGACTGACATCGTTTGTTGTTGTGACGGCGGTGCCAAGATATATAAATTCCCTGAAAATTTCCCCTGAGAGGCTGGATCCAAAACGCGGTGTATCATTTCTAGTGAGCATCATGTACTTCACCTTGCCCTCGTCAGACCCAGACCCACACTAGTTGACAAAGAGAGTCTCATCCGAGGCTTTGCTCTTGGTCTTCACTGGAATCGGTGTTTTTGTGTGACGGACCCTAAGCCCTCTGAACAACTAAATATCCTGGATTGCTTTGCCTTCTCACATTAGCTCATGCCTACTAAGAATATTTATGTCGTCGAAAATCTCACTCGGCTGGCTGCGCGACCAACGGAAGATATCTGGTAACGAAAGGACTGAAGAATTTGCAGAGTCGAAGCCCTTTGTAGGGAATGCGAAGAAGTACCACTGATGCCACGCAAGATGGAACAAAATACATATTTGCAAAATTGTGAAGCAGATTTCATCAAGTTACCACAAATCAAAAACGGCAGACTTTCTAAAGAGGCCGAAGAAGGATATTTTCAACCTAACTAAGAACCACTATTACGGGATGCTGTCGATTCCTTTGAATACGCGGCCTTTTTAAAAGGGCTCTGAATATCACACTAATTGTCGTAGCTACAAACTCGAAGACAGAAAGAGAAATGTTGTTCACAAGCCCTGCGAGTTACCAGCTTGGGCGCACAAGCCACCTGATTAGGTTTTGTTTTCAGAACAGATTTGTTTGATTAAAAAATTTAAAGCATTTTCGTGCCTATAAATGCTTTTTAAAGGACTTCCTGGAACTTGGCGGTCGACGTAGTCGAATGAGTTAGTGCGTGACTGCCATTCGAAAGTGAAAACATGAATTGATAACCCATTTGGAAAACACCTTTTTCATACCCAAATGTTCGTGTATTATGGTGTGTACACTGCCTGCTGATATCTTTAGAATGTCAGCAATCTCCCTCACTTTCACTTTACGGTCGGACATAATGATTTTCAGTGTTTTTTCAACGTTTTCCGGAATAAAAGCGTCATTTGGCGTTCCAGTAGATGGAATGTCAACGGTGTCACGACCACGTTTGAATTCGGCATGCCAATAACAAATGCTTCTTTTTGATGGAGCAGAGTCCAAATAATGTTTTTCAAGCCATTCCTGGCAATTGAAAAAACAATGATAAATCAGCACACGGAATTTCTTTGAATTAATTTTTTTTAAAAACTCAAAAGTAGCGTCACTTAAAGCACTGTAACTTGGAAACAAATGGTCGGATTAACATATGATTTTGACAGTAAGCCTAAAAAGGTTGCCAACTTTCGAAAAAAATATTGATTTAGTACTAGTGCCGCCATCTATGTGTCAGTTACACACATTATTGAACGAAGTGTTAGAAAACTTTTTTTTCTAATAGTGATCGCTCCTCGGCAGACAATGGAAAACCATCGAGTGCATTTCTGATATGAGAAAGCTTCTTATAAAATACCGTTGTTGTTGTTGTTGTATCAGCATAAACATACATATTTAGGGAATACTGCTGGAGGGATAGTCCATGGCCGGATATAAATCCCTGTCGTTCCGGTAACGTAGAACCGGCAGCCGTGGAAATTACCGTTCGGAGTCGGCCGCCATTAGTGAAAAAACATCAAAACGCACACCACAAATAGGACGAGGAGCTCGGCCAAACTCGCAAAAAGGGTATAAGCGCTATTAAATGTATATTAACCTTATGATCAAAAAGTACCGGGTTGACTGTTTTCTTCGATTGCCAAAGCATAGTGCGTATGAATACCTTTTATCGGGCCAGACAATCAATAAAGAATATTATTTATCCATTTTGAAGCGTTTGAGAGATACTGTACACCGCACACGGCCGGAAATGTGGGCAAACAATTCTTTGATTTTGCATGATGATAACGCACCATCGCACCGAGCCCAAATTGTGCTGGATTATTTGACCAAACATTAAGTAAATACCATCGTGGAAGCACAGTACTCATCTGATATGGCCCCGTGCGACTTCTTTTTGCTTTCCAAGTTGAAGTTACCACTTCGTTGAAGGAGATTTCAGTCCATAGACCTACGGCCTACCAGGGGTGCATGGAGGACTGGGTTAAACGTTGGGTGTTGCTTCAGACGGGTCATATTTTGAAGGAGATAAAATAAATTTGCCTGAAATTTAACTCTGTTTTGTTTTATTTAAACATTCCCGGTACTTTCTGATCATAGGGTAATTCTAAGCTGCCAAATTTTTAATCAATTGTAATGGGCAGCAAATTATCGAGAAAAGACGCATTAGGGGAAAAGGAGCAACAAATGCTGGTTACAAACTAGCAGCAGTGGTACCATTGACAGTACCTAGGACGTGGCCATGAATACAAAGCTACTAGTGCGACATTACTTCATGCGTAGATCAGCATCGATGGATTTCCTGCAGGGCATATACCCGCATACTTGTATATAAGTAAAATTCATACCAATGCTTTGCGGCTTATGAGGGAGTATTTGTGTGTTTGCTTTAACTGCCTTAACTCGAAGCTAAATAAATATTTTATTAGTTGTAATAAGCCTTTTCACAACAAAAAGCTGTGTGTTTTGCTCATTTAACTATAAAAATAAAAACTAAAAAAATGTCTGACTCGTAGAAAAAGTGTAATTTTTTGTGGTACTTTTTGCGATCTTCAGATCTCAATATTAATAAATTCACTGCGCACTTGCACGAACAGTACAATCACTTGTTGCTGGCAGCAGCACACACTCATGCACACTTGAGCAGCAAATTGCTGCTGAAGAAAAACAAATATCCAATGCAATAATAAATAAGCCTGATTGACTTGATTTGCGCGCTTGACATGAAGGTGAAAGTGCTTTTCAGTGTCGACTTTGACTTATTTCGTTGGCAATTTTTGGCTTTTGGTTGACTGTTTGCGTTGCGTTGTTGTGCTTGTTGGTGCGTCAGCAAGCAGCCAGGTAAGCAAAGTTATGGCTACGTATCAGCATCACTCACTCATTCAGTCATTTGTGCACTTAGTCAACTGATCGCTTGATTTTGGTGAGCAGGTGGCACTTGCGTTTCATATGCGGCATAGGTTGGTGAATTGTTTGTTTAGTCATATAGACTTGTGTATGTTTGCTTTCTTGTGCAGGAAAGAAAGGGAATTTGTTTGTTTGCTTAAAGAAAATACTGCGAATGAATTTTAATTATTCAATTTGAAATGGCGAGTTCAGCAAAGGTTGCATTACTGGTATTTTTTTAAGTAGGGCTACTTGCATCATTAATTCTTCAAAATGTACGATCTTTTTTATAGAAACATGCATTCTTGAATAGTTTTTACGTACATCGAGTTTTTATGTGTCTATCGGGTTATATGAGAGTTTTGTGCTGCCACGCAATGAAAATGAGTTTGTTTCGCAGAGAACTATCGCACTGTAACTGACACTGGATCTTCTTTTATTTGATTGGCGCGATAACCGCTTACGCTGAGTTTAGCAAAGCGCGCCAGTCGCTTCTTTCCCGTGCTAACCGCCGCTAGTTGGGCACACCAAATGAAGCCAAGTTCTTCTCCACCCGCTCTTTCCAAAGCAGTGCAAGCCTTCTACTACCCCTACTACCACCGCATCGAATACTTTCAGAGCCGGAGCGTTTGTGCCTATTCGGACGACAGACTCAGCGGCGTCCGCTGTATATTTATTCGCTGCGCCATGTCTATGTCGTCGTAAAGCTCATACAGCTCATTGTTTTAGCTCAAACACTTCCTTGCAATTCTGTGGGACCAGCTCACAGTCTACTATAGTAAGTCTTCTATAATTGAAAAATTTTCTCGATATAATTTTTTCAAGCAACTTCCAATTTCATTTGCCCTCGGCCTTCAGACTTGTCTGCCCTCAAAGTGCTCAACAGCCTACTTCTGTGAAAGGTCTCACAGCTCCTTCAATGGGGAGGTGATAAACTTAGCTATATCTGAAAAATGTTAATTCCTCCCTCGCTCCCACATTAGGAAAGATTACCTTGGCTTGACCCTTAAACTCCAGTTTGCGGATATAGAGATCTGTCCGAAGTTAAGAGAATACAGTGCTTTCTTGTTCACTCCTCTCGGGAGCATAGGGCATCGACCAGGCACAGTCTTGCGTTGGTTTCGTTAATTTGTTTTTGATTTCTGAAAGGGTAGGTGATTAGCCTGCCGCTACTAGTCCTAAATAGTGGGAATGCCCACCTGTCGTTGCTTAGGAACAACACCTTTTGGCTGATTGGAGCGCCATCTGTGTTTAACATTTTTCTTCCAGAAGGATCGCGCAATGCAAATAATGCGCAGACTATTGTGCGGGAGTGGGGATGGAAAGGATAAGTTTTTGGGGTTGAGGAAAGAGTTGGAGGAATTTTTTTTTTTTTTAGAAAGTAGGTAAATTTGGAAAAGTGCGAGGGCCGTGCTTTACGTGGGATTCGAACCCACAACCTTTGGGATGGCAGGCTATTGCATTTACGCTGGACTACCGAGGCGACGGTGTTAGCTGCCCGAAAATGCTACCACGTTCCTTGAGAGATTGCCTCCAGAGGCCAACCTGCTTTACTTTGATTGCACTTTAATCAGCGTTGGAAATAACGTAAAAATATATGGGAAGTCAGCGCAAAACGATTGCTGCTGCTCCAACTAGCACTGGAGTAGGTTCTACATTGGGGAGGGTGTAAAGGACGACTTGAATTGACATTACTGGAGTAGGTTCTATATAGAGAACATAGTAGGTTCTACATACTCCGGTGATGCCAATACAAGTCGTCCTTGGCACCCTCCTTAATTTAATGATATTATAGCCCTTCCGAGAAGCTTTGCAACAAACCAGGCATCCATACGTTAAATTTGGCAGAATCACTAAGTTGTACATCCAAAGCACGACCGGTGGCTTGAGTCCTCATTTTTTGCCGAACATAGATTCGCAGTAGTAGAAAACTATATGGGCCTTCTTTACCCGATATTCAATGTGTGACTTCTAATGGAGTTTGGAGTCAAGCATCACGCCAAGATACCTAACTTCCGATGAAAATTCTTTAATTAATTTGTGAAGTCGAAAGTGTGGCGGTTTATATTCTCGGGTAAATAGCACCCGCTCCGTTTTGTCAGAGTTTACTCTGAGGCTATAACTGGTAACCCATCAACTGAGTACATCCAATGACCTTTCCAAAATCTCAGCCATGACTGAGGGACTAACTAAGCTATAAAGTTTGAAGATAACAACGTCGCATCAGGAGAGTTTTTATATTTAATGAGAAATATTTTTAAGTACTGAAGCGCCTTAAGATTTTGCTTGAATCAAAGAGCGTTGGATAGTTTGAGAGACAGCATTTGATTTGCAGAACTTTACCGGCTGAATTGTAATTAGTTCAGCCAAGCCTAGAGGTACTTTCTGAAATTTTTTGAAGTGCCTTATGCAACAAAAAATAGCTTTTTATTGCTTATGCATTGTGAAACTAAAAAAAAAAAAAAATAACACTGGCAAAAGTTTTGCGCAATAAATATTTGCTCCCGCAAGATATTCGAAATAGTCGTAATAAATTACAAAACTCGACAAATTTTCCAAGCCAAATTTCACGAAAATTACATATTCGCACTGATGGTTTCGTAATCAATTTCAGGCATTAAATCGTAATGAAATCGCACTGACCACTCACTGCACTTGTTCGAACATACGCCGACTTAACTGCGGCGCACACCGTTAATGCATTTGGTTCGAAATTGCGGCGACTTAACTGCATTTCACACCGTTAATACTTTTTCAGCGGGTCGCTACATGATTTACTTTATTTTCATTTTCCTTTTCCTTTCATAGCCAACAGTTAGTTGCGTACGCAAGACTTGTGCGCCTGTCATGCTCGTAGGTGCACACGCACAATGCACAGCTATGATTGAAAGTTGCACAAATGTATCACAGAGAAATGCATTCGCACCGGCAGCAACATACGCTTGGGCAAAACAATGCAGCAGGTGGAGCCGCATCGAGTCGCATACGGACTCATTGTACTGTTGCAAAAGCGGGCGGTTGCACCCAAGTATGCCGTTATATAAAGAATTGCGCTACGTGTAAAAAAGAAAGAAAACAGCCGGGTTGCATGCAACAAATCCCGATTGGCATCTACGTGAAAGTCCAAAGAATCGCCACCAAATGCAACGTCGATAAGGCAATGCAGGCAAACATACATACATACATACATTATGCATATACAGATGGGCCCCTGCTTCATGTAAGTCTGTCTGCGTGCACATGTGCTTGTGTGTGTTTGCTCATTGTGGTGCATTGAAATGGGCAAGGTGCTACATGGTACCACGTACCACCTGAAATGCAGGCGCACAATGCAACACAACTGATTACGATGCATTAAATGTTGCTGCCATGCAGGGTAGCGAGGGGAAAAATATACGTTGAATGGCGGTTTTTTAAAGTAAAAGTGAAATATAGAGATATTTAAGGCATGCAAAAATTAAAATAAAAATAAAAGTACATTTTAAAAAGTAGCAATATGGGAAAGGGAAAAAGTTACAAAAAACCATGTTGAAAATAAGGAATACAAAAATTTTAATATTTTACAAGCAGGTGGATTGCTGTTGAACGTTCGCCGTTTTAGTTGGGGCTGCGGAGATTTTGAGTATTCAGATACGGATGTAGAAAACGCTGTTTTAAAAGCTCGCTAAGTTAGCAAAATTGGGGAAATTTTTGATAAAACCAAAAATTTCTAATAACTTGGCATAGCCTTGGGATAATTCATTTTCAGTTTCAGTGGAAACATTCAAAATGCCTACGGGAAGCGCATTGAACGAAAAAGCTACTAAGAAAGAGTAGGCAGAAATTTCATCATCATCACCGCAATTTTAATACTTTCTGGATTTCGGTATAGCCTCAAGTCTGTGGAAATATTTAGGGAACACGAAATTACACTGTGGAATCTCAAATCAGGCCGGATTTTGTTAATATTTTGTGAAGGTATATATTTGTAAGGCAAAGTTGTCCCCTGTCGCCCCTTCTCTTCGCCATCGTCCTTGCTGACGTCATGAGCCAACTGATCCTGCACAAGGTACCCTGGAGTTTCACCAGACATCTTCGGGATCTGGACTTCGCCGATGACATCTGCCTCATCTCTCACAAACTCTCTGACATGCAAGCGAAGGCGGCCAAACTAGTCGCGCTGGCACGCACTGTCGCACTGGAAGTAAACATCGCCAAGACAAAGACAATAACGCAAGGCAGATATTGGTTGACGGATGCCCGGTGGAGTTCGTCGAAAGCTTCTGCTACCTCGCTGCATCATCACGGCAGATGGTGAAGCAGATGAAGATGTCAACTGCAGGCTAAAAAAGCTAGGGCGGCATTCGGGCGAATGCATACTGCAGGGGGGAGTTCGCAAATCTCCAGGCGCACTAAACTACAAATATTCGGCTCATGCGTGAAGGCAGTATTGTTGTACGGAAGCGAAACATGGCTGGACTCTAACACCATCCCATAGAGGCTACAATCCTTCATCAGCAAATGCCTCCGCATCATCTGCAGCATATTCTGGCCAAACACCATCAGTAACGACGCCCTGTGAAGATTAGAGGCGAGGAACCCATCCTCAGATAAATCAAACGCAGAAAGTTGCGATGGATAGGTCACAAAAGTTTACAAAGTTACTGCTGGCGTACCGCAGGGATCGGTCCTTGGCCTTGTTGTATGGAACATCATGTACGTCAAGGTCTTTCATGTACCAGTACCCAGAGAAGTAAAAATGATAGGCTTTGCGGATGACATAACAGTAGTGACGGTAGTTGAGCACACAGACGAAGTAGAACTCATAACAAACGAAGCAATAAAACGGATGAAAGAATGGTTGGAGCAAGCGGGGTTGCAACTGGCAGAGCATAAAACGGAGGCGGTTCTGATAAAAAGCCGCAAAAAAGAAATATGACAACCAGAGTGGGAGAGCAATTTCTAATAGTAATCACACACGAACCCATTCACCTATGGTGGCCACTTGAAATTATTATTATCCAATAACGAAACACTTTTGAAAATCCAAAGTAAGCTGAATTTTATTTTTATGTTTTCATAAAGTGGCAAAAATGTTCAAAATATAAGTCTGGGTGAAATGAAACGTTAATTTACATTCAACAGAATTTTACGGAACATATTTTAGTATAACATTTTAACTCATTAGCCTTGCAAAATTTGACCAGGCATCTTTCCATGCAAAACTTTCAAGCCCCCAACGTAAAAATACCTGGAGACGCTAAACTAAAACTAATTGCAATAGCAATTGAAAAAAGTATTTTCGTAAACTGTGCAGTTTACGTCGAAGATCTAACAGCCTCAAAAATACACAGAAGTTAATGGCAATTGAAATTGTTTTTTTTTTGCCTTTTTTCTTCTGGTCTTCTTATTTGCATACAAACGCATTGAAAGAACCTTAAAAACAAAAAAATCGTATTTAGTTTCTTGATTACACTTTTAAATTTCCTCCAAAAACAAACAGCATTAAAACATTAATGGCAGCCCATTCAAATTTGACCAAAATAAAACAGATTTAAACAGGTATTTTAAATGCGCCACTGCGCTCTTCGCGGCCAGTGGGCAGATTAAGCCAGCTTCCGCGCCCAGAAAAAAAGCAAAAGCAGCAGCACCTGCATTTATATGTGCGTACAGGTATGCAAGTACAGTGAGCATTTTTATGTGTTCATTTTTTTTTTTACTGAAACATTTTAATGACAAATTTTTTTATTACAAACACTAAAAGTTAAATAATTCATTTAAAAAAGTGCAGTAGTAAGCATTTTTTTCATTGAATGGAAATTTCAAAGATATTGAAACCAGTGTTTCTCGTGCTCTGAATGGTTGACATTTTTTGGTAGTTTTTCCACACTAGGTTGAAGTTAAAGTGCACAGATTCCCTTGACAGTCCTAGGCCAGAATTACTTTTTTTGCGAAATTCCTGAATGTGCTAAAATGCGATATAGCCTTTTAGCGTAGGGGTATCTCTAAGTCTAGACAGCTAACGTTTTTTTTTTGTTTTGTTTTTTTTTTTTCGGGACAGACTAGCAAGTACAGCACTCAGCCACAATGAATTCCATTGTACTGCACGCGCGTTCCATTTTTAAATTTCTTTAAATCGAAGGCCCGGCAGACGCACAGAAAGTAGTCCGCCGTCTTATCCTCCTCTTCACAAGCTGGGAAGAGTGCACTGTCTGGGATGTCCACCTTTTCCATGTGCTTTGCCCATAGAAAGTGTCCGGTCATCAGTCCAACCAGCTGCCTACAGTCCGCTCTGCTTAGTGACAGGAGGGACTGTGACAGTTGGTCGGTAACATCAGTTTTGTCCATCTGATCTAATCTGTTGCCCAATGCCGGGCAGGGGTCATACCGATTCCCATTGTGTTTCAGCCTGCAGATGGCTATCAGGCCTCTCCTTGGATGAAAACATCAAGTGGTGGCAGACACAGTGCGTTGTAGCCATGATGAGGTCCTACTGACTCCCACGAGAGAGAGTCTACTCATCCAGACCACCGATGCATAGGTGATAATACGTCTTGTCATAGCCGTACACATCCATAGGATCTTGCTAGGAGAAAGACCCCACGTTTTCCCAAAAACACCCTTGCACTGCTAGAAGGCAGTGTCTTCCGAATGAGTTTACTATCGAGGATTACTCCAAGATATTGGATTGCTTTGGATAGCTGGATTGCGACTCCTTTTGGCTTAGGAAGAACGAGTCCACCAAGCTTTCTCCTTCTGGTGAAGAGGACAATATCAGTCTTGGTAGGTGTTTGCCGATAGTCCATTCGCACAGCACCAAGTGTCAATCTTATCCAGAGTTTCCTGCACTTTCCTACAATTTTCATAAGCGAAGGGCCTATTACCAACGTCATCCGTATTTTATTGCGCGTAGACTCCCGAATCGTTTAACTTAGTGCATTTTTCATAGCTGGGATCTAAATTTAGAAAAAAAAACATGCACGAACAAGATTATTGGTGAAAGTATTAAAAATTTTCTAGCAGTACTTTAAGGAATTGAAATTGTCTCCTATATTTGTTATATTGCCTTCCACATTAAATAATTTTGCTCTCGCCTCTGTGCCATTTCTACAATCTCATCTAGCCTCAGTGGAACTTCGCGTATTAGTTACTATTTGTGTGAGTTGTGATACGCCTGGAACCATTGCAACACAAGCATTTGGTTTCGGCACTGTATTCAACACCGCTTTTTGAAAACAAATTTTTCCAAGGCTCTTATTGTGTGTTGGGGCACCTTTCTTATTACGTGGCCTACAAAAACAAAAACACCTGAAGTAAAATTTTCAAAACTTCAAATTTTTAAAACAATCTGTGAATACTAGAATCGCTTTTTAAAGGAGCATATAATTTGAATTTGGATTTCAAAAACTCGAAATTGAGTTGAGAAGTTGAAAGCGAAAATTACTTAAAATCAGGGCTTCTTAGAAAAATCCAAGTTGGCAGACACTAGAAAGCAGTCTACTTATTATGGGCATTTCCTGGTTGCTGCGACATTGCGAGAAACTGTGATTCGGATGAGCTGGCCAGGCAAGGGACATTTGAGGTGAATTCCCCGCGAAAGGAGAGAAATGGGATCCCCCTGACTACCTGCGGTCTGCTCCTGGAAAGATGGGCTTCGCGCCAACTCAGCGAGCGCTGGGCGAGTACACAAACTTGTAAGGTCGCGAAATCCTTCTGGTCGCCTTTAGATCGGAGGCGCTCGGGCGAGCTTCTGAGGTTGACAAACCTCAGCTCTCGAACCTCGTGGGTTTTCTCGTAGCACACTTTGCGCGAGGAATGCATACTGCGAGGCTTGGAATTACTTGGAGTCCTTCTTGTGTCGGATAAATGGAGGATGAGGTGGAATCAACTTAGCACCTTTTTCTTAGCTGTCCTGCTCTGGCGTTCATAATCCGCACACTCTAAACCCATCCTCCTAACCCCCATGTTGTAGTACTGCCAAAAAAAAAGCGAAATCTGTAAATGGCCATAGCAAGATTCCCCTACAGGGACCCTCACCACTGAAAAACAAATCAGACTTCACAATCCGTGACCTTAACTTCAAGAAAGATTTTAATGTCTGTTTTCCGCCGAGACCTGAATGGAGGAAAGGGCTAGTGATTGATAGATTCGACATTTAAATGTACACTGACGGTACTAAAATGAACTGTGGTGTGGGAGCTGGCCTATATTTGGAGCTATTAAGACTGTCCAAATCAATTTGACTTGACTATATCAGCGTATTCCAGGCAGAACTAACTATTAGCAGTCAGAGATGCATGCAAATCACTAAAAAACTACAAAGAAATTGAAGCAAGAGAAGTTATCTTTTTAGACAGTCAAGCAGCTATCAAGGCCATAGATGCCAATTCCATTTCATCCAAACTAGTGTAGAAAGGAACTAAAATTGCTTGGTCATTGGCTTGAAATTACTTTGATATGGTTTCCCGGTCATAGGAATATAGAGAGTAACGAGATAACAGATGAGCTAGCAAGGAATGGTTAGGCACTAGACATAACAGAGGCGGTGGCACTTGCTACCCCATTCAACACAATAAAAATATCCATTGCCTCACACTGCAATGCCTTAGCCAAAGGAAAGTGGAAGCAATTAACTACATGAACTACAACAAGAAAATCATGGCCGTCGTACAACATCCAGAGGACGAATTACCGGTTGGGATGTTCTCGACGAAACATTTGACGTATCACTGCAACCCTTACAGGTCACTGGAATGCAGGGAATCATGCAGCCACACTTAAACCTCACTTCAACCCCATCTGGAAAAGTTGTCAGGGGAAGGGAAGTCGAAAGGGTGGAGGCTTATATTTTCTGGTAAATAGCACCAGCTCCGTTTTATCAGAGTTGACTCGGAGGCCGCAAGTGGCAGCGCAGCCCAGCGAGTACAGTCTTGACCTTTCCAAAATCTCAGCCATGACTGAGCCAAACGGTCGCGATACCATAAGGACCGAGCCATGGGCGTATGTTACTATCTTATCCCCACCCTTAGTTAGCATATTCAGAACTTTGTCAATAGCAACTAGCCAAAGTAGGGGCGAAAGGACACCACCCTGCGGCGTTTCCCTGTGAACGAAAGGACTATTTCTATTGACATAGAATATATATAGTATATTTTCTATATTTCAATAGAAATACTCAACCCCTTCAACAACAACAACAATTTCAATAAATTTAAATGAAATGTTTGAAATGTTCGGGAAATTTCGTCTAGGAATTAATTCGCGCGTTCTTCTTAACAATTTTAGACCTTGATTTATTTTGCTTTTGTTAGAATATAAACTATATTTTTAGTAAAGTATTTGCTCAAGTATCAAAGGAAGAATTGAAAAATTGAAAAAAGGATCGATGTACTACACTTTGTGGCACACACTGTACATACTTAAAGCGCAACCAAGCAAGAAAAAGTTGAAGGAAATGCTTTTTAAATTTACGTCCGCCGCACCTTTTCAGGCACTTTACGCGTTGTTTTACAACCAAATACACCAAACACACCAAACACATACCTATAAGCGCTTATGCTCATGAATTAATTTTTTTCTTCCATCCTCGTCGATATTTGCGATGTATTTTACTCATTGCATTCCGATTTTGCAATTCAACTGTTCTTGTTTATTTGTGATCTCTTTGCCTTTTTTGTATATAAAAATTTTTTTTTTAAGTTTTTATTTGGCTTATATTTTTTGCCGCTGTGAAGGACGTTTTGAATGCCTTGTGCGCATGCGAGTACGTGTTGAGTTTTGATGGAGCCTTTTAAACGAATATTTTGACATTTGGATTTCGTGGTGATGTTGTTGTTGTTCTGCAGTTTGGCGTGTGTCTACACCTTTTTTACCGTGCCTATTTTTATAAATCGCAAATGCATACGGAATTTTCGCAAAGCGGTGTGGGCAAAGTGTTTTTGTACCTACTCGTACTCGCGTGCACAATGGAAGTTCGGCACATTAATGACCATATTTCTGAAACGGGTTTTTTGTGGTAGAAGTTTGCAAGTAACTAAGTATGCTGCTCTTTTACAATGCAAGCCAAATACGAAGTACCGATTTTCAGGCTTATCGTGCACTTTATTGGAAACAAGTTTTATTGCAAGCGAATCGTATTGCCCAACATTTTGCCCCTTTGAAGTAAACGCGCTTAAGCTCATTGGAATTGCTGCTAACATCGTAGAATATACGAGATAAGGTGTTTAGAAAAGTTTCCTTTTGTAAAACGAACTTGCGGGTTGCGTCAGGTGTATATAAATACTATTTCTATACAACTTGGCGTGAATTACTTGGCTTAGTGTAGCTGAAAAACCCTACTCGCATATTTCAGGCAGTTCATGCAAGAAAAGTAATTTTGAGTAAAAATTAAGCAGCAAATTATTCTGACTGCCAAGGGGTGCAGTGCTAATATCATTCATTGTAACTATGATGGAGAAGTGGCCGATAGAGAAACATGCAGAAAGAAGAGTGATTTTTACCGCAGAACTTGCCGTAGCTCTTGCATTGGCGATACTACACGAGGAAATGTGCGAATGTCCAAATGGAATAAAAAACAATGGATAAATGAATTAGTAAATTTGTACTCATAAAATATTCAACTTGAATGCATTTTTAAACTTGAGTAAATTTATAAAATATTCAAAATGCTTTGATTCAATTTGCGTTTGGTCAAAAAAGGGTGCCATTATTGGTGAGAAGCATAACCAAATAGCACTTACATGCGTTAAAATCACTGTCCTCCGGGTGTATTATACAATACACTAATGATCATCGATGGCATTACTTGTGGTATCAGTGATTGTGCTGATCTACTTATTTTTCTTTTCTTAATTTTCGCGATAACTGCTTACGCGATTTTGGCCGAGTTAGCGCGCCAGTCGTTTCTTTCTCGTGCTAACCGGCGCCAGTTGGACACACCAAGTGAATCCAAGTCCTTCTTCACCTGATCTTTTCAACGAAGAGGAGGTCTTCTTCTTCCTCTGCTACCACCAGCTGAATACTTTCAGAGCCAGAGCGTTTATATCTACTCGGATGATATGACTCAGCCAACGTAGCCGGTGTACCTTTATTCGCTGCGCTATGTCTATGCCGTCGTAAAGCTCATACAGCTCATCGTATCATCGCCTGCGATATTTGCCGTCGCCAGCGAGCAAGGATCCAAAAATCTATATCAAATACTCCAAGAGACGCCTCATCGCATATTATCATTGTCCAAGCTAAGAACGAGCATGATGAGAGCCTTTTAAAGTGTTAGTTTTCCTCGTTGAGAGCGGACTTTACTACTCAGCTGCCTACTTAGTCCAAAGTAGCTCTTGTTGGCTGAGTTAGTCGCATAAATGAAATATTATATTGCTCACAAATAATTAGAATATGTGATTTCGATTATGTCGAAATATTTTTTCTCATTATATTTTTCATTTTTCAATATGAAACGTTTTTTGTACTACCATTTATTTTTTTGTATTCAGCGGGAAGAAATTGCTATTGCATTTCATTTTATATTTTATTTGTTTTTATTTTATTGTTTTGCAATGTCTTTTGATCCTGCAGTCTACGTGATCAAATGGAAAGATGTGCTTTTATACACATTTTATAATCGTTATTTACTTCCACAAAATCTGCTTCGCGCCTTCAACTGGGTTCAGCCAATGTTTTTATCGAAATTCGAAACAACTGCTTAAACTCTGTTCAAACTAACAAAGAGTTATTTCTCCTAATCGGTACACGCGCAAAGCTTAAGCTGGAAAGTCACCCTTCATTTTAATTGCAGTAGCATAAATACCATAACATATATATATATATATATATAATACATTTCTCAATTTATAATGAAATACTTCAACAGATATGTTGCTAAATACGTACAAGTTCGCTTCTTAAGTCTTTTGAAACTATGTATGATACTTTCTGCTCTACCGCAAATTTGGAGTTGAATTTTTTTTATTGTAATCATTTAAGTACTACAAATACTTACATGCAATGCGCAAATACGGTTGAACGCATTAATTTGCCAACAAAACTGCAACGATAATAGAAACAAAAAAGTTAATTAGTGCATTAAAAACTGCATTTCAATTATTTTTTTTTAAGAAATTACAAAAAGCTAAGTTGGTTTGGCACGGGTGCTAGAGCAAGCATTGGAAATTATAAGTGTAAATAATTTAGTGTAATACTTAATTGCATTGCGGTACACACAAAAAAGGCCATAATCAGTTAAGGCAGTTGCCTGTATGGATTACTATGAGAGGGGTAGAAAAAGAAAAAAAAAGAAAAAAAAACTGTGGCGGAAGGCTTTTGATAAACATTTTGTTGGTGGTAATGTTACGAGCTATGCGCTGCCACAAATGCCAGTTGATGAAGTGTGCAGCCGACTTCGAGTTGATGATGATGATGGCAAGCAATTGACCTACATTCGCAGAGCGCATGGAAATGGCGAGTGCAAAGCGCAAGCCAACAGCAGGCAGTTATGCATTTGTGGCTTGAAATCTTGAAAACCTCATTGAGAAACCGAACTAAAGCAAGTAACGAATTTAAAAATCTAGAAAACAAAAACAAAAAAACAAAGAAAACGAAGTACAAAAACAACACTATCGTGGGAAAAATTTGCAAAAAATCCAACAAAATAAGTAAATAAGTATGGGCCTTGGCGCAAAACCCTGTGGTATCTTTTTTATGCCTCTTTTGCAGTTCCTCTATTTTTTCATTTCATTGGCATTAATGAACTGCTCGATGCTGCAGTTTCATCCGCCCGCTTGTTTTCCTGTTTTGATTTTATTGCGCTGTAGTTTAAGCGTTTTTGTGCACTTTTGATTTGTGCTTTTTGCCAAGTACTTAAACTTTTCTTGCTGTTTATTTTTTCCCGCTATTGCTGCTGTGTCGAATGCTCTGTGGTGATTATGCAACAGCTCGCCACAGCAACAAAGTAGTGGAAAATAGCAACAATATTAAGTTTAAGCACAGTTATCTGTGGATTTGCATCGGCAAACGTGATGCACGTTACCCAGCAAACGGCCACAAAAATACTAAACATGAAAATTAAAAAAAGACCACAACTGTGCGATAGTAAATAACAGCGACTAAGCACCATTGTTACAACAAAAGTGCAATTACAATGGTAACCACTAAAAAAACAAATACAAAACAATCGCGCGGAGTAAAAAAAAATACGCACACACACATACATACAACTATGCAGCGGTGAATATATCAAAGAAAACAACTTTTAAATATAATTTTGTATGTGCAAAGCCAAACCAGGTAATTTTATTGCAAACTTAGCAAACAGCAGAGCTTTGGCTCACACGCGCAGTAGCAAAAGGCAAAATGTTGTAAGTTTCCGAAAGTTGTAGTGTAATCTTTATCGAATTTGTTTGATAAGACTAAACTAAAACTAAACGCATCGGATTTTATTGTAAAACCGGAAAAATAAGATTTTAGTAAATTTTAAATTTTAGTGCCACCTCTCACATAAATATTAATTTTCAACCCATTGTGTGGTGATTATTACTGATTAATTCTAGACATATTAATCTTCCAAAAAAACAAACATAAATAAATAAATAAGAAATAAATAAAATAAAACATCAAGTAAGGAAATTCTAAATTCTTCTTTGGTTCGACCCGAACTTTGTATGCCCGCGCGCATTGCAGTAAAATTTATTTTGCGCTGATTGGTAGTTTTTTTTACTCTAATAGAGGCATTAGCAATGCTACAGTTTAAGGGGGACTCTCATTTAGACGGTCGAAAAATGCATCATTTTTGGGAATTTTTTTCTCAGGTAAAATAACTTCAAACGTTTTGTAATTCATAAAGTACTTTAATAAATGTCTTGACTGTCTACAAAAATTTTCGGAGAAGAAAAAAAACATTTTAAGTATGGAAATATACACCTCGTCCATGGCACCTCATTCTATCTGTGTACATTCTAGCGCTCTGAATTTTTTTCTGAAATAAAAAAACCAAATTTTTTTTAAAACTTTAGGATAATACCTTCGATGTGACATTTTGATTTAAAAAAAAATGTCGAAATTGATATTTTTTACCCAGTTTTATGTTAAAAGTGATTTTTCATGCATAAAAATTGACTTTAAAATTACAAAAAAATATGAAAATCTTTTTTTTAAAAAAACACTTAATGTCACATTGAAAACAATTTAATTATCTTTAAAATGAGCTATTGTAAAGCCTGATTGGTTCAATACAGCGTTCTCAATTGTGTACACAAAATCGAAAAATGATGTTTCGAGAAAAACGCGTTTAAAGTTTTGGATACAGGCGATCAGGCCACCCGTCGCGGCTGGTTAAAAATTTTGTCACTCCTTCAAAAATACAGATATCGACTTGAAATTTTGAAAGTATATTCTTAAATAGTTGTAGAATAGATTAAAATTATTTCCAAAAAATCGATTTTTTTGACCCGATAAATGAGGGTCCCCCCTTAAAGGGGGAGTCCATGTAGAAGCCTCAAAATCGGTAATCTTATAAACATATTTTTAAAGGTGATAAAAAAATTGTATTATTTTCAAGCTTTAACACAACTTTATATAACCTTTTGAGAGTACAACAAAATTTTTTTTCATTTTTTTTTCCAAAATGGTGGCTCAGGATCATTTCTTGTCGGCTACCTACTGCGCGAGGTCCCAAACTACTCTATTTATTACTCTTAATCTATCGATCTGAAACAAAAAAATGAAATTGGTTTTTTTTATAACATATTAACGGAAGGGATGAACCTATAAAATTGAAAAACAAGTATAAAATTAATTATAAAATAAGCCTTTGAAAAAAAAGTCAGAATTTAGGGCATTTTGACATTTTTAACCCCCAAAAAGTAATTTATCAACGCAAAATATCTGAAAGTTTAGGTTTATCCTTCCGATAGTAATGTACAGAAAGGTCTCACCAAACTTCAAACAAATTGGTCGATAACTTTTTGAGTTACAACACGAGCAGTTTTTAAAAATACAGCTTCGAGAAAAACGAGTTTAAAGTTTGAGGTACAGGGGCGCGCGGACCGCTCTCTACCTAGTTAATGGGCTGTAAAAGCTATAGTATTAGGAATTTCCGCATGAAAATTTTCCAGTATATTCTTAAGATACTATACTTTCGAAATATTGGAAAAAATCGATTTTTGAAATTTTACAAGGACTTCCCCCCTTAAGCGAATAAAATCAGATGGACGGACGGAAATTCTGTCTTAATTTACAGTATAAAATGCGGACGTGATAAAGACATACCATAGATAAAATGTAAAATATTTAAAGTGAACATCGAGCATCGATAAGTTCTCTCCATCTTACCCTATTCTTGGCTAAGGTTCTAGTCTGGTTCCAGGAAACTTTGGTTGCTTCCAACTCTCTTTTTAGGGTCTATATATTTCATAAGGGTTCAGTCTAAAACACAGTTCTGACGATCTCGTTGTTTGGTCAGCCTAGATTATGGCCTAGCCAAGCCCATTTTCTACTCCGAATTTCTGCAGGATCATCAATTTAGAGGTATCGGATTTTAGATTGAAATAAACAAAGAAAAATTCACCCTTTCTGGGTGTTTGGCTGCACCCCTCCTCTTATTTGTGGGGAGAGTCTTGTTGTTGTTCCACAAATGGAGGGATCTACAGTTTCAAGCTGACTCCGAACGGGAGATATTTTTATGAGAAGCTTTTTCATGGCAGAAATACACTCGTAGGCTTGCCATCGCCTACCGAGGAGCGACCGCTGTTAGAAAAAACCTTTTTCTTCATTTGAAGTTTCGGCCATTCAGCTACGGCGGCCGAAATTTATTGGGTAATCTTTATTATTTTTGTGTAAAAATTATTCATGACATTTATTTTTTTAAATAGTCCCTTTCAAATGTTGGCCGCAACTGCGCCATATTTTGGCGATCCGTAAACACCAACTTTGAATGACTTACTGGAGGACTTTGTTCGGTATCTCGTGAATAATTTTAATAATGTTGACTTCCAATGCCTTAATAGAAGCTGGTTTATCCACAATGCATTTAAACCTTACATACCACAAATAAAAAAAAAAGTTGATGTTTGTTGCCCAATTCACTGGTCCAAGACGCGAGAGGAATTCCTCACCGAAACGACGACGCAGTAAATCCATGGTTGCACGGACTGCACGACAAGTAGAGCCGTTTTGTATGCATTTAGTTTGAGAGTAGTCACTTGTGATCTGTAAAAAAACCCCTAGTGGAAAAAGTACCTCCAATCTGATCACCCGCAATCTCAAGTAATTTATGCTATTGCATAAAAATTTTGTTTTTAACAAATTTATAAAACGCTTGTGCATAAGCCCGGGGGGTAAACAAAAGCAACAGTTTTAAAAAATTTCTCTTTGAGTTTCATTGTGCCATCTTTACTTATATTCACTGTTCGGCGCTGATGCCTTTGATGTTTAACTTTTTCGCCCACAGGGATAGGAGGAATGTAGTGCGTCGGCTTTTTCCGTATTACATATTTTTCTTTCCTAAGTGAATGTTGATAATATAACGAATTTTGGCCAAATCGGAGCACTTTGCGCTCTAGGGCAAACATACATTGATCGACGGTTCTTGTAAGTAAAAGCTTACAGCTCTTGGCAGACCTTCCCTCTATAATGTGTTGTGCTTCCATTTGTTTTTATCTTTCTATTGCAAACTCTTTTCATAACAAAAATGAATAGGTGTTGGACAAAGATTTTTCGGTTTCAATGCAGACATAGGATAGAGACCTTTGGAATCATAGCCAGCATATCATGCAAATATATCCGTGTGTAGTCTATGATTAATCTTTCTCAAAAAAAGTTATTCAGAACTCTAACTCTCAGTTGAATTCATACAACTCAATATACACAAAATTCTCGCTGCGAAGCGAACGACAGTACAAAGTGGTAGTGCGACAATAACTAAATAAGGTCTTCTCTACTAGCGTTAGAAAAATTAAAAAATCATTTTATAATCCATTTCGCTGTCAAGCACCAACGAGTAATTATACCTACACGCATTAGTGAGCATATACCAGTATGTGTGTGTATGTAAATAGATACTTAGTAAAGCATGTAAAGCTACCCATCACTCCGTGCACCATTGTGCGACTCAGAGTAATTTAAATTACAGGGGCGATCACAAGGTGTCACACCTCCATTCCAGCCCATTTGATCAGCGGTGCACTTGGTGGCAAGCTTCAATTAACCATTGCCCGCCGCACGAAACCAGATCCCAAGTACAAACAAGAGAACTTTGCTGTAGGAGTCGCTTGAGTAGGGCAATACTGCACTAACGGACAGTGCAGGGGGCGACAACACCAAAAGACCATAGCTCGTCTGTGCAGCCAATTGGCTGACTTAAGTGGAATACAAAACAAAGCAAAGATATTCACCTACAAATACACGCTCAATCGTCTAATGAGCAACCGCCGTCGGTTGTTTGCCGTTGGCTATTGCGGGCTTAGTGATTTGGGTACTGTGTGTATGCATCTTAAGGGAAATCTCAGCGACGAAGTTAAAAATTGATATGTATGCGCCCATATACATATATACATATACCATGCTTACAAACATAGATAATTGGAGCAATTTGCATGTGGCTGGTGCCATTGAATCGTGACTTTGTCGCTTCTTTTTCCTTTGTGAGTTTAATGCGTCTAAGTAGGTTGTTCGCCGGTGATTCAGTTTTCTGTCCCTTGCAGCTAGACGATTTTACACTGGTTTTTGTCTTTGGTTTTTTACTTTACATTGTTTTTACTTAAGTTTTGCGATTTCTTGCGGTAGTGATTTGGCATTTCCAATCACAGACAGTCACTCTCGTCTTGGCTATCATTTTCCCCAACATAAATATAGCCAATAAGGTGGACGAATCGGACTGTGTCACTAGTTCGAAACCATTACTGATATGCAATTTTATAGCTCATTCAGTTGTGGTATAGTGAAGTGCAAGTTTCAAGTGGCTCAAAGATTGCGTTGATTTTTGACAATTTTTTTGGCTGACGATGTTGAGTGTTTTCTTCTATATGAAAGAAATTTGCAATAGGCGTTTAATGTCTCGAAAATCAGTATTGTAAAGTGGCAAAGTAAAATCATTAAGATTAAGATTAAGATTAAATCGAAAATGATCCCACTGGAATTTAGGCGTTCATGTACAGCTTTTCGTCCATCTAGCTTTCTCAATAAATGTAGGCTTGACTAAAAGGCCAATCACTAAAAGAGAAAGAGTGTTTTTCGCACGGTTTGCTTGGTATGTTGCTTGCATTCTCGTGAAGTAAAAGTGGAGTGCAATGAAATATCTTTGATTTAGTGGCACTTGAAAGCGAAGATGGTTTCTCATAGCAAATTTTATAAATTTGTACTGCATTTTTGATAATTACGTTGCTTGAACACATCAAAGGCTCGGCGGCTATTATTTCAAAAAAAAGTTACGTTAATAGCCAATGCTTGTTTTTAAAAGATAATAGGAGTAAAATGAAAAATTATTGAAAAACTTTCATAATTTTTAAATTTTTCAATGTCAAAAATTTTAAAAAATTTGATTTTTCCAACTAGTTTGAAAATTGTCGTGAATTTTTTTGAAAGTTGGCTGATTTTTAGACTTCGATATAATAAGGAATTGAATGAAAAATTTTTGAAAAACTTTTATAATTTTGCAATTTTTCAAATGTGAAAGTTTTGCCGTGAATTTTTTTGAAGCTTCGCTTATTTTTAGGCTTCGGTATAATAAGGAGTAAATTGAAAAATTTTTGAAATTTTTTAATAATTTTGAGATTTTTAAATTGTTAAAAATTTTGAAAATTTTAGTTTTTCAAACATTATAAAGAAATCTTATTATTTTGGTTTATTCTTAGGCCTCAGTATAATAAGGAGTACCTTGAAAATTTTAGGATTTTTCAAATGTTAAAAATTTTGAAAATTTTTATTTTTTCCATATTTTAGTTTTTGAACATTGTCGTGAATTTTTTTTTATAATTTTGAGATTTTTCAAATGTTAAACATTTTGAAAATTTTAGTTTTTCCAACTATTTTGAACATTGTTGTGAATTTTTGTTTGAAAGTTGGCTGATTTTTAGGCTTCCTTTTAATAAAGAGTAAACTAAAAATTTTTTGATATTTTTTTATAATTTTAAGATTTTTCAAATATTAAAATTTTTGAAAATTTTCGTTTTTCAAACATTACTAAGAGATCCAATTAAATTGGATATTGTCGCGAGTTTTTCTGAAATTTGGCTTATTTGTAGGTTCAGTATCAGAAGTAAATTGAAAAAATTGTATAATTTTGAGATTTTCCCATGTTGTAAATTTTGATATAGAGCCTTTTGTAGTGAAATTTCGACAGTTTTTTTTAACAATTAAATTTTATTTTTTATTTTTTAACATATAAAATCATTTTTAATGTATTTGGTTGTTCAACATTTTTGGGAAAAATTCTTGTTTTTTTGTCAATATTGAAAAACATACTCCTTGTTATTGTTTTTGTTGTAGCAGCAGAAGCATTCCCCATTACTTAGAACCGACGACTGTCGTGGGAATCCTCCTCTGCTTTTCTCCTACCTTTTCATTGATAGCTGAGACTATGCTTTTTTTTGTCGAGGCAATTAGCAAATGCAGCACTTAGACTATGCTTAGTAATTCCTTAAAATTCCATAGTGAGTTTCCCATAACTTTTGCGTCACACAGAAGTATGCACAGCGAACCAGTGAAAAATACCGCGTATCTGCTTAACTAATTATGTTCCTAGCAAATTTTCAAACGGCTGTAATATACGAGTAAGTACGCTGGCGCTCCGCTAGAACATAATTGCTTACTAAAGCGGCAATGAAAGTATGCGGAAGTCGGTAAACCCAAGAGTTTGGCTCAATTATCTAAACCTAAGTAGGTGAAATGGTTGAAGTACCAATCTGGCATTCCTCAAGTAGCGCTAAAGCGCTGTTTTGATACCATTATGAGACCTCCAACGGGCAGATATCTACAGTAAACCAGAGCTGTTGATATAAGGGAGAAGATTGATGGGACTTAGGTTGGCGCCAGAGTTAGTATCACTATATTTTGGGAAAGCAGATACTTTTGAGCCCTTCTGGTATCAGAAAGAGGCTGTTGGCTAAGCGCGTCACAGTATTGAATAACCTTATAATCTCACTTGAAGGTGATGCAAGCCGGCCTTTTTCATGAAATTAACTAATTATAATTTTTTCATTCTTTCGAAGATCTGTCGTTCCAACTAACACCTGAGCAAGAATATTGTTGACACTACACCACCTACTGACCGCCAGCTTGTGGATGGCAAAAGAGAACAAAACGAAATACCTCTTGTCATTGAATAGGCAATCAGTGCAGGCATTCGTGCAACTGATTGTCATTATATAATAATTGCGTAGTAGCAGCGTCTGCTCTGGCAAGCTTATGTCATCATAGTAGATACGTCTGCTTCTGCACTTGAATGTTTCGATACGCCACACGCAGCGGTGACCTCACCGGCATTGAAATGGTCAAGTGAATATTGTGAAATTTTTTTTTGTACCATGCGGTGAAACACAAGGTGGCTCAGAATTGATCAATTGCTTTTTTTTGGTTTTTTGTTTTTTGTATTTTATGACACTAACAATGATTATAATAAAAGGAAGGAAAATTCAAATACGAAGGCAAATTCAAATACATCGAATCAAATCAAACGATTTAGTTTGGGAGGAAAGGGATAGGAACTGCCAAACTAATAGACGAACTAACTATTTATTATGGTTTGGCAATTAGAAATAATACTGCTAAAAATGAAAAATGCTATTTGGGGGACATTCCACCACAAATCATCAACGGACGATAAACCTCAGCATTTTCATTGTCCACCTGGAGAAGAAAGTTGGTGTGATTGGCAGAGAGCAAAACCCGAAGGTACGATTAATGTATACAGGCACAACTTCCCTTTACCAGAAATTGAATTGCAGGCAATAAAACCCATCTATGAACCATTAAGTGACAAACAATTACTTTAAAAGTGCGTAGGTGGATTCACACAAAATGTTAATGATAGTCCTAATTCGAAGATTTGGAAGATTGCACCCAAATGTAGTCCAGGTAGTCGGAGAGTAGTTGAAATAGCTACTAATGTTGCTGTATCTACCTTGAATGACGGAGCAGAGAGTTTATTAAGAATGGAAAGATTACTTGGAATGGTAATTGGATATGAGGGGTACCACTATTGTCTCGGAGAAAGCTCGAACCGGCTAAAACACGCACGAGTCAAGGCTATGAAAGCATCAAAAGAGGCCAGAACATTTTGGCGACTGAAAAAAGTAAGCAACAACCATTGCTTACTGAACAGGAAGACATGCAATATGAAGTTGGAATGGGATATTAGACGTAAGTTAACAAACTAAATTGATAAATTCATTTTAAGTTCTTGCTTTAAATGCGCGCGACCTCGTGTGAAATGCACTTGTTTTTCTCGAAACTAATTTTTCCGGCACGGTCTGCATGATAAATCATACAGTTTTTAATATTTTTTTTTATTTAAAAAAAAACCGTTAAATACTCGAAAATGCCTTCTCTATAGATTTGATTTTTGATATTTTTATAAAAGATTTTTAAACATAATTAAAGTGTGACATTTGTGACGTAAAACGCATACTTTTTTCTAAAATGCCGCAAATTGCAAAATTGTTCGAAAATTAAAAAATCGGCTCAGCAGTTATAGTCTGTTTCAACTTTATTTTACATTATTTTTTTTACTTTTTACAGATCCATCAACATATCAAAAAGAAATGATGCAGACCGTGGAGCAACTTTTTTCTATTGTACTTTGTGCTTTTCTATATACTAATACTTGTAAACAAAACAATATAAATACATTTTTAATAAAGTTTAAATGCTAATAAAAAATGTATAAAAATTTTTGAAGTGAAACTTCTTAGGCGTCGATGGACGAGCGAGAAGGGAGAGTAAAATTTCAAGGCCATACAACGTTTTGGGCATTTTCGTTTCGCGAGAAAGAAAAAAGATATAACGTAGAGGGAAAGGAGAGGGAGAGTTATACCTTATATATATCTTAGATACACTTTAGGCTATTTTTTATGAGTTTTTCCTTGTGGTTGCTAATTTCTAGTAAGAAATAATAATGCCTACTTTTTGGCGCTTAATTGTTGGTGCAAACTTGTAGGAAATATAGTTTTGGTGCCTACTTTTTGGCGTTATATTTCCTGGCGCCTACTGTTTGGGGCGTTTTTTGGTCCCAATTTTGTTGGCGTTTTTCTTCTTGTGCCTACTTTTTGGCGCTTATTTCCGTTTCCTGGCTAGTGCTTGTGCGTACTATAAAGTGCTATCCATTCCGGCGTCGGATTTATTGGTATTGCCTTGCAGTAATTTGTGCCGTTGCTGCGGTCCTGGAATCGCTGCGTTTGTGCGGGTGATAAACGCTCGGAGTAGTGCGCATGTTGCCACGGTTTGTGTCCGGCGTTTACCTACACCGGTCGACCCTTCTCCGTTTTTTGTAAATTTTTTCTATTTGCATTCCCTACAAATGTTGTGAATTTATTTAGATATATATTCTTTCTCTCTTTATCTCTCTCATTCTCTCTCGGGTCTTTCCCTCTTTCTTTGCCTGCCTTGAAGTTTTCACTTCTGTTATGTGTACTAGGCTACACGGTCTTTTTTTATTTATTTCTATTGTTAACTCTTTTAAAAACAGTTTTTCTTTTAGCATATTTTTGGCGCTGCTGGACGTATGTAACCCCTTAAATAAAGCTTTCTCAAATCTACGCATCGGATTTTTTTCAAACTTGGACACCTGCCTAAAAAATTACTTAAGATTTCTAATTCATTCAGGTTACAAAGCTTACCGTTTAAATTTCTGTGTCCTCCAAGATGTGTAAAGTCACACATAGCCTTAAAAATCAAATTTTATAATTATCAATATTATCATTTGAATAACTTTTACCGATATCGCGATCTAATTCTTTATACACAAGTGAGCTTTTAGAGCTGCTTTCCCTTAATGGCAACCAATCAATGTTTTCCTTCCACTTTCTACTCTCCTCTGTTTTGAATTTGAAAGCTCCACTCAATGTTCAGCTTTCTCGATGAACTTTAAACCGCTTCTCACTAAAAGATGTTGCCCTCTATGATAATTTTCAAAAGTTTGCGTGGCAATTTTGTAGCGTCATTATCAAATAATGTTCTAAAAATGTACGCAAGGTGCAATTGCAAAGTAAAGAAATGATAACTCGGGGTATCAGTTTCTAAAAAATTCAATTAGATGGCGTATTTGTGAGCAGATGAAAGATCCCCTTTAAAAAATATAATTAAATTTTATAGCCAATTTTATTTTTGAATAACCTTTTTACTAAATAAAAAAAAAACTGATTTTGAGTGGTGGAAATCTTTGGTTGGAATTTTACGCGCTTCATTGCTTTTCTGTCCAGTTCATAACTGTCAAAGATAATTGACGTACGATGTCAATTGCAAAAAGTATAAATCTTTCGATAAATTTTGTGCCACCTTGTATAATTACGCCCGCAATAATATCATATAATGACATACACAAAAGAAATATATAAAGGTGTACAATCACACAAAGATATCGCAACGCGCAAGTTATAATTAAAGTTATTGCTTAAGAAGATCATCATTAAACGCGCTTTGGCGCTGGTGGCTGTTGAAATGTAGTTTTTGCAAACTTCACTATTTTTTTTTAATTTTACATTTTTAATTAATTTTTGCGAAATAGTAGTAGAATGAGTTAATGTGGGGTTGGTATTAAAGAAAATTAAAGTTTTACCCTTTCTGAAAGACAAACTGACACAAGCGACCGCATACATGGCTTACGAATAGCCAAAAAACAAGGTTTTGTGCAAAAAGCTGTGTCTTTTAAGAAAAAAAAATTTTTTCATAAAATGTTAATATAATCCTTTAAGAATATGTCAGAAAATTCTTAGAACGTAAATTTATGTATTTCTTATATTATAGATCGTCAACCGTGACGACTCTATTCTTTGCGTTCGAGCGCTGCGAGAGGAATTTTCATGTATTCCAACTTTAGACGCGTTTTTCTCAAAACCATATTTTTCGAATTGACGTACACGATAACTCGAAAAGTTATTGACCAATTTTATAAACAAACTCGTGTGTCAATTTTGAAAAAAATATATTGACTTCTTCATTTTAAATAATTTTAATGAAAATCAGGGAAAATATGGCCGTTTACAGGTATCTGTTCCCTTAAAGATTAGTACCATAGTTTTTCTTTTTTCTTTTTTTGATTTTGCACTTTTGTATTTATCCATTTTTTGAATCGTTTTAGTGCCAGTTACTAATTATTTTATTTGAAGTGCCTTAGGGACGCTCAGACAGCGAGATTTGCAGTTTTCCATTTTTTTCATATTTTCATACTTCACGCATTAATTTGTTTGTCAAAAAGGCGAGACCACGTAATAAAAGAAAAACTAAAAATGTTAAGAAAAGAAATTGCGTGAAGTGTTGGTCTACTGACAATTTATGGCATTACGACATTTTTGTCGTAAATTTCGTTGCAGCAGCAACAAATTATTATGTTAGGCCTACCGCTGTATGAGGGATGGGTGCAATTCCACAGTTTCGTAATAGTAAAATAAGCAAAAATAATAAAGACAACATAAAACCAAGCAACAGCCTTGCAATTAATAACGACAATATGTACTACGTATTTTTATTTCGTCATCATTGCAGGCAGAATTGACGGTATGGCGGCACATAACGCATACGCCCTGTTGTCCAGCAATGATTCAGTAATTATGACTCAGTCAACACGCCAGCCAGCTAATGAAGTCTCTTTGCAGAATACGACATTTAATTAATATTGCCCGCCGTTGGTGTCCATATAATTTGAAAACAAGAAATACTAAAAGACGCGGGAAACAAGAAATTGCCGCTATTGCGTCTGCACAGTTCAGTTAGCATGAAAAAGATTTTATTTGTGGGTTATTTGCCATTAAAATATGCTGCTTTTTTGATAGTTTTAATACTTGCGTTACTTTGGTGTTTTCAGTATTAGCTTAGGATTTAATTGAATTTCATTTCTTTGTGGGCGACTGCGGTAAATTACGTAACACAAACTTTTTCTTATAAATAATTTAGCTTTTACCTCACCTCAGCTTTGTATATTAGAAATTTGTTGTATTGAAAGGTTTAGAGAAGCATGTAAAAATACCATTCGGATTTGATAATAAAAAAGCAATCATCATTTTTATAGCTTTCAATGGTTTTCAGCCAGCTTTTATACCAAAGCAACCATTTGCAAACCGTTTGTAATTTACTATAAATTGGCGAAAGATGGCCAATCGTCTAACACATGAATAAAGTTCGGAAAGTGGTATGCAAATTTGTTTGCTTATAGCGGCTTTTATATGCAAATTATTACTCGGGAAGTATGTAAGATATGCAAACATATATATTTATTTTATTTTTATGACGTATGAATCGCTAAATATTGAAGTAATGATTTATTTAAATTTGCAAAGGGATGCGGAAGAAATAGCCACAGAAATAATAGGAAATGCCATTCAACGAATTGTAAATTTCTTATTATTGAAAATCCAAAAAGTAATAAAGGAAGCAATAAATTATGAAGAGAAATTATTGAAATTAATCATTAAACTCTTTACAATTTGAGCAGTTTTTGTGCGAAAAGCTTTTTGCTAATTGCTGGTTTTCATGAAATGCCTTTGGCGCTAAAAAAAATGAATTAAAAATGTATTTTCAACTGGAGGAAATTTGAAAAGATTTTACTCAATATTAAACATTTATTATAAAAATTAAAAAATAAATAAGACAAATGGCAAATACTTAAGTGGACAGATACCTGTAAACGGCCATATTTTCCCTGATTTTCATACATATTATTTAAAATGAAGAAGTCAATATATTTTTTTCAAAATTGGCATACAGTTTATTTATGCATTAAATGTTAATGTTATGTAAAAACTTATTTTTTATTTTGATCATTTAAAATGGCGAATGTACACTCAATTCTTCCAGGAAGGTCGCAGCGGGGCTTCTCAATCGGCGGGCATTGTAGCATCGACGTCAGGGACTTGAATACAAAATACCTAAAATTTTTTTGTTTATTAACGTCATAATTTGTATATGAATTTAAAAAAAATGGAAAAAAAATTCGCGGAATAAAATGCGAACGAATTTTCCTACTATTTTTGCTTCGAAAAAATCAAAAATCTTCTCGGTTGACGGTTTATAATATAAGAAATACTTAAATCTAAAAATTTTTCGACATATTCTTAAAGGATTATATTAACATTTTATGAAAAAAAAATTTTTTTTTCGAAATTTTACAGGTATCTGTCCCCTTAAGGGGTTAAAGGTAGTCAGAGGCCCGAAAAAATGCCCGAAAACAGCCTTAATAGATCATATTTCGACTTGACTTTAGCAGAATTTCAAAAGAAAAAAGTTAATAATTGTAAAAAATGTTTGCGTGGAGCCCGTTTCTCCAGAAGTCCCTTGCGGGGATCATCACAAGTCCTTGGAGATTCATCTAAAATCAATCGGACAAGAGAAATTAGTTTTGTTAATAGATAATCTTGTGCCTGATCGAAGCTTTTTTTCAAAATTAACAATATGGTGGCCTCTGAAAAAAGATTTTCGAGAAAAAAACCGACATCTAATTTCTTAAAAAAATCGAAATTTTTGAAAAAAAACTCCTTCGATGAGGCACAAGTTTTTTATGTTTTTCAAAAGCAGTATACATTTTATTGAAATCTACCAAGCGGTCTTAAGTTACAGTGATCACCAGTTTCAAAAAACATAGTTTTGAGAAAAATGCATCTAGAGTTTTTGTTTTTGCACCCTTTATACCCTTTGTTGTATTGAATAACTGTTGTTGAATAACTTGAAAAGTATTTGTCGTCACACAGGAGGATTACTTTATCCTTTAAGAAAAACTAAAAAAAATCCAATTGTTTGAAAATTCTGAAATTTCAAAAAAAAAAAAACGAAAATTAAAGTTATGTTTAGACATACAATTACAGAAAATTTGAGACAGTTTTGTGCAGAAAAATAAACTTTCCTACTTCCGAAAAATTCTTTTTAGTATCGGTATTTTGTTTTCAGCGATTGAGGACTTAAAATGATATTAGAAAACAGAAGTATTGTTAGAATGATTTTTTTATTATAATCTGGTAGATAATTTCATGAAATGGATGTTGTGAATATGTCATCCGACATATGTCCGCCGATGCTGCGAATTACATCCATTCGATCAGTCCTATTTTTGACTACATTTTCCAAAAAATCTGGCCGTATCGCGTCAACGGTGGCTTGAATATTGCAATACATCGATTGTTGAGTGTGCTGCTTGACAATACGCGTTGTCTTGTTGGAACCATACGTCGTCGATGTTTAGCTAATTAATTTTTGGGAATTGAAATGCAAAATTCAGTCATCATGGTTCGATACTGCTCGCCATTCAACGATAGCGTCGCCATTTCGAAAGAAATAAGTACCGTTGCTGCCGCCAGTGCTCTATAAACTTCGCAAACAGATTTAATATTTTTCAAAGTGAATTTCTACAATTTGGATGCTAGTCAAATTTTGAGCCATAAAAGTTGTTGACAAGTACGAATAGCTCTACGTTAGCATTTAAAAGATTTGCCAATGTGCATGGCTATTATCAACAATACTTAAAAAAAGTAGCGAAACGTAACCAAAAAGCGCTCGTTAAATACTTAAGTGACCGAGTGTGAACCAATAAAAGTAGCTACACATTACACACACACACACAGAAAATACTAAAAACAAAGAAAGGTGTGAATGTGTGTGACTTTAATATGTATGTGTGTGTTTGTATGCATGATGGAGCACAAAAGAAATAATGCCACAGTTTAATGAGTTTTCAAAGGCTTTTTGAGTCGTAGTAAAAAAGCACTTTGTGCATCCAGCGGCTGCCCATTTGATAACTATTGACAGGTAAGTGAGCCACCAGTGAGTTACATGCAGACTACAGTATTGTGCGAAAACTAAAAAAGTTTGTATATTCAGCCTTTGAATGCATGTTTTTGGGAAATAAGTAATATATCGCGTAGGCATATTCCAGATAGTTTTTATTTTCAAGTGCGGGCTTCAATAATAAAGGATGGTTAAGTATTAAGGGCCGGTGTTGATTTGAATTTTTTTGGGAAATTATTGTCTTTCCTCTTTATTATGATAATATTGGTATGGCTCAATTACGAATGGAACAAAATATTGGCCAAATGGCCGCCACGGCCTCGGCGGCACACCTCCATCCGATGGTCCAAATCTTCGATGACGCTGAGGCATAATTGAGGTTCTATGTCGTTAATGTGCCGAATTATCTCATCCTTTAGCTCTTGAATTGCTGTTGGCTTATCGACGTACACCTTTTCTTTGAAATAACCCCAAAGAAAGAAATCCAACGGTGTCAAATCACATGATCTTGGCGGCCAATTGACAACGCCGCGACGTGAGATTATCCGGCCATCAAATTTTTCGCGCAAAATAGCCATTGTTTCGTTAGCTGTGTGACAAGTGGCACCGCACTGTTGAAACCACATATCGTCCACATCCATATCTTCCAATTAGGGTTATAAGAAGTTCGTTATCATCTCACGATAGCGAAAACTATTCACAGTAACTGCCTGACCGGCCTCATTTTGGAAAAAATACGGCACAATGATGCCGCCGGCCCATAAACCGTATCAAACAGTCACTCTTTGTGGGTGCATTGGTTTTTCGGCAATCACTCTTGGATTACCATTCGCCTAAATGCGGCAATTCTGCTTATTGATGAATCCACTGAAGATGAAGTGCGCGATATGCATTTTGGTCTGAACGCCCGTTTTCATAATAAGCCTGAATAACTTGTTATTCTCGATTGTGTATCTTTCCATGGTTCAAATTGAGTTAGTCTGAAATTGAAAAATATCAAATGAAATGCAAAAAAACTTGGCATTTGGTTGTGGTTCACATTCAACATCGGCTCTTGAAATTTAGCCACCCTTTATGTTCACAAATGTTTATAAATTTAGTGATATTTTCTTTAACTTTAATTAGGTTGTGTTAAGTTAGCCAGTTTGTTTGCCTAAAAAAAGACACTCGATGGCCCTAAGGCCCATTGTGATACCTGCATTGGATTTCTATCGCCTGACTAAGATGCTTAAGCCACTTAAATCTTTTTAAGAAGGCGACTGGTCCTTCCAGTGAGACATTTGGCAAATTCCCAGGTCTTTAAGGAAATAATCGCCAAGATACTTAGCACGGATTCTCTGGTTCAATTTCTTTTTCATCTGCTGCAGAAGTCATTCTGAGGACAGCCATTCTACTGGTTAGGGTGTCAATAGTGCAGTGACACGTTATAACACCTGTGAGGACGCTTGTGATCTGTTTAACTAAAGCAAACATTTTGTCTCTTCAAGACGCAGTTTTGGCCAGAGCGTTTTGGAGACCCTGCAGTTAGTAGACAGCTTCTATTGGTTTCCGCTATTACACTGAAGTCAATCACAGTGTAATCACAGTTTAAGCTCAGAGCCCTTCCTTGCATACTCATCCGCTCTTTCATTTCCCTCCACTTCAAAGTGGCCGGTGAGCCAATAAAGTATGAAATTTATTGCCGAATATAAATTGCTTGAGAAATATGAAGAGAGGCTTTTTAGACACCCCTCGGATGTAATTTAAATTTTCAACTCGGTAGCAAACCGAAACTGACTTTAAAACTGTTTTTTTATTTTCTTCACCTCTTTCATCAGACATACAAAAATATCGTTTCACTTAAATTTAATCTTTTCGTCTATTTTTTCACTTAAATTTAATCTTATTTCTATTTTCAGCCTTTTGGTTTTCGAAATTCCCTTCCAAACTGCGCGAAACTATCACTCAAACCAAAAACTAAACGCTTGTAATGTATTGGGTGTTGTTGTTTTTAGTTGCATGAGAACTATTCAAGGCGAATCTATTAAAGGTGGTGTTGTAGCTATCAGCACCAGGCGAATTCATTTTTTGTTTTCTACTTTGCCAATACCCTGTCGTGACACCACCTTCAAACTATCGCCTTGGAACTATCGATGTCGAAATTATGGCTTGAAACTGTGTTGACATTTTTGGTCAGTAAAGTTTGGCAAGTCGTCATAAATCGTAGAACCTGTCGTTACAACACTTCCATATTCTGGAAATTTACTTTGAAAAAAAAGTAAATAAATAAATAAATCTGTACGCGAAGTTTATGGAGCATCGCTTCTTATTTCTTTCGAAATGAGGAAGTAGCTACCGTTACGGTGAGTGACGAGCGCTATCGAACCATACTGACTAAATTTTTGTTTCGAAAAATTAATCAGCCAATAGGACCTACAATTTGCCATGCAGCTCGCTGAACAATCGATTTATTTCAATATTCAAGAAAATGCTAACGCCATACGGCCAGATTTATCGGAAAAAGTAGTCAAAAATGGGATTGATAAAATGCACCATGTAAATCGTACCCATCAGAAAGCAAGTGCCATGAAATTGTACACCAGATTTTACTTAAAAGAATTTATTCCAACAATATTTCTGTTTTCTATTATCATTTAAGGTTCTCAAGCTTTAAAAAAACATCCGATATTATGCAGAGTCTTCATGGTGTGATGTGGGGTGATCGGTGAGTGAAGTCGCACGCGCTTAAAGTACGAAGTAGCGCAAATTGAACTACTCTTTCGCTTCGTAGATTTGTTAAATCTATAATAGTCTGTACCCCGTATTTTAAAGCATGAATATCACTGAAGTCCTACTGAAAGTGCTAGTGACAATGATTAAAATCATACTTTTTCCTTTAAGTTCCTTCCCAAGATAAATGGATTAAGAGCAAAGCAAATGAGTCTGGTGGTAAGCGAGGACAAAATGAAGTACCTCCTGTCGTCAAACAAAGAGTCGACGCACTCGTGTATCGGCAACCACGTTACTGTTGACAGTTATAATTTCGAGGTTGTACAAGACTTGGTTTATCTAGGAACCAGCATTAACACCGATAATGATGTCTGCCTTGAAATCCAACGTAGAATCTCTCTTGCAAACAAGTGCTATTTTGGGTTAAGTAGGCAATTGAGTAGTAAAGTCCTCTCTCGACGAAGAAAACTAACTCTCTACAAGACTGTGACCATGACCGTCCTATCGCATGGCGCAGAAGCTTGGACGATGACAACGTCCGATGAAGCGATGCTTGGAGTGTTTGAGAGAAAGATTCTGCGCAAGATTTTTGGACCTTTGCACGTTGGCAACGGCGAGTATCGCAGGCGATGGAACGCAGGTATGAACTTTATGACGACATGGCCGAAATGGAACAGCGGTCGATCAAAAAGCTTGTTAAGATTTAACAGAGAAGCTATAAGAAAAATGATAGGGGACTTTACTGGTCATTGTTTAATAGGCAGCCATGCTAGGAGTTTAGGGCTTCCGTACTTCGATTTCTGTAGAAGCTGTCTTAATACAGAAGAAGAGAAAACTGTCAGACACCTTTTATGTGAGTGTGGAAGCTTAGCTATGAGGAGGCTGCGCACTCTTGACATGGCATTTTTAACTGATGTAACGGACACAGCGCATCTAAAACTAACGAAGCTTTGCTCGTTTATTAAAGTTAATGGTTTGTTTGAAAAGGAACCCATAGGGTAAGGATAAGTGCCAGTGGTATCACAATGGACCTGCGAAAGGTTTAAGTATGTCGTTGCGACAGCCACCCTTCCTATCTACCTACCTACATAGCGCAGCGAACAAAGATGCAGCGGCTTCGTCGGCTGGATAATGGATACAAACACTCTGACGCTGAAAGTATTCGATGCAGTACCAGCTGGTGGTAGCAGAGGAAGAAGAAGGCTTCCTTCACGTTGGAAAGATGAGGTGGAGAAGGGATTGGCTTCACTTGGTGTGTTCAACTGGTGCTGGTTAGCCCGAGAAAGAAACGACTGGCGCGCTTTATTAAACTCGGCCAAAATCGCTTGAGCAGTTAACGCGCCAATCAAGAAGAAGAAAGAATCCAGAAATGGTTTTTTTTGAATTCTCCTTCCTCTCGAGTGCCATTCTTTCACTAATATCTAATTTGCATGAAGCTTAAATACGAACTGCATTTTTGAATCATTAAAACGATCCAATAACCGTAACTATTTCAAAAAAAGAAGCTTAGTTTATGCGCAATACTGTATATATGTATTTCCTCGTGTTATTTATTTTGTATGCAATTTTTTACTTTAACGCTACCACCGTCCAGTCTTGCTGGGCTGCAGGTGTAATGACCTTGGTCGTTTATGGACCAGCTGACATTGTAAGTAAGTAATAAGCAAAGCACTAAGTGCTTGTGGTCAGTCAACGTTTATGGTGAAAATGGTGAGTGGTGTAGTTGCGAGTAGTTGACAGCCATTGTCATTATTGCAATTTTCTGCATTTTTTGCAATTACGTCATTTTAGAAAGAAAAAATGCAATTAAAAGTAAATAGAAAAATTACGATTGTAAATTTAAAAATGTTTTCATGAACTTTGAAATCAATTAAAACTAACCTTCACCACAGGTACAATAAATATTTCTAAACCAACTTTGTTAAGCAACTATTAAAGTTTGAAATTTGAAAGCGTTAATGACATTGATGCCTATTTGTTGTTGTACTTGAAATTTTACTGCCATTCTCAGTAGGAATTAATGGCGTATTATCGACAGTCCTTGAGAGTGAAAGGAGTGATGAGTTTTGAGCGAAAGAAAGTTGAGTTTTAGTACCAATGCAAATGAAAAGAAAGAAAACATTGTAAAGCTCTGTAACTTCTTCAAAAAAAGTACTAATTTATGTTTATTTACTTTTATGGTGCAGTTGAGAAAGTTAATGTTTATCTAAATAGCCCTGGAACTAATGCTAAAAATCATAATTTCAAAAGCCAGTAACTTTTCCGACTGTTTGAACGAAGTAAAATTTTTATCGTATAATGTAAAGAAATCGGCATAAATATTTGCTCTTTGGTTTTTTACCAAAAACCGAGGGAATCGACAATGTCTAATGGAATCTCAATCTACTGGCCTGCTGACAAACGACTTTTGGTGCAGCTACCATGACACCGAAGAACTGGAATACGGCGAGTACTTTCATTGGCATTTCTGGCAATCATTAGAAGGCTCTCTTTCATACCTACTTGTTTATATTTATTTAAATTTATTTATATATACATATGTAAGAGTAATAGTTATAAGCAACTAATAGACTAAAATGCAACAAAAACTCTGGCTACTAAGGCCTTCGGCTCGAGATTTATACTTATAAGGCTATTTCACAGATAATTTGCATTGAGTATTAAAAAAGAAAACAACAACTTGGTGATATGGCGGATGAAAGTAACAATAATTTTATACATTTCGTTTAGTTAGGATTTGAAATTTAAGGAAAGTCTTAATATTATCTGAGTTTGGTAATTTCAGATGGTCAAAGGGTTTGCTGTTGCCAAAAACTGTTGCTCGGATCTGGCTTAGGCCCGGTCATTCATCAAGGAGATGTTGCACTGATAAATGTGGTCTATTGCAGCATGACCATGGCGGCTTCAAGGCTCGATTTAATAACTGACTATGAGTGGGTATTGTATGTTCAATTCTTAGACGCACAAAAGTTCTGATACCTCTGCAAGGAGAGTCAGATGGGAAAATCGGTTTAGTTCCACGGGGATTATGGGGATTATTTGATTTGTAGTAGTGTTGATATTTGGCCCAATCATGCGTGAGTTTTCCGGCTAAGTAATTTGACGCATACATACGTAGATCTTTAGGAGTGAAGTGGCCTAAAAAAATGTAATGGCTGCATCCGTGCTTTGTTTGCACGTTCATCAGCAACTTCGTTGCCTTTGATTCCAGCATGACCTGGAACCCACATTTTATTGTATTTTTTCATATATAATATTTCTTATCATATTGATGAGTAACAGATCGTTTCTTGGATTTTGCAAGGCTTCAATAACGTATTTGCTATCTCTGCATATGACATATCTTTTGCTGGTTTGGGAGGCAAACATTACTGCTTCATACAGTGCAGCTGCTTCTGCTGTGAAAGCTGAGCAGTATGTGGCTAAAACACAGACACATTATTAAATTTACAAACTTATTTTATTTCTAGAAGTGCTGAAAAGCGCAGAAGAATACTCAAAATGGTTTCAAATGAGCCCACAAACTCCCACAAGAAGGAAGGTAGTCATAATTATTTATTTCAACTAATCCTGCCTTTGCGATCTTAATTGACAGTGCGCGAGCTGCTGGCAATATGAAGGGTTTTCCAATTACAGGTGTTATTTTGAATACCCCTATTTTGAATACCCCCTATTTCGATACCTGCTACTTTTGAAGCTGTAATTTTTTGATATTTTTCAAGTAGAAACTACGCCATTAATAAAAATGGAGCGATACATAAGCAACGCATTGAAATTATTAAAATTCACTATAAAAATGGTGGAAGTTTGGCAGAGACAGTTCGTAAAACTCGAACATTTTTGGGTCATTATGAAGCAACTTGTCGGACCGCAATACATAAATTGGTGAACAAATTCGAGCTGTTGGGACAAATTAGTGATGTGAAGAATAAAACCCGTGCACGTAGCTCGAGAACAGCCGAAAATGTTGCTGTTGTAGCCGAAAGTGTTGAAGAAAACCTAGGTTTGTCCATTCCTTTGTCGTTCTTTGGAATTAGGCATTCCACAAACGTCATTACACCATATTTTGCATAAATATTTGGGTCTTAAGGCTTATAAAGTCCAGTTTACACAAGAACCCAAGCCGGCCGATCATCAACAATGTCGTGTCATTGCTGATTGGGTCGTTGAAATGCATGAAAATGATCCGGAATTCCATCGAAAAAACATTTGGAGTGATGAGGCCCATTTACACCTCGGTGGCTTCGTCAACAAGCAAAGTTGTCGGATCTGGGGCTCAGAAAATCCAAGAGTTCTTATTGAAAAGCTTCTCTCTGTCTTCAACGTGACTGTTGGGTGCGGTTTATGGTCCGGCGGAGTCATTGGGCCTTACTTTTTCGAAAATGAAGCTGGAGCAACAGTTACGGTGAATGGATTGCGCTATCGAGAGATGATTAACGATTTTTTATGGCCGGAATTGGATGGTATTGATCTGGACAACGTTTATTTTCAACAAGACGGCGCTACGTGCCACACAAGCAACGAAACCATTGATCTTTTACGGGAATAACACCTCTTATTGGAAAACCCTTTATTTAAAATATTTTATTTTTTTTATTATTTTTATATGTTATTTCATTATATTTTCTTTGTTAAAAAATTGATTTTTATTAAGCTAAATATATTTGAAATATTTAATTTGCTTTTACTAAATTTCATAAAACTTTATTACAATTTTCTTTGTTGTTGCTTTGTTCAATTTATTTCTCGGGAATGAGAATGAGTAAAATTGGTTCTCCCAAACTGGAAGATATTTTCAAATTTACCAAATAATCTGGAAAATTCTCACCGAACTAGCTATCTTTGTCTCAGTCTCAGTCTCTATTCTATCCCATCTCTTTTTCTCTATCACTTCTCTCCTTTTCTCCTTTACTATCAACCTTTTTACAATCTATCTTTGTCTCTGTCTCTGTCTCTATTCTATCCCATCTCTTTTTCTCTGTTACTTCTCTCCTTTTCTCCTTTACTATCAATCCTTTTACTCTCCAGAGCTTTGAAAACAATGGGCTTGTTAGCCTGACTGTTTTAAGAGCTACCATTCTCTCTGTGTTTCTTGACTCACCTTTTTTTAATTTCAAATTTCAATTTCAAGCTAGAAGTAAAAAAGTATAATTGTAAGAACAACTAGACCAAGAGAAGAAGTAATAACCACCCATGCAACAACTAGCGCCGCAGTGGTACCACAGGCGAATTCATTAATAGCTTCTTAATCGAGCTTCGTTTTCAGTAATATTCTTTGTAGAAGCTTTCAAATTCTCAAGCATTGTACTAATACAATTTTTTTATATTGTCTTCTATTTTGAATCGTACAATGCAAATGCAAAGATGGATGTTGATGAATCTGTTGTAAAAGCAATTAGCATCCACCTCCCATATGCTGAGATAATAGTTCCGCAATTCGAAGACATGGATACATAATATACATAAATAATATAAATATACGTTTAATACTTTTTAATAAAACCCAATCATTCATCCATAAAATGCTGACATTCCTTCATTCATTGCCATCAGTAGAGCGAAGCCCGAGAAGAAGTTGCGCATACGTCATGGCGTGCATTTCAACTAAGGTGCGCCGCTGTCTTGTCTACATGTGCGTACATATAAGCCTAGACGGGTATGTATATATGTTTGCGAATACCAGTGCAAGTGTATGCTTTATTAATTTGTTCATATTTTCTTATGTACTTTGCACCTGATTACAGATTTATCATACAAGTTGTGGTTGCTAAGGTAGGCTATTCCACAAACAATGCAGCGATGACCCAAAAATAATAAAATCATTGTCAGCAGCAGACGCAAAAATAGCGAAACACTCCTTTAGATCGCATCTTCTCAGCTTGTGGCTTAATAAAGCAAGTTTCTTTGTCTTGCTATGTTTGCTTAAGTAAGGCGTGGTTTTTTCAATTTTTATTCCTTCTTTATCATCGTTTTTGTATACATCGCTTTTTTTACTAAGAGCTTCTTTGTTTTGGCTGGCAATGAGCTCATAATTAATTTTAATTTTTTAAAAACACACGCGCCGAGAAATGCAGGTTTTATCGATATTTCATAGCGTTATTATTCGTGTTCTTCTTTGCTGTGTACTTTGCAATTTTTTTTGTATTTTTTAAAACAAAAGAAAAAAATTTGCTTTTAAACATTCATTACACAAGTATATGATTACAAAGAACAGATTAATAAATCACGAAGAAAAAAAAAAAAGTTGAAGGTGGAATTTTCTCACGAAGAATCAAAGATAAAAAGAATTCCTCTTTTTGCTAATCTTTAACTGACTTTGTGTATGCGTTTGGTGTTTGCTAGTCATAATATAATCGTTATTCGAATTCTTTTACTTAATATTGTTTCACATCGAAATCGTGGACGCATCAGATTAGAAAGTGCCTTTGATATGATGAAAAGTAATAAAAAATGTTATTCCGAGAATGTTGATATGTGACAGTTAGAGGCTACGAAAAATAAGTTGTAGAATGGACACGGTTGTGTTTACTTGCACTAAACTAGCTGTAATAAAAAAATTAGTACACATATTCATAGTGTTTGTAGTCATTATTAATTTGGCGTATTCACTTTTTGTAACTTCTACGTATACTTCAAAAATGTATTCGGTTAAGTGGGAGCTTGCGAAGAAAATTGTGCGCAAAAAGCAAGAAAATGGAAAAGAAGAAAACAAGGATTTGCGTCGTAAACAAAAGCCAAAGAATTGCGGAATTTTTTCGAAAAAGCTGACCGTTCCCTTCGAGATGCTGCAATACAGAAATAATAGGACCAAGAAGTGTGCAAAAGTGAAGTCAAGTGAATCACGCACAAAGCCATTCGGCTGCAGTAGCCGCATATGATTGTTGAGCGCAGTGTTGCCATACGCAAGAGGAATGCAAATAAATAATTCCACAAAACAAATATTTTTTCTCCCACAGTCTTGGCATGCCCAAAGCGATGGCCTTGGACCTTTAGAAAGTAGCACTGCCATTATTTTCGATATTTTTTGCATGACATAGCTGGGAGCGAATTCTCATCTGCTCATTCGTATACAAACCTAAAATTTAAAAGATTTTTGGTTTGCCACCTGCAGCGATATTTTGATTAGTAAATTCACCACTCATTTGCCACAAAAGTGTAAAAGCTGATGCTAACCGTTTGATAGCTTTTTGAAATGCTTTATGTTTCATCTCAGTGGCTATTTAAAGAAATTATCGGCACTGAAATTACATAAAAAATTAAATTAACAAGCATAAATACGCATAAATGCATAATGCATAAGCGAAGTAATTGAGCGGATGCTGCTGTTGGAAATGCACACAAAGGTTTATGAACTCCCACTAGCCAGTTGAGTGATTTTTCCCAAACTCGAACCATTAACGATGGCAAAATGAAAAGTTAACCAACTAAAATTAAACGAATATCAGCTTTTTTTTATCACTCAACCATCGACAGTTAACGTTGCTGTTGCGGCTCATCCAAATTAGCTGTGTGGAAAAATTTGCGGACGCAAACCAGTTGAACTACATACGCACAGTTTGCTATTACTTGCTGCCACAAGCTGGTTAATGCCCACTCACGCAGAGTAGCAGCGATGTTTTGCGCCACAAGGTGCTGGCATTCGTCAATTAGCCAATTCCACATCAACGTTTTATGGCAACAGCTACATAGCGTTTTGCTGTTGATTGCGCATAATTTGGTATCGTTTCAAGTTACCTTCTCATTTTATATGCACAGTTATGTTTTATAGACATCCCACATACACTCACACACACACACACATCCGACAATGAAGGGGCCACACATAGGTTTGAAAGGCCTCAAGTTTAAAAGTTGTGAAAAGTCTTGCACACTCGATTGCCGCAAGCCATCTATTGACAAGTGGTTATGACTGGCCATCCATATTATCAATTAAGACAGCATTGAGTTCATGCACCCAAAATATATGCATTTTTTAATCGATGATAAGCCAAATAACTAAGCTGGCAGGTGGAAAAAGTTTTCAAAATTCAATGAGGAAAATTGTAATCAATCATTTGATAATGGAATTTCGTAAATATTTTGAAATATACACATATTTTTTTTACATATTGGCAATCCAGAAATGTGAAAAACCGATTAAAACTCGAATATTTAGATTTAGATTTAAAGGAGGTTTGTACTTCGACCTCAGGGTGGTGCCTTCTACTCTACACAGTAAACTTATTAAACTTAAGATGGAGCTGAATTGGAAATTTGAATCTTATATTGGGTATGGGAAAAAGTTTCTGACCTCGTAAATGACGTGTCGCTCCTGATTTTTAAGTTTGCTCTGATAGTGATTTGAAGGTACATGGTATATGTGAGATCTCGATCGCAATAGTTGGCATTCGTTTGAAGCATAAAGACCCTTTTTATCGGACGTCAAAAATGTCTACGTTGGTTCCGAAAAAACAGCATTTGAATTGCGGAAAGTCGGGCTTCATTATAAACTTTTAAAGAAAAGTGCAGCTGAAACGTGTCGTATGTTGATCAATATTACGGTCATCACGCTCCCAAATTGCAATTTCGGCATGAGTGATAAAGATCGCGAAGCAGCGCCGAAAAAAATTGAATATACTCAACTACAACAATTATTGGATAAAGACGTATTTCGAACCCTTGGTGATTGTCTAAAGAGCTGGATGTTCACAGATCAACCGTCAGTAAACGTTTGCAAGCGCTGGGAATGGTCCAGAAAGCAGGTAAATGGGTGTCACATCAATTCAAGGAGAGGGAAATCGAGAGACATTTGGTGACGTGTGAGATGCTTCTTGAACGGCAGAAAAGAAAAGGGTTTCGGTATCGCCTAGTCACTGGCGATGAAAAATGGATCTGTTATGATAACCCTAAGCTTCGAAAATGTTGGAGCCTGCCAGGTGAACCAAGTCCATCGACAGCGAAAAAAAAATATTCATGCTTCAAAGGTTATATTGTGTATCTGGAGGTTGCGTGGGATCACAAGGCTGTCATCTATTATGAACTCCATAAACCATCTCAAACCACCACTGGCAGTCGTTACCGACCGCAGCTAATGCGTTTGAATCGAGCTCTCAAAGAAAAGCGGCCGGAATGGGATGGTAGACATGACAAACTGATTTTGCTGCATGACAACGTCAGGCCCCTCGTTGTTAAATCGGTCCAGAAATATTTAGAGGGACTGAATTGGGAAATCTTGCCCCACCCGTCATATTCACCGGACATTGCATCTTCGGATTATCAACTCTTCCGATCAATGTAGTCAGCCTTTATTGGTGAGCGATTCACTTCTTACGAGAGCAGCGCAAACTGGCTCAGTGAATGAGGAATATAGTAGCACCCCTAGCTAAATTTTTTCGAAAGAGGCTTCGCTTCATTGTCCTAGCAGCCGCCTAATTCATTTAACTTTTTTTTGTCGTGCCAGCGGCCACGAACGTATGCCTTACCTTCAGATTTTCACCAATTTTTACGAGATTCGTATCATTGATGTTCACTGGCACTCTAATGGGAGTCACTGGTATGCTCGTCCGCCTACTTTCCTTTCAAGGCGCCACTAACTATTTATTATTTACTACTCGTGCGTCCTCTACAATTTATGCATTCGCGCAGACGAATGCAAATACAAAAACAAATATGCGTTTAGGCCTGTGCTGTCGCCAAAAATATCGCAAAAAAGTTTTGTGGCTAAAAGCATCTACGAAATTTATGTCCCCTATTAAAAATTTTAGTATCAATTTTTCACCTGTCTGTGACACTTTGTGTTACATTTAGTGCTGTATTTTTGACAAAGTTGTAACATTTCAATGTTCATGTTTTAAGTGGTGTATTTTTGTGTATTTTTTGTAGTGTGCATGAATTTTCAGTGACGATTTTAAGTGAAAGCACTGAAAATTGATTGTAGTTTAAAGTTTTAGTTTTTCGCCACTTTCGAATTAATTGAGCTAAAAATTAGGAGTTTCCTGTTGGTAGCTTAGTGGCTTGCAGGCCGCATATGTGAAACTGCTACTTTAGCTGCTCCCATCGAATTATTGGCATTTGAATTATAGTGGTATATTTTAAATAAATTTCTGTTGCTGCTGCTATGTCTTCTCAAGTGGTATTGAGCCTCGGAAGTCATATGCAAATCAGAAGATTCAATAAAAGGGGGGAAATGTCAATAAAATTTGCTAATTAGGAAGGCATTTTAATTTATTTGAGTATATTTGAGAAATATGCACACACATACATATGCATATGAGGCAATCCATTTCCCTTCGAAAAGGGGCGACTTGGTCGAAAATTTGTTTTGTAATAATACTTACAGGAGTGTTTTTTTTTTTTTGTAGTAATATTGGAAGGTGCGTAATTTTCTGTTTTGTCTATGAAATTAAAAAAAAAATATTTTTTTTTCTTGCGTACATAAGCCAAGCTTTCATTTTCTGCTATGCAATTCTTGATTCGAGCGATAATAATTTCTGCTTAAATGTATGAATTAGATAACTTTTTTCTTTTTCTTGGCTTTGGTTAAATTAATAATTTAAAAATTCATTTTTTTTAATTTTTCCAGCACTGATCTACTTTCTTTTTTTCATGAAAGATGTTGCCTATTTACCATTTCTTATGCTTTAATGACAATCTTCAAAACTAGTCTTAGCTTTTCGAAATCTGGATCACTAATAAAACTCTGACGCCGGCTTGAACGGCAGGTGAGACACGCGACGATTTTAATAAAAAAATATACTTCTGTTTGTGTGCATGAATAAACGAAATTTTTAAATATATGCAATGTGGCTCAAAATTAATAATCCAATTTTTAGCTAAATAAAAAAACTGATCTTGAGCGATGGAAATCTTTATTTTGACCTTTATGCACTCCATTGCTTGTCTTTTTGTATTCTGCAGCGTCAAACATGATTGACGTACGGCGTCATTTGCGTAAACGCGAAAAGTCGCGCGATCCCTTCGGGTAAATCGGAGGTGCTCGAGGGAACTTTTAGGCCTATCAAAGCCGCAGCTCTCGAATTTGGTAGATATTTTTACCGGACATTGTCCATTAGGTGTTCAAGCGATGAGACTTAGGATTGCTTCAAGTCATTTCTGCAGAAGTTGTCTGGAGGGTGAGGTGGAATCATCTCAGCACCTTCTTCTCAGTTGCCCTGCTCTTGTCGGGCAAAGATTTACACATCTGAGCACTTACTTTTTTGCTACATCTACGGCTATTGCGGGTTTAAATATCACATACCTGGAGAATTTTATCAGTAGCTTGAAGCGGTTGATATGTAATTAACCACTGTTGGTTGTCATCCTCTAATCCAAAGCCACATCTTCGTTTTTCTACCTATTTGGTTATTTTCCTTCTTTTTTCCTCCCCTGTGTTGTATCACAACGGACGAATTTTGATTATTAATCCAAGAGTGTCCCTCGGATGGGCAGCCGTGAAACTTTAAAGTAGGTGCATTACTACGAAATGTGCTTAAGAACGACCAAAATGCGATTTAATATGGCATGAACACTTTGAACGATGGAGACTTTATCTCCACACTTGAGAACTTACAACGACTGTCGTGCGTCTTATTCCATTGCCAGGAAAATGCCATTAAAGATTAAGGGAAAAGTCTACAAAATCTGCGTGACGCCAGTAAAGCTGTACCGGTCGGAAAGTTGGGCAGCGCAAACTGAGCGGCAACCAGAAAATGCATGTGACGGAAATGAAAATGCTTAAATGGTCAACTGGAATAACGCTCGTGGACAAAATGAAGAACATCAAGGTACGAGAAGATATGAAAATTGCACTAATCTCAGAGAAAATGAGAGAAGGCAGGCTATAAGATGTTACGGACCGTAGTTCCTAGAGACGAAGGCCACATCGTCAAACTCGCCATGAACATAACAGAGCCAACAAGAACTAGACTAAGACTAGAATCAACCTGGCTAAATACGATACAAAGGAAAATAAAAAAAGAAAGCGTGGCGCGTGAGGGAAAGGAGGGCCGACCACAAATAGGGGCAAGACAAAGAGAGAGAGAACATACAATTTAGTGGGCAAGAGAAAATTACTGTGTTATTCATAGCCATCTCCGAATCATCTGTAGGATATTTTGGCCAAACACCATCAGTAACGACGCACTGTGGAGATTAACGAACGAGGAACCCATCCTTATGCAAATCAGATGCAGAAAGAGGCGATGGATAGGTCACACATTGAGAAAACCACCAGACAGCATCACGAGAATGGCACTGTACTGGAACCCGCAAGGAAGCAGAGGTCTTGGAGAAGGTCGATGCTGCGTGAACTACCAGATGCCGACATCTCATGGGATGGTGCAAAAATAACAGCACAGAACCGTGTACGATGGAATAGTCTTGTCAAGGCCCTATGCTCCCGAGAGGAATGAACAAGAAAAAAATGCATAGTCAAAAAATTACAACTTCTTGTCCATTTTCCTGATAGCAGAAAGTGGCCGAGCACACCCAAAATATGTATAATCTTTGTGTCTATCAAAAACAAGTTAAATATGTCCTTTAGTTGAAACTGCGAATGCATGATAAGGCGTGTGTTCCAACACCAAAGGGCCGAGTACCACATGATTCAAATGAAATGGTTGAAGTGTACACCACAATCTGAAATGTGTTCTATGCGTAGTAGGAGATATTCGCTCAGGAAGTTTGGATTGAAGTTGATCTCGTACTCATCTTTTCGGGAATCGTTATGCGAGACTCTAACTAACAGCCGTAGCAAATGCACCCGTTGGTATATATGCAATAAATTGCATAACCATGTTGTAAGCTGCAAAGGAGTCGCTGGTTTTTCGTGGACAAGCGCTGGCTTAGGTTAGGTTAGGTTGAATGGCTGCCATCCGTCACACTTAGGCCTGAATAGTCCCAATGTGATAGAGTTAGCTTAAGGGCACACATTAACATTTTCAAAAGTTGCACTCCACACTTTTATTACTGAGAGCTGCGTATAGCAACTCTGAATTATTGTTCGGCCTTAAATTAAGTTCAACTTGCCACGCTAATGACGGAAAATAGTGTAAAGTATCAGCATGCGAATTCGGGCATGCAGATATATTTAAAATGAAGCCGTAAGCCGTAAGCCATCTCGTGACATGACTTTTTTGTTTCAATTTTGAAAGTTTCATTGCCAAGGTTTTCGCCGCCTCTCAAGAGCATTAAATCGTGCCTAGCTGCGAACTTTAACTGCCGTATTTAACAGCTCATTCAAGCTTGAGAGTAGCAATAAAAATAAAAGTAGAGTAATTTTTAATAGATTTGCCTCAGTTAAGTCGTGCAAACTTGTATATATGAGCATTTAAATTTTCACTGCGTTGACTCGAGCTGACCTACAATATATTTTTTCAAGGGAAGTCATAAATCTTCACTTAGTTTCAGATGCTTCTTTTTTGAAAAGGGGGAAAAAACATTTGTAATACTCGCAGCTACTTTGCACAAAGAACGTAAAGCTAATTTGGTAATGTTGTGTTCTATACTTTGCCGCATTCTAGAAGTGTATTATGCTGTTTATTTGTTTTTTACCTTTTTACACTTTCTTACTCTTTATTTTCGGAAATATGCCTAGCTTTATTTTTTGCTGTCACTTTATTTATTTTTGTTGAATTACTGTTCTCAACAAATGTAGTGCATCGCGTGTTTAATCTTTTTACTTTTACTGTTTCCGTTTTGATTTTTCGGTATTAGGTACTATTTTAGTTCTAATTCATACTTTAGGGTGCTATACTTTTGTCAACCTAACGGCATTCGTACTTGTGATACAACAAGTGAAGCGCCGCTTTACCATATACAGGTTGGAGTATGAGCTAATAGCCTTTAAAAAATGCTATGAAAAAATACTTCTAAATATTGAGCTTTGATTTTTCTTTATTGAAAAAACAAAAAACAACAAATATTCCGGTTAATTGGTTGCTGCTGTTGACAATTTTTTAAAGGGACATACATATACCTGTAAAATTTCGAAGAAAACATTTTTTTTTGTTTTCATAAAATGTTAATATAATTCTTTAAGGATATGCCAAAAAATGTTTAGAACGTAAATTTAAGTATTTCAACCGTGACGACTCTATTCTTTGCGTTCGTGCGCTGGGAGAGGTATAGTTACCCAGTATTCAAACTTTAGACGCGTTTTTTTTTCAAAACTATATTTTTCGAATTGGCGTACACGATAACTCGAAAAGTTATTGACCGATCTTCCTAAAATTTTGCACAAATCTTTTTTATGATATTACTTTCTATTCTGAAATTACAATTTGGAATTTGGAAAAATATTTTTTTTGGAAACAAAAATAAAGGGTGATTTTTTCAGAGCTATAGGAGAGTTTTTCAAAAAAACACACGTAAACTGCAGACAAATGCATGCAATTTTTATTAAAATCGATAGTACAATCCATATAATTTAATGTTTGAAGATTATTTCATGCAAATGTTGACCGCGACTGCGCTTCAAATGGTCCATCCGCTTAGTCCAATTTTGGCATACTCTTTAATGTTGTCTTCCAATGCGTTAATTGAAGCAGACTGGTCTGAATAGACATAAGCTTTAACATAGCCCCACAAAAAATAATCTAAAGGCGTTATATCGCACGATCTGGGTGGCCAATTGACAGGTCCCGAACGGGAAATAAAATGTACAACGAACGAACTCGCCTCTCAGCAAGTCCATTGTTACGCGTGCTGTGTGGCATGTGGCACCGTCTTGCAGCAACCACATGTCATGCAAGTCAAGCTCTTGCATTTTGGGTAAAAAAAGTTGGATATCATTTCACGGTAGTGCTCACCATTCACAGTTGCGTTACGATTCCCAGCATCTTTGAAGAAGTACGGTCCAATGATACCTTCAGCCCATAAACCGCACCAAACTGTGACCTTTCCTGGATACATTGGTAGCTCTTGCAATTTCTCTGGCTGATCTTCACTACAATATCGACAATTCTGCTTTTTTACTTACCCATTGATCCAAAAATGAGCTTCGTCGCTGAATACAATTTTTCGACTTTAAACTTTCTTAACAGAACACGCATTTTTATAATAAAATTCAATGATTTGCAAGCGTTCTTCATTTGTAAGACGATTCATGGTTAAATTATAGACCAAACTGAAGATGTTTGACACTGAAACAAAACACGAAACGTTCGTCAGCTGTTTAAACCAACTGTTTAAAAAGATAATAGTTAAAAAATCACCGGTCAGCTTAATTTAATTTCATTTCATTTTATTTTATTTCATTTCATTTCCTTTAATTTTAATTTAATTTAATTAAGGTTGGTTTCATGTACTTTAAGTTAATTTAATTTCATCCAAATTTTTCACTTCTTTAAACTTTTTGTTCCATTTATTTCATTTCCTTGTATATCTTTTAGTTTTTCATTTCATTTCATTCCATTCTGTTGCCTTTTATTTCTTTTATTTTATTTCGTCTCACTTAGTTTCATTCCATCAAATTTAGCAATCCACTTCATTTCATTTAATTTCGTTCCTTTTCATTTTGATCCCCCTCCTTCATATATTTTTTTCTTGCAACCACCTTGGATTTATTTAATTTTTTACTTCCTCATATTTAAGCGAATTAAATGTTTTTAAACGCTTTTGTTACCGCACTGGTATTTACTACAAAGCAAATTATTTGTGTGGTCATACATTTTCATTATTATAATTACTTTTATTTCGATTTTCTCAAACATTTGAACTGGTTAAAATGCCATTAGAAAGTGTTTTCACACCATACAAGTATTGATGGTTGCCATTGCTCCTCGACCGCCCGACCTGTGCAAAACGTCGCTGTGTCCAGTTGTCCGGTTAATCACTGGCAGCTCCTAACAAGCCAACGAAAACAATAACAAATACCACACAAACAATAGCAGACGCCTTTCGCCATCAACGGGCAGCGTCGCGTACCATTGCCATGCGACGCGCACGCACTCATACACACACACGTTGTGACTGTGGTAGTGGCAGCGGCAGCAGCAATCGACGGCAACTGTTCACTTTGGCGGTGTTGCAACTGGCAAGTGTTGTTGACACCAGCTACGCTGCTTGTTGGCTGGCTAGGTAAAGGAGATGCTGTATGATAACCAAACGCGAGGCATTGCTTTGTTGTTGCTGGTGGCGATAATGCCTTCTCTGCAACTGTACGGTCCATTAGTGTTTGATCGAAAGTTATCGTCAGCTCATGGCATTTTTTCAAATTTTTTTCTTTGTACTTATTTAGTTTTTTATTTTAATTTAAATTTTTGTTGTTTCTACATATGTTTCAGCCGGCAGCAACTGGTTGTTTAAACTTTTATGAACATGTTGCTGTTGCTGTTGCTGCTGCTGTTAAAGTGCAATTAATTTTCTGTAATCGATCGGTGTTTCGATTGATATAAAATAACCAGCTTTGTTACTTTGCACTTTTCTTACTCGATCGCATTTAGATTTCTCTCTAGCAGTTAAGCGAATTTGTTTTTATGAGCGGCAGTAAATTGAACGAGGGCAAGATTTACGAGTTTTTTTCATTAACCTATTTTGGGTCATTACTCATTAAAGTAGGGAGCTGGTAAGACTTTGTGGAGCGCATAAGGCAGCATTTCGTTTTTATTGATGGAGAGGCGGGAACTATTTTGTGGCGATTGCCAAAACGAAAACTTGCATTTGAAAATTTAATGCGATCACACTATAAAAAACGCACTCCATAAAAAAATCGTAAAGCGGATCATTTATGGGGAACAGTTATTTCGAATAGTTTCCATGTATGTGTGTTTATAGGTACAATATATGGAATATGCGTTGATTATCAGCTGACTGCTGGGGTTATCTGAAAGGTGATTATTATCGGCTGCTAGTACTCGATGTGACTTTCTACTGAAGTGCCCGGACTATTTAAGCCTTTTAGTAAGAGATAAGACTGAGGGCCACACACGAATTAGGAGAGAGAAGTCGAATGCATATGAAGGAGTGCCAATAAGTCATATTTTTATTATCATATTACGATTTTTTATTTTTATGGAGCTTAAAAAACCAGCATTGGGCAGGCCATTTGATGCTGATGAGAGGAGCCTTCTTTTTATTTTGAAATGTGCTGAATATTCAAAAAATATTTCATAAACCTGTTGAAGATCGCTTTAATAGTGTAGGTGAAATGAAATAGTAAATTAATAATGCGGCTCACTCAGAAAAATGGCGTGCCCGAGTATATTGATTCTGGTTCTTTGAAGGCTCAATTATGATAATTGATGGTGAAAGCTTGTTTTCTCAACTATTGATTGTTGTGTAGTTTTTTTTCTATCGTATTTTTCTCAAAATGTTATAATCTACGTTATCGTTTCAGTCAGTAAGAATTTCTGTAGTTATTGACTTTTCCAATAATACAAATCAAAGCGTTTGCCCGCCTTCGACTAGGGCACACAATCGCCACACATTCATGCGTTTTCAATGGCTTCAGCCCCCCATGCTGCCAACACTGTCACTCATCATCTTTAACGGTCGGTCATCTACTCGACGACTGCCCACATTTTCAACAAATGAGGAAAAGTATCTTCCGAAACCAAATACCATCTACACTGTTAAGAACTACTCCCTTAGAAAATATATCAAAAATTTCAGAATTTCTAGTTAAATCAGAATTGAAAAAAAATGATTTGATGCTTGCTCCTCTATCAAAGTTGCTATATTTTTACCATAGTTTTTATTAATTAAGTTTTCTAGTCTCACTTCAATATTAATAATTAAAATAAATAAATACAAATATACAATAGAGTCCAGTGGGAGAAATTTTCAAACTCGATCCGATGCATACCCCTGATAGCGGATCAGTGTATACCCTCGCTCAGCCCAAGCGGAACATTCTGCACCCACATTCCAGCCCGCTACCAAATAAGCAGCTGATTGGCTTCTCACTTGTTTAATAACTGCCATGAACGAAAATATTTATTTCGATAGCCAAGCGGCAATTAGGACACTATGACGGTGCATTCGAAACTGGTCAGGGAATGCTTTTCACTTCACTTTCGTTCGCATTCGTATTCCTTAACATAAGGCTTATCTGGTAATCTGGTCATAGCGACTTTGCGGGCCTCGGGCCGGCGGCCTCGGTAGTCTAGCGTAAGTGGACTAGCCTGCCATCCCAGAGGTTGTGGGTTCGAATTTCAAGTGAAGCTCGGTCCTCGCGTTTCTCCAAATTTACCTGCTTTACCTGTTTCTGAAAACAAAAAAAAATGTCACTCCTCAATCCCAAAAACTTATCCTTTCCATCCGCAGCGCCTTATTTGCATTGTGGCTGCTAAAGCAAGCAAAAAAAAAAGAAAAACACACAGTTACATATTGCATTAGTGGCACCAGCAAGAGGAAGCCGGCAACCGCGGTAATAGCGCAGACACACCAAATTTAGCGAAGTCCTCAAACATCTAGGCGATCCTTCTGCCAGAAAAATGTGAAATCCAGATGGCGGTCTAAGAAGTAAGAAGGTGTTGTTCCTAAGCAACGACAGGTGGGCATTCCACCACTTAGGACTGGTAGCGACAGGGTATTCACCTACCCTGTCAGAAATCAAAATAGATTAACGAAACCAATCCAAGACTACGTCTTGTCGAGGCCCTATGCTCCCGAGAGGAGTGAACAAGGGAAACAAATATTTAAAGAGTTCAATGAGTTCTGATTTGAATTCTAGCGAGGCGAAACTATTAGCCAAATCAATTAGACTCATTATCAGTCAAAACACATAACCTATTCCACCTATTAGAAACTGCAGTAAAATTTCGCATCTTAATTAGTAAGAAAGATATTTGCTTTACACTGCATTAACTTCGCTGTTGAGGCTTGAGGGCATGAAAAACACAAAATAAGCCCCAAAAATAAGAAGAAATGAGAGAAACAAATATTTCCTAGTACCCAGCGAGGTCTATGCGGTCGCAGCGCAGCAATTCATTTTGACAATTTTGCTGAAAACAATTGAAAGTGGTTTTCTTGTTTTTCCGCTTTTCGCTTTCGGTGAAGTGGCCAAACAAGCGCGGCAGGCAATTACAAGTAAAGGTGACAGAGTTGGGCCTTTATTTTTGGTCGCATTTATTTTATTTCCCCCCAAAACTTTTCACTTTTCAACGCGCATGTGAAATGCATATGCCAATTTACGTGTGAATGCAGATACACACTCGCACATACATACGCCTGTATGTGCTTAGATATTTCTTGTAGTATTTTAGGTAATTATTAAATTATAACAATAAAAACAAAAACAAAATCGCCCAAACAAGCAGCAAAACCAGAAGCGACGAAAGGCAATTTAAGCGTCGTATACTATTATATATAATATATAAGTAGTGTGTATGTATGTAAATACAAAATTAAATATGCGCAGACTTCCGTAATTTCCCGCTGCGTCGGCAGCAATTTGTGTTTGACGGACTGCCCAATCAGACGCGCATGCGCTCCGGTCATAACACACGGGGACTATGCACGTATGTATGTAAGGATGTAGATATTTTTTCTATGCACGGCTGTGCGGCAATAAAAACTTGACGCTTTACTCCAAAGGTGGTTGTTATTGTTGTTTTTGTTGTTGTTTTTTGCTTGCTGCCACTGCTGACCGTTGTTATAATAATTAAAATTATTATTTCTACGCTGTTTTCTCCTCCCGTTTTTTCCACTCCTCAATTTTTGTTGTCATTGTTGCTGTCAGATGACAGCAAACAGACAGTCTGCCTGCTAGCTCTGGTTTGCAAACGACTTTTTGCCGTTTTTGCAGTCGCAAAAAACATTCGGCTGCATAATAATTTGCCAGAGTCATGTTTTATTACGGTTTTTTGTTTCTTGTAACCATGAAATGAGTTCGGAGTATGTCACAAAACTGTAAAAGATTACAAAAACAAAAAAAAAACTAAGTGTCAACAGTAACAGCTCGTTGTTTGAAAATTGAAAGTGAGACGGTCGAGAAACAGTGGACGCTTGACCAGGAGTACAGGTTTGGAAAGGTAAGCAATTTGGGAGAATTTGATATGGCGCTGATTGTCATTAAAATCGAATTGAATCGGACTTTAGAAAGGGAATTCGCTAGTCCTAAAAGAACTCTGATATGGAATGTTAAATCTGCAAGGTCATATTGAATTTGGAATCCCAACTGAGTTACTTAAGCGGGCGGCTTTATTTGCTCCCCACCCTGGCTTATTAAATATTTAATCTGCGCCTAGAAGTTATAACCAGAGTTTTGTTTTTTTTTTGTCTGGACAACTAGCAAGTACAGCACTCAGACACAATTAAGTCCGTTGTACTACACCTGGATTCCCTTTTAATTTTCTTTAAATCTACCCGACCTCCGAAGAAATCTGGGTAGATCTTTTAATGCCAAGGAGCCAAGGTGGTGGCTTCTTAACGCGTCAGTGCCAAAGACCTCAAGCCTGATTCGAGCGAAGGCGGGGCAGACGCACAGAAAAAGGTCCGCCGTCTCATCCTCTTCTTCACAAACTGGGCAGAGTGCACTGTCTGAGATGCCCACCTTTTCCATGGGCTTTACCCACAGAAAGTGGCCCGTCATCAGTCCAATCAGCTGACTATAGTCCGTTCGGCTTAATGACAGAAGGCACTGCGACAGTCGGTTGGACATGGCAGGTAACATCAGCTTACTTCATCTGTGGCCTCTCCCAGCCTGTCAAGCTCGCTTGTGGGTTAAAGTTTGCTAACCGTAGCTTTGGTTGCTGTAGAAGAGAGTGGCAGAACGAGGTCCGGGCCAAAAAAGTTGGCCTCAGAGCCCATCCGAGCTAAGGAGTCAATAGGCTCGTTACCCACGATACCCATGTGTCGCGGGACACATGTAGGACTATTATGTCTACCGTCGTAGTTCAGTCTGGATTTACAGCACTCGACTACACTTGAAGTGGTTGAAGAACTATCTAAGGCCATGAGTACGAATTTGCTGTCGCTGCAGACATATACAGACCTGTCTTTTTGTCTGTTTTCCATAACAAAGATCATTGCTTCTTGAACAGCATACACCTCCGCCTGAAACACAGATGCATGCATTTCAATCCAAGATCGAAGTGCAGTTTTGCTCCGCGGGAATCCATGCAGACCCCACAACCGGAGCCGTGCTCGGTCCTGGAGCCATCCGTGAAAATGTGAAAACAGTATTTGCCGGGCTCATTTTCAGAGTTTGGCCACAATTGAGCCTCTGGCAGCACAACACTGTATCTCTTGTCAAGTCCTACTCTTGATGGCTTGGAGAGAATCGTTGTATCAAAGTCCATGCCTTCCCTGTTAGCCAATGCCGGACAGAGGCCTGTACCAATTCCCATAGTGTTTCAGCCTGCAGATGACCTTCAAGGCCTCTCCTTGGATGGGCACATCAAGTCGTGCTAGACCAACCAGAGCATCTAATGCCGGGCTTGAAGTAATCGTAAAAGCTCCAGTGCAACAGATGGCCACAGTATGTTGGAGCTTTGATAAGGTCCTCCTGACTCCCACGAGAGAGAGTTTATTCATCCAGACCATTGATGCATAGATGACAGTACGTCTTATCATAGCCGTGTAGATCCTTAGGATCTTGCTAGAAGAAATACCCCACGTTTTCCCAAAGGCACCCTTGCATCGTCAGAAAGCTGCCAGTGCTTTGGATGTCTTTGTTTCAACGTGTGACTTCCAAAGAAGCTTACTAACGGAGACTACTCCAAGATTACTTTACAAAGAGCAGACTATTTGCTTTCCGATCAGAAGAGTTGCATCCCGATCGCTGGTAAAGTTGTCTTTTCAAGAAGAAATTCTCCCATGACACTTAATTTCTATTCACAGGCAGAGCAACTTACGACGGTATGTAAAATGGTTAGTTCAGCCTAATTTTTGTACAGTTTCGCCTAATACTTTATCTTTCATAATTTCACACACATTTGCGGGTATATGAACAGCCAATATCCAAATTTATAATTAGTTTCTCACCATTACTTGGCGCTATAAAATTCGGCTTTTGTTGTTATTATTCCGATACTTCAAGGCCATAAATTTTTATGTTTTCACAAACTGCAAGTTAATTGTAATGTTTTTGAGCAAAGTTGTATTTTTAGATATAAAAAAGTGAAGGCAATAAATATCGGGAATGTAATGGAAGTTTTCAAGTTAAAATTTTACAACAGACAAACTGCCATGTGAACTAAAATTTTTGAAATTTTCTCAGCTTAGGTTCATTGCACTTAAGATCCATAGTTCGTCATGCTTATATAAATTAAGTAATTTTTAACTAAAAACTTAAAATGAAACTTTGTTTGCAGTCAATAATTCCACAGTCCTAATTACTTAATCGGACAGCAACAAATAAAGTTGTAAAATTAGATAAAAGTGGGAAATAATAGTTGTATTTTAAGCTTTAATTTACGATTAATTCAAATTTAATTAAAACTAAAATAAAAAAAAAATATAATTTTCAGAGCTATTCTTCTGTGTTCTGAATGGAATCGACAAATGATGGCCACAGAGAGACCAATTTGTTTAAGTGATATCTCAGACTACAGTGACCAGTTAAAAGTCTTAAGTCTACTCTGCTAAGAGGAAATATAATAAGTTAGGTTGAAGCGGTTGCCCACTGCGGGATACACTCAGGCACATAGCGCATTGTGACGGCGCGAGGGAAATTGTTCTTACCACTCCTAAAACCAGTGTGTGCTCCTAAAACATTGTGAAAGATCCCTGATATGCACAGTACTGAGATCCTCCAATTCATTAAAGAATTGCCTAACTAAAATGGTAAATCTGCGTCTTGATAGAGCAGCACAAGGCACATGAGGTGCGAGATCGTCTCTTCTTCATCTAGACAGCTTCTGCAGAAGTCATGTGCCTGAACGCTTATCATCTGGGCGTGTCTGCCTATTGGACAGAGCCCGGTTATAACTGAAATCAGTGTGCAAAGATAGGCTTATTTTGACTTAGCAGCAGAGTCTCTGTATAGCATCGAGAGTTGGTCACAATTGTCGGGCGGTTCTACAGGTGGTTTCATTACGCCATCTTTCAATCGCTGCTCTTATAATTTACTCAAAGATAGTAAATAGCTTATATGTCTGTGTACTTATCGGTCGATTTGGTGCTGAGTCTCGCTAGTTCCTCGGCTCTGAAGTTACTGCCAATGTCACAATGGCCAGGTACCCCAGGTTACCTTTAGGTGAAACGACTCAGTTAAGAGATGTGCGACACCCTGGAGGTTGTCGACTGATTTGTGCGGGTTTTTTTCGCTGCCTGGTTATCAGTGGAAATGTAGATATCATCTTCAGGTACAGCATCACACGGTACCAGTGCCAAGGCTTTTATTATTGCCATCAGTTCAGCTTGCAAGGCACTACAGTAATCGAGGAGCCGAAAACTGACGGAGATCCCAGGATGCTCTGAATATATACCTCCGCCCACCTTGTCCCCGAGCTTTGAGTTTAAAGTAGAGCTTTGAGAGAAAGTAGGTTATCAGAAACTCATCTGCTGGACGTTAGGAATTGTTTCGCTTGTCGCTGGGCAATAGAATTTCGCCAGTGTTCAATGCATTTCTTCTCCTCCCACTTTCTGAGAAATTCGTTAGTGTTGGCTTTTGTAAGCCCGCAGAAAGACTGAGGAATACAAGAATAATTATTGGGTTGGGGAATAAGTTCATAGCGTTTTTAGATTTTCTTTTATTTTACAAAGATTTGCTTGCTGTTCGGCAAAGAGGAGGTTTTTATTCGATAGACTATGTTAATTGCATTATTGAGTTATTTAATTTGTTTTAGTTTTGAGGCTGAGAAATGGAATACCCAGGAAGCAAAAATCAACATTTTCGACACCTGCTCTACTTTACTTTTCATCGAGGTCAAAAAGCGATCGAAGCAGCCCGAGACATTTGCGACGTGTATGGAGAAGGTGTCATAGGCGCGTCTACAGCACGGAAATGGATTGCAAAGTTGAAGGAGAGCGACTTTGACGTCGATGACACGTCCCGCAGCGGAAAGCTTTCTGAATTCGATGAAGAACGTCTCAAATCCATTTTGAAGGAGAACGGACGTCACTATGGACCATTATGGTGTTTTCCAAGCGGAGGTAGCCGCGATTAAGGAAGCAGTGAATGGATTGCTTACTTTTATATTTACTGTAAAGGACGTAATTATCTACTCCGACAGCCAAGCGGCAATTATGGTATTGGGCTCGTTGTTTGTGTGTTTAAAAGCCTAACTTCTCGCTCGATAGCTACCGAATTCTTCGATATTAAGCTCATTTGCGTTCCCGGTTTCAGCGGCATATAGGGAAAATGGGTTGATGAGCTGGCTAGGCAGGGAAGCCTAGGTAGGTAGGGTGGCTGTCGTAACGACACACTTAGACCTTTCGCAGGTCCATTGTGATATCACTGAAGCTTATCCTTACCCTATGGGTTCTTTTTAAAACCAACCATTCGTTAGTTTTAGATGCTCTATGCCCGCTACATCAGTTAGAAATGCCGTATCAAGAGTACAGAGCCTCCTCATAGCTAGGCTTTCACACTCACATAAAAGGTGTCTGACTTCGTCTTCTTCTGTATTACGACCGCATCTACAGAAATCGAAGTACGAGCGTCCTAACCTTCTAGCATGGCTGCCTATTAAACAATGACCAGTTAATACACCTATCATATTTCTTATAGCTTCGCTGTCTGCTTAGTTCGCATGTTGTGAGGTTTTGCCAAAATGTATTTGCCTTGTTGATGGTTTCCCTATCTATAAGTAGGTTACAAGTGGCTATAGGCATAGGTATCAGCGTCTTATCCACTTGGAGATCAAGCGTTATACCAATTCTATCCAGTTCATGTGCCTTGCAGTTCCCTGCTATATTCCTGTGGCCTGTCACCCAAATAAGGTTTACTTTGTAGTATTTTGATACGTAATTTGAAATTTTAAAATATTCTTTGACTGTTTTTGACGAGTGTGTTTTAGACTCAAGCGATTTTATTGCCGCTTGACTGTCCGAGTATATGAATACTTTATTTGTGGGTAATATCGCTGTAAGTCCCTCTTTTATGGCAGTGACTTCCGCCTGAAATACACTGCAATGATCAGGTAAGCGAAATGATTGGCTAACTCCGAGCTTATCGAAGTAAGCCCCTCCACCTACTCTGTTGTCTATGTAGTTTTGAGCCATCTGTATATTCGTCATATTGTTTTCTCTAACAATAAGCCCGTTATCCTATTCCTTTTTGGAAGGAAATACTGTGACGAAGGATTTATTTAAGTATCCGTGGTCTTACAAAAATCTGTTGTACCAGGAATTTCCCCTGCATTCTTTAATTTTTCTAAAATTGAAGAGTGTCCTCTCTGTTTCGTTCTGAGTAGACCGATTTCACGTCAGCAAGTGCCATATGCTTTTGACTGCTCTCGGACAATTCTCAATTCGTTGTTTACCCACTTTAAATTTTAAGGATTAGTTATTGAATTCGCATATATTTTTGGTTATTTAAAAACAATTATTTTTCTGGCATTTTCGCTGCGTAAATCAGAAATCTTTCACTTGTTCAATTAAATTCGGATTTACGTAAATATTAAACGAAATTTCTTTACACCAAAGATGATTGCCTAATTGATTGCTCACCCGCGCGTTTATGGCAAATGAAAAGTGAATGGATAATTATGAAATAGAAATTCTATATGCCGGTGAGGCATCGTTGTATGTGTGGCTTTTTCAAACCCACACCTATTGAATAAAATGTTAGAAAGTGAAATTTCACTTTTTCGCATTTGAAGTAAATAAAAAATAAGAAACAAACAAATTTACACTCACCAATTTCTGTAGATATGTATCGAACAACTGCAAAGAGAGGAAAAATAAACAAAAGTAAAAATTAGTCATTTGTCTGTCATCTATTGTTTCGTTTCCAAATTTCAAATGAATGGTTGGTGATTGAAATTTAGTGTTTTGCCTGCTTTGTAGTAGGCAGGAGGCAGGCATTCACGCAGCCCGTTAAGCTGCACTTTGGCGTTTTCACACTTGCTTAGAAATACATATGAGCATGCACAAACACATGCACGAGGGTAGCCTTTTATATTTTGCGGCCAATAATGGAAATGAAAACACAGTAAAAGAATAAGGAAAATTGTTTAATGTTTTTCAAAATATTCTCCTTTGAAGGAAATACACTTCTGATTTGTTTGAAGTAACTTTTGCAAGTCAGAAAGGGATGCCTCCAAAACGACCTGTTTAAAGGTTTCAGAAGCTTCTTCAGGCGTTGAGAAACGCTGAACTCGCATTTCATATTTGTTGGTTTTATTTATTTATTTTTAGTTATTTTTTTATATCAGTAGTGCAGGGTAAGACATAGCGCAGCGAATAAAGATCCAGCGGCTACGTTGGCTCGGTCACGTCGTCCGAACGGATACAAACGCTCCAGATCTGAAAGTATTCGATGCGGTACCAGCTGGTGGTAGCAGAGGAATGGGAAGGCCTTTTCTGTGCTGGAAAGATCAGGTAGAGAAGGACTTGGCTCCACTTGGTTTGTCCAAATGGCGCGCTTTTTTAAACTCGGCCAAAAGCGCGTAAGCGGTTATCACGCCAATTAAGAAGAAGAAGAAGTATAGAGTAAGAGAGAAGTCTTTAGGCACCAGATCATTACTGTAAGACGGATGACCTATTCATTTGACCTCTTGAGTGCTCAAAAGTTATTTTATTTGCGCCATACGTGAGAGCTCGCTTTGTCCTGGTGAAAAATGATTCGTCTTCGGCGGTTGGTTTTCCTTGATTCTTTTAAAATTTATGGCAAACAAATGGTTGTGTACCAGTCGGACTCAGAACTTCACTGCTTTAAGTTACTCTAGTGTTGCAGTTGCGGCATGACCAGATTTTTTGAAAAAAAGCAAGCGAAAATTTGCTTTGAGCTGCTTCATCCGCAAACAACTTTGGTTGGATTCAGCTTCTCTTAGAAAACCTATACTGTCGATTGGTTTTTTGTTTCCAGCTCATACTTATATGAATGGATCCAAGATTCGCCACCAGTTACAATGTCATAGATGTACTTTGAGCCACCGCAACTGAATTTCTTCAACATTTCTGTAGACCTCGTCTGGGAGCACTCTTATAGTTAATTTCTGTTTTTTCTGGCTCATGTGCAGAGATCCAAGATTGGTTGCTTCTATCGATACTATAGACGAGCTTTGAACCACCAGGGCTTAATTTCTTTACACCAATCGATACGAGTCCCTTTTTTTGGTCATTTATAAAATTATGCGGCATGCAACGCGAACAAATCTTCTTGACGAACAAGTGTTATGGAATATTGAATGTATGCTGGTCCAGCTAACTCCCATGGATGTCGCTATCTCGCGGTTTATCACATGACGAACTTGCGTTGTCAAATGACACACAGCATCGATTATTTCTGGGACATTTACTATTTTTGGACGGCCTCCACGAAATTCATCCAGCACGTATCGACGTTAGAACTTGCTGTACCAGCGCTTCACAGTGGCTAAGTGTGGTGCTTCAAAGCCAAAAGTCGAAGTCAGTTACTCAAGGCACTTCTGTCTCCATAATCCACGTTGAAAATCGTAATAAATCACCACGCGAAAATTTTCACGAGTCAATTTCATCTTCTGGGCGAGATGAATTTTTCAACTCTCTTAAGTTGAAGATAAGAACAAATAAAACTCGTTGGTGAAGACATTCTTTGTAAGTTTATGCTAAAAAATAACAAACTTATCGAAAAAATAATCGCACCACAGCTCATCAGACGTAGTCTTCCGAAGTCGGTAAATATAAAAGGCAACCCTCGTATGTATACTTATGGGAAAAATTAGTGCCAGTAAGACTAAGAGTTAAGGCAAGTGCCATAATGTTGAGTATTTGTATGTATATGTAATATAGTAAAAGTCTATGGTTGTAAATATTAGGCACTTTTTTTTCGTTTTCTTTTTTACTTTTGAGGCGCCCAAAAATAATTTGCACGAAAACATCAACGCCCTGTCGGCAGTGGCGATAATTGCGATTAGGGAGTGTGGCGCAGAAATGTGCTGTCACAACTGCTGTATTTGTGTGTGTGATGCATATGATTTTGCTATGTTTCCATATAAGGTGTAGCCCAAGATGTGTGTTGAGGCAGCAGGAATTTTTATTTCTCAAAATTTTCGCCCCTCTGTGAGGTTCATTTATTTATTATATTTGCGGATTTATTTATGTATGCACATACAATATTTGTGGAAGTTGGCGTGCAGAGCTTTTGCTGCACAATCAGTCGGTCTCGCTGTATCTCTGCAATGTAGCAAATTGCAACCAACCCACTAAATGTCAGAAAGCAAAATGTCGCCACAATGTCGGTTGTGACAGGCGAGAAGACATGTAGGCATATGAGTTAATTTATGCAGATACATAAAGGGTGTTTTTTTCAAGAGCTTGCGAGCTTAAAATGATAAAAGGAAACAGAAATTTTGTTGGAATGAATGTTTTTTGTTTCGTTATAATCTGGTGAATAATTTGACGGCGTATATTTTTTGAAAATGATATGAATAGGATATCCCAAGTTGGAAAAGAAAGCAATATTTCACGAGGTGTTGCAGGAATTTTTCGCTTCATGCAGATACGAACGATAATGGCAGCTGTTTATGTGACTTCGCGACGTTCTCATCATGGCAAAAAACAACAACAAATAAATTCTCATATTCAAGCTGCTCAAAACAAAAGCAAAAATTATATGACTGAATGTGAATGCCGAAAAAACTAAGTTTATGCTTCGCTCAGCACGTAATATGGATGCCAACAATTTAGCCATAGATGATTTTGTTTTTGAAAGTGTAAATGAATTCAAATACTTAGGATTCGTTCTATCAGCGAGTAAAGACACATCAATTGCAATAGATGAAAGAATTAAAACTGCTAATAAGACGTACTATGCAAAATTGTGCAGATCAAAGGTTTTATCACGAATGCAGAAAATCAAGATGTATACAACTTTGAGAAGTCCGGTTCCTACTGGGCACTGAAAGCTAATGATATAAACCAGCTATTGCGATTTGAAAGATCAATAATGAGAAAAATCTGAAATGGAATTGAAAACCTTATTGGTGATGAGAATGTAATACGTTTTATTAAAGCGCAGCGGATTGGCCACATTAAAAGAATGCCCACGAAAGAATCCAAAAAAGAGTGTTTACTTTGCGTTCAATTGGATGAAGAAAGAGAGGCCGACCAAGAAAGAGATGGCTTGATGACGTAGAAACAGACTTAAAAGCGGTGAACGGTCGTAATTGGAGAAATGAGGCAAGAGAGACTCTGAATTGGAGGAGGATTGTTGATGAAGCTATGGTTCACCACAGACTGTGAAGCTAAGAGAGAAAGAGAGAGGGAGAGATATCCGGCATATGTTTGCCGCTTCCACAAGTTATTGTATGGTCCAATAGATCTGAATGATAAATTTAAATGAATCTAATTAGCAAAAATGCGACACAAGCGAAAGTAACTTGGCCTTCATTCTTGCCCGAGCTTTATTTTATAGGCACGTCAGCCCAGATCCTTATGTAAAATTTTTCACGTAGTCAATTGGCAAAGGCCAACAAGTTGAGAATGCGAACAAGACGACAAATCGACATTTCGGCTTCTTCTTCAACACTTCGCTCTATGAACTTCGCGAAGATATAATTATTTCAAAGTAAATTACTACAGAGCAAAAGTACAGATACGTTTTTCTCAAAGTAAATTTCCACAATTCGAAAACGTTGTTCTGGCGTTCAAGGATGCATGATGACTTGTCAAACCTCACTGAAGTGGTTAGGGTTAGTCAGATGCCGAAAAAAATTATGATTTTCAATAATTTTTTTTTGCTAGTCTATTACTTTATTTTGCAAAAATAAAAACATAGCATTAATACATCAGGTTTCAACTTGACTTTAGCAAAATTTCAAAAAAAAAAAATTAATAATTGTAAGAGTTATCGCTGTTTGTGTGGAGCCCGTTTCTCCAGAAGTCCCTTGCGGTGATCATCGCAAGTCCCTGGAGATTCATCTAAAATCAATCGGACAGGAGAGATTAGTTTTACTAATAGATAAACTTTTGCTAGAACCAAGCATTTTTGGTTTCAAAATTTTCAATATGGGGGCGTCAGGAAATATTTTTCAGATTTTCGAGAAAAAAACCGACAGTTAATTAAAAAAAAAAAAAAATCGAAATTTTGAAAACAAAAAAAACCCTCGATCAGGCACGAATTTTTTATGGTTTCCAGAAGCAGTACAAATTTTATTGAAATCTCCCAAGCGGTTTTTAAGTTACAGTGATCACCAGTTCAAAAAACATAGTTTTGAGAAGAAAGCATTTAAAGCTTTGCTATCAATTGTTGAATAACTCGAAAAGTGTTTGTCGGATTCACTTTAAATTTTCCCACAATATTTTGTAGATTCTATACTTTACTTTTCTCTCGTCCACTACATCAACAGCACTGAACGGCTGTAGACCGTTTTTCTCTTCCCTAAATCCTTTCACAGGTAGTAGTCCACATTATGGTATCAAAACGGCACGTAAGTGCTACTTGAAGTGTACCTGGGGTACTCTTGCCATCTTACCTACCTGCCTACCATACTTTAAGAAAATGCAAAAAAAACTCAAATTTTTTGAAAATTCTGACTACCCCTACCCCCTGAACAGAAACGTCAACGCAGTTTGCTGCTATCATCTGCCTAACCATAGTTTTCAATATCGATAGTTCTAATGCACCGACAAAAAAAGAAAACACCCCATAACACGTGGGGGAGAAACAGCCCTTAGAGCATTTTTTGTTTGGCTTTTAGTCGCACACTGCGAACTAGAGCCGCTTCCCAAAATTGTGCTAAAATGTTTAAAAGGCCTAAATTTCTAGGGTTACAAGAATAGGCCTTACACAATAGATCAACTCTGGTCGCAGTGCGCAATGACCTTCTAATAATAATAATAATAATTCAAAAGTAATATTTCTTTATATTATTTCTGCTTTGTTTGAACAAAAAGTAATAATGCAAGTGCCCGAAATAAACCCTGCTGCAATATTTGTCATATGCAAATTTTTTATAATTTTGTTAAACCTAAGTAAGTGATTTTTACGTTGAGCTAATGAATACTCCAACTTAAAAATATGCAAAAAATTAAAAAAACAAAAATAATAGATGAAAAACAGCATTATCAAAAAGAGACAGTACAACAGCGCATTTACCATATAAATGACAATTTAAATAATACAAAAATGTTACCTACAGCAAGGACACGCCACTTGCAAATGTGTAAAAATAAATTAAATCTAAACTCGTTTTTTATTTTCATTTTAAATTTGTGCATGCAGTGGATGTGTAGGTATTCACCGACTGCTGTGCTTGATATATATTTGCACCTACGAGTGTGCCGATATTTCTGCACTGCATTCATATCGATACACGTTTGCTTTGTCAAAAAGTAAATAAGATAAAAATAAAAATAAAATAAAAAACATTGCACCCAATTTGTTTTGTTTACTTCGGCATTGTATGGGGGAGCGCCAACGCTGGCATTTGCCAACAAGGCTGATTTGACATTTCACTCAAATAACAAACAGCAGGCGACCTAAATTGCGGTATACTTTTTTTGTTGTTGACTTTGTTAATTCATTGCTGGTAAGCAACTTGCAACAATGAAAATATCATGACAAAAGAGCACTGCTTCAATGGAATAACATTTTAATTGGCATTTAAATTTCAAATTCGTTCACTTGGTGGGCAAGAAAAAAATTGAAATCTTGTAGTAAATGCATCAAATAAGTCCATGGGCCTTCGTTTAAGGGGAAAAACTAGATAATAAGCACCTGCTAGACAGCTGCAAGGAAAAACTATACTAAAAACTACTAAACTTACATACCTGCCTTATTCCTTTGCCTGCAGGACATATTTCATCAACGCTTCATATTGCTTTGATGTTTCACAGTAATCTGATGGTGATCTTCAAAGTTAATTTGCTTATCCTCAAAATTAATACTTTCAAGGTGCCTTGATATACGAGCAGAGGCGACTTTGATGATGATTGTGTGTTGTTATGCTCTGAAACTCATACTGCGTATTGGATTCTAGCTTCGATGCTGCACTTCTATGCAAGATTGATAACCTTTTTCCTTTCCTTGAGGAAAGATCTATAATTGTTTTCAGGCAAACGTGTAACTGCTTTGGGAGCATCAAGGCTCGTATATGAAGAAAATTCAGGGAGGCATACTTATAACTATTTTTCGGCGGTTGGACTAGTAAAATTAATGGGAAACTGGTCTGCCAATTGTGGAAGCACAGCCCCATTGATGGCGATGAATAAACTTATTGATTATATGAATCATTTTATGTTGTGTTTTGAAGAGATTTTATCAAGGAGGGCCGCTGCCCTTGCCGAATGAGTTGGTGCGTGACTACCATTCGGTAGTGCCTGGGTTCGAAACCCAGTATATGTATAAAACACTAAATAATAGAAACAATTTTTTTCTAATAGCGGTCACCCCTCAGTGGGCAATGGCAGGCCGCCGAGCGTATTTCTGCCATGAAAAAGTTTCTCATAAAAAACCATCTACAATTCAAAGGTGGCATAAAACTGTAGGTCACTCTATTTTTATGAAATCAAGGCACACACCACAACTAGGATGATGAACTCAGCCAAACACACAAAAAAGGATGTAAGCACCGATTAGTTGAGCGTAAAATTAATCATCCAATTTTGTTGTTGAATAACTTTTTTACTCCATAACAAAATGATTTCGAGTGATGGCCACGAAGTAATTTATACTCCCAATACAGAAATGGCCCAGTAACCTCCAGTTACTTGAAAGAGCGAGCGATAAAAAATCACGTTGAGGTTGCTCTGTCCAACTAGTTCACCAACTATACAATTCCCCGCAATTTATCGTTATAATCTCTTGCCCAAAGAAGCTTGAAGAAACAGTCAAAAGTGATCATAATAACTGACTAGCTTGGATTCCCTCTCTGACCATTTAATTACCGCCGTAGCCGAATGGGTGAAACACCAAAATAAAGAAAAACATTTTTCTAATACCGGTCGCCCCTCGGCAGGCAAAGGTAAACCTCCGAGTGTAGCCATGAAAGGGAGCCTCATGAAAACCATTTTCTGTTCGGAGTTGGCTTACAACTGTAGGTCTCTCTATTTGAGGAAGAAAATCGAGAGGCACGCCACAAATAGAAGGAGCAGCTGGGCCAAACACCCAAAAAGGTTGTACGCGCCAATTATTCTTGCCGCCTGGCTACCAGAAAACAGGCTGCCGCAGTAGGCGAAAGGGTTTGCGCGTGGCTATCATTCGGAGTACGTAGGTTTGAATTTTCGTGCACGAAACAGAAAAAGTGGAAAAAGTTTTTTCTAATAGCGGTCACCCCTCGGCAGACAATGGCAAGCCCTCGAGTGTAAATATTTTTGCCATGAGAAAGCTCCTCACAAAAAATATCTGTCGTTTGGAGCCGGTTTAAAACTGTATTTATTTATTTTTACCAGATAACATTTTTACTGCCCAATTTCGAATTATTTGTGAAGGTAGAAAATTGTTACGACTTTATTTTTAGTGCTAAATCAAGCTTCAAGCTTTTGCTGTTAATAATTAAAAACTTAAATTTAGCCATAAAACGTGCACTTTATGCATTTATAATTGGGAAATAAGTTACTGCGTTCAGTTCGCGGCGAATTTAAATTTTTTAAGCAGTCGCAGTGAAGTAAAAAATGTCTCAATTAATCCTGTTTGGCAACACAAAGCTTCTAAGGTGTTGCACAGAATTTCTAAATGACTCCAATAAATTTCAATTAGCTGGTTGCAATGTCAAGTTTCTAAAAATGTATAAGGAAACATAAATCAACCATGCATGGCAACAAAACAAAACAGAACAAAAAAATAAAAAATAAATAAAATAAAATAAAAAATAAAATAAAAATAAAAATCAAGCCCATTAAATATTTGAAGCGTTTAATGAGAATTATTACTTTTCGCAACCAGTTTGGCAAATGCATTTACGAAAACATGTTTTTAAAAATCTTTCAGAAAAGTTAGTTTCGTCAGTTACTCACATTTAGAAGTTAGCAACCACAAAGTTTGCGTGATGACTCAGGCATATAATTAAAATAATAAAAACCAAAAGATAAAAAATAAAGAATTGCTTAAAATGAAATGAATGCATATACGTAAATACGTGTATGAGCGTATAAATAAAAGCTTAAGTCAAAAAAAAAGAACATTGAAAATTAAAAAAAAAAATTAAAGTTTTGTACAAAATAAAAAATCAGCAAAACTCATTTTGCGGTTTCGAATAATAAAACACCGCCATTCACAATCGCTCGAACTTCAGTTCTGTGCTAAATTTCAGTTATTGAATTCTTTTGTGTGCCAAAAGTTAGCAAAACCTTCCGAATTGCGGGTAAGTAGCAATAATTACTTTTGCTTATGTCATGCAATGGCCGATAAAGCAAATTAATGAACGCGAAATTATGAATAATCTGATTACCAATCAACATGTTTTCTGTTTTTGTAATACAAATATGAATAAGAAGGCCTTTTCTCGTGCAGTAAAATCTTGATTATGCGGATGTCAGGGCCAAGCCAGATAATCCGAAATCCAGTTGGACGTTTGTATATGAGTTCCAAACAAATTATAACGTTTTTAAATTTTAAAATTTGTCTTTGTTGTAACACAAATGAGTGCAAATAAGAAATATATAGTGTATAGGAAGCAATATGGACGTATACTAGGGTGGAGTGAACAAATTTGTGTGGACATGTGCCACGGCATACCAGCAGAAACTGCCTTCCATCTATGAAATGTACGAAAGTCGAAAAATTATTCTTCTCGAGGCTTATAAGGGGTTTTCCAATAACAGGTGCTACTGGTGAATGGATTGCGCTATCGAGAAATGATTAAGATTTTTTATGGCTGGATTTGGATGGTATTGATCTGGGCAATGTTTATTTTCAAAAAGACGTCGCTACGTGCCACACAAGAAACGAAACCATTGATCTTTTACGGGAAAAGTTTCGGACCGTGTTATCTCTCGAAGAGGGATTCACAATTGGCCTTCGAGGTTTGTGATTTAAAACCTTGTGACTTTTTTCTTTGGGGCCATATGAAAGAGAAGGTCTACGCCAACAGCACAGAGTCGATTCAAGACCTCAAAGATGGAATTCGTGAGGTTATCGAGGACATAGGGCTGGCACTTTGCAATTCGGTTATGGAAAATTGCATGAAAAGGATATTGTCCTGTAAGCGTGGACGTGGGGGTCATTTGCCTGATATTATTTTCCACTATTAACGGCATACCTTCCGCTTTATAATGAAATAAACGTTCGATCATTTATATTAAAAAAATTTGAAAATCAAAATAACATCGCCTATTGGAAAAGCCTTTAGTTTGAGATATTCGTAGGGAGAGTGATCTAAAAAATGGTTGTCCCCTAAAAATTCATATTCTTTGAGATTTTATAGTAAGTTTTTGTTTGTTTGTCCCCTAAAAAGTTATATTCTTTGAGACTCTTAGTAAGTTTTTGGTTGTTTCATATTCAAAATTCATATTCTTTGCGATTTTATAGCAAATTTTTGATTGTTTGACCCATAAAAATTCATATTCTTTGCGATTTTATAGCAAAATTTTATTTGTGTGCCCCATAAAAATTCACATCCTTTGCCATTTTATAGTAAATGTTTGTTTGTCCTATAAAAATTCACATCCTTTGCAATTTTATAGTAGATTTTTGTTTGTTTGTCCCATATAAATTCATATTCCAAAAAATTGATATAATATTATTTGAGATTTTTTAGTAAATTTTTGTTAGTTTGTCTCATAAAAATTCATATTCTTTCTGATTTTTTAGTAAATTTTTGTTTGTTTGTCCCATAGAAATGCATATTCTTTGCGATTTTATAGTAAATTTTTGTTTGTTTGTCCCATAAAAATTCATATTCTTTGAGATTTTATAGTACATTTTTGTTCGTTTGCCCCATAAAAATTGATATTCTTTAAGATTTTATAGTAAACTTTTGTTTCTCCCTTAAAACTTCATATTCTTTACGATTTTATAGTAACTTTTTATTTGTTTGTCCCATAAAAGTTCATACACTTTAAGATTTTATAGTAAAGTTTTATTTGTTCGTCCCATAAAAATGAAAATTCTTTGAGATTTTATAGTAAATTTTTGTTTGAATGTCCTATAAAATTTCGTATTCTTTGCGATTTTATAGTAAATTTTTGTTGGTTTGTCCCATAAAAATTCATACTCTTTGAAAATTTTTAATAAATTTTAATGTGTCCCCTAAAAATTTATATTCTTTGAGATTTTTTAGAAGATTTTGTTTGTTTCATATTCAAAATTCATATTCCTTGAGATTTTATAGTACATTTTTGTTTGTTTGCCCTATAAAAATTCATATTCTTTGAGATTTTATAAAAAATTTGTTTTTGTTTGCCCCATAGAAATGCAAATTTTTTGAGATTTCATAGCCGATTTGCGTTTGTTTGTCCCATAAAAATTCATATTATTTGCGATTTTATAGTAAATTTTTGTTTGTTTGTCCTATAAAAATTCACATCGTTTGCCGTTTTATAGTAAATTTTTGTTTGTTTGTCCTATAAAAATTCACATCCATTACCATTTTATAGTAAATTTTTATTTGTTTGTCCCACAAAAATGCAAATTTTTTGAGATTTCATAGCCGATTTGCGTTTGTTTGTCCCATAAAAACTCATATTCTTTGCGATTTTATAGAACATTTTTATTTGTTTGGCCCATAGAAATGCAAATTCTTTGCGATTTTATAGCCGATTTGTATTTGTTTGTCCCATATAAATTCATATTCCATAAAAATTGATATTAATTGAGATTTTATAGTAAATATTTCTTTGTTTGTCCTATAAAAAATCATAATGCATAAAAACTCATATTCTTTACGATTTTATAGTAAATTTTTGTTTGTTTGTCCCATAAAAATTCATATTCTTTGCGATTTTATAGCCGATTTGTGTTTGTTTGTCCCATAAAAACTCATATTCTTTGCGATTTTATAGAGTTTGCGATTTTTTTTTATTTGTTTGTCCCATAAAAATGATAATTCTTTGAAATTTTATGGCCGATTTGCGTTTGTTTGTCCCATAAAAATTCATATTCTTTGCGATTTTATAGTAAATTTTTATTTGTTTGTCCCATAAAAATGCAAATTCTTTGAGATTTTATAGTAAATTTCTATTTGTTTGAGATTTTATAGTCAATTGAACCATTTTTTTTACAAAATATGCAGTCTTAATGGTACACCCTATTGTAAACATAATGCCAATTGTCTCACAGCTAAAGCGCTGAACAATATTGATATTGTTAAATTATTGTGTTTAGATATCGCATTAATTGTCTCTTAAAAAACTGGTTTACTTATTTTTTTGGGCTCTTTTTAAAACTTTATTGACTTATTTATTATTTCTTTGTTTTCGAAAATGTCTCATTTCATTGGCCACATCCATAATTTTACCTTGACTAGCCATCAAGGTTCATCTTCGAATCAAGAATAGAGTATTGAAAAAGCACCAGCCAGTATGAAAAATTTCCATGCATTTTTCTATTTTCTATTTCTATTTCTCCTTTTGCCCATCACCTTTTTTACGCATTTATTTTCGCCATGCACTTTGCAGTTTTTCAACGTCACAACTTCTCCACCGTTTTTGCTGACACTTCCCCAGAAGTAGACAATACATATATACATACATACATACATATATGTACATACACATACAAGCCAATCTATTGAGAAAAAGTTAATGACTAATTGAACGACGATTAAGTGAGAGCGAATAGTTTACAAATGTTTTTAGATGACCTCGTCACAAAAGCGGGTCAAACACAGATAAGCTGACACGTTTATGACTCGACTTTCATAAGTGCATAAATATGTGTGTATGTATGTACATGTAAACATCATGTGGGTACACTAATCGGTATGACACGCAGCACGTGCAGTGCAAAAAATATATACATACAGACAGACAAGTTATTATTTTCGATTTGGGATAAACTTTTGAACGCTTGAAATTAGTAAAAAGAAAACTGCGTGGCTTAGAAGTGAAAAGTTTTTATGTGACTGCGTTTTGCCAACATTGACGAGTAGAATTTTTTAACAAATTTGACTTTGCATTCCAGGCACACATTTCAATTAACTCGACTAAGAATGTGAGCGCAGCAATATTTGGAGACGACGCGTGAGTTTTTGCCACACGACCAATATGAGGCGAGAGCAATAATTACGCGATAAAAAACAAAAAATCACATACATAAACACGCCTGTGTCGATGGTGATTGGCTGTTAAAAGTCGGCAGTGAGAAGCGCACCTTCTCCAACAGTTGGTTCTGCGGCACGGGAAACGATTTGACATACAATTCGGAAATGGACTGTCACTTAAGCAGCATCTACCGAAAATTTATAAGGAATATTTTACGCTGTTACAACAACCACAATAAAAATAATTGATAAAGCGCACACATCAGTTGATTAACGTAATTTTGTGCTAGGCGCAAAATAATATCTCCAAGAAATGTCGTTGATGAAGTGAAATCAAAAGCGAAATCAATCCGAAAAATCCGTACGGGTGTCTGGGTGTTTACGCGATGTTATATGGAAAAAAAGCAATGAGCATCAAGAGCAAAGTTCTCATATATAAGACATTCGTAAGGTCAATTATGGCATACGGAATTGAAACTGGAGCAGATACAACTACAACAGAGCGAATAATATCCATCGTCGTAATGCAAACGCTGCGAGCAAAAGTTGGCTACACAACGACACGAGAAGATACGAGAGTTGTGCGAAATCACTGACGTAGTAAAATGGAGCCGCAAGAGAAGAAAAGAATGGAACCAGCATGTAAAGGGAATAGCAGACGATCGGTTTGCAAAGATTGTGATGAAAGGTCAACTTAAAACAGCACGACCTCCAGGAAGAGCAACAAAGCGTTGGCACGAGTGTTGTACGTCCAGGTTCGGATCCCAATGACGCTATAATTATATTTTTATATAGGTAGGTATAGTGGTTGTCGGTTGACACACTTAGGCCTGCTGTAGGCCTATTATGATACCACCAGGGCCTATTATGATACCACCATTCTACATTGCCCTCATTGAACTAGGTTAGGTTTTGTTGACCTGGCTGTCTGAAGCCATCACATAGACCTATTGATCCTTAGTGTTACCAGATGGAGTTAGACTCTTACGTTTCTTTGTAGTAGGATTCTTGTAATAAGCCTGCGTCTTTTGCGAATCTAAGTAAACTTTGGAGCTCTATCCCCGAGAGGTACTCATTGAACTAACCTGTGATTTAATATATCTAACAAGGCTTGTTATTTTTATATTGGCTACTTTTGCCAAGTTATTCAGGGAACTTTTTCCTAAAATATTGAACCTTTTTCTATCCAGAACCATGCACCCGCATTGAAAGTGTTCTATAGTCTCTTCTTCTTTGACGTTGTTACAGCTTCTGCAATAGTCGTTATAGGGCGCTCCCAGTCTACTGGCATACCTCCCAATCAGACAATGCCCTGTTAAGACCTCCGCCTACTTGATCATTTAGCTTGGAACCATAAGTATAGATGCTGATTCCGATTCTGTTGTCCATTACCCCATTGTCCCAATCTTCTCTCGTTGGGAAAGTTGTGGTAAAGGATGTGTTTAAATGCAACTCTACTGAGTTACAAGAGTCTGTCGTTTGATGTAGGAAGGTATAACATATTGTAATTCTTTTCGCTGAAAAAAAAAACAGGACCTAGTCCTACAATAAAGATGAAGAAGAAGAAGAATAACTGGTATCTTATACATATATGAGTACATGCCAAATTGTTGATACCGAAATAGACTCTGTCCAATCCACAAGAAAACCGATTCTGCCATTTGTGAGCCATATAACTCTCATCCCCAACGATAGTACAGTGTGAAAGACTTAAGGCCTTTAAATCAATTGATTGGGTTTTATCCGTGTGGCTTCGAGCATGACAAATCCATTCAAACATATTCACATTTTTTTCTACTTTTTTTTTTAATTTTTTTTATTAATTCAATAAAATCTATTCCACGTCGACCTTAAATCCACCTTTGATAGAACGAAAGTGAGCTGCCTGTATGCAGTCGTTTTCAGTTTTTATATTCATCTTATGGCTCTTCAGAATTTTGTTCAGCACGACCATCAGCTTCTCCAAAGCCGCTCGAAACCAAAAGAGGTTCCGCACAACTCGACTCATTTTATTTTGTATATTTGAAAATTTAACATACTTAACATCAATAACATATAATATTTTTACATATAAGAATGTTTTACATATTTAAAATATCTACAGAGGTCCAAAACTATAATGAACTATTTGAGTTTCATGGGCACAAACTGACTAATAAAACCCACACAATTCACAACAATGCAGTTGGGCGTTGCTGTTAGTTAATATTTTAATCAAAAAGCAAATATAAAATATGTACTTACAGCTTGGCCTACCCAAAAGATAAGCAATGCCTCAGTTCTTTTGTTGAGCTATTGAACATTTGAACATTTCAACACTAACGACTTTCAACTCAGCGCAGAGTAGACATGCGACGCATGAATAATGAGACGCAGCGGAGTTAAGCTCGGTATCGGTGCACTAATAAAGTATAGATAGTGATGGGCACACACATCAACTACAACAATAAAAAAAATATTGAGTTTCACCGTATTTTAAATTATGGGTATATACACCAGGCATTTTGGCTCCCTTTGTTGTCCAGATTTGATCCCCATTGATTAATTTTATCATCGTGTAGGCGATTTTGATCGATTAGAAAAAAGCGTGGATGCACCTCATTTCTTTTCTCGAACTAGCTTACAATTAGTGATAACGGCAAGCAAAGCAAGCTTCTTTGGTCTGTTAATCTAAATTTATCGATTTTTTTTATTCTCTTACTTAGGAACTGCTTTACTCTATTAGTATTATTCTGAAAAAATTGCAAGCCACTATGTGATAGACTCAAGTCTCATCCATAGTGAAGAATTGGCACACAAAATCCATTTTATCCTTTCGAAAACGCGCTAAATGCTGTTGGGAAAGACGCATTCGAATGTGTTTTTCTTTCATTGTTAGCAAATGTGGCACCTATTGAGCACAAAGCTTTCTGAAACCCTGAAACTGAATACTTCAGTTGAATTTTTGCTTGCTCTTCCCAATGAGATGCCTAGGACTTCTACTAATTCACTTTCAGTCTCTCGACGATTTTCCAATACGATTTTCTGTATTTTTTTTACAATTTCTGGTCCTTGACGTGGATCGTCTTCAAGGTTTGTACGGCCACGTTTATGGGGTTACATACGTCCAGAATGGTAATCGATTTTTTTTAAGATTATTATTCTTTATAGTTTAGGCGTATCTCTGTGGAAGTCGATTGTAAAAATTTCCCATAGATAAAAAGTTATGGTAGAAAATGTAACTGCCCGACGTGAGCTTGATGCGCACAGTTAGCTGTCCTTCGTTTGACGCAGCTGGCCGTTAAACTCGTTTTCCTCGAAACGACTTTTTTCGGCACGGTCTACATGATAACTCATAGAGTTTTAAATATTTTTTGATGCGGCTTTTTTTTAATATTCGAAAGTGTTTTCTCTATAGCCGTTCGAGTCGGATTTTTAATATTTTTATTAAAAAATTTTATAAATATAATTCAAGTGCGACAATTATGACGCAAATTGTTTGAAATTTAAAAATCCGGCTCGACAGACTATAACTACAACTTTGTTTTACAAGAATTTCTTACTTTTTACAGATCCATCAACATTTTCAATGATCCGTGGAGCAACTTTTTTCATTGTACTTTGGGTTACGTGATTTTTTATATTCTAATTTTTGTAAAGAAAAATTAAAATAAATTTGTTTATAAAATTTAAGTACTAATGAAAAATGTATACAATTTTTTTATATTTATTTCTTTTGTTATCCCTTCTAGAAACAGTTTTTCTTTTAGCGCATTTTTGGCGCTGCTGGACGTATGTAACCCCTTAAATTCAGCAGCCCATCTTTTCAACTGCACTAATTAGAGAAAGGGGTGTAAAAGAGTGCTGTTCATTTACTAACTTTCTGCAAAAATTAGCCAAAAAATTATAAATGATGATAAATTACAAAGTAATTAAAAACATGAAATGAGCGGATGTGGAAAATTTCTCAATTTCTACTTGACTACTTCCTCAGTACGATATCTCCATCTCTCTGTAGCCACCACAGCGATTATATATGTATGCACACACACATACTACAGCATATAAATGGACCACAGTCAGCTAAGCAATCGTTGCACAGATTCGTAAATAAATTAATGTAATTTGAGTTGCTTTTCTTTACAAGAATAAATAAAAATAAATACAATGCCAGACATAAAAAGAATAAACAAAAAGAAAACAAAGCTTTGAAATGCATACCAACAACTCTGACGACAAGTAAACGCCATTGCGTTTCTGTGGAGAAATACAAACAAGCGCATCTGAATATCATTATTTTATTTTTTATGATATGCGCAGATAAAATTTCGCATCCATGCAGAACATGTCTGCAGCAACAAGTATTACAACCCAAAGAAAATTGTCATAAATTTTTGCAAACTAAGCCATGCTGAATTCCCTGTGCACTTGCTTGCGGTAGAGCGACGAGGGGAAGGAGGCGTCGTGGTCTGTAACATGCAAGAGCAGCCTAGTGAAAATTTGTAAAATTGTAACATGAGCTTCTTTAAATTAGTATAATTTTTTTTCTATAGCTCACATTGCAGTAATTCAGTAATTTCACTTGATGTGGGGAAATCGACTTGCGAAAAAGTAGTAGAATGTAAGCTGAAATGCAGCTACTTGCGTTGTGCGCATGGGCAGAACACGTTTTTCCTCCGCTAGCAGAAGAGATTCGGTATGAATGCGTGATAGTGTGTTTGTAAGCAACGCTTTATAATTGTGAGCGCGTGTGTGGCTTTTTAGCAAAGCGATTTCGCTGTGAGAAAGGAAAATATGTATGTTAGAAGATGCAAAGTTTTTTATTTGAATTTTTCTTTTGACATGAGGATGACTTTACTAGATTTGTTACTTTAAGTGTTGGAAAGACTTCCGATTGAAATACCGTTGCTATTATACAGGGCTTTCCAATGACAGGTGCTATTTTGAATAACCCGCTAATTCGGTAGATGTCACTTTTGAAGCTGTCATTTTTTGATGTTTGACAAGTAGAAATTACGCCATTAATAAAAATGGAACGATACACGTTAAACAACGCACTGAATTTATTAAAATTCACTATAAAAATGAGAAAATGTGAAAATTTGGCAGAGACGGTTCGTAAAACTCGAACATTTTTGGGTCATCCTGAAGCACCTTGTCGGACCGCTATACAGAAATTGGTGAAAAAATTCGAGTTGTTGGGACAAGTTAGTGATATGAAGAATAAAATCCGTGCACGTCGCTCAAGAACAGCTGAAAATATTGCTGTTGTAGCCGAAAGTATTGAAGAAAACCCAGGTTTGTCCATTCCTCGTCGTTCTTTGGGATTGGGCATTCCGCAAGCGTCATTACACCGTATCTTGCATAAAGCGTTGTGTCTTAAGGCTTATAAAGTCCAGTTAACACAAGAACTCAAGCCGGCCGATCATCAACAACGTCGGGTCTTTGCTGATTGGGTCGTTGAAATGCATGAGAACGATCCGGAATCCCATCGAAAAATCATCTTGAGTGATGAGGCCCATTTCCATATCGGTGTCAAGCAAAATTGTCGGATCTGGGGCTCAGAAAATCCAAGAGTTATTGTTGAAAAGCCTCTCTATCCTCAGCGTGTGACTATTTGGTGCGGTTTATGGGCCGGCGGAGTAATTGGACCTTACTTTTCCGAAAATGAAGCTGGAGCAACAGTTACGGTGAATGGAGTGGGCTATCGAGAGATAATTAACGATTTTTTATGGCCGGAATAGGATGGTGTTTAAAATTTTCAAAACAGTAGTTTCATGAAAATTCAATGAATAATTGCGCAGTACAAAGCGCAAAATTAGTAATTGAAGTTTGTTTTTGAACAACTTTTTTGCTAACCAAAACAATTAGTTTGAGTGATGGAAATATTTATTTGACCTTTACGCACTCCATTGCTTATCCGTTTGTGTACTGAAGCTGCTTACTGCACAAGTTTCAAATATGATCCGTTCGTAAGCCTACGATTTTCTCTCATAAAAATATTACAACGCCAAGTTTCAAACTCTGTACAATATTTTTTAAAATTACATCAATATTTCAGCTTTTTAACTAGAGATTTTTGCCATTTCATAGCCCATTAAATTTTCGAGTGTTTCGAGTAGTACCTCAGTAATTACTTATTCACAAATCTTTTTTTTTAAGTGAAACTTCTTAGGCGTCGATGGACGAGCGGGAATGGAGAGTGAAATTTTAAGGCCATGCAACGTTTTTGGCATTTTCGTTCCGCGAGAGAGAAAAAAGATATAACGTAGAGGACAAGGAGAGAGAGAGCTATACCTTACATATAGCTTAGATACACTTTAGGCTATTTTTCCAGAATTTTTCCTTGTGGTTGCTAATTTTTAGTGAGAAATAACTCTGCCTACTTTTTGGCGTTTGTTTGTTGGTGCAAACTTGTCGGAAATATGTTTTTGGTACCTACTTTTTGGCGTTGTATTTCCTTGGAGCCTACTGTTTGGGGTGTTTTTGGTCCAAATTTTGTTTCGGATAAAGACTGCCTCTTCTACTCTCCCCACGACCAGGGTCGCCAATTTTGGAGCCACCAACATGGTAGCGGCTCATCTTCTAATTAGATAGGTAGGTTAAGGTTAGCATGTCGGTTAGTCATCTCTGCGTGTGTCAAGGTTTTGATGCGCAGGACTCGCTCTTTGTTTTTTTCCTTGTTCACTCCTCTCGGGAGCATAGAGCCTCGACAAGACTCAGTCTTGCGTTGGCTTCGTTAATCTATTTGGATTTCTGATAGAGAAGGCCATTAGCCTGCTCGCTCTATGTACGTGATAGTAAGTGGCCAATTTTCAGCGCTTTCTACCATTTTTTCCATGATGTTTTCTGCTCTTAAGGGAACTAAACTGTCTTCCGTTTTCCCTATTTTGTTTAGATATTTTGCAAAATACCCATGTCCAGATAGCATTTGAGTAATATAGAAGTTCACCACCCCAAATTGTCTGCCATTCTGCCGAATAATCTGCCTGTCGTCTCTGACTCCCAGCGCTGTTGCCATATTTATAGTTCTGTGCTCTAATTTCTTGTTTTGCGCTATTAGTGCGGACGCATGTGTAGTAGAGTGGACCGAAAAACATTTTTGTTTTAAGATCCAATTCTAATAGTGCGGAAAAGTTGCACTGTAAGACTAATAAAGTGTGTGCCAAGTTTCAGCCTAATCAAACGATATTTTCTGTCGCCAGCCGAGACCTCAAATTTTGAAATTTCAGTTTAAATTCTGAACAATTTTAACTTTTTTGAAAACACTATTTGTCATCATACCGGTATATGTTAAATACAAATTTTATATGAGAAGGCCCACCGAAACAATTTAATTCACTACACTCCACTCTGTTTGTTTGATCAAGCAATATGTTTATGGAGCTCCCAGTAGGTCGTCCTTGTACTGCGAGTTGAAGTGAAGTTACAGCAATTACTTTGTCTATTTTTTCTTCCGCTTTATTCGAAAGATATGATTTCGTATAAAAGCATTTAATTATTACCTTTTATTAAAAGTTTATATGACGACAATGGGATTAACCAAATTTTTCCTAAGACAAACGTTTAATTGCCCATTGTCTGGAAGCCGTAAAGATTTGCCAGATCATCAACTACCAAGTTATGAGGATGGAATGAGATGTTGTTTTTTTTCAAAGACGGGGACTGGGAGTAGAGTCAGGAGGAAACAGAGAGCTGGCGTTTTCGATCATAGCCGGACAAGTTGCCAAGAAAATCATTTGTATTTATAACAAGGCTTATAGTTCCACAGTTTCACATTCACGCGTAATATAAATGATAAATGAGTATCATAAAAAGTACAGAGAAATTAAAAAGAGTTTGTATTCTGCACATAGAAGTCCTGCTTTGAAAAAGCGTGCTGATGACTTTAAGGCGAATGCTTCCCGACTTTTTGATATTTCAGCTTGTACGTGTCAAGATGAGATTACAGGAAACTGCAGTTATAAGCCAGCGATATGGCGTAAGTGATAGAGCAACGGCAATGCTAGTTAATTCAGTACTTAAAGATGTTGATTTCATGTCTTCCGAATCACGAACACTCATAACAGATAAAAACAAAATTAGACGCGAGAAGAACTTAGTGCGCCGTTAAATACAACTCAAAGATCGCGTCAATGCCGTTGCTCCAAAAACACTATATTTTGATGGTCGAAAAGACGACACGTATATTCAGGTCAAAAGGGGAAACAAATTCTACCGTCAGGTGATCAAACAAGAACATATTTCGATTTTATCTGAGCCTGGATCACAATATTTAGCTCACGTTACACCGAAAACAGACAGCGCTGTGGATATTACAGACAGCATTTATGAAGCGGTTATGAAAGAGGATGCTTTCGAACAATTAATGCCGCACAAAAAGGAGGGATCTTAAGATGTCTGGAGGATAAACTGGGACGTTCGCTTCAGTGGTCGATATGCCTCCTTCATTTCAATGAACTACCGTTTCGAAGTATTTTCCAGTTCATAGATGGTGTCACTTCTGGCCCGAAATCATTTAGTGCTAAATTGGGTCAACACTAAACGGTTGCGAAAACCTTGAAGTGGTGAAATATGCACCTACAAAGCACAATACTCCCTCTGATTTGATAAATATGAAATAAACTATTGCTTTACGTGTAAAAAGCACAGAGTTTTTTGAATACTTTTATTCTAAACCTGAAAAAAAGAACAAAACCAGTTAAAAAAAAAATAAATAAAATAAAAAATTATAAAAATTAAAAAAAAAAAATTAAAATTAAAAACAAAAGAAAAAAAACAAATAGGAACCCAAAGTGCAGCAACCTCCACGTGGTGGGTTCTGGGCTACACAAATATTTATGTACTCGTATTTTCGCAATAAAAAGTAGGCAAAAAACTGCCCAATAACGTTTTGTTATTATTTTATAGGTGCTTAATCTTGGATAAATGTATGTCTAAGTAATTTATAGTCCTTATTTGTGGTATGAAATGTAGTCCGGAATGTGTGCATAGAGAAAAAAAAATATCCTGAAAAAATAAAATTTTTCATACGTCAATCACTTTTGTCACTTGTGCCCTAGACAGCTGCACCATGCAAACAGACAGGCAATGGAGTGCTCTCAAAACTCAAAATCATTTTTTTATTTAGTAAACAAGTTATTCAAAAACGAATTGATGATTAATTTGCGCCACCTTGTACATAAAAGCTATTTTAATTCGTACCAGGTATCGCTAAAAGCCATTATTCTGTGTTAATTAATTAACTTGACAAACTTTTTTTTTAGGTCGCAAAGCGTAATTGCTTTGAGTTGAAATTTATGAATATTTAATTAAAACTCAATCGGTGAGCAATCGCAAGTTCTAACAGAAAATCTATGAACCATATACATTCTCACTACTTTCTAACGAAATTCCATCAACTACAGAGATACGAAAATTTCTACATTTGCCAGTTGGGTAGAAAGATTGCCATAGAAGATCAAACAAATCTGAATGAAACCACAACTAATGGCAAAATATTTATAACAAATTGCGCATGAATGTGGCGCACGTATGAAGGCAATGAAGTAAGAAGTTGACTGAAGATCGAATGTAGTAAACTTTTGCTACTCTAATCAAAAATCAATTACACCGCCTTGAAAATTTTGAAAAGGGCGCGCGTATACATAAAAACAACAACATACATACATAGACATCAGGAACTTCATTTGAGCATTGAACTGAATTTTTGTGCTTCTCTCTTTTTTAAGGTTAAGAGCTATGCCTTCAAAGTACACCGATAAACAGTAAGTTTCGAGCTACAACAACACAGTAGAAGCAGTGTGAAGAAGCAAACAAGCTGGCGGTACGTAAAAGGTGCGTTTGCCGACAAATTTGAGCCGCTGTAATTTAAAATTTTATTTCCTCGAGGCAGTCGGCCTTAAACGAGCTGAACGCAAATGTGTGACTAACAAGCGTGTGAGCGAGTGAATGAAGTTAAGTTGGCGTGGATGTAAATGATGGGTTCGAAATTAGAAGAGTTTACTTGTGCATGTAGCTTTTTGTGGGACTTCTTCCTTATGTGGCATAAAGACCCTGTAGGGCCATCAAAACCATCTGTTCTGACTATGCTAAAACCAAAGCTGTCTCATCTGGTGATGAGAAAACTCGCACGTAATCACCGAGAAGCCAATACAACGTCAGAAGGCCCTAGAAAACTGACTTAACAGGATGCGCTACTGCGAAGATAGAAAGATCCACAGGCATGGAATTTTGTTCTACATACAAAAAATGTGAATATTTGCTCCAACATTTTTGCGTAAAATTCAAAACTTTATGTAAGTTTTCCAATTAGTGCCAAACATGCACCGTTTTGTTGTGTTGACATTTAAAAAGTAGCTTCGTAATGGCTCTCTCAGAGAAGTGTTGGTCCTTATTGGCGATGCCGACTTCTTATCACTCAGGAAGTTTTGCAATAAGAGAAAAAGGTGGTAATCGCTTGGTGCCAGCTCCTGGAGCTTTTGACGTTTCACTACAGAGGTGTGTGGCCTTGCGTTGTCCTTATGGAACACAATACCTCTTCTGTTGGCTAGTAGAGATCTAAATTTAGTGCCATACGGAAGCAAGTCGTAATAAATGATTGCTATCAAGTCTCCCCAAATTCAGACTAGAACTTTCCTGGCCGTTAGTTCTGGTTTGGTCACCGTTTGAGCTGCTTCATCACGATTTGAGTACAATCGATTTCGCACTTTATTGTCGTATGTGACCCATTTGTCGTCCTCGGTCACCATCCCTTTAAGAAATCGGCCAACGGGCATGTCCTTTAAATTGCTTGATCGAGACTTTGCGAGATATCGATCACTACAGCCATCTACCGGGCAAATAAAAGAAATGGATTGCTTTTTCCCCAAACTAAGATATAAACATTTATTTGAATTTATTTGCTTTTATGAATAAAATGCGTATTGACCACAAATTTCTAAATGATGAAGGCATCAATAAAGTGAAAGAAAAGTTGAGCAATAACCGAAAACTAACCACGAGGCCGTCATAGTCGAATGGGTTGGTGCCTGAGTACCATTCGGAATTCAGAGAGAAGGTAAGTTCGAACCTCGGTGAAAGACCAAAATGAAGAAAAAGTTTTTTCTAATAGCCATCGCCCCTCGGCAGGCAATGGCAAACCTCCGAGTGTATTTCTGTCATTAAAAAGCTCCTTATAAAAATATCTGCCGTTCGGAGTCGGCTTGAATCTGTAGGTCCCTCCATTTGTGGAAGAACATCAAAATGCACGTCACAAATAGGAGGAGGAGTTCGGTCAAACAATGAGTTTCATACAAAAAAGGGACCGCGTTGATATCGCCAAATACTTGATTTCCAAGGCTGAATCCGACCCAACATTCATCAGACGCATCATCACTGGAGACAAGATGTAGGCTCACGAGTACGACACGCAAATCTAGCTCTCCGATGAGTGAGTGGGAAGCTCCGAATGAAAAAAAAACCACGTCGTTTTCAGTCAAAAAAGAAAGCGATGCTCACGGTTTTTATGGATTACGATTTCTATGGAGACCGAAACGAATCCCATCCAACAGCCATTGAGTTGTGTTTTAACAGCCGCAAGAAAGTAATAGAAAAATCGAAGACGGATCTATTGGCTGTACCGAAAATATAGTTCCTGATATGTTTCGAGAGCTCGATCAAAGGCTGGCATAAGTGTATTGCAGTGAAGGCGATAATATCACTTTTCTAGACTTTTATTTTGAATTTTCTGAATATATTCCGGGAACTTTTTGATCAAATGGTAGAACTTAATATTCTGCACTTTATCGAGACGATTTGCTGCTGATCTTTCTCGTAAGTTGAAGTTTTTCGAAAGTCAGAAGTTTTCTATAACTTCTGAAATACATTTTTTTCACGATTTTTATTGGTGTAAAGATTTCAAATACATAAGCACTTACATACATTCACTACCTTTGCTTGATGTTTTGCTAAATATCTCATTTTCCTCTCTCAAATAATTGAAAAACTACCAAGTTCGGCCACGCAAACATGGCATCAATACCTGCGAAGTCAAACTTTCTTCGAGTACTATGGGTTTTTTCGGTGTGCACTGGTTACTGGGTGATCGAAACTCGTGCGGACAAGCTTGGAACTGCGTACAACCCCTATTGCAGAAGCTGTGGGGTTCGTGCAGAGAAAGAGAGTGTTGAACACTTTCTCTGTAAATGTACGGTTCTGGCGGCTAGACGCTTGAGATTCCTTAGCGTGCCCTTGGTGGATGACTTGAAGAAATTCTCCAGCCTATATCCCTTTTCTCTCCTCCACTACATCAACAGCACTGGATGGCTGAGAAGGTTTTCTTTTCCCAAAATTTTTCTTTTCACAGGTAGTGGTCCACATTGTGGTATCTAAACGGCACTTAAGTGCTACTTGAAGTGTGACTGGGATACTCGTGCCATCTTACCTACCTACCTCCCTATGGGTTTTTTCTACAGGGTCTCCCTGTTTTCCCTCAAAACATTTGCTTGTGCGTGCGTGTATGTGTGCGTTGAAGATGTTCGGTTAATTAAAAGCTGTTCATCAATCGATCCCATTCACTTTTACCGCAGCACTTTGTATACTTTTGCTTTTACTTGTAAGTTAACCGACGCATGCTTACACACACACATATAATTATACATATGTAAAAAATAAAGACATTATTGTATATTTTTGCTTTTGTTATCAAGACGTTTTCACGCCTTCAATTTTTTTGTGCTTTTTCTTGAGACCATTAGTAATGCATTATGTTGAGTGTACATCTTTTTTTTCTAATTTTTTTTTCTACGCTATGCTCATTTCATTTCAAACAGTTGAAATATTTATAAAATGATTTATTTTTTCTATTTATAAGTACTTGCGTATTGACGTATTCACTTTATTTGAATTTAAATATGAAAAAATACCACCAAGTTGTCAAGTGGGAAATTTCAACAAAAACAATGACTTCACTTAGTCACCATCACCGATGCGCATTCCCATACCCATTGCCATTGCCATTCATTGATTAACTTCAACTTTACAACTCAAACGTTCAAACGTGAACGTAAAACTTTCACTGGGATACAACAAGTGTTGACAAAAGTTGCTTAGGTGCTTTTGCTGGTCGCTTGTTATTGTTGCTGATGTGCATTCAATTGTCAACAGCAGCCAAGTACGCCAACTTTTCACTTCACGATCCGACAGTGGGGAGCCGCTACTTCTTTTTCTTCCCATTTCCCTTTCTCCCATTTTACTCTTTCTACCATTGCCTTTTTCGCGTATTACAGGTGCTGCATGCTGCTTTCGTTGTTGTTGTTGCTGCTGCTTCAAGTATGTAGCTGTTTGTTGCTCATTTCTCCTCTTATCACATTACACTCTGCATTTTCTCTTCTCTTTCCAAATTTCTCACTTCTGTAATCTAAAATTTTTTTCGCTTCTCAGAAGCGGCGTATTATCCATCCTCGAGTTGACAATAAATTGGACATTATTATAACCTCACGCGGCAGCTTAATATGCAGCTCAATGCAAGTAAATATTTTCTGCTTCGGACTTTTATTAATTGGCGGCAGTTATTTACTTTCCTTTATTAATCGAAATGCCTTGATTTGAAGGGTCATTAAAATGCCCTTTGTCTTGCATTGCCATTATTCAGGTTAGCTTTAGATAAGCTCGAGTTGGTATGCATGACGATAATCGCAATGATTGATGAAGGTCAGTTTTGGTTTATCGCAGGAAAATTCGAAAATTGGGAAAGCTTATGTTAGCTATATATGTATGTATATATGTAGTGTTACAATAATAGCAGCGTGACATATGGTAATGCAAAGTTGTCATTTTATTTATTCATTTATTTATTTCTTTTTTATTTAATTTCTTAATTTTTTTTTATAAAAGCGCATATATTATTAGTTTTTTGGTGGATTCGCCGACGACTTTCTTCCGACGTGATGGCCGAATGTTACTAGAAAGATTGGAAAAAAGTTGAGTACAAGCCGGCGTCCAACTCTTTCATATATTTTTTTTAGCTGGTATAAGGCGGAAACTTATTTTTACTTGGATATATTATTTTTGTTTTTTTTGCACATTAATGTTAATGCTATCAAACCATTAATTTAGAATTATTTTGGGATAGGGTTACCACCCTTTAAAGAAATTACAAACTTTGGAATGAAATAAGTTAAGTATACAAAATGTGTTCGAGATAAATTTATTGGGTTGGCAACTAAGTAATTGCGGATTTTTTTAGAAAATCAAAGACATTTTTTTCATGGAACTAAATAACTTGATTCTGTAATGTATTCCCCATTTTGATCAATGACCTTTTGCCATCTTTCTTTCATCATCAACATCCCACTTTCATAAAACTACTGGTTTTTATTAGCAAAAAACTGAATCAGGTACGATTTGACATCATCATCATTATTGAAATTTTTATCATTCAAGGAGTTTTGTAAATATCGAAGCAAAAAGTAGTCAGATGGTACAAGGTCAGCAATATAGGGTAGATGTGACAAAACATCCCAACCGAGCTCCAATAATTTTTGCCGAGTGGCCAAAGATTTGTGTGGCCTTGCATTGTCATGATGGAATACAATACTTTTTCGATTTGTCAATTCGGGCCGCTTTTCTTCAACTGCATTGTTTAATTTCGTTGATCATTCGGTTCGGTGGTTCAAAGTAGTCAATTCCTTTGTAATCCCACCAAACTGATAACAAAACCTTCTTTTGATGAATATCAACTTTTGATGTTGCTTGAGTTGGTTTCACCTGGCCTGCTCCATGATCTTTTCCGCTTGATATTTTGGTAAAGAACCCATTTTCTATCGTCAGTTATCAGTCGTTTTAAAAATAGATCATTTTCATTACGTTTCTTTAGAAAATCGCTGCTGTTAATGCGTTGCGTTAAATGCGTTTCTTTCAGTTGGTGAGGAACCCATGTATCGAGTTTTTGAACATATCCAAGTTGTTTTAAGTGATTTTCAATGCATGTACATATGTATGTGATACATGAAGCTTCTCTGCAATCTCACGTGTTTTACTGTGACGATCCGAATCGATTATTACGTTGATTAGGGCGTCATCATCTTCAACTGGACGACCAGAGCGTGTTTCATTTTTGAGTGAAAAATCACCAGAACGAAATTTGCAAACCAATTTTGACACTCCCATTCTTTTAAGGCCTCGTCACCATAAACAGCACATAACTTTTTACGAGCTTGTGATGCGGTTTGCCCTTTGCGGAAATAAAAAAGCAAAATACGACGAAAATGTTTCAAATAACAAAATGTGTTTTACATTTGTACTACGTCTGCAAAGCTAAAAATTCAACTGAAGTCATCTATGAGTGAAATCCGCAATTGCCTAGTTGCCACCCCAATAATTCGGTTTCGAAATATTTTCGGATAGAGTTGCCACCATTTTCGAAAAATTAAAAAAAAAAATTAGATATACAAAATGTGTTTGAGAAATATTTAGTTTGGTTTAGAAATATTTTTGGATAGAGTTGCCACCTTTTTCGAAGAATTACAAAATTTTGAATAAAAATAGTTATATACACAAAATGCGTTTCAGAAACATTTAGTTCTGTTTAGAAATATATTATTTTTGGATGGAGTTGCCAGCTTTTTCGAAAATTTACAAAAATTCGAATAAAAAAAGTTATATACAATAAAAAAAATGTGTTTGTGAAACGTTCAGTTCTGTTTATAAATAATTTTGGATAGAGTTGCCACCATTTTTCAAAAATTACAAAATTTGGAATAAAAAAGTTAAATATACAAAATGTGTAAATTTAGTTCTGTTTAAAAATATTTTTGGATAGAGTTGCCACCTTTTTCGAAGAATTACAAAATTTTGAATAAAAAAAGTTGTTAGATACACAAAATGCGTTTCAGAAATATTTAGTTCTGTTTTGAAATATAGTATTTTTTGATGGAGTTGCCAGCTTTTTCGAAAAATTAAAAAAATTCGAATAAAAAAGTTATATAAAAAAAAATGTGTTTGTGAAACATTTAGTTCGGTTTAGAATTAATTTTGGATAGAGTTGCCACCTTTTTCGAAAAATTACAACATTTGGAATAAAAAAAGTTAGATACGCAAAATGTGTTTCAAATAGGTTTAGTTTCATTGTATTTCTAAATGGTGTGCAACACATTTGAGCAATATTCTTCTTGGAAACCAATAGATACAAAATTTTTTTGACTTTAAAAAATAAATCATTTATTATTTAATTTTAATGCAAGTACTTGCGTATATATGAAAGTATAGTATAGATGGATAGATAAGTGGAAACCAAGAATTCTTTTGTATGAATGTTAGTGGTGTTTGTTGTTTAAGTAGGTAGGTCAAGTGGTTGAAGTACTGCTCTGGCACTGCCCAAGCAGCACTAAAGTGTCGTTTTGATGCCATTATGACACCTCCAACGGGCAGATATCTACTGGCAGCCAGAGCTGTTGATTTAACCCCTTGCCGTGCTTAAACGAGCCTGACTCGGGATGAAAATTTTGGCGCAAACATGAATATGACGAGCCAGGCTCGTGAATATATTGTCGGGCCAAATGTAAACGTCACGAGCCTGGGTCGAGATTGAATGTTAGTTTCTATTTGTACGCCACCAGAGTTAGTCACAAGTCTCATAATTGCTGTTACATCATCTCGCATCAGTCTGACCTGTTTACCACGTGTTGACGCTCAACACTTGGGCCTCGAATTTCGTCGAGCTAAATGGCACGGAAAGGGGTTAATGGAGAAGTTTTGTGGGATTTAGTTTGGCACACTACCTAAGGCTATCGAAGGAGCCCACAGTGACTTTAATCGTCTAGGTACCAAATCCGTACAGAGAAAGTGCAGCGTCTGCAATTGAGGTTAAATGGTAAACCTAGCTTTTCGACGTGTGTGCCGATGGTCCATTACTGTTTGATTTCGTTAAGTTTCTGCTCATCCTAATAAAGTTTGAGACAGAAGGTTTTGAAGTAAACGTAAAGTAGGTGGCCCCACGCTCGTTTTTCGAGTTACTTTAACAATTATTTTTTTTGACGTTAGCTTTTTGACCGATTTAAGCATACGAGTACATTTCTGTATCGTTAGCATTTTTGAAAACTACTGCACCGGCAAGGTGAGTGCGTTTACTCTCTAGTTCAATGACATCCGTGCCTATACGCATATCGAGAATAGCATGCGTGCTAAGCTTCGTTTAGTTATCTCAATTCTTACTCCAGTCATCCGTCGTAAAGCCAGATGGACGGACAGCGTAAAATGACACATCATTCCAAGAATTTGGATATGCATACCATAAATGTAAATGTCTATAACGATTTTGTAACTATACTTCAAATAACTAATGTGCATGAAATTTGTAATATACCCTAGTACGCTAGTGCGCAAGTGCCTAGAAACTAAATATTGTAAATTGAAAATTTGGAGATGTATAACTTAGCTTTATTATACCGTACAAGTATATTTTCAATACAATGTAGGCAGAAGAATGAATAAAAAATATTACAATTTCACTTTTTTCCACAAAAATGTAAAAATTGAAAGTGACTATCGAAAAGCCTGCCAAAGCGAGGGAGAGTTGCTCACATGAATGTACCTGCAGTATGCATTTCGAAACTCCCTCAAGTAAGTGAAAACACTCCTATGCATATGAAGCGAAAACAATAGCAATCAAACACAAAACACAAAATATCGCCAATAGAAGTCGCAGGCAAACAAAGAAGCAGATGCATACCAAAATATGTGAGCTGTAAGACAATAGAAGCGTGAAAAGAAAAAGAAGCAGTTAAGTAGATAAAATCATGTATTCAAGAAACCAAATACAAAAAGGCTTATAGAAACTAGCAGCAAGAAAGTTAAGCAGCAACAGCAACGAAACCATTGCAACTTTCATGCAGCAACATTGGAGGAAAGAAACTTTTTATTTGAAACCAAAATAAAAATTTGCAGTGCAGAAATAAATCTGCTAGTGTCTGTAGGTGGGTGTTGTGGCGTGACAGAAATTCCATATTCCAAGCACATAGGCAAGATAACACAACAAAGAGTCGGGGAGTTAGTAGATAAAAGTGCGTTCGTAACGAAAAGAAACCGAGCTGCGGAGTAGAAGAAGTTGAAAGTAGCAACTTGGCTGTTGCTGTAGCAAAACACAAAAAAAGACAAACAAACAAAGAGAAAAAGTATGCTTAGTGAAAAAACTAAGCATGCAGTCTTTTGCTTTTCGCCTTAGTAGATTTTTCAGCATTCAGGCATATGTTCCGCTAGCTGACTGACTGCTTGAGTCTAACGTCCAGCGTCACCAACTACACCGTCATCTTTTGCATGCGAGTCACTCATACGACCGGTGGTGCTGCGCCGTTGAATGCTGCGCAACGTTATTGAGGTTAACTGTTTGCGGTGTCGGCTTTACTATACCACTTGTACATACATATATACACATATCTATGTGTGCATACTACATTTGTGCAGCTGTATTGAGGTATCTTTTCTCACACTCTTGATTGCGGTTTCTATTGTTTTGTTGCTGCGCATGGAATTCGATATTTGCAATTGCTTGGAACAAGTGCAACCACAGCTTGCTGAGCAAACGTTCCTACATACGGATGCACGTACTTATGGTACAACAAATACATAGCAACACACATACAAGCATTTACAAATGCGACTTATACATATATGAGTTTTTTTCGGTACCGTTTGAATGCATAAAGCAATTATGGGGTTTTTTAGGTTTTTAGCATTTGAAAAGTGAAACCGTTATTTATCAAAAGGTGAAAAAATGAAACCGCAAATAAAATTGAGAACAGTAAATTCAAGGTTTTTCCTTTATTTTTTGTGCATGTTTTTGCACTTGCGTCGTGTTCAATGTGGCAATTGCACCTGATTTAATGCGGTGAAGAATTTTGAAATTACATTTTTTGTAATAGATTTCTAACTATTTTTTCGCTTAATTGATGTGGACGTAATGCTGCAAAATTATATTGTAATTTTTTTTTTAAATTTTTTGTGAGCACTACTTGCCTCGGAAGTACGGCGTACTTGTATGGGAGTCTGCTTTAGATAGGGAATATATCCAAAAGTCTACTGGCCAAGCGATGGCCAATTTTTGTGTTTATGAAGCTCTGGGAACTACACCTACTGGGTTGCCCATATTCGACGGACCCATGCGTTTTTTTGCGTCAATTGAATCTTATACGGGAATGAATACAAATCAATGCGGATAATTCGTTGTAAAGTGGTCCGAGTGGTGCTGAGAACGGCGATTTTGGGATGTCCTTGGCGTCGTCTCAACACTGGCCCGTACAAGAGCAATATTCTCATCCGATCACCTTGGTCGGTTTTGATTTGGCCTCTTTGGATTAGAAAGAGCATCACCAGTCGAAAACCTTTCGTACAAACGTTTAATGGTGTTCTTAGAAGGTGCAATTTTCACATTATTTAATTTTTTATACGCACGTTGAGTTTTCACAATTGTCTTCTTTTGTTGAATGTAAATTTCAACAATTTGGGAGCGCTCGCGTGGCGTGTACTGTTCCATGGTAAAGATCTGCTTGGACTGACGCTTCCAACGCGGTATGTCATTAAGCGATCTGACGTCTCTGCCAAAAGATACAGGGTTGTCAGATGGGTCCCTCGAATATTGGCAACCATGTACATATCCGCTTGGAAGATGCGTGGAAAACAGCCTATCGGCACATACCGTTTGGTTCTGGGGCCGTAAATTCCAGCGCCTATGATTTTTGGGGTCCTTAAGCCATCTGTGTACCAGTGCAGTATACACTGCTGGACTTTCTTTGCAAATGCAGGTCTACTCCAGTTCAATTTATTAATCAATTCAATTCTGAGCTTCTTTTGGAATTAGTGATATCAACTCTGGGTAGCTAAGTGAGTGGGAGCTGGAGCTTTAGCACTTCCATGTTTTAGATGACATGACTGTTCCTCTCCCGAAGCCTTCTCTGGTAATATTCAGCAGGGTACGCTTGGCTGATTGCTGAATGACTATATGGAGAGGTGTCAGCTCGAGCATCATTTCCATCGCAGCTGTAGCACAGGCCCGCATGGTTCCCGTGATACACACGCATGCTAAGCGCTGAAGCTCAGCTAGCGCTGAAGCTTAGTTAGCGCTGCCCGCACTGTGGACCCATTCATAGCACTTTCAGCCCAAGAAAATGCACTTTATTGAAGCCATTTTTTTTCTAGGTCCGCACGCCCGTAAATGGAATGCATTCATGCCCATATGCAAGTATGTACATATGTAAATATCCATAGCGACATGAGTTATATCGCATGAGATTTTTCATTCAATAATTTCGCTTCTCATTATTATAATTTTGTAGTCATTCATTTACTTAGTTGGCATGCATACGCTAATTAAATTGAAGCTTTCACTGTCTAAAGCGTGTCGAGTGCAGTGGTAGCTGCGATATGTGGCGTGGCATGACATAGCGTGACGCACCTTGAGACGCTATGTAGTAAAAAATCAAAATGTAGCTACGCGAACTTTAGGCATTTCTTAAAAGTAATGATTACTTTGCATTACACACACACATACACATGCATATAAACAATTGTCTGTGCTGTTAGCCACAATGACAGTGGCACTGACTGACACCTTTGCTATTTGCCATTTCTTTTTATTGTTCGCCAACACTAACAACAATACCACAAAAAAAACTGGAAATATACGAAAAATTTGGGATATGAAAATTAGTGCAATAAAATGTTGCCAATCCGCAAGAAAAGCGCACATTGTGGTATGTCTGCTATTATATTATATTGCTTTTGTTAATTTTTGTGTAATAAAATCAATTTTCATTTTGAAAATTACAAAAACCTTTTCCATCAAATTTCACTCGTACTCGCAAGCAGATTTAATTGCTCACAAGCATGCCAAACACAAAATTAAAATATCACCAATGCGATTTTCATTTCCGTTAATCAAATTGATGGATTGACGAAAATGTTTACCTGCACCAATACATACTTACATACATACATAGACGCATGTTAGCCCGTACATATATTTGCATTTGATGTGGGGCCATAGGTAATCATTTGTTAAATTTTATAGTCAGTAACTACCGGCAGCAGGCAGAGTGAAGAAGTGGAGAAAAAAATGCCTTTAATGATTTGTCGGACTAGCAGGAAGCTGTGTGGAATGTCCGAGGTGTGGCGAACCCAAATATAATACAATGATTAACTACTTTTTTACTAAATTGATGCAAGTCATCATTTCAGAAGAGCGCCGACGTGACATAACAATTTTGGTTACTTGTAAATATATTTCAAACGTATGTAAATATAAATAGGGAAACATGCACATACATAATGGGCATAAATAATGAAAAGTCTGGTGATTTGTCATAGTAGCACAACAATTAACTACTTACACACATACATATGTACATATGTAAGCTGAATGATAAGTACCCATTACAAACCAGAGATAGCCTCTTTCAGCCTTTGCATTTTTTTTTCCTTGTTCACTCCTCTCGGCAGCATAGGGCCTCGACAAGACTCTGCCATCGTACACGGTGCTTCTATGCTGTTGTTTTTGCACTGTCCCATGAGATGTCGGCATCTGCTAATACGCGCAGCATCGACCTTCTCCAAGTGTTTTTTGGTCAACCGCGACCTCTGCTCCTTTACGGGTTCCAGTCCAGTTTTCTCAATGTGAAACCTATCCATCGCCACTTTCTGCGTCTGATTTGCCTGAGGATGGGTTCCTCGTTCATTAATCTCCCCAGTTCGTCGCTTCCGATGGTGTTTGGCCAGAATATTCTGCATTTGTTGATGAAGGATTGTAGCCTCTGTGTGATGGTGTTAGAGACCAGCCATGTTTCGCTTCCGTACAACAATACTCGTACGGACTTCACGCATGAGCCGAATATTCGTAGTTTAGTGCGCCTGGAGATTTGCGAACTCCCCCATACTGTATGCATTCGCCCTTGCTTTGTTTAGCCTGCAGTTGACATCTTAATCTGCTCCACCTTCTGCCGTGATGATGCAGTCGAGGTAGCAGAAGCTTTCAATGAATTCCACCGGGCATCCCTCAACCAATATCTGCCTTGCGTTATTGTCTTTGTCTCGGCGATGTTGACCTCCAGTCCGATAGTGCGTGCCAGCGCGACTAGTTTGTCCGCCTTCGCTTCCATGTCAGAAGTCCGATATACGATGCCGTTTTTGTGCAGGATCAGTTGGCTAATGGCGTCATCTAGGACGATAGCGTAGAGAAGGGGTGATAGAGGACAACCTTGCCTTATGCCTGCGTTGGTGGTGAATGGGTCGCTGATGTTGTCATTGTGAAGCAACGCCAGTTTGGAGTACTCGTAAGAGCCTTTATGAGGCGGATTACCTTAGCGGGAACTCCCTTTCTTCTCAGTGCCAGCCTTAGCATATCTGAAGCTAAATCGTCACGTGAGATAAAATATCTGGATGCATTATCAACCGGTTTAGCATTCTTATAGAAATGGCAGGAGCGTTGCGGAAAACTCGACAAGCCTAAGGTGGATCTAACGCTAATCCCAAGCATCGGAAGATGGTTAAGTCGAAGCTATGGTGAGCTTAAATTCGACATTTCGACATAAAAGATCTTTAATGTCCGTTATCATTTCTGAAGCGTTAATTTTAGATATATTTGTTAGTTTGTATGTAATAATTCAAATTTCTGTCAGAGGTAAAAAAAAAACATTCAAAAGTATACGCCATTTTTCCTCAAAAACGAGTCTCTTCCATCACCTGAAAATTTCAACAACTGAAGCTCAATTGAATTTCCTCTTGCACCCAATCGGCCACTTTCAATTACCTCATTTCAACAATCAATTACACATTCACCGATTCGCGCTGAAATAATTGTGTTGCTTTGTATTGGTTGCATTGCAGCGACTGGCGTCAATTCAGCCATGGCAGCAACAGCCTTGGCTGGCCTATCAATTGCCATCTTCGACAGCGACGAGTGTCCAATTTCACAACAAGTGATGCGTGAATTTGTCTTCCGCGATATCTTTTCGAAGCCTACTCTTTTTTTTGTTTTGTTTTGCTTTAAAAACACTTCTGGTACGCTGACTTATTGACTGCAGATAACACAGTGGTATATATTTTTGCGGCAGCGACAGCCTGAGTTACTCGTTTATTGTATGGTTAGAAACGTAAATGCGGGAATGTCAAGTGACAGAAGGCGAAATGAAGTGAAATGACATGGCATGGGTGACGTCCAAGCCGGTGGAAAAATGGAAAATATAGAAATATGTACAGGCATAGTAAATTTTCGGAAAGTGTGCGTGGGATTTCGCATATTCTAAACTGATACTCGAGCTACAGGAATCATAAATTGGATGAGCGATAAAGTATGCATTTACAATTTATATAGAGCGATGGTCCAGTCGAGAACGCTGCAGAACTGCAAAGTGTTTTGTGGCAAGCCCGAATAGGAAACTGTTGAACTTTCTTCTAAAACTTAGTAGAAAAGGCATTCGGTTGATGTTCGGTATTATTACAGAACACAACCCATGGGATCAGGAGGCCTGTCTTGCTTGGAGGAGGCGGATAGGACTGAGCACTTTCTCTGTGAGTGTCCTGCCTTTGCTAGAGCAAGGCTACGAGTTTTGGGTTCCAATGCCATGATAATGAGTAGTATTCGTTCTCTCAAACTGGAGGGTGTTTTCAGATTTGCGAAGGAGTCTGGATAATCTCCTTCGAACTAGCTAACTCTGTCTCCGCCTCTTCTATTCTATCCTATCTTTTTAATTAGCTATTATGCAATAAGTGACAAACCTCAAAATACAAAGTCTGCACACCCAACCACTTAAGTACCATCAATAATTATTGCACTAGATAAATTTAGTCACACCAGTCAATACCAGCATATGACCACAAGTAAACTCATAAATATATTTGTCAAGTGTTACGAGGTATTATTTACAATATAACTGTTTTTGTTTGGTTTTACAAATGAAATTTTTTTACCGCAGCGACAGACAGCAAAGAAATGACAATTTTTCAAACTTATTAAACGCAAAAACGTCTGTGTTAGTAAAAGTGTTGAAAAATTAAGTACGCTTATGTATCTATAAAAGATTATACTAACCGTAAGCTGTCTGTAAGTGCTTATATGTAGTAGGTGTTCACATACAATGACGTATGACTTACTATATATGCAAGTATGTCGTCCTATGGCTGGAGTAGTAAAGATGGAAAGTATTCGCAGGCGAGTAAGTGGCTTTGTATTTGTATATGTACCCACTAGTAGGTGTATATAGGTACTTAACATAGGTACATCTAAGTGTATTAAGTTATTTGTATATGTGTTAACAAACCAGTTCAGTTTGCCATCGATACGCTCGCATATGGCTTCCTTACTTCTGGGCCAAACACAAATACCTTTCAGCTTAAGTGCAAACATTTTCATATGAACACTAAAGTACGCGTGTGTGTGTGTATGCTCGTAAACATTTTCATTTAAATACGAATTAAAATAGAGTAGTCATTATTTAAAAAGTAGTGTAACTATTTATTTTTATTCTGGTACTAAAAGACGGAAACACTCAAAGTTCAATAGAAATTAATGAAAAATTATAGGTTTTTATTACAAAGTTAAGTTAAGATAAGTTAAGTAAAATTTTCTAATACAAAGTCAAGTGTTTCTAAATCAAAGTTCATATGACACTAAAAAGAAAATAAATGTAATAAAACTATATGTAAAAGGTCAGATCTAAACGCCATGGATATTGGGTTAGAGATTCAAAAATGAAGTTATAGTTTCAAGATGAGGTATGAAGTATCTTAGATCAAGGGTCAAGTACAAACATTAAACATTAAAAACCAAAGGTCCAGTATCAAAGAGAAGCGATGAGAGCTCAAAAATCAATGATGTTAAGTCAGACATCCAGTACCAAAAATCAAAAGTCAAAGACCAAAGATCATAGAACAAAAAAATAAATAAAATAAAAAGGTAAAATATATAATATAAAATAAAAAACTCAAATATATAATATCAAAGACCTGAGATCAAAGATCAAATATAAAAAATCAGAAATCAGAAATCAAAAATCACAGACCAAATATCAAATATGCAATATCGAAGATCAAAAATCAAGAATAAAAAATTAAAGACGAAAGATCAAAAATCAGAGATCAAGGATTAGAGAACAAAGACTATAGATCAAAGATGAAATATCAAGGATTAAATATCAAATTTGAAAGATCAATGAGCAGAGAACAGAGATCAAAAATCAATTATCAAAGAGCAAAGATGAAATAATAAAAATCAAAGATCAGGCATCAAAAATCAAAGATCAAAGGTAAAAAATATAAAACATAAAAAATTTAAGATCTAAGAGCAGATATCAAAGACCAAAAATCAGTGATCAAACGCCATAGATCAAAGAACAAAGAGCAAAAATAAAAGAAAAAAGTTCAAAAATCAAAGCAGAAAGATTAGATATCAAAGATAAAAGATCAAAGATAAAAAACAGACATCCAATACCAAAAATCAAAAGTCAAAGACCACAGGACAAAAGTCAAAAATCAAAGATCAAAGATCGAAAAACAAAGTTCTAAAACCAGGCATCCAATATGAAAAAACAAAAGTCAAAGACCACAGAAGAAAAGTCAGATATCAAAGATCAAAACTCAAAGATCTAAGTTCAAGGATCAAAAACCAAAGATCAAAATTCAAAGATAAAAGATCGAAGTTCAAACATCGAAAAAACCAAAATCAAAAACCAAAGATCAAAAATAAAAAATAGACATCCAATACCAAAAATCAAAAGTCGAAGAGCACAGAACAAAAATTAAAGAGCAAGAATCATGAATCAAAGATCAAAAACCAAAAACCAAATATCATAAATCAAAGATCAAAAATCCTAAGCCCAAAAATCCAAAGATCAAAAATCAAAGACGAAAAATCAAAGACTAAAAACTAGTCATCCAATTCGAAAACACAAAAGTCAAAGACCACAGAAGAAAAGTCATATATCAAAGATAAAAAATCGAAGTTCAAAAATCGAAAATCAAAAATCAAAAATCAAAAATCAAAAACCGAAGCTCAAAGATCAAAAATAAAAAACGAACATCCAGTACCAAAAATCAAAAGTCGAAGACCACAGAACAAAAACTAAAGAGCAAGAATCATAAATCAAAGGTCAAATAAAAAATCGAAGATCAAAAACCAAATCAAAGACCAAATAGCAAAGAGCAAAGATCAAAGAACAAAGTTCAAAAATCAATTATCAAAGAGCAAAGATGAAATGACAAAAATCAAAGATCAGGGATAAAAAATCAAAGATCCAAGATAAAATATTAAAAAAATAAATTATCAAAAACGGAAATTAAAAAGTCAAAGATTAACGAGCGATTCCATGTCAGCGATAAAAGTATTTCGAATATTGTCACACATTTTTCTGAAAATTAGTTTTTAGAAGCAAATTGAAAAAACTTTGAAAAAAATTAATAAAAAAATCGAGATTTATTCAATGATAGAAATTTTACTATAGAGTTTTCATTTTTTTTTCACTTTTAATGTTGCCATAAATTTTTCCGACAATTTGTTTTTAGAAGCAAACTGAAAAAATTAAAAAAAAAATTAATAATTTCGAGATTTATTCAACGTTAAAAATTTTGGTACAGAGTTTTTTAAATCGAAATAATTCTTAACATTTCATTTTGCTAGAAATTTTGGTACAAAGTTTTTTAAACTCAAATATCTTCAGTACTTTTTAACATTTCATATTTTTTTTAAGTTTTTTGATAAAGTCTACTTTTTAAACATTTAAAAAAAATGGTGATTTCTCCTTTAATTTCCCTTGTACTACTGTTTTATTTTATATTTTCTTTACTGTAAGAGATATGCACCTAACGATTTTTTTGATATATTGACACTTCGAGACTGGCGCGATTGTCATATTTTCTTCTTCTTCTTCCTCTTCTTCTTCTTGATTTGCGCAATAGCCGGTTAAGTGATTTTGCCCGAGTTTAAAAGAAGCACGCCAATCGTTTAACAATTTGCTCTCAATAAGATTTCGATAAGCGTAAGACTCCAGCGAAACTCTGGCATTAAAAACATTTATTATTTCTGGGAAAATACGATCAATGCATCCATTTGTAAAAATTTAAACAGACTAAACTTTTTGCTTTGCGTCGTCAGTCTATCTTAAAATCACATAATAGAGATGATAAGGGTTGCCGCATTAGCTTTTTTATAAAAATTGCACTTTTTGTGTTGGAAAATCTGAAAAATTATAAACTTAAGGGAATGACTCATTTAATTTAGAGAATATAAAACTCCAATCAATACTCGTATGCACAGGGAATGTCGTTTTATACTTTTAACGTATCAAGTTAAGTTCCTATCGAGTATCAAATCAGATATGCCAGTGGACCACTCTAGTTCAGCTGATATTTATTGTTTCTGAAAATTACTTTTGCTTGCTTTCAGAATCTGCAGCAATTCAGTAGTTATGACAATCAAAGGTTAATAAGAGTAACATTTTTCCCTCTATTTTATTTTATAGTTCCCTTTTAATAGGAAATGCAAATTAGGTATAACTGAATGCAGTTAATGAGTGATCAAATGCTGAAAATGCGTGCCTATAAAGTAAGAATGTGTGTGTGTGCTGAATAGTAACTGCGCACATAAAATATATTTACAGTCAAAGGTTTAAGTTAACTTTACCGCTGGTGCAATTGTACTTCAATATACAGTTAATACCAACCAGCGCCTGCTGCTGTCTGACTGGCAACCGTTAGTTACTAAGAAAAATCATTGACAATATTCAATAGAGCAACTGACAAGATATTCACACACACGCATAAACTCACATAAATAATTTTTTATTAATACAAAATAAACGGTCTGCACAGATCACTTCCTCATGCAAAGCCTCTGGCCACTTACATCTGCATATATTAAAATACACTCACATAGGCAGGCTCGCTCTGCCACTTCATAACCAATTCACCACAAAGCCAGATATATCTTGACTGCAATGGCATTGTTATTGTAGTCATATTACAGTGGATACCTTATGTGTGTGCAGGCTTATGCACGCATGTATTATGCACCTATCAATAACAAAATAATCGAAGGAACAAAAACAACAATAATGCATGCATACGACGACCAAAGTGGTTGGTGGTGGTGGTGGTGCGGAAGCACTTGATTTTTATGTGATTCGATTTCGACTGCAGCGGTCGCTTTGTAACCGTAAATCCAACTAACAGAAACATACACACATACGTACATACACGCATGCATGCATGCAAAGTGCGCTTCAATGGGTTTTATTTCGATCTCTCGACTCTCTTTATGAGCAACAAAAAAATAAAAGCAACAATAAAAGCATCAACAAATATTTCTCGTACAATCAATAAAGTTTGTACAAAGTAAAAATTGATTCAAATGAAACTAAAAAAATTTAAAAAAAATTATAAAAAAATTTTTTATAATAAAATTTAAAAAAAAGTTCCAATTTGTGATTGAAATCTGTGTGAAATACAACCAATAAAGTTTCGAAAAAGTAAAAATTGATTCAAATGAAACTAAAAAAATAAAAAAAGAAAAATTTTTTATTAAAATTTCAAAAAAGTTCCAATTTGTGATTGAAATCTGTGTGAAATGTTTATGGGCATTAGCTTTGATTTGCAACGATTTTATTTTCAAATTATTTTTCAATTGATTTGCTGTTATGTGATGCTCGGAAGTTTTGTTGTTGTTTGACGCTCATCGCTATGCTTGCTTACGTAATATGCTGCATTCAGCTGGACAGACGGTGCGCATACAGGTGGAACCGAAGTGCTTGGCTTTGTGTTGAAATTTGCTGTGCATGCAAACATTGATTTTTTCCACATTTTTATTTGTATTTTTCTTTTTCTAAATATTTTTTTATTTTTGCACAATGCAAGTATATGCAATAGGTATACAAATATTTGTTGTTGCTGGCAAAAGGCATACATGTCTCAAGCAATTTATTTGGCATATCGAATGTTTGCGCGGCTGAAGTGAGCTTTTAAGGTCTTCGAGATGATGTGCGGTTGTTTAATTAATTTCTTGTTGTTGCTGTGCAGTTTATTGCGCAAATAAATAAAGTGTAGAGTGGATATTTTTACAACTAATAAAAGCTAAGCTACTTAAGTGTAAACAAGCATTGAATTAATGAGCACTTGAAGCTGTGGTAAACATATTTACTACAGTTTGGGTATTCCCTCGGTGCTGTACCTTTTAACTTAAGCAATTGGCATTTTTTTTTTAAGTTTTTTTTAATAAATAGTATATATAAATGTGTATGTGTAGAGGGAGGCATCAAATAACATCAAACTGGGCAAATGAGGTTGGTTACGCTGTCTTCCAAAATGCCAACCTCACCTTCACGTGATATGTGTGGTCGATGGCACACCCAGTCCGACTGTTGACAACCCCAAAATTTGGGGAGTTAGTTTTGACAGTTTGCTCTCCTTCTCAGCGCATCCAACCACTATTGCCCCAAAAGTCCAAAATCGCAACAACATCGTCAAATCGCTTGCCGGCAGCACTTGGGGCAAAGGCAAAGAAATGTTGCTATCGACATTTAAGGCAATAGACCGGCTGGTTTTAAACTATGCTGCGCCAGTCTGGTAGTCTGGAACCAGTGATTCGCAGTGGACGAAGCTACAGACTTGTCAAAATGCTGCCATTAGGACTGCGACAGGATGTCTTCTGTTGTCCCCATTTCAATATCTACATGATGAGGCCAATATACTCCCTCTAAAGGAGCATAATAAACTGCCCGGGAAGCAGTTCCTGTTAGGGTGTTACCGCTGGTCTCACCCATGCAGACACCTGCTTGAGCCTGAGCCACCTCCCTCAATTACACCAACGAGATCCAGGACGAAACAGACCGACAATTACTGGATCGGACAGTGTACAGATAGACAATTAACGACATTCATCGAGAGACCTTTACCATCTTCTTAAGCTGACAACCCTCGAATGCCGTCATCGGAGTCCAACCACCTCCCATTGCAGATGAAGAGCTCCAACTTCCCCGAGAGCCCCGCGTAACCCTGGCACAATTACGTTCTGTCTACTGTAGCAGGTTAAACTCCTACCTATCCAGAATCGACCCCGACTCTACATATATGCGGCATGTGAAGGCACCCTGCCCGAAGGCATCAAACCCGCTCATCTAACAGCCCTCTCCCTCTGGACCCAAACTGTCGAAACAACAAATTTCCTTACACTTACTTTATGATGTATTTCTCCTTTTCCTCTACGTTATATCTTTTTTCTCTCTCGCGGAACGAAAATACCCAAAACGTTGCATGGTCTTGAAATTTTACTCTCCATTCTCGCTCGTCCATTGACGCCTAAGAAGTTTCACTTCAAAAATGATTGTGAAATAACTATGAATTTTAAGCGCTTTAAATGTCTGCTAATTACCGGCTACGACAATTCTTTTATTTACAATATAATAATTTCACAATCGCTCCTGAAACAGCCTTCAATTACCAAACAGGGCTTAGAATAATAAATTTTAATTTTGAAATAACACAACAAAAACTTTTAGCACCGCTTATTTGTATGAAAAAAGCTAATAAGCAGCTTTAGAGGAATTACAATAATTTGCTTGGTTATAATTATCAAAAACAAAAAATTTCGTTAATCATTCAGCGATCAACTACAATAAATAAAAATCGCACAACAATAAAACAAAGTGATAACTGAATTTTGTGGCCTAACGAGCGTTTGCGTTTTAGTAGTGAAATTCGTATCATCAAAGTCATAGTCAAAGTCAAATCCTCACAACTGCAGCCAACTTAGCAAACCGGGGTTCTAAATGTGTGCACACAATAAAACTGAATACAATTTTCGAATCGCCTCACCTGATGTTCTAGGCAAAGTTCGAAATTTTACTTTAGCGACGTACAAATCTCTACATTTGAAATACGTTTGAAATTTTAGCGATGAGCTCAACATTTTGGTATCCATCGACTGACTCGCAACAACTCAGCAAATGACGGTAATTAACACAAATGAAACGTGTTTTTTAACGCTTGAATGTCTGATGGCTTTTCAGCTACACTGGTGGTGGTGGTGTTATTTTGATGTTGCGAGCGCAGACGCAGGCGCAGGTGCGAATGCGGTATCAAATTTACATGCAATCAACCTGAGCGCTGGACCACAACTGGATTGTTGTAGTTAAGCTGCTGGTAGAGCTACTACGTTTTTGTTGCTTTACTTAAGTTTCGTGATTTATAATTTATGCTAATTTATGACAAAACAAGTTCATAATTTTTCATATTTTACGAGCCAAACATTGGAAACACGAAATGTACTGAAACAAGTTCTTTTGTCCAAACGGGTATTCAGCGTTAGCGGTAGTGAATGAAGAATAAAAAATGTATTGAAGAAAATGGATAAACGAAAAACAAGTAATTGATAAATTTACCATAATTGGCGTTGCGATTCTTCGGTGTTTTTGTTTTCTGGCTAAAGTTATAGGTAACTGTTTTTGGAACCCAGTTATAAATTAGTTTGTATGTTGTAAGGACGAAATCACAGCTCGTAGCAAACGATGTTTATGTTGGATTTAGGTTGGCGCACTACCCCAGGCTGTCGAAGAAAGGAGCGCCCAGTGACCTTAGTCGTCTAGCTGCCAAACCCGGACATTTACAGAGAAAGTGCTCAACAGTCTCCTTCTCTGAAAGGTCCCCACAGCTTCTGCAGTGGGGGTTAAATGGAAACCCTAGCTTTTCCGCGTGTGCCGATCGTCCAGTGACCGGTAAACACAGCTACGAGTTTGGAAATTGAATGGCGAGGAGTCAAAGGACTTTCTGAGTCCTTCGTATATCGTATTGAAGCCAAAGGGTTTTCGAAATAGCACATGAAGAAATGGAGCACCATCTTTTCTGCGCTGTCCTGAGAAATAATTTGTGCAGTTCCCCTTTAACAACTGTCAGGAGGATGCCGATGACCGGGTAAGAGGTCTCTGAGTCCAATTCAATCCTCTTCCTGGCAAACTTATCAACCATTTTTATGTCCCTATGTCCTGGAACCCAGATCAGAGAAATATTACCTGCACACCCAAGAGATTTGATCTCGTCTTAACTTAACGTTTCCACAACAGTCGGTTCTACGTTACCGAAACGACCCGGATTTATATCCGGCCAAGGACTGTCACTCCAGCAGCATTCCCCGCATGTAAGTATGGGGAATGTTTATGCTAATACAACAACAACAACATCTCGTCTTAACAGTAGTTTTCTAATTTCGTTCTACACCATGGCGTAGTCAGAGCCTTAATTGACTATCGGAGAAAATGTTGATATCTCCCGCGCTCCCGCGTTCCCTAAGCATTTTGCAAAGACTTCTGCTTGAAAAAAACTAGCAGTTAATTTAGAGAAAACCCATGCTCCGACTCCCCATTTCATCTTGGAATCGTAAGTGAAGACAGAGTTGCAAGCTTCAGTGCAGATTAAGTAAGTAAGTATATCAAAAGAAATATTGTGATCTTAACAACAACATCACTCGTTTAAAAATCGGTCAATGTTGTTTTTTTTTTAATATAAGACTTTTCATTTTTCGTAGATCTGACTTTTGACCTCTAATAGCTCCTGTGTAATAATTTTGCGCAAAAAAGTTAAATAATATTTGAATAGGTAGAACTGGTGGACAATTGCCATATATTTATATTTTTAGTTACCCGAAAATCAATAAATAAATAATTGGCGCGTACACTTCTGTTAGCTGCTTGGCCGAGCTCCTCCTCTCATTTGTGATGTGCGTCTTAATGTTGTGTCACAAATGCACAAATGGATTAGCTACAAACATTAATTTCAAAAAATGTTAAGTTAAAGCTTCAGTCGCGAACTTCGAAGACCCATATCTCGATTTCAGAGGCTATCTTCGAAAATCAGGTAAATGAATTTTTCACTTATAACTCATAACAAAAAAAAAAAAAAAACTGATTAAAAAATTAAAATTAAATTTAAAAACTTTGTTTGGTCCAACACTCAGGAAAAGGTTTATATTGCTGTTTAGTCTTATGATATATGTATTTAACCTTTGTTGGTGTCTTTTTTCATTAAAATTTCTATAGACTTCCACAAATTATTTGTAATTTGTATAAACAATGACTTCTTGTGCTGTAAAGTTATAGTTGTTGCCAGAACTATTTTGCTTCATTTTCCGACTAACATTTAAATGCTCTTAGAAATCATCTCACATACGCACCACCGCTACAACTTCTCTATTTTTAACGATCATTCAATACACGAAGAAGTACACAAACAAACTTAAGCAATCTACCACTGCATCAACACAGACTCTTCATTTTAGTTGAGTATGAGATGGTGAAGAGCGGATCGAGCGGTAGTGGTGATTTAACATCATGTAAATGGAAATGTGAATAAGAGAATATAGAGAAAGGTTGAAACGATAGATAACAAACGAAAGATAAATAAAAGGGAAAATGAAGGAAATTAGTATGGAGGAAAACATAATAGAGGAAAGAGACACGAAAGAGGCAACAAACATTGCAGTAATATTTGCAGAAGATAATACCAACTGCAGTAACAAAACGCGAAAAATCAGCAAACTCATGCGATGATAATTTCATAAATTAAAATCAAAAGCTAGCATTACTAAGCAAATAAATGGAAATTGCAAGTGAGAACAGCAAACGCCGCTATTTACATCTGTAGCAAATAAAAATCACCACAGCAGAACGCAGTAGAATAGATAGTACGAGAAAAATTGATTTATAAAGAATTATTTGCATAAATGTTCACAAATAAAGTTGAATTGTAAATAATAAACAAATTAAAATATGTGTGGCATTGGCTGTGGACAAAAAAAAAAACAAAAAAAAAAAGATAAAAAATAGCAAACTGCCAGTTTACACGAGCATTTGTTTGTTAAAAAAATGTAATTTGTTATGTAAATGGAGACATGTTTGCAAATAGTTTTATTGCATTAGGGTGGTTGCATATTTTGGCAGCACAAAGGACAAAGAACAAAAACACAAGCAATAAAAGAATAAATAATTTGTGTGGAACGATGAGGCAATAGATTAGAAATGGTTACAACAATTAAATGTATAAACATAAAATAAAATGTAATCTTGCCTCAAGGGGTTATATACAGTTAGAAGGCCGAAAAAAACAAATTTTCCACAATTTTTTCTGAGAGAACTTTTAAATTTATTGATCTCAAAATTTGTACACATATTATATCTTTTTACTGTATTTTAAGACTTAGTATTAGTAAAAATATTTATTTGGAAAGGAGCTACAACTGATCTCCGGGAGCTCCTCTCAAAAACGACGTTTTGCGGTGACCACTGAAGCTCTGAACTGGATCCTCTGAGACTAAAAACCAAACAGATTCGTTAAAGTAATGTTAAATGTAATAATAAGTCGAAGGAATAAGCAAAATAATTTCTTTTGACAAAATGGCGTTTTCTCAAAAAAAAAAAAAAAATCGATTTTTGACCAAAATTTCGGCTTTAAATTGCTTATAAAAAATATCGGTGAGAAAGAATCTTCTATTAGTTACTAAAAACTATATTTAAGAAGCTAGTGTTAAAATTTGAGACTAATCGGTTTAACCGTTTTCGAGTAATGTTGGTCCCCGGCTTTGAAAACACCATTTTGAGAAAAAGCGCTGCCGCTTCAGCCTTGTACTTTCAAACACTGAAACGCCTTTTCTAATTTGCGTGTAACTTCTGTGTGTATTCCTAAATATATGTACCATAAGAAAAAAAAAATCGATTTTTTGGAAATTTTAACTGTTCTCAAAACGAGAACGCGCTTTGTTATTTTGAAGCTTTCTTATGTTTTTATCATTTGTCTTGCTGGAATTTTATATTTTGCGCCTTTTGCAACATTACGTGTGATGAGCTTTAATTCCATATTTTTACCGAAAATTTAGGTATTTTTTTAGCTTAAGCTTTCAAACAATGTTTTTACCTACAAGTTTTATTTGTTTAGTGAGTTGCAAAGTCCAGCTCGGCCAAAAGATGGAACTTCTTTTTTCTTCTTTACTGGCGCGCTAATCACGTAAGCGATTTTGGCCGAGTTTAACAAAGCGCGCCAGTCATTTCTTTCTCGTTCTAAGGGGGAGGATGATTCCATGTGTAAACGTCCGCGCAAGTGGTGAAAATCCCTGATTTTTATTCACTTGCGCGTGGGCAGGACGATTCTTCTGCATACGGTCTCAGCAGCTCACATTTTCCGGGCTACGCACAAGTATCCTCCGGGTAACTTCCGAGCATGCGTTTGAGAGCAAATTAATGTGGGAGGGCGAAGCAACTCAGGATATCTGGTTGTGCACTGGGTTTGCGACCCGCCACGTAAGAGGGCTCCCACAATGAAAAACAATCCAAAGCAGCGCCGGTTAGCATAAGAAAGAAAAGACTAGCGCGCTTTGTTAAGCTCGGCCAAAAGATGAAACTAAACCGTGAAAATTTTCATGTGGTGATTTATTACGATTTTCAACGTGGATTATCGAGACAGGAAAGTAGCCGGGCATGAATCCTGGATCTAGACAGTTTGGGTGTTCCAAGATGAGCATAATTAAACAAAAGTTATTCGCGTAAGAAGCACCTTGAAGCAAACGTTCACCGGTTTTTTTCGGAACATCTGATCATGTCGCAACTGTACGACTACAGATACTTAAACAGTGAGCCTGTCAGAACCACAGCCATTTGTTTGGCAGACATTTGTGGAGACCTAAGGAAAACCAACCATCGAAAATGAATCATTCTTCACCAAGGTAATGTGAGCTCTCACAAGAGAGTTTTTGAGTGCTCAAAACGAGCGAATGACTGAGTCATCCGCCTTCAAACGGTCATCTAACGATTTCTTTTTATTCCGAATATCGAAAATAAAATGCGAGGACAATATGTTGTAACATCTGAACAATTGTTTATGCCTTTAAATAGCTCATTTTGGAAGTATCCACTTCTGAGTGGCGAAAAAGCTTTGAAAATTGGTTTAAGTGAATGCAGTGGTACCTATATTGACATCCAAGAAGAATATTTTGAAAAATAATAGAACCATTTTCATTGTTATTCCACTGTGCCTTCATTACTGGGCGCGAATTATAAAACGCAACTCTTGTATTTATTTTAATTTTTATTGAAAATTAATTAAACATAAAACTAAAATCCATTGTCCACATTATTTTTGCACAGCATTCTTTCAACATGGATTTATGGGGTCCCGGTGGTCCAGAGCTCGAAAATTTTGGGTCTTTTCAGGATTCTTTGTTTTACAATAAAAAAATGAAAAACTATATTTAAATTTTTTAGGCTTTTTATTTAACTTCTTTTACATACAAAAATGAGAAAAAATTTTTTTTAATTTTAATCATTTAAAAAATAGCGCTGAAGTTGACTCTCCCGAAAAATTGGACCTGGACGGTGTACTCCATTTTGCCTATTATATTTACTTGAAACACAAAACCCAGTTCAGTACTAGAATGAAAAAAGAAAAAAAAAAATTGACAAAATGGGCGGTTTTGAATTCGGCACTCTAAAAATCGGGTTTCTTTCAGTTTTTCAATCAAAAATATTAATATGATTCTAATACGGCCGATAACTATTGATGTTGAGCACAACGTTGTAAAATTTCAGACGATTCGGTTGAATAGTTTCTTTTTTTTGACAACACCAAGCCGAAAAAAGGCGTTTCGAAATAAATGAGTTTAAAGTTTGAGGACAGAAGCGCGCGGACCCCTCTCTGCCTAGTTAATAGGTTGTAGAAGCTATAATATTGGGAATTTCCGCATGAAAATTTCACTGTATATTCTTGAGGTACTATAATTTCGAAATATAGAAAAAACAAAAAATCGATTTTTTGAAATTTCTAGACGAAGGGTGACGCTAGTGTATACAAAATAAGACTGACGTTCCAGTGTTTAAAAATTGGAAATAATTATCTGAGACTTATTTAGCTATGCATTCTGCATATTTATAAACAAAATCGAACTGTATATGCAAATTCTAGAAAAGTCGCCGCTTTAGTGGAACCTATCTGCATTTTTATTACGTTCACAATAGATTCCTTGGCAAACACACCATGTGAATTTGAGCACAATTGAGTCACTTTCGAATCTATAAAGAACACATCAACACTTTAATTTTCATGTACAAGAAAAATCCACTTAAGGTGAGATACATCAGTTTCAAGTGATTAATCCAATTCTATTAGAAAGCAAGAATTGTTGAGCCGCCCTAATGCATATAAACTGTAAAGCAAAAACTCAAAGTCAGCAAGAAATGCGCTAGACCCAAAGCAAAAGTCCGAGTTATCCACATACATACATACAAATGTAGCTGTAGAATTCATTCATTCATTCTTTTTTTACATCCATTGCTTGTTGTTTTTCTCACTTGGATTTGCGTTCATTTTCAATGCAACCAGTGCAAGCAAATTAAACCGAAGGCGTTATGGGTCAGACGACAAGTAAATTTTTTACCAATTAAATATATTGTGTGCATAGCTGATACCCTCATACGTACAAACATTTGTACGCGAACGTTCAAGTCGAGATTATGAGGTAATGGTCAACACATGGACACATACAAATATATAGCACACACACAGCCCGCGGCAAAGCAAACCACAGCATATCCACATTTAACCAATGTTTGGTATTTTTCTTTTTTCGTTTTTTGAATGTTCGTTATTATTTTGTTTACAAAAATGCAGCTCACTGTCTACCAAAAAGTTATGTAAATGCAAGTTTCAAACTGAGCAAACTGAAAAAAAAAAATAATCATGGAGAAATTCCATAGCCTTTCATCACAATTACACGGTTTTTAAGTAAAATTTTTAGAAGTATTTTTGGTATGCAGTTTTATAGTTTATTTAATTTCCTTATTAAGTGTCAGTTTCATGTTGCCAAAAAATTCGGTTGATTTTTTATCATTTTTTTCCCCTGGCGGTCTTAAGCTATTTCTGCCTATAAGAAATGCCTGTAATTTTTTTAATAATGACAATGCGCAACACTGCCAAAAAAAATGTTATAAAAACTTAGTGGAATTCTTCGGTAATTTTAAGCTTGCCCTATGCTACCTAGGACTAGTATTAGATAGGAAGCTGTCGTGGAAACATACAATTAATGATAGAGTAAAAAAAGCAGCCACAGCACTCTATAGGTACATGCAAAAGAATTGTGGGAGCAAAATGGTGCCTAACCCCAAAAATAGTTCACTGGCTATATACAGCAGTGGTAAGACCTATCATGACATACGGTGTCTTAGTCTGGTGGCCAACACTCGAGAAAAGAACAACAGTAAAATGTCTAGAAAGTATTCAAAGGGGTGATGATGATGAATGTCATGCAAACAGCAAACAGTTGGCGGCGAAATCGGCACTTAGGTTAAGAGAATCTTCCAACTTAGCCACTAACAGAAGAGGTCACGCAAGAATACTAAACGAATACACCTGCCTACATCAAACGACAGAGTTTTGTAGCTCAGTGGATTGGCATTTAAACGCATCCTTTACCACAGCTTTCCCAACGAGAGAAGATTGGGACAATGGGGTAATGGACAATAAAAGCGGAATCAGCATCTATACTGATGGTTCCAGGCTAAATTATCCAGTAGGCGGAGGCCTTCATTCTGAAGGAATGAATAAATAAAAGTGTCCTCACAACAAGAGATATAAACATATATTCACAACAAGAGATACAAACATATATTAAGATAGTAAAATAATGTATCGACGTTTTGACAGAACTATCCCAGTACTTTGTAATAAACCTGCTCTGGATGCCGGCTCATAGAGACATAGAAGGCAACTGCAAAGCAGATGAACTGGCGAGATTGGGTACCACATTACCGATCCAGCCAGACAAAGCAAACATACCTTTAGCAACTTGCAAGATGCTTATAGATAAACACGCTATCAGTACTGCCAACAGGCTATGGTCTCAGTCCCTGACCTGTGCAACTAGTAGAATGACGTGGCCGCACAAGCGACTGTTGAAACTAAGCAGGAAAAACAAGACAAATCTTCTCGGGGTCTTAACAGGGCATTGTCTGATTGGCAGGCATACCAGTAGACTGGGAGCTAACGACTATTGCAGAAGCTGTAACGACATTGAAGAAGAAGATAGAACACTTTCTATGCGGGTGCATGGCTCTGGATAGAAGAAGGTTCAATATTTTAGGAAAAAGCTCCTTGAATAATTTGGCAGAAGTAGCCAATATAAAAATAGCAAGTCTTGTTAGATATATCAAAGCCTCAGGTTGGTTCAATGAGAACGATGTAGAGTGAGGAGAGGGACAGCCCCGATGGTATCACAATGAGTCTACAGCAGGCCTAGGTGTGTCAAACGACAACCACTATACCTACCTACTTACCTAAGCTTGCCCTATATTAGACTAAAATTTAATAAGCAATAAAACTGCATACACAAATTAAAAAAAAAACGAAAACTAAAGCAACATCTACACGTTCACCAGATATTAAAAGAAAGGCCGAATATTGCAACAAAAGATATTAAAGATATATTAAAAGTGGACAAGGACGAAAAATTTGAAAAAAATATCGCTTCACTGGGAGCTACTAGAGCTACAAACTATACTCTATGGAAGGCCTGCAAAAAAATCGACAACGCACTTATGCACCAACCCCTTCTAGGACAAGGACAAAAACACCAAAAGAAAAAGCAAAAAGACTCACTGATCATTAAAAAAAAAAACATTTACAAATCAACATAATAACCAAGACATTGACAACTCTGAATTTCATGCTCACCTCACAAATAACATAAATATACCAATCAAGAAAATAACTTCGACAGAAATTCAAATAGCAATTGAGACAAAAATTGAAGTAAATAAATCCCCAGCATACGATGGAATCACAAGAAAGATTCTAAAGGAGTTATCTGACAAAGCGACTCACTACTTAAGAAATATAAATATGATACAGTTAAGAGTTAGAACATAATATGTGTACAATTTTTTAGATTAATACATTTAAAAGTTTTGTCAGAAAAAATTCTAGAAAATTCGCTTGTTTTTGCCTTCTAACTATATATAACTCTTTAAATGCATTCGTATAGTGTGAACCATATTGAACATATTTTTGAAAATTGTTTGGTGTTTCCAATTAAATAGCATTTATTCCGGAAGGAAAGGAAATGAAATAACTTTCGTGTTTTGTTGTTGTATATTCTCTTGATAAAATCAATTTTTATAAATACGTGGAAAAAAATTTGGTATTTTCATCGCGAAGTTTTATTCGGTTTAAATCCAATGCGGGCCCAATGGGTTAAAGTGTGGACCACTCTTAGTGGCGCTGAACAGCATTGAGAAGAGTTTCCCAAAAATACTCCAACATTGCATGGCCCACTCCAGAGAACTTACATTGGGTTGTGTTTGTGAAGTAATTTGATTAACTTTCAATTTCACGCTTATCTGATACCAGAAGTCAAAACTGCTGTGGTATTTCTTATATTTTAGTTTGTATTTTTTGTTTCTTAAGGCTGCCATGGTTTACAAGTAATTAAAACAGAAGGTCAGCTACACAGAATTGCTTGTCTGTAACAAATAAACAAAGTAAAAGGTACGAATGTAAATTACTTGGCAATGAAAGACAGAAGCCTGCTGGGCAGTTGCATTGTGGGAAAAAATTTATAAAAAAATGCATTCTGTATGTTGAAATGTTAAGAAACGAATGCATGAAGCAGCTTTATTATGCAACTACCTGGGGTTAGATATGTATTAATGAAAATAGTAAATTTGTCTATAAAAATTTATGATTTATTATACAAAAGGCAGACCCAGACCTACTCTCATACGTAATTTTATCAAAAGTTGATTGGTATGCAGTCACTTCAAAATGATTGCAGCATTGAATTAAAAAAGGCATAAATAAAGGGTGGTTAAATGTTAAGGGCCGATGTTGAATGTGAACCACACCTAGATAAATATTAAGCTTTTCTGCATTTCATTTGATATTTTTCAATCTCAGACTAACTCAATTTAAACCATGGAAAGATACACAATCGAACAACGCGTTAAAGTTATTCAGGCTTATTATGAAAACGGGCGTTCAAATCAAAATGCATATCGCGCACTTCATCTTCAGTGATGAGCACATTTTCACCTCAGTGGTTTCGTCAATAAGCATAATTGCCACATTTAGGCGAATGATAATCCAAGAAGAATTTCCGAATGCCGAAAAACCAATGCACCCACAAAGAGTGACTGTTTGGTGCGGTTTATGCGCCGGCGGCATCATTGGGCCGTATTTTTTTCCAAAATGAGGCCGGTCAGGCAGTTACTGTGAATAGTGTTCGCTATCTTGAGATGATAACGAAATTTTTATGGCCCGAATTGGAAGATATGGCTGTGGAAGATATGTGGTTTTAACAGGACGGTGCCACTTGTCACACAGCTAACGAAAAAATGGCTCTTTTGCGCGAAAAATTTGATGGCCGAATAATCTCACGTCGCGGTGATGTCAATTCGCCGCCAAGATCATGTGATTTGACACCGTTGGACTTCTTTCTTTGGGGTTATTTGAAGAAAAAGGTGTACATCGATAAGCCAGCAAGAATTCAAGAGCTAAAGGATGAGATAATTCGGCACATTAACGGCATAGAACCTCAACTATGCCTCAGCGTTACCGAAAATTTGGACCATGTGATGGAGTGGTGCCGCCGAAGCCGCGGCGGTCATTTGGCCAATATTTTATTCTATACGTAATTGAGCTATACCAAGTTTTTCATAAAAAAGAGAAATCGTAATAATTTCTTAAAAAAATGGTATTTTATTTAAAATCAACACCGGCCTTTGAAACTTCACGACCCTTTATAAAGGGTTCCTTTCAGCCACTCTGGCATACATTCAGTTGTAGTATGAGAAAACTTTAATCAAAATACTGTTAGAATTAACGCTGATTTCATTAATAATTCTATACCATTAAATAAGCTCGTTCATTACGACACTTCGTGCAAAAGTATAATAAAAATTGCAATTTCGCACCAAATCCAGTTCTTTGGCTATGAACGAATAATCAAGAACCAGATATCAAAGCTTGTCACAAGAATGCAGTTTCATTTCATTTCATTGCATTCCTTTCCAGTAGAACAACATAACCAACGATCTTTGGTGCTGTTGTTGCTGCTGTAGCTGCTGCTGGTGGTGGTGGTGGTGGTGGCGGTGGTACAATTGCTACCGGTGAGCATAGCAGGCATGGCAGTAATGGCAGCAACTGTCAATCGCAAATAGGCAGCAAGCAACTGCCGTTGCGCCAATAAAACTGGCAGAGTGCGGCACCAAAGAACCAAACGCCCCATGAATAGCAACTAGAATAAGAATTGCAATAAAAACAACAACAAGAACAGCGCAAGCAATGCAAAGAAAAGAAATAGAATTGCAATTACATTTGCGCTAAACTCGTTTCACATAGAATCGAGAATTTTCCAACAACTCTATAGAGTAGGCATACATATAGAATATATAAAACAAAAACAAAACCAAAACCATGTCGAAGGAATATGCGCACTAGTGGGCTGCTAGAGTTGCCCCGGCAGCTGGTGGCGTGCATAGTAGCCATTGTAGAGACAATATGATCTGCAATCCAGAAGCTGGGAAGGCAAGCAATGAATGTTTTTGTGCACCGTTGATTTAAAAGCAGTAAGCGATCGTGTTGCTAGCGCTTGGCAGCGGCTATTGTTAGCAGGGTGAGAAGAAGAGGGCAAATAATAAGATGAAGAATGAGAAACTACGAAGCAATAACTAAATAATAAAATGCAATAAGAAACCAAAAACCTAAAACAGCAACAAAGACCTAAAGCAGCAACAAAGAACCCAGCTAGCCAGCCAGAAGCAGCAGCAGCAGCAGCAGCGGCAGCTGCAGTGGCAGCAGCCGCATCACCATCGCCAATAAACCATCGCTTTTGGCAGTGAATGTTGTTGCCATCACATTGTTGGTGCTTTTGGTTGCGCTGCAGCAATCATTTGAATTTGAATGGTATTCACAAAAATTGCTGCAGTGAATGTTGCTTTGTTGTTGTTAGTTGTTTTAGTTTGTTTTTCTACTTCGCTTTGCTTGGTGAATTGCATTCACCAAATGTCGATGCTGACTTTTGCTGATAGCAAATTGCAATAATAACAAGAACATTAGCGAGGCAAACGTATACAACAACAACAATGATGCACAGCTACAAACATATACAACAACAATAATGATGCACAGATACCAACACACACAACATTAAGATTCAAGCCAAGTGAAGCCAAGTACGCGAAGATTTGCTTTCGGCAGCTACAGCGGCGAACAAATGAATTTACAACAACAATGGTAGCAACAACAACAGCATCTTTGGTGAAGGTTGCAATGGTTTTTCAGGGGTGAATGGTCCATGCTGCAAATTTATGGACTTGACCGGCAATGAGCAGCATGCGGCGACTCCTCGCAACGGTCAGCTAGACAACCAGCCAATGGACAGTGGGAATTTAAAAATTGTGTTCACAAATTGACGGTGAAAAGCTTGTATTAGCTTTTTATGATCAACAAAAAAAATTTGATTAAAAAAAAAAAATAAAAAAATTAAAATTAAAAAAATAAAAAAATAAATAAATAAAAAAAATATCTGAATTAAAAAAACATTTTTTGCTTGAATTTTTTCTCTAGATTTTTTACAAGTTTCTCTCATATTCCTTTAATCTAAATATTTGTTGAAAAAGTTTTTTAATCAAAAATTTCATCTTTTACGGACGCGAGCTTACTTCATGCACGGTGAAAAGATTTTTAGATGTGTGTTCTCTAAGGGGACAGATACCTGTAAAATTTCGCAAAAAAAAAAAAATTTTTTCATAAAATGTTAATATAAACCTTTAAGAATATGTTAAAAAAATTTCAGAACGTAAGTTTAAGTATTACTTATATTAGAGATCGTCCGAACCGAAATTCGCTCCAAATTTCATATATTTTTAAGCATTTTATTCCGCGAATTTTTTTTTTAATTAGTATAGAAATTATGACATTAATGACCAAACGCATTTTTGGTTTTTTGTATTCAGGTCACTGACGCCGATGCTGCAATGCCCGCCGATTGAGAAGCCCCTTTGCGACCTTCCTGCAAGAACTGAGTGTGCATCCGCCATTTTAAATGATGAAAATAAAAAAAATGATATTATTTTAATGTATAAATAAACTGTATGCCAATTTTGAAAAAAATATATTGCCTTCTTCATTTTAAACAATTTTAATGAAAATCAGGGAAAATATGGCCGTTTATAGGTATCTGTCCCCTTAACAGACCGTTATTCGGCTCTACGCGAACCTGACAGAATCAGCTAATAGGCTGACGTAATTTGGGATGTGTTAACGAAAAAACTGGGATTGTGTAACAGCGACTGTTGGGCCGAGTGTGTGAATATACCCTATGATCAAAAAGTACCGGGAGTGTTTAATTTAAACGAATCACGCACGTGGGAAGCGGTCTATATTTTTTTCTTAGACACACATCTGCCACTTTTTAGCACTATCGGATAATTTAAGGGATGCTGTACGTCGCAAACGCCCGGAAATGTGGGCAAACAATTCTTGGATTTTGCATGATGATAAGGTGCCATCGCACCAAGCCCAAATTGTGCTGGAATATTTGACCAAACACCAAGTAAATACTATCGTGCAAGCACCGTATTCACCTGATATGGCCCCGTGCGACTTCTTTTTGTTTCCCAAGTTGAAGTTACCACTTCGTGGAAGGAGATTTCAATCCATAGTGAAGATCAAAGAGAATATGACGAAGGAGCTGAAGGCCATCCCTTCATTGGTCTACCAGGGGTGCATGGAGTACTATTTTAAATGTTGGCACATTGTGCTGCTTCAGACGGGTTATATTTTGAAGGAGATAAAATAATTTTGTCTGAAATTTAACTCTGTTTTGTTTTATTTAAACATTTCCGGTACTTTCTGGTCATAGGGTATGTGAAATTATCGTGCAAAATTCGAGACTATACTGAATAAAAAAGTGCATAAGCTTGTATTTTTCTTATCGAACCGCAAAACTTATTGAAGATTTCATAAGGTATGCACCCAAGTAAGTTTTTGAGCTACTAACCAACCAAAATAACAAAAAAACATAAACATGTTCGTTTCTGAAATCACAATTTTATAGTTACTCATTTCGCTTGTGGCCCCACTTGGTGATTGGCAGCCTGCTTCTCTTACCGTAATCTTCCTTAATATACAGCAACAACAACAACAACAAAATTGGCTTGGATTTTAGTCAGCACGAGAACTCCTCTCGCATGATCACCATTCACCACCGGCTATTTGATCCTACTGCCGTCTCTTTGCATGACCGCCGATCATCCGGTGTAGGCTGATCGGTCAGGCTGCTGAGCCCGTTCGTCGCCATCTAATTACTTCTCCTTTCTGCAGTTGTTTGCCTCCTGTGCGGCCACGTTTTATACATTCGGTCGTTGGCCTAATGCAGCAACCACTGCAGTCTGCTGCAGTTTTAGTGCCTGTGTTTGTCCAACCTCCAGCCTCTGTTTATATTCTGCATTTTGCAAACCTCCTGCAGCACTAATCTTCCAGAAACGTCCACTTGTGATAATTTAGTGAGCGCATCGCTAATGTCAGATAAGAAAATTGATTGCTGCACAAATTTATGGCAAATTGGCAGTAAAGTTGGCAGCAAGCGCAGTGGAAGAGGCAGTGGAAGAGGCAGTGAGCAGACGCAGTAAGGTTTGTTTAACAGCTTCAACATGCGCTTTACTGTCGGCGGCTTACGATTTGCCGCTACCCTGCAGCTACATACGTAGTGTGTGAAGATTTCATAAGACTTAATGACTTTGCGGCTGCCCGCATGAGAAAATATTTGTAAATATATAATTTAGAAGATTTTTAGTTAAGATCACGCGTAGGTAATGGCAAACAGATTAAGAGAGGAAGAGACAGAGGTTAGGTGTGTTCAAGGACTTTTTAGTCTTATAGAGAAAACTACAGAATGAAAAGGTTTGCAAAATTAAACCTTTAAAGTGGGTTGGGAAAATTGTTATATTTGGAGTGTAATGAGTATTTGAGTAAAATAAAAGTGCATGCCAAAAATACCTCTTATAATTCCGAATTACAGACTAATAAACTAAAAAAATTATGATTGTTAGAAAGTGGAATAAGGGCCACCTTTTCACCCATTTTTTATTTTCTGCTTTCTAAATTATCGGTGTAATAAAACCATTTGCCAATAACGTAGCAAAATACAGAAAACGTAGCAAATCGGAATCCTCTTTCGCATTTGTTGCACCTTGCCGTGGTGAAAGGGCCATCTAAGGTTCAACCATGTTCGATAGGTTCTTGGAGAGACTGCGGAAACTAAAACTCAACCAACTCTCAATTTCAGATGTGCTTCCTAATTCAAGGTGCGTGTCTAAGACTGAATAGTGCAGGGAATAAAAACATGCGCATCGCTAAAAAAGCTTCCCCTTCGAATATCTGGCCATTTTTTCCCTCTTGTAATTGTAGACTTTGGCGGCGGCCGCCCTAGCCGAATGACTTGAACCGTGACTACCATTCGGAATTCAGAGAGAACGTAGGTTCGAATCTCGGTGAAACATCAAAATTAAGGAAAAGGTTTTTCTAATAGCGGTCGCCCCTCAGCAGGCAATGGCAAACCTCCGAGTATATTGGTGCCATGAAAAAGCTCCTCATAAAAAATATTCTGCCGTTCGGAGTCGAGTTGAAACTGTAGGTTTCTCCATTTGTGGAACAACACCCAAAAAGGATGTACGCGCAAATTATTAAGTGCAACTAAGTTCCCGGTGTTTGCCAATAGATGCCGCCAGCAGTGTGTGCTAGTCGATTCTAACATAACCTAAACGTCATAAACCAAGCTTAGACATATGGAAAGCAAATTGCTTCGACACATTAGTGATTTTGTTTTGGTATCATATAATCGTCATTTGCGGGAAGTGTTGATTTTCTTCTTTCACTCGAAAAAAAACGGCAGCTGAAGCGCATCGAGAGCTATAAAAAGTTTATGGAGATGCTACTTTAAGTGAAACAATGTGAAGAGATTGGTTCCGTCGCTTCAAAGACGGTGATTTTAATGTTGACGACCATCCGCGTGAAGGAATGCCAAAAACCTCCGAAGACGCTGAATTGGAGGCATGGCTCAATGAGGATCCGTGTCAAACGCAAGAAGAGTTTGCTTCAGTATTAGGAGTTACCCGCCAACCCATTTCCAAGCGATCGCACGCATTGGGAATGATTCAGAAACAGGCGACTTGAGTTCCTTATGAGTTAAAACCAAGGGATGTTGAACATTGTTTTTGCGCCTGTGAACAACTGCTAAAGCGAAAAAAAAAGAGTTTTCTTCATCGCATCGTGACGGGTGATGAAAAATGGATTCATTACAGCAATCCAAAGAAAAGAAAGTCATGGGGACTGCCCGGCCATGCTTCTACGTCGTCGCCTGGGCCGAATATTCACGCTGCGAAGGTTATGCTATGTATTTGGTGGCACCAAGTTGGTGTTATTTATTATGAACTATTATGAGGAACAGTTTTATCGCGAGATTATACGAGATCTACCAGAAAGATGGGAAAAGATAGTAGCCAGCGATGGGCAATACTTTGAATGATTCACTTGTAACCATTTTTTCAGAATAAAGTTGTATTTTCATCAAAAAAAAAAAAACAGCGAGAACTTAGTTGCGCACCTAATGTATATATATATATATATATATAATCGTAGGTTGTGCGGCTTGACGCACCGTCAGACAGAGCAATTTAAGAAGCAGATGATGTCAAATAACAAACAAATAAATCAGATAACATTAAATTGGTGCCGCGCTGCGACACTAAACTCGCTTCTGATTAGCACAACCTGCTGGCTTCCATCCAAGATGTGGTGTCAGTAGAGAGTGAGGGAAGTACCAGTACTCTATACTCTCTTACCAGATATACAACAAAAAATAATTGAACCAAAAACGTTACAAAAGTTAGTAGACGGCACTCAGAAAAAGAGTCAGGCCGAGAGAAAACACAAGTCAGAGGGCCGCATCATGAAGTCTCGCTACACGATGGCGCGGTTCATTCCCAGCAAGATTGTTAAACGTGAATTCGCAACAACAAGGGACAACAACAACAATTTAAAATTTCTCAAAATGTCACGAAAACGTTTTTCACTTGAAGAAGTTTTCTTTCTACTAGAACAGAGAAACTTAAGTTCGGGCCGCTTAGCTAGTTTTCCAAACACAAGGAATAATGACAATTTTCTTGAGAGTTCCATACTTCGCATTTGTATTTCTGAATTTTTGTCATATGAGAAACGATTCCACTGATTGCGCAAAGGCTATGTTATTATCATTCTCAACATAAATACTATTTGAGCGAACTAAGTTTGCTTCGGAACGTATTTGCAGTTCTATTTTAATTTATATGAATTGGCTCCAGTGGACACTGAATTTAACGAAGCAATGAGTAGGCCTACGTTCATGTAATAAAAAATAGTTATTTAATACAAATTTTCTTTTACGAATTGGTTTTAATTATAATAATAAAAAAGTTATATGCCGTTCAGTGTTGTATGGTACATCTTGGGCTTGCGTGAGTCTTGAATCTTCCGGAAATACAATGACCCTAAGCACAAAGCCAAAATACTAAAGTATGGATTAATAAAAACTACAGTGAATTGGTCCACCCTTTCGTTTTTCATTTGAATTATATAAAATTTATTTCAATAGAAACTCCAATTTACGGCACACCCACATACGCACGCACTACCCACACGCTTAAAGGTCAATAGTCTAACATTGAAAACTGTTACCGAACTCTCAATGCAGTTAATGTCATTGAACGCTGAATGAAATCACCTCAACTAGAATCAAATGTATAAATAGAAGCTGCCTGTGGATGTGGTTGAAAATGAAGAGCAACCACGTCGCTTCGAATTGAACCAAAAATTTATTAGCGTTCTTAATCGCCTCGGCGTGTAACTTCCTATTTGATTTTTATTCAGCGCGGTTTTAGTGTCATAAATGATGATGAAAATGCGTGGAAAAAATCAAAACATTAAGCGGCTTTTCATTGCGAGAGAAACTATAACTTTGACTTACCTGCAGTTGGTTCGTGAAAGAGGCGAAGCTGATTTTTGTAGCGATTCTGATGATGATGAAAATTGTAATGGTGTTTAATTGTTGTTGTTGTTATTTGGTTTTTTTTTTTTTTTTTTTTTCTTCTTATTTTACACTTTAAATCTTTTTATGTTTGTTACTATAAGAATTTGTCTATTGCACTGTTTTTTGTTATTCTTGTTGTTGTTGTTGTTGTTGCTATTTGGTGAAAGTAGAAAGAGTAAAAATTAATGATTAATTAAACTTCTTTGCTTCACAAATCCATTTGAAATATGAAACGTACTTGGTTTGAAGTTCTTAATTCACTTCAAAATTTAAGTACAAAATTCTTTTTCATTGATTTCGAAAGGTGTTTTTGCTGTTAGCTATAAAGCGGCAATCACTCTGCGCCTAGCGGTATTTGATATTATTATTTTTAATTCATTTTCACTGCCCCTCACACTGCCGCATAAATATGTACATACGTACGTATGCAAACACACACACACACACGCACACTCACAAGTGTAGATAAGCACTTGAGTCTTGAGGAAGGTGCAGCACTCACCGAGCAACACAAAATAAGAAAGCTGATTGGAATTGGCTAAAGAAGCCCGTCAAAAGCGTACAATGTACGTAACCAGAGACACCAGCAAAGTGCTAGTCAGCGGCAAGTTGTGGTGTGGAAGAAGCGCAAGTTGGGGAAAAAGCAGGAGAAGTAGCAAAAGAAGTATAAATGTAATAAAAGAAGAAGGAACTGCAAAGCGGAACAGCAGAATGCTCTGTTTCATTTGTTTTTTTTTGTTTTTTTTTTAAGTTTTAGTGTTCGGCCGCTTCACTGGCTGACTGATTATGTGGTATGGCTTTTGCGGTGTGGTGCCGTACGGTGGCTCTTGCGTTTGGTACGTCTCGTTGGCTGCTCCCTGCTGTTGCTTGCTTTGTGGCGGTTGTGGGTCGCAGGTGAAGGTGAGTGCGACGCTGTGCATTTACGTTAGCGGAACTATCGACAAAGTTGCAGTGGCTGTGGCTTTTTCTTTGTATACCATTTTTAATGCCTCAACTTAACTTAGTGCGCCGCACTTGCTGACTAGCCGACTTACCATTGCTATTGGTTTGGGTGCTGTTATTGGTTTTGTTGTTATTGTTATTTTTTATTTCGTATGTGAAGCGGCAAAAGTCTGCGCGAAATAGATGGCTAAGTGTAAGCAATGGAATAAAAAAAATCTCTACGAATGGCGTTGAGAAGGCCAGACAGTTCACACTTGGCGGTTTTTGGTTGACGCGTCCGTCTGTCGCTCAGTCGTCAATGGTAATGGTAATTTACATGAAATTCTTTCCTTGGCTAACTAAATATTTGCTGCGCTTGCAAATGTTAATCATAAAAATAAGTCAAGTTACGAGATTTCTAAACGGTGCTCGGATTGGAGATACTTTTGCAAATTCAGTTTTTTTTACAGTTCACGCTTGCCTACTGTCAAACTAGATACATAATTTTTTTCATTATTCATTGACATTTCATCATGGAAAGACTTACGCCTCAGCAGCGTTTACAAATTCTACAATTGCATTACGAAAATCGACGCTGAAAAGTGTTCATCGCCCGCGCTCAGGCCAGCTTGTGATGATGAGCCATGAGAAGCTGATACGGGCTACGTCAAGCCCGTATTTGGGCTGAAGAGCAACCCGAAGCCATTCAAGAACCAAGGAACAGCCATTACCCCAATTCATAACAACTGTTTGGTGCGGCCTATGGGCTGAAGTAATCATCGGCCCATATTTCTGCTTTCGAGGCTGGCGGTGAGCAATTTAACACTCGTCTCGAACCAGTGGATTGGCCATCACACCTTTGAACTTTTATTTGTGGAGGTATGTAAAGTCTTAATGCTTTGTGAACAAACCAGCTTCTATTGAGGAATTGGAAGCCAACATAACTTACGAGATACCAACCGAAGTCCTCCACCGAGTCATTCAAAATTGGTGGGTGTTTAGGGATGGCCAAAATATGGTGCAATGGCGGCCAACATTTGAAAGGGATTGTCTTTAAAAAGTAAAGGTCATGAATGGTTCTAAATAAAAATGAAAAAGATTGCCCAATCAATTTGAAGTTTCGTTGTTTTATTTCAATCTGAAATCCGATAGCTCTAATGGATCCAAAAAAAATATATATTTTTGAATATTTTTCCGAAAAAAGTTGTGTTAAATGTTTTTTTAATATTTTGCCCTAAAAAATTTTTTTATATTGGTTTTTTAAATATTTAAAAAAAATTTTTTAGTTTAATTCAAAATATTTATGAAACGAAATCCAATAAAAGTATTCCAAAAATAAATACAAAAAACTTTCAATTTGAAATCCGATAGCTCTAAATGGATCTGCAAAAAAACTATATTTTTTTAACATTTTTCCGAAAAAAATTGTGCTAAATTTTTGCAAAATTTTTATTTAAATATTTTGCCCTAAAACATTTTTCTTTTATTTTTCTTAAATATTTAAAAAAAATTTTTTTTTAGCTTTTTTCAATCAAGATATTTAGTAGACAAAATCCAATAAAAATATTCCAACTAATAGATCCGAAAATTGCTCAACTCATAAAAAAATTGTTTTAAATATTTTTTCATAGTACTAGATGAAACTATATTTTTTAATATTTTTTCGAAAAAAATGTGTTAAATTTTTGGATTTTTTTTTATTTTTTCCTAACATTTTTTATTGTTTTTTTTAATATTAAAAAAAATGTTTTCAGCTTTTATTCAAAATATTTGTAAAACGAAATCCAATAAAAAAAATACAACAACTAAATACAAAAAACTGCTCCACTCACAAAAATTTGTTTGAAATATTTTTTCAAAATTGTATTAAATTTTTGCTACATTTTTTTTTAAATATTTTTCTCCAAAACATTTTTTTATATTTTTTTTGAAATTAAAAGAAAAAACATTTTTTTTATATATTTTTTTTAATTAAAAGAAAAAACATTTTTTTTTAAGATTACAGAAAAATGTTTAGCTTTGAAAATATTTATAAAACGAGATCCAATAACAGTATTCCAAAAAATAAATACAAAAAACTGCTCAACTCACAAAAAATTTTACAAATCGTAAAAAACTTTTACGAATGAAAATTTTATTTTTCTCGAGAAACTCTCATTAATTTATAAATATCTGTTTTGCCTTTTCAAAGTGATAGCCAGTTCTTCAAATTGACTTTGAGTAAACTAGAAATGTCGCTCTGGCCTGGGTGTACTTGGGATATATTTTCAATCCACCATAGCCTCAAAACAGTCAACTCTTAAATCGTCATCGGACTGATTTTTTTAATATTTCATAGATCTCCTCTTTCTTAAACTCTTTGAACTGCATGAGATGTTTTGAGAATGGGACATCTCTCCAAGGGACAAGGGACTATAGAATTTTTATACTCAGCAAACATCCCAAGTTTTATCCGCTTAAATTGAATTATAAATTTGATACTAAATGGGAGCTTTCAAGATGATTGCTTAGTGCTCGGGGTTGAATATCTCCAAAAAATTGATTTAACGCAATTTTAACTGATCATTTGAGCTTACGAAAGGTCTTTGCACGTTTAATTCCGCACAAGTCAACAGAGGACCAAAAATTCCTCAGAATCCAACATTCGAAAGACCTCATTAAAGAGGCGAGAAAAACTTCCTTTGCAACATTGTAACTGGTGATGAAACGTGGTATTTCCAACATGAACCTGAAACTAAGCGCCAAAGTACCGAATAGAAGGTCCCAGACAAGCCACCCACCACAAAATCGCGTTTGGAGAAGTCAAAAAACAAGTTAATGATCATTTGTTTTTACGATTCCAAGGGAATTGCCCACAAGGAGTTCGAGCCAATGGGCCAAACCATCAATGCAATTGTCTATGTTGGCGATTTGAAACGTTTGTTTAATCGCATTCTATGAATTCGCCCCGAATGTTTCGAAGAAGGAAGCTGGCGCTTGTTACATGACAATGCACCATCTCATTGATCTACTCTTATGACTGATTTTTTGACTAGAAATCGCTCCCTGATATGGCTCCCTGTGACTTCTACCATTTCGGAAAATTGCATTTGGTAATGAAATGAAGACGTTTTGTGTCCGTAGAGGCCATCCAAAAGGCTTGTACCGACACATGCTGAAGGACATTCCGGTCAATGACCTGAAACAGTCTTTCGAAGAGCTTTTAGATCACGCAAAGCAGTGTATCGAGGCCAATCAGCTTTGGTTTTGATTCCACTGATATAGCCACAGTCTCTCATCTAGCTGTAATGCTGTTTTTTCTACTGTAGTTCAAATCAAAAGTGTATTACTAAGTTATATGTAGCCACTATAGTCTTACGCTGTTTTTATTTGCAATTGAGAAATCTACCTAAAAAGACAGTCTTTTCTTGAAAACCTATCTCTTAGCATGAATACAAGACATATTGAACTTTATTGCCAATTTTAATGTTTTCCTGAAGTGGTTTTGTGAGCGCTAACTTAATAGCTTTGCCGTTCTATGTTGCTCTATTCGTTGTTATAGCAGAGTCTCCGTTGTTTGTGGTTTTAAATTGCCCGGCGATGACGCTAACAATTATTTTTTTTTTCGGTTCACATACACACAAGTCAATACTCAATGTACTATTTCGTTGTTATTGTTGATTGTAGTTGTTTGTGACTTATTTTGTTTCAGTTCTGTTACGTTAACTGAAAATGTTGTTAAGCCAAGCAAAAAGTAAATGGAAAGACAAAAAAAAAAAAAACATAAACAAAAACTTTAGTGCTGCATTTATTTCGAAAAAAAGTAATAACAGCGGCGAGTGAAAAAAATGTTGAGGCCAGCTTGTTAATATATCTACGTATGTATGTATATATGTATGTATGTATGTATAATTTAATATAGTGATACCAAGCGTAAAATTGACTTAAATTTACGCGCTTAATACTGATTCGTGGAAAACACACTTTTCGAGGTCAGTATAAAAATATTCTCTTATTGAAGATGTAGCTTCTCTATTTACAGGTGGTAAAAGAATTGAGTTTAATTTTGAAGTCTAGGCATTTTGCAGAATTCTTTCAATATTTTTGTAGTTTTGAAATATTTTTGAGAATTTTAATAATTAAAACAAAAATTATTTAAAAAAAAATATAAAAAAAAATTATACTAATAAATACCAATTTTTTAATTTTATTATTTATAAAATTAATAAATAATAAATAAAAAAAATTTAATTTATATCTTTTTAATTTTTTTTTTTAATTTTTAATACACCCATACATTGAAATTCTAGCAAAATAATTACTTTATACATTTTATTCCCCAGCAAAATATATATAAATTTTGCAGCGAGAGCGAAATAAAAAAAAATGGGAAAATTTTTTTAACAAAGAGAAAATCGTCGAAAAAAGTACGGGAACAGAAAACCATTCATAACTTGCAAGCAAAGTCTTTACTTGACAGACTGCTTTGGCAATTCATTTGTGATTTAACATGTTTCTGTTTTCTATGCATCAGCAGCCATCGTAGCCGAATGGGCTGGGAGTGCATAGGTTTGAATTTCCGTGCATGCAAAACCAAATGATATAAAAAGTTTCTTCTAATAGCAGTCGCTCCTCGGAACGCAATGGCAAACCTCCGAATGAATTTCTGCCACTAAGAAACTCTTCATAAAAAACCATCTGCCTTGCGGAGGCGGCATGAAATTGTACAATAGGTTCCTCCACTTGAGGATTAAACATAAAGACGCACACCAAAACTAGGAAAATTGGAATTTTTTTTTTGGAAAAATATAAAATAAGTTTTTTGAAAATCTCAACCGAACATTGCAATTTGGACAAAAGCAATTTTGTTTATAAATATTTAATTTTTGGATTGAAAATTAAAAAAGAAATTGTAAAAATATAAAAAAAAATTTTTTTTTCAAATATATTATATTTCAAAAAAATTAAAAACAATGTTTGTTAGAAAAATATTAAAAAAACAAATTTTTTAAAAACTTGCTATTGGAAAAATATAAAAAAAAATTTTTGTTGGGAGGAATAGTAAAAAAATTTAAAAGAGAGTTCAAAAAATTAAAAAAAACATTAAGACCTATTTTAATTTGGACAAAAGCAATTTTGCTTTTAAATATTTAATTTTTTCATTAAAAATTAAACAAGAGATTGGAAAAATTAAAAACAAAAATTAAAAAAAAATTTGTAGATTTGGCCGAATACTTAAAAACCGATTAAAAAACTATTTTTTTTGGACAAATATTTAAAAAGATTGAAAAAAAATTTATTGGAAAAAACAAAACAAAAGGTGAACAAAAAATTTGTTATTGGAAAAATATTAAATATTAAATATATAAAATGTAAAATTATTTAAAAAAATTAAAAAACAACAATTTTTTGGAAAAATAGTAAAAAAAATTAAAGAAAGAATTAGAAAAAAATTTTTTTTTAAATATTTAAAAAAATTAAAGCAAATATTCCGTTTTTCTGAAAAAACTTTAAAAAACCATAAACATTAAAAAAAAAATTTTTTTATTAAAAAATATTTTTCCATAATTTAATAATAAATAAATTTCAGCATTTACTAATTATAAAGTAGTAAATTTTTTTTTAATAAAAAATATTTTTCCTAAAAATGTTTATGGTTTTTTAATATTTTCGAAAAAATACATTTTTTTTAAACATATATTGTATTTCTAAATTGTTTTCAGAAAAACCGAGTTTTTTTTTAATATTTTATCAGAAATTTTTGTTTAATTCTCTCTTTAATTTTTTTTACTATTATTCCAAAAACTTGGTTTTTTATAATTTTTTTTAATATTTTCCAAAAAAATGTTTTTTTTTAATATTTTTCCAAAAAAAGAGTTTTTTCTATTTTTTTTATATTTTTCCAAGAAACTAATGTTTTTCAATTTAAAAAAAAGTTGTTTAATGTTTTTATATTGTATATTTCTGCATAAAAAAAATTTTTAAATTCGTTTTTAATAAAAAATTTTATTAATTTATTATTAATAATTATTAAGTGTTTATAGTTTCCAATTTTTGTTTAATTTTCAATACAAAAATTAAATATTTATAAACAATTTTTTTTTTATTTGTTTGTAGTTTTTAACATTTTTTGGATTAAATTAAATTATCGTAAAAATAATTATTGTATTTTCTAGATAAATAAATTTGGTTTTTCTGGTTTAAATTTAAATATTCAAAAATATTGACAGCTAACAACTTTTTGTTTTAATAGACAGTTTGTATTTAAGTTAAAAAATAATTGATGCATTATTTGGATAAATAATTTTATTTTCTTTTTATTTGTTTTCTTCTGCAATTTGAATATTCAAAAATATTGGGAGGTAGAAACAGGGGGATTTTTTTTTTTTTTTAGAATTTCTCTTTTCAATATTTTTATTTGAATTGAGGTTTTGTATTTAAGCTAAAAAATATTCATTTAATTTTCTGGATAAATAAATTTGTTTCTTGAAATTTGGTTTTTATTTGGATTTTCTGAAATTTTTAATTCAAATTAAGGATTTAAAAATATTAACGGCTAAAGAAAATTGGATTTTTTTGTCGTTGTTTTTAGATTTGCGCTTTTCAGTGTTTCAATGAAATAATATGAAATAATTATTGGCTAACTTTTTTTTGGATTAGTAAATTTTTTTCTTGAAATTTTGTTTATATTTGGTGTTTCTGCAATGTTTTCTATTCAACTTTTTAAGTAGCGCTTGCACTTGCTCTTGTGAAGTTTTTTTAATTTTCTTTCAACTGAGTTTTTAAACTGTATTTAAGCTAAAAAAATATTCCTTTTTGGAAATTTCTCCAAAAAAATATTAGCAGCACCAGAGAGCAGACAGAAGGCACGAATTATTCTACGTGAAAAGACAGTTAAATATTTGCTTTACAAAACTTTGGCACCATGCCATTACTGCTTACACTTGTAATAAGTTTTTTGATTATTTTTTTGAAATAAAGCAACCAAAAATGTTTAAGGTTTTCAATTTTTTCCATTTCCTGTTATTCTTGGCACTCTGGTTTACTTATTTATGGAATTTTTTTTAATTTTTCAGGATGCAAAATTTCTCCTAGAATTCTATATAAAAAAGTGCTATTGGCGCATTTAATTATTTTCTTTTATGCTGAACAATTTTATTTCTTCACTTTCACAGTACAGCAACACCACCAGCGCGCATGCACACACAACCACACACAATTCTTTTCTTTTTTGCAAACTTACTTCGTGAATTCAACGCAAAGAAAATTCAATGAGCACTTTGTTTTCGTTGCTTTCGTCACTTTACACAAATCTATGTATTTCAATAAAGAATAAATGATATTCGTACTTTGTTAAACGCGAATTGCAGACGACGAAAAATTCACATTTTTTAATTAAAATAAGTTTTGTCCCACACACGACATGATTCGCAATGTTCGGTTTTTCGTATTTGCAGGCATTCACTTTACTTGCAGTAGTTGAACCAAAGTAAATTTGTTTATTCTCTGCTTAGTCCATATGAGGCAGCAGACGCTTTCATCCGCTAAACACAACCAGCACTGACGACGTACACGAAGAAACTGAATCGCCACAAACCTAAGACTTAAGACACGAACTCAAGTCGAGTGCAAACCGAGAAGATTTGTTGATGAAAGCGGATGAATGCGAAAATTAAAAAGGCATAGACGACAACTAAGGCGCAGGCGAACAACATTCAGAATACACAGCGAAATGAAGACGCAGCAACAGAGTCAGGCAGCAACATGACAAAGCAGCAATAACAAAGCAGTAAAAGCTAAGCGTGCGTAGCGGCTAGCAAAGAATGCCCGAGCCGGTGGTGGTGCACGTGCGGAAAGAGGGCAACACAAATCACCAGCTTTCATTGTTGTTAATGCTGCTGCTGTTGCTGCGGCTGCTGCTTTCCCACTTTTTCCTTTTTTGCCATTTTTCTATTGTTTGTAAACGCTTTTCCGTTCAGTTTGTGATTGTTGTGTTGCGAATGATTTCTTTCTGCTTTTGTTCTTTTCTCTGCTTCGTTTACTAGTTTTAGTTTTTATTTTCAATTCGTGCGATTTCGCATTTCCTTCATATTCTATGTATACTTCGAAGAGAGTAATGGACGATGAACAGTATTTTTGACAATGCGCAATTTTCGCCAACAGCAGAAAATAACAGAAAATAGTAAGCGCTCGGCGTAAGCTACGACGAATGTAGTGAAGGCCGTAAAGCGGGAAAAATAGGTAAAAATAAAAATGAGTGACGAATATTTCAGCTAAGCAAAGCGCGAGTATGTGACACCATGGAAATTTTATTAAACACCGCCACACCAACCTGCGTGTGTTTTACCTATGTCTGTTTTACATGCTTTGACTTTTTCACTTGTTTCTACTACAATTTCTTGGACAAAGCGACAAGTCAAAAATTACAACTTTCAAAATTAGTAAAACAACAAATTGAAATAAATAAAGGTCGTATTTGTTCGTATTAGAGCACCCAACCGAAAGTTCAACTCTCTGGTGTGTACTAAAAATTGTTTAAGTATGGAAACGGAGTGTAATGACGGAATCGAAAAAGGCAAAACGAACTCAGTGAGTGTCTCTGCGAGCACACCAACGCGAAGTGAGTGAACATTGAGCGCAGGGAAAGAGAGCCGCTTGCGTGCAGGTCAGCTGTAGCTGAACTAAAAAATTGAATAAATACTGGCAAGAATCTCTTCAAATGAAAATTAGTTTCAATCAGAACTTAGAACGTATGACAAAGGTAGAAAACGTGGAATTGTTACAGTTTTGGCATGAGCGAATGAAATCGTTGGTGACGTATAAGAACATGAAAATATATTTTTTATCTATAATACAACGGGTGTTTTTTTCGCTGCACGAGAACTATCGATGGGATAATTATGGCTTAAAGTATGATAGTAGTCTGGTCAAATACTCAGATATTTTTTAGGATTTTTTTTTTAGAAAATAACATGCGACCGTTTTGATTTTATAGCATGTTATTATTGACGTAAAATAGTATACAAAACAATTTCTTTTTTTTTACATATTATTTTGTAGTTGGTTGGCACCAAAGTAAGCGTCTTAAAAAAAAGATAAGTGGCTTGTCGACAGGATTTTGACATCTGAAACGAAAAAGTTAAACTGATTATTATTCAGTTGGCTTGTCCTGGAAGTTTTTTTTTGAAAAATAACAAAATGGCGGACTTTTTAAAAAAGGTAGAAAAAAATTCCTAAAAAAATATCTATAATAAACCTTAAATGGCGCTTAACAATGAATTTATTGGACTGATCGCATGGACCATATAAATCGTAGCCATGGCGGACATAAGCAAGATTGCACATATTTAAAGAATATTTATTTATTTATTTAATATATGGAAATTAACAATAAATTATTTTACAAAAAAAAAGATGCACTAGCTGCCAGGGCTTACGGCTCGTTTAAAGAAAAATTGCCATGAAATTATGTGGATAGATTTTTTTAATTTTTTAATAGATTTTTTTTTTAATTTAAATTTTAATTTTTCACAAAAACCTTACAAAATTATGTACAATATTTGTTACTTCATTTAAGGGGTTACATACGTCCTGCAACGGCAAAAATGCGCTAAATATAAAAACTGTTTTTAGACGTAATAACAAAAGAAATAAATATAAAAAAATGTTATACATGTTTGATTTGTTGAATTGATTTTAATTTTTCTTTATAAAAATTAGTATATAAATAAAAGGCCAGCCGCACTATGTGCGCATATTTGAAGTGAAACTTCTTAATTTCTAGATTAAACTTAAATAGTTTAATGAGGATTGAAATGCTTTTTTTTAATTACATACAGCTGGTGCAAGAATTGAAGCCGAACGACCTACCGCAACACAGAATTTTTGGTGAATGGGCTCTTGGAAAGTTGGCCGAAGATCCACTTTTTTATCGAAAAATTGTATTCAGCGACGAAGCTCATTTTTGGATCAAGTCAAGCCATACAAAACTCACTTCTCCAGCGTTGTCATAATCTATATGCACTAGTTTACCAACGGCGCCATTTGCTAAGCCATCGGCTACATCAATGTTCGTCGTACTCGTAATCATGTATCCGATCAGTCAATAAGTTCGTGCGTATTTTACTTATAATTTCACTTTTGTACGATTTTTGCATACAAAAAACTATTCGCGGAATAAAACGGAACTATTTATATTTTCTTTGATACATTGTGCATTCAACAAGTGATTTTAATCGTGGATAGAAGCGAGTGTTGTTAAAAATAAAATGGAATATTCGAACGCGTATAAGAGGCATATTTTGTATTTTTTTTATAAAAGTGGTAAAAATGCAACAACTGCTGCTGCAGAATTATACACTGTTCACAGAGAGGATATCGTGAGTGTATGGTCTGCGCAGAAGTGGTTTTCAAAATTCCGAAGTGGTAACTGCGACGGGGAGGATGTCCCGCGCGCGTCTTTAACTCCGACGCCTTGCTCGAACTCGTGGAAGCTGAGCCAAATATGACAGTCGATATGATACCCTAGAGGTTAAATTCATCGCATGGAACAGTTCGCAGGCACCTGGTTCAGTTGGGAAAGGTTTCAAAGCTGGGAAAATGGGTTCCGCATCGACTTTCCGTCGCCAACCTTCAGCAGAGAGTGAATGTGTGTTCTCAGCTGCTGCAACGGCTTGAAGAGGAAAGTTTTTTGAACCGTTTCGTTAATGGTGATGAAAAATGGGTCCTTTACAATAATCCTGTTCGCAAATGCCAATGGTTAGGTAAACATGAAACACCAGAACCGACCCCTACAGATGGCCTTCACCCCAAGAAGATTCTCCTGTCTATTTGGTGGGATATCGCCGGTATTGCTTATTATGAACTTCTGGAACCAAACCAGACGATAACGGCTGATTATTATTCCCACCAGCTATCAAACCTGAGTGAGGCACTTAACAAAAATCGACCGTCTTTAGTGAATAGACGCAAAGTTTTGTTTCACCACGACAAGGCAAGATCTCATACCGCAAGGCAAATATTAGGCAAGCTGAACGAGCGCGGATGGGAGCTAATGCCGCATCCACCATACTCTACGGATATTGAACCTTGTGATTATCACCCTTTCCGTGGACTGCAATCCAAATGAGTAACAAGAACTACTCCTCAAAAGAAGCTATAAAAAGGGATATCGAAGCGTATTTTGGCACCAAGGACAAACAATTTTTTGAGCAGGGAATTAAGAATTTGCCTAAACGTTGGGAAGACAATGTAAATAATGAAGGAAAATATATTATTGATTAATAAATACTTTAAACAATTTTTTTATTAGTTTTAAAACCACCTTTAAAAAACGCACGAACTTATGGACTGACCTCATAGTACACATTTTTCAGAAATACTACCGCACAAAGCGGAGTAAGAGAATAGCTTGTATGCCGTAGGCTTATACATTTCGTGACGGTTTTTAGTAACGCTAGCTCGTGTGTCGCGGCCTTCAAATTATATTCCGACGCGCGTCAAGAAATTTTACTTCAAAAATCACGTCACCCAAAGTACAATGAAAAAACAGTTGCGTCATCATTTCTCCTTGAAAGGTTGATATATCTGCAAAGAATGAAAAATTTCTTGTAAAATAAAGTTGTAGTTATAGTCTGTCGAACCGGATTTTGAACTCCGAAATATTTTGCAATTTACGGCATTTAGAAAAAAGTATGCGTTTTACGTCATAAATGTCACACTTTAATTATGTTTCAAAAAATTTTTAATAAAAATATCAAAAATTCGGACTACTGAGAAAACACTTTCGAATATTAAAAATAAAAATGCATAAAATAATATTAAAAACTGTATGGGCTATCATACAGACCGTGCCGGAAGAAGTAGTTTCGAGAAATACGAATTTTTAAATTTGAGGTACAGGAGCGCGCGGACCGCTCTCTACCTGGTTAATGGCCTGCAGAAGCTATAATATTGGAAACTGCCGCACGAAAATTTTACAGTATATTTTTAATGTCACATCAGACGCGACTTTGGCACTAATTGCAGTCTTAAAATGTTATATTTTGGTAAATATTTTTCGTCAGTGTATGATCAACAAACTAGGGATTTACAAAGTTGCAATATTTGTTAAAGAAAACTACGGCGATGATAAATAAATGAAATGAAAGCTGAATTCTTTTTATGCCCCCGTAATGTGGCCTTTCACCATTTGCATTACCACCAAGAAGAAGAGTCAGCCTATTCTTTGCTAGCTTTAAATCCTGGTGCAGATTTTTCTGTACTAGATATGAAAGTTCTGTCCTTTCCAAAATAACCCATTTTCCTCAACATTAAAGGCTTATTTCGAATTATAGCCACCTTCATGAATTAGTATTGTACATTTAGCTATGTCGGGTAGCGTTCTGCAGCAGTTATATTAGCGCTACCTGCTTTGCCTTCAATCGCTATGCTGTACAGACTTGCTCGACCCTTGAATCTCTGAAATGAGCCCTGGCAAGCTTTAAAAGTTTCATTCGTGTCTGTATTCTCTTGATTTTCAATCCAAATAGAAAGCAAGGACTCCTTTTTGATCATCAAAACACTCCTTGTACGGGTCATCGCTTTAGCATCTGTTGATGTTGCAGATTTGCAGCCTCTCTCTTATTTTATCCCCATTTCGAGCTTTAATAGTTCTGCCAAGAGCCTTTGCTATCTCCACAGCCTTCTCTCCCTTATCAAATCGTCGCAAAATATCTAGTTGAGTCTTCAAGCTGATCGTTTTTTTTTTGTGTGTGTATTTTTGGTAATTCTACCAGCAGCACGCTTTACCCTCATTTGGCTAAAACAGTCACAAGTAAAAACTCAAAAAAAAAAAAAATTATATAACTCTGCCAATAAGTAATTTGGAAAAATATTTACCTTTTTTGTAACCAGAAAAAACACGTACAAGTTTACATAAATTTATTACTCTTTCGTAAAAAAAAGCACAACAAAATACGTAATTCAAACTGAACTCTAAAGCTGGCAAAACAAAATGAAAATATAACTGTATTAAAATTGCATTGATTTTTAGTTAGAAAGTGAATCCACCAGTTTTAATGGCATGGCGCAATTAGAACCAAAAGTATTGCCATCTTTTAGAAAAAAGAAGAAAATTCCACGAAAAAAATTAAAGACTCGAACCCGAAACAACGCAATCTCGAACATCTAACGAGGCACAGTGAAAATTAGTACTTATTAAGCAGCGACACAACTTCGAAAAAACGCAAAACGAAATTCTCGGATATAATTTTTTGGATGTAAATTTCCCTCAAATGTGCCTAATCCACTATATTTTAGCCATTGCTGTTCGCAGCACAGGCGACACCTATGCTTGAGTTCTACGAAGTCGATTAACATCTTTGTTACCAAATACCAAACAACAAATATCCGCTAGACGTCGCAGTGACTGGAAGCAAAGGCAAAATGTGCGCTGGGTGTGAAACTTTGCTAAAGTGGCTGACAGGAAATGGAAAACTTGTTGCAATCTGTTATTATTGCTCAGCAAGAAGAAATATGGCCGACTAGGTGAAAGCGGTTGGTAGCAAAAGAAGTGCGCACAATTTTTATCTACGCATAACGGCAAAAGGCATTGAAATGGTAAATTTTGGTCTGGTTTGGAGCTTTATTTAAGAGGTTGGAAGCTAGCGTATTTTTGGTTGACTACTTCGGAATTTGAAAAGGCAGTAAGGGGGCGTCCATAAATTACGTGAGATGTTTAAGGGGGTGGGGGTCCAGTCAAATCTCATCTAATCTTACGTTGGAGAGAGGGGGGTTTCGGCAAATATCACGCAATTTTTTTCTGATTGAAACAAAAAAATTGTACATGCTTAAGATTTAATCTCAAGCGTAATCGTAGTATGATTAAGATCATTCACTAATTCGTTCAAAAGAAAATAATTTCATTCATACTTCGACGTTATACATTACTACTGTCAAACCACCATATTTGTTTTATACCAAATATAGCTCAATTTAATCTGAATTTGCGGTACAGTGTAGCCCGTCGGTTGTTTTCGTGCCACTATGAGCCGAACGCCCTATCACTCAGGTTGACGTTTGACAATTCCGGACTTTAAAGAACATGACGGAAAATCATTTTCTCCATTTCTAATACGCGTACCGATTGAACCGCTGAATGCCTTCATCAGCACGTCTATTGATCTCTATTGCCCAAGTATACGTGATGATTTAGAGAAAATATGCTACGGTACATGCGGTATTTACTTCGCATCTATCACAAGAGCTGCAGAGCACAGGCCAGCAGCTCACATTGCACCAGCTAAGCAAGCGCGTATGTTCCGCAAAGTGCGACCCTCACGGATTGTCACAAGACGAGCTAATGAGTTACTGTGCGCAAGCGTCAACGGCTTAGAGTGGCTAGATTAGAACGAAGTTGAAGGAGCAGATGATTTTACTGAAAATCATATGGACATGTTGGTCCCAATAGTGTCTCTTGAAACCGCGCATGATTCTCCATGGACTGAATTAGAGTAGATATTCTTTTTTTAATCGCAGTAGTTACGATTTAAGTCTTCTATTGTTAAATTTTTATTACACTTATAACTCTCAGCAATATTGATTACTAGTCTTAACTAGTCGTAAATAAAAGCACGAAGCAACTTTTTTTTCTTTTTACAAAAACAATCCAACGCGTTTACATAAGAAACCCACATTTTGAAAAATCTCACGTGAGATTGGGGAATGGGGGAGGGGGTTGAATAAAATCTCACGACATCTCACCAGGGGGGAGGGAGGGTCAGAAAATTGAAAAAAACACCTCACGTAATTTATGGGCGCCCCCTAAAAATAGTCGCACACAGTGGCAGAAAATGGCAATCATGCGAATGCATTTATGCGTTAAAGCAAAAAGTTAATGCTTTGTCGAAAAAGTCTTCTGCCATCGGAATGCGAGCTATAAGAAAGTTTTCAAAAAAACACACGTAAAATTCAGAAAAATTCAAGAAATTTTTATCGATAGTACAGTCCATATAATTTAATGTTTGAAGATTATTTCATGCAAACGTTGACCGCGACTGCGCTTCAAATGGTCCATCCGCTTAGTCCAATTTTGGCATACTCTTTCCAATGTTTCGGCCGGTATCTCACATGTAAATGCTTTAATGTTGTCTTCCAATGCGTTAATTGAAGCAGGCTTGTCTGAATAGACATGAGCTTTAACATAGCCCCACAAAAATAATCTAAAGGCGGTCTATCGCACGATCTGGGTGGCTAATTGACAGGTCCCGAACGTGAAATAAAATGTTCACCGAACTCGCCTCTCAACAAGTCCATTGTTACGCGTGCTGTGTGGCATGTGGCACCGTCTTGCTGAAACCACATGTCATGCAAGTCAAGCTCTTGCATTTTGGGCAAAAAAAGTTGGATAACATTTCACGGTAGCGCTCACCATTCACAGTTACGTTACGATTCGCAGCACCTTTGAAGAAGTACGGTCCAGTGATACCTCCAGCCCATAAACCGCACCAAACTGTGACCTTTTCTGGATACATTGGTAGCTCTTGCAATTCTTCTTCTGGCTGATTTTCACTTCAAAATCGACAATTCTGCTTATTTACGTACCCATTGATCCAAAAATGAGCTTCGTCGCTGAACACAATTTTTCGATCAAAAAAGTGGATCTTAAACTTTCTTAACAGAACTCGCATTTTTATAATAAAATTCAATGATTTGCAAGCGTTGTTCGTTTGTAAGACGATTCATGGCTAAATTATAGACCAAACTGAAGATGTTTGACAGTGAAACAAAACACGAAACGTGCGTCAGCTGTTTAAACCAACTGTTTAAAAAGATAATAGCTAAGAAATCACCCGTTATTTGAGAGTCCATATTTGTTTTCCTTTGAGTTTTGAGTTTTTGCTTAGCTCTTGGCAAACACTTTTAACAGGATTGGCTTCAGACGACTATGAAGGTCAATCCAACATATAAATTCCATTTTCCTCTTTCCACTCCACACACTTCCGGCTTCGATACTTGAGATCGTTGTCCTCTTGTAAAATCCAAGTTTGGTCAGTTCTTCCAAATATCTTCGCAGCTGATGGCAATGATGCGTTTTGGTAAATTTTATTCATCATAACTGCATTCAAATTGGCGATAAACACAAATAAACGGCCAAATCCTTTTTCGGAGATGCAGCCCCAAACATACATAAATCTCAACTGAATGTTTAACTGTTGGTTGAAGTTGTCGATTATCAGCAGCACACTAGGACCGACGTATGTAACTATGTGCGCAAACTGAAGGTCACAGGTGAATATAACGCTTGATTAATTCTGTTCTGGCTTAGCCCGTGCAAGTCCTTTTTCAATGTGTGATAATGAGGGCAGCAGTTTTTTCAAGATGCTTTGTAATATGAGGTCTTCGGCACGTAAATGTCCTGGAATCGTGCCTTACGATACATTAACACCACTTTTTCATGAAACTCCTTCAACTTCACGCAAGGATAAGTTCGATTTTGTTACAAATAAATCAATGATTTCCTGATTTTGTTTTGGAGAGGTACATTTTTTGGGCCTCATCCAATGAATTCGTCAACGTTTTTAGCTTCGGTTTATTGTTGCACAAATTTATCTATGAACGTCTTCGACTTCTTCAAGTATTTTGTTGCAGATGCACGTGACAATTTTGGACCTATAGTGGGTGTACATAGGAACACTGATTCAAATCGTTTTTCATGCGTGGAACTCTAAGTTTGAATTTTGCTGGTCACGCTTCCATTACACCATTGGATAAGAATATAAGTAAAAACAGTCTTCTTCTTTTTATTTTTGGATAGGCACCCGAGATGTGAGTTTGACAGGCAGTCAAGTGTGTGATGGTGTGAGTGCTTGGTCCTTTTGCTCGCGCGTATTGGCGGTGTTGCTATGACAAATTAGAATTTTTATGGTAACTTGAAAACTATAGAATATCAGCTCAAAAAAAAAAGAAAAAAAAATACAAAAAATACAAAATAATATCTTTGACTTGCAAAATTTACAACAACAAATATTTTTAATATACATATTTCTTGGCTATGAAAATTCTTCTTATTGAGAAATATCTAAATTTTTAGACTTTTTGATACGATTTTCAAGAAATTTAATAATTTTTTAAGCAAGCATTTTTTGGGCATTTTTTGGGCATTTTTTGACAATTAGCTGAGAGTGTTTGTACTTATGGATCTGTACAATGCATTAGACAGACAGTGCTTGAAAATAAAGTCTCATATCTCTAAAAAGGGGCGACGCCGCAGGGTGGTACTTTGGCTAGTTGCTATTGACGAAGTTCTGATAATGTTAAATAAGGGTGGGGTTAAGGTAGTAGCATACGTCGATGATTTGGTCCTGATGGTATCGGGACTGTTTCCCTCAGTCATGGCTGAGATTTTGGAAAGGTCACTCACGAGCTGTACACGAGTCAACTCTTACAAAACCCAGCTGGTGCTATTTACCAGAAAATATAAACCTCGACCCTTTCGACTTCCCAAATTAAACAACCACGTTCTCCCGCTCTCATCGGAACTTAGGTATTTTGGAGTGATATTTGACTCCAAACTCCATTGGAAGCCACACATTGAATATCGGGTAAAGAAGGCCAGTATACCCAAATCTATGTTCGGTCAAAAATGGGGACTCAAACCAAAGGTCGTGCTGTGGATATACAACACAGTGGTTTTGCCAATTTTAACGTATGCCAAAATTAAGCTTCTTTGAAGGGCTATAATATCACTGAACTGGGGAGGGTGCAAAGAACGCATGCATTGGCGTCACCGGAGCATGTAAAACTTGCCCCAGTGGTGCCCTGAATGTCCTTTGGTACTTACTTCCCATCGACTTTTACGTCATTTCCACTGCAGCTCAAAGTGCAATCAGGTTAATAAGGTCTCTCTCGGGCAGTTTACCCCGTATTTCTCCGAACTTCGAACAGATCTCTCTATCCGCAAACTAGAGTTTGAACGTCGTGCTAGGGCACTCTTTCCAAATAGGCAGGATTGGACCGAGGGGAAAATCTGCACCGAAGCTTGCACCTCTGTCTTCACTGACGGTTGCAAGATGTAATCGGGAGTCGGAGCAGTGAATTTCTCTAAATATGCCAATTTATCTATCTCCTTTAAACTGCCGAATACTGCTAGTGTTTTTCAAGCAGAAGTCTTTGCGATCTTGCAAGCATGCAAAATGCTTAGGGAACGTGGGAGCGAGGGAGATATTAATATTTTCTCCGATAGTCAAGCCACGATCAAGGCTCTGACGACACCATGGTGCAGAATGAAATTAGTCAACTCCTGTAAAGAAGAGATCACCATCTGTTGGGTGTGCAGTTAACATTTCTCTGATCTGGGTGCCGAGACGTACATAGGAACATTGAGCGAAATGAAATTGCTGATGAGCTCGCCAGGAAGTGGACTAAATTGGCGTCAGAGGCCTCCTACCCGGTCATCGGCATCTCTCTGACAGTTGTTAAAAGGGAACTGCACAAATTATTTTTCAGGAAAGCACAGAAAAGATGGAGCTCCATCTCTTCATGAACTATTTCGAAAACCCTTTGGCCCCAATACGATATTCGAAGGACTCAGAAAGTCCTTTGGACTCCTCGCCATTCAATTCCCTAACTCGTAGCTGTATTTACCTGTCACTGGACGATCGGCGCACACGCGGAAAAGCTAGGGTTACCATTTAATCCCCATTGCAAAAGCTGTGGGGACCTTTTAGAGAAGGAGACTGCAGAGCATTTTCTCTGTTTGTCCGGGTTTGGCAGCTAGATGACTAAGGCCACTGGGCGCTCCTTTCTTCGACAGCCTGGGGCAGTGCGCCAACTTAAATCTCATCTCAGTCAGTCTTCTCCATTATATTAACAGCTCTGGCTGGCTATAGATATCTGCCTGTTGGGGGTCTCATAATGCTATCAAAACGGCGCTTTAGTGCTACTTGAGGAGTGCCAGACCGGCACTTCAACCATTTCACCTACCTACCTCAAAAAAGAATATGCCTCATATCAAGAGTCCTCGACTCTTATAATAAAAATCCATTATTTTCCACTTTAATTCAATTTTTCTGAAAAGAAATTTTTCCACAACCACAAATAAATCGAAATAATCACATACGAATAAGAATAAAATAGCCAAATATTCATAAGAAGGTAAGCGAAAAGAAAATAAAGCTTAAGGCGTCTAAGAAAAAGCTATGCATGAAAAGCCGTAGCAATCAAAAATATCTTCAGCAGGTCCTCCGTTGTACGCGTACGCAAATCGTTGTGGACAGATGAAAAATGGCGCGAATATGGCCTGCTAAAAAGTAAATACGCGTTGTGCATTTATTAGCTCAAGTAATGGCAGCAACGAAATAGAAGTAAAAGAAAAAAGAAAACAGAAAAATGTATAGCTTCCCCAAAGTCCTATCGGACTCTTAATGGCAAGCCAGCGGACTGCGCGTAATCTGTAATGTACTTGTATTAGGGAGCGACGATTTGCGATATGCCCGGATAGACCGGAACTGCCATCACAGCAAGCAGGCATGCATACAAGCATACGCGATTTCTTATACGAGGATGTAGGCACACACATTCATGAATACCTGCCTACGGATGCGACCGCCTAACCCGCGTAGCGTTCACATACTCATTGGCTTTTTCATTCATTCACTAACGTTCTGCATTTTTGGTGTTCTTGTTTTTGCTTTTGCCATGAATTTTTATACCAATACTTTATTTTTCACCAGTTAACTGCGTTGAATTGGAATTCTTACAAACCGCAATGCCAATGTGGCGAGTGAGAGAGTGAGCTTTTGTAAGGCAACAATAAAAGAAGGAAAATATTTTGAAAAAGTTGAAATGTCATTCATAAATCATACAATGCAATGCTTGCGAAAAGTTGCAAACTACGCGCATGTTCGGAGCTGGTGTGGCAACAAAAACAATACCTAAAATACCTACATATAGACACCAAGAAAATAGCAGCATGAAATATGTACTCGTGTCTGTAGATATGTATGATACATCCATACAATACATAATCAGAGGAGATGAATACGAGTTGGAAGCGTTCAGCCACTGCACTAAAGCCATTGTGTCGGTGTGGCGGTAAGTCGCTGTGCCGGTTGTCCCACTACAAGGATCGCGTTAAAATTATGTGCGTTGAAGTATGCAAGTAAGTCGGATTGAAGGAGTGCGTGGCTCGTTCGGCAAGCGCACGGGCACTGTCTCACACGCACAAATCGATTCACGAACAAATTAAAACATTTCAAGATTTATACTTGTCAAAAAAATGTTAAAGTTCGTTGCGGAATTTGAATTTACATACAATTTTTCTGCCACCACCAACACCACTTCCTGTGCTTATTTGTATTTTATTTTATTTTTTGTATTTTTTTGTGTCTTACTTTCCTTTAGGCTGCCTACCTTGAGGCCGGTTCGGGCTCCCTCCCTCAATTTTGCTGCACTCTTTAAGTGAGTTTGTGCCTTTTCTGTGCGGAATTAAACAAAAAACAAACTTGTTGGTCGGTTCGGCTGCAATGTGGAGGGGGCGAGGTATGTGCTTTGTTGTACACTGACAGATTTTCTTTTATGAATGATTGCTTTTGTCTGCTTCTTTATTTGAAATTCGCTACTGAAAGTAAGCGCTCATGTATAAAATAAAATCTATTAAAAGCCAATGCACAACAATAAAATGTATAAAATAGAATAGTTAAAAAAGAATGTGGACAATAAAACGTAGGTCAATAAATTTATAAATTTTTTATAATATAATATTTGAAAAATTATATCTGCTTCTGGCAAAGATATATTTTGAACTGCAATCCATTGACGTACATTCCGCAGCCATGATAACTTCTTTCTTCCGATGCCTTGTCTTTCTTCAATCTTTCCTTGTAGATAACAAAAGTTGAGGGAGATTATATTTACAGGGCCCGGCACTCGAAGTGTAACCAATTAAAAAAGCCATCAATTTAGTTTGGAAAATTACTTTTATTCAATTCAAAGTAAAAAAATGTGTGAAAATAATACAAAATTAAGAATCAATTTCCTTTTGCTCGATATGAACACCTTTTGCCTTGACTATGTCGTTAAGATAGTCCAGAAATGAGCCGCAAGCTGCCCGAATGTGCCTTGCAGGTATTTTGGCCCACTCACGGACAATGGCCTTTTTCAGCGCCTCGATACTGGCGAATCTTTTAGTTTGGAGCCCGCACTCCAAAATGACTCAAAGAGAATAATCCATCAGATTCGCGTCCTGTGAATTTGAGAGCCATTGTGTGGACGTTATGAAGTTCGAACGTTGTTTTCTAGCCTACCTTGGTTCACTTGAGGGGGGGCCTGGTTTATAAGGTCAAAAAATCAATTTTTTTTTTCGTTTTAAGCGATTCCTAATATATTTCAGAATATTCACACAAAGTTACAGAGCCTAATTCTCAATATTTCCGTAGATACAAAGCCAAAGGTAGGCGAGCGTTATGTAGTTACGCTGTGACCGAACAGCTATAGTACAAACTTTATCTTCTTTTCTCGACTTTTCGTTTTTATGATTTCTTTGAATTGGCGTACATGAATGAAAAAAAAACTAATGAAGCTTTTGAAATGAATCATAGCTTGTTCCCTTCAGTATTAAATTCTCTTCTATTTGAACTAACAAAATAGATACAAAAAATTTTTCAAGATTTTTATACCAAGTTGAAGTGATATTTTTTTTATAATAAGGCATTTTTTTCTTTAAAACCTCCAAAAAGTTGAAATTTTGGAATTTCTGTCAGTTTTCTTAGTTCATCTATATAGAATAAAAAATCATGATAATTAAAAATCCATTTAAATTTTTTGCTTTAGATAATAATTACGAGCGTACAAGATACAGCCAGTTGGAAACTCCAGCGTTGCAGCGCTCTACTAATTTCTATGTTAAACATTTTTTTCAACTTATTTTAATCAGTACAAAAATTTTTTATACTTTTTAAATGCTCATTAAAAGATAGAAAAAACTTTGCAGTGCTAAATTATTTTTTTCCTTAAAAAAAAAATCGCAAAGAGATGCCATTTTTAGACCTCATAAACCAGGCTCCCCCCTTGAGCTTTGTGAGACAATACCGAGTCCTGTTGAAGCGTCCATAGACTGCCACCGAAATGTTTGTCTGCCCATCTGCAGTTACAGCGGCGGATGCTGCCTCCTGCTGGCCAATCGATGACTCAAATTTTCGTATGAACGGTCGGTCAAATAAACCCTGTCGTTTCGGCAGTTTATGAATCACTCAATTAGAAAATTTTTCTCGTCAGAAACACAATGCTCGGAAATTTACCGCTTTCGGCCAAGCGCAGGAACTTCTTCGCTCTCTCAAGTTTGACTTGTTGCTGCTTTGGTGTGAGATCATGCGTCTATTGGATCTTGTAAGGCTTGACTTTGAGTTCATTTTCCAGTATCATTGTAACGAGTAATGGTGCGATAACCAAAAACTTTATTTAGTTTAAGATGCTCAAGCACACAAGCAGTCGCTGGTTGTAATTTTTTGAGCCAGCATTGCCTCGCAGAAATGTTTACGCAAATTGTAATCGTTAGGCTTAAACGGTTGAACGATTTGAATTTTGAGGTGGTGAAATTTCCTTTCCCAATATTTCATGCGCAAACGTGTTTGGAAGTCCCAGGCAGCCGCTCTCTTGTGCACGGACTGACGTGGATTATTGAGCAAACTTCTGAAAACGAGTTCAATATTTTTATTTTTTCTCTATGTCCAGCTGGGCCCCGGCTGTGGGCTGTTTATCACCGAACCTATTGTCCAGAACATTCGCACCCATCAAAGAATCAAATCTTCATTTGGGGCATTACGTAAACGCCGAATATTGTAACGAGCAGTTGCACACGAATCATTGGTCTTGAAATGGGCTTCGATTGCGAACGAACATTGTTTACCCGTTCACTGAAAAATCGTGACTAAATAATCAGCACGAGTAACGAACGTAACGCGGTCCCCTCCCCACTCACATGCTTAGCGGTGAACGAGACACTTTATGGAGTTATACCTATACAGTTAGAAGGCCGAAAAAAGCGAATTTTCCAGAATTTTTTCCGAGAAAAATTTTAAATTTATTGATCTAAAAATTTCTACACATATTATGTTTTTTTAACTTTATTTGAAGACTTAGTATTAGTAAAAATTCTTATTTGGAAAGGAGCTACAGCTTTTTGCTGTGACCACCAAACCTCTGAACTTGATCCTCTGAAATTAAAAAAAAAAACAAGATTTCGTTAAAGTAATGTTAAATCTAGTAATTAATCGAAGGAATAACAAAATTACTTTTTTTTAACAAAACGGCGGATTCTTAAAAAAAAAAACAAACATAGATTTTTGATCAAAATTTCGACCTTAAATTGTTTTTAAAAAAATATATTTATCGGTGATTTCTTAATTATTCTTAAAAAATAGGTAAATATTACATAAATTTCTCTCAGTGCCAAATGATAGTACAGCAACAGTGTTTACAACAACAAGTATGTATATGTGTAAATTGTAGATGGGGGGATACGTAATCGAAAAGAACTTGCGGCACTAATTTGAACGTCTTTCTGCGTAAAAAAAAAATGGAGCCAAAAAAAGTACAAGCGAACTCGAACTTGCGCTTTTTTCCAGACGGCTGCGCACACACTTCAAAACTTTTCGAATTTCCATTTACGACTGAGTTATCAAGCTAGGGGCTGTCGAAATGGAAAGCAATATGGTGTTGCAGTCAAAGGTCGTGGCAGCCGAAGGAGAAGGAGCAACGTGTGGCGTTGCTACTGTACTTAGTCGTATATTTTGCATAAAATAATGAAACAATAATTTCATTTCGAACAACAGCTGAAAAAGCCAACACAAATCGACAAGTAATTTCTTTGACGGAATGAACGAATCGCCAACGGCGACTCAGCTGACGCCAAGATGAATGACGCTGGCCTTGCTGCCTCATCCATTGCTGCTAATTAAATTTCATTTGCTTAAGGCCACAAATCAAAACATTAGACTTCATTCATAAAATTCACTTCTTCACTGGTATTCGCTGGTTTTCTTCCTGTTTTAATTTACTTTTTTGGCTTTGCACTTACGATCATGTCTTTAGCGCATCAGCAAAGTTTTTGCGTGTGAATTTTTTTGTTGTTGAAATTAGGTAGACAGGTTAGCGAGTACAGCGTGTGAACACTACTTAAATGAAGCGAAAAACGTTTCATGGCTTTATCTAAAATCAGTTACCCATATTCGTGCTTAAGTATGTGGATGTATGTGTAGGGGTGCGCGTACATGTGCGTAAGCATACTTTTTTGTAGTGGGCGTACATGCGCTAGCCAACCCACTTGACTTCTGCAACCTGCCGTGCGGTTACGTCGTTGGAGGCTGTCTCAAGCGCTTGGGAACAACTTCCTGCTCCAAGAATGCACACACATGCGTTGAAACATATGCCACGGTAGTTTTGGTTCTGCAACCCAACGTATTTCTTGGGTCTCCTTTATTTGCTTTTATAATTTTTTTGGCAATTTGTTTCCACTAATTTCGTCTACCTAAATGCTACCCAAGGTTTGGTAAGTTAAAATTCTTTAAGCGCTTCAAAAACAAAAAGGAAGACGAGATATTCAAAATCCACAGAATACATCATTTATCAAATACACAACAAACGATCATCTGGAGCATTTATCATTTCATATAAAAAAAAATTGAAGCTCCTCACAGTAGCATAAAAAACATAGATCGGCTAAATGAAATCACAAATGCTGTTGTTAAGGATAGAGAAAGTTTTTTCTAGTACCTGTCGCTCTCGACAGGCAGTGATTAACCTTCTAAAGGATTTCTGCCATGATTTCCAAGCTAACAAGCATCTGTAAGCTACTTGAATGCATTGTAAAGAACAAAATTTAATTTGCGGTTAAGTCTTCAATTATGCAGATAAATACGCCAGATTCGTACTAGCCCTGTCCAGAAAGGAAAGCAGAACTATCGTAGGTATGCTGACAGGTCACAATTTGTAAGCGGCACACGCATACATGATGGGAATTAAAAACAATAATACGAGTAGCTGCAAATTTTGCAATGAACTGGAAAAGAGGGAAACTCTTGAACACCTTATATTTTCTTGCCTAGAACCAGATTAAAATGCTTAGGAGCTTTACAATATGAGAAGTTAGAATGTCTCTTGGGGTTAGAGGTTCTAAGCTTTCTTAGATTCGCAAAAGACGCAGACGTATTACAAGATGTCTAATACCAAGAAACGTAAAGGTCTAGCTCTATCTGGTACTATAGGGTGGGTCATGTAAAATTTGCTTTTTGAATCGGCTATAAAAAAAACCTAATCAATATTTTCTCAAACTTGTTTTTTTATTTTGAAGATTGAACATTGTCATTTATGAATGAAAAATAATATTGTTCAAATGACTGCCACGACTGGCTTTACAGTAGGCCAACCGATCAACCAAATTTTTAAGCACATTTTCCATTGTTTGGGCTCCAATTTCATGAATGGCAACTTCGATTTCGTGTTTTAAAGCATCAATCGTCTCTGAATGGTTCGCATAGCATTTGTCCTTAACGGCTCCCCACAAAAAATAGTCCAACGTGCTTAAATCATAGCTCCGAGACTGCCAATTGATATCGGAATTTCGGCTGAGTATTCGGTTTTCAAAAACGGTAGCCAAAAGTTCGAGTGTAACTTTGGCAGTGTGACAAGTTGCACCGTCCTGTTGAAACCAAATGTCGTCCATGTCATCCTCTTCAATTTTTGGAAACAAAAACTCATTGAGCATGTCACGGTAACGCTCGCCATTTACTGTAACCGCGGCTCCTCGTTCATTTTCGAAAAAAAATGGCCCGATGATGTCGCTAGACCGAAAACCGCACCAAACAGTGACTCGTTGTGGATGCATTTGCTACTCTACAGTAACGTGTGGATTTTCTGAGCCCCAAATCCGACAATTTTGCTTATTGACGTAGCCCCCGATGTGAAAATCAGAAAAGAAGACTCACCAATTTTGTTCAAGCGTATAGCATCACATTTCGTAAATGTCAAACCTTTAAGTAAATTTTGACATGTCATTTGTGTTACCATTCTCAAAAAAATAGGTGGTTCGAAAAGCAAACGCTATATGGCCCACCCTGTACTAAGGACCAGTCGGGTCGATCTAACCTAACCTAAGTCGTTAATTAGCCCAAACCAACATGGTTTTGCAACTGCCCGTTCTACAGCTACTTATCTTGCTTGTTTTAGCGAAATCTGTATGCCATCGTTTTCCAAAAGATTCCAAGTTGGATGCGTTTACACTGACTTTTCTAAGACATTTGCCAAAGTGTCGCACGAGATTCTTGTAAACAAGTTAGCTTGTATGGGTTTTTACTCCATTTTCCTGCAATGGCTTAAGCCATACTTTACGGGCCGATGGTGCGTGGTAAAAATAGATGCACAAGGTGAAGTCCAAAATAAACAAGACTGAGCAAAAATAGAAACGAGAGGAGCTTTGTTCTTCGAGTTTATTTATTCAAAATAGTCCCCTCTGGCCTCGATACACTGTTTTGCGCGATGTAAAAGCTTTTCGAAAAAGTGTTTCAGGTCATTGACCGAAATGTCCTTCAGGATGTCGGTATAAGTCTTTTGGATGGCCTCTACGGACACCAAACGTTTTTCTTTCATGCCCAAATGCAATTTTTCGAATAGATAGAAGTCACAGGGAGCTATATCAGGCGAATACAGTGAGTGATTTATGGTTAAAATGCGATGTTTTAAGCGGCCCGAATGTTCATTGTCACTCATGAACTCTGGCACGAGCTAGATAATCATCGCCAAAAACTTTTTTCATCAATTGAAATGTTTCGGTAAAAGTTTTACCGATTTTAAAAGAAAATTTAATATTAACTCTTTGTTCGAGACTCTTTTTTGCCGATGACACTTTCTTTTTGTTTTTTTCGTTTGGATTAAACATACCTTGGCACCAAACGTCGCTACTATGTGTGTGGTGATTCCACTAAAAATATCCCCCCTCTTCTCTTGGATTTTTCCCTCCACCCCGGGACTGCTTCCGCATTGCTTCGAGGTAGAGGGTCAAGACGACGTCCTAAGAAGGACACTTACTTACTCTCCCTGCGTCCAGGGTTGCCTGTTTCGAGAAACCTATGCTCAATGCTCTTCAGCATAACTTTCCATTTCACGCTTCTTTTTTCGGATAATATCTTCCACGAAATTTGCGACGGCATTCTATTTTTCTTCGTCGATCATTATTTCCTCGATATTTTCTTCAGGTGTAAATACACCAATAGCTCGTTGCAAAGCGGGTCTCTCTATGTTCCACCTCTTACATTTAAAGAAGGAGTGCTCCGCATCATCATACTCAGTACCTCCATATATGCAGTTTGGTAGGCTCACTCTTCCCATTCGCCATAAATACTATCAAAAGGAAAGTACTAATGTCCAGATAAAAACTGTGTGAGGTAATAGCTAACCTCACCGTGCTTTCTTTCTACCCACTTTTTTAGATCGGGTATTAGTCTCGCTATCGTTGGACCTTCAAGGTTTGCCATGAGCTTACTTGCCATGCCGCTTACTTCGGCAGATCTAGTGCCAGCATTATTTATGTGCGCCCAGTAAGTTAGCCTTGTGTTTAATTACACTCCTATGTATTTGACCACTCTTTTTGTCGATAAAGTGACATCGAGTACTTGTATATCTACTTCTAATGGGATACGTCTCTGTGGCCAGCTTTGATCCATGGTCTCTAGCCATGTCTGAACTCGGATCATCATCTGATTTACCTTCCTTTTGGCTTCGTCAGTGTTTCGAGCGATCATTACAGCTGCGATGTCATCTGTGCATCCTACTAAGGATTCGAAGGATTTCATCGAAGCTTATATTCCAAAGTTCAGGTCCGAGTATTGATCCTTGAGCCGCACATGCTCTTATTTGTTTAGTCTGGCATCCTTCTCGCGTTTCGTATAAGAGCACGCGATTGCTTAAATAGCTACGAATAATCTTCAATAGATTATTCGGGATCTTGAATTTTACCTTTGAGGCTTCAATTACGTCGTCCCAACTTAAACTGTTGGAAGCATTTCGAATATCCAGTGTGGCCGATGACACTTTAGACGCAATAACTTCGCTTGCACTGTCACCAAAGGAAGTCAGCTAGCGATGTAACTTCCAACTCATTAACTCATTAAAAAGATGGCGCCATCAAAAACATTTTTATGACGCCAGTCTTGTTTATTTTCACCGTGTATATGAAGTTATTTTCTTTAAGCCCCAAAACTCCGGCCTTGGTTGCTTATATAGCCTTATGGCTTAGATGAACGCGCTGACGACATAGATGATCAGCTGACATTCAAAGTAAAAATTTTCAATGCAAATATTCAACTTTAGTACTACTTCTTTTACCTGCACAAAACTCTCAATAATAAATTATGGCAAAGCAAGAGAAGTGTCGCCAAATCCAATTACATGAACAACAAAATATCTTTGAATAAATATCTAGCATTAATAGGCAGTAATAAATTCAAATCGAGTGTAGGCGCAAAATTTAGTCGTAGACGTGCATTGACCTTATCATAGGCGCTCCGATCGCTGTTCGATAAGAAGGAGGATGTAGGAAGCTAAACCAATTCTAAAACTTAAAAATAGGTAAAGGAGTTATTGGCTTCACAATCAATGCATGAATGAACTGATATTCTTTCTCAAAAATATTGCTGATGCTGCGTTCATCAACTGGCAAATATCGATACACATACATAAGAAAACTCAAACTACATACATGCATACATACACATATGCTCACTTGTGCCTTGTTCAATTTTATTCTATAGAGATGGAATGGCGAATGAACTGAGCCTACTGCTTAGTTAGTTTACGGACGAGTCAACGCAACTTCGACAGTTTAGGGCCCAGCTGTACTTCGTACTTAGGCTGTGCTTTGACTTCTTCTGACTTCATAGGAAAAATGTAATCGGAACCTTTTTTGAAGGGCTACTGTTATTTGAAGAAAATGTTTTACACACCGCGTTCGGGATGCCGAAATTTAGTTAAAAGCACCTTTGAATATCGCAGAATATCTGGTATGCCATTCATCACTGCGATTCAGCTGCATAGTCTGCTCTCAAATGGTTGAATGAGTGAATATCTGCCGGGTATTAGTATGGCCTATGGGGTATGGGGTATGCTAAGCCTTTGCTCGCTTTGTTGTTGCTGATGACAGCATATAGCAGCGTGATGTTAATCACCTTAAATACAGCAACAGCAACAACAACAATAGTGTGAATTAAAGGCATTCAATGAGTTTACTCTGCCTATTTGAGCCCAACTCGTATGCTCGTATAAATAGATATGTACAAATTCTTGACTGTAGTGGTGCAGTCTAACACCTTGCAGGGAAAAGCCAAACTGGTGTGGCAACAGTCTAGTTCAGATACTGGTAATTAATAAACGGAATCATATTTTCATATCCTATTTCCCGGTCTATCAAATAAAGGCAACAATTAATGCAAATTTTCGTGAAATTTGTTTACTTTATATGTAGCCTCGCACCACTGGTCTGTAAGTTTAGAGGAACGAATTTATATTAGATTGGGGAATAAGTTCGTGGGGATTTTTATATTTTCTTTTATTTTACAACGATTTTTTTGCTGTTTGGCAAAGGAGAAGTTTTCATTCGATAGAACTCTTTCTACTCTACAAAACTATGTTAATCGTATTTTTGACTTATTTAATTTTTTATTAGTTTTGAGGCGTAGAAATGGAACATCCAGGAGGCAAAAAATTAACAATTTCGACACCTGGTTTTCTTTGCTTTTCATTGAGGTCAAAAAGCGGCCGAAGCAGGCCGCGACATTTGAAATGTATATGGAGAAGGTGTCATAGGCGAGTCTACAACACGGAAATGGTTTGCCAAGTTCAAAAATTCGATTTTGACGTCGATGTCATGTCCCGCAACGGAAGGCATTCTGAATTCGATGAAGAACGTCTCAAATCACTTTTGAAGGAGAACGGTCGCCAAGCAGACTTGAATTGGCGGAAAAAATGAACTGCGATCATAAAACGATTCTCAATCATCTTCACTCAATGGGACTTACCGCAAAATTGGAAGCCTGGGTGTCTCACGAGCTCAACGAAAAAAACAAAGCAAGTCGTCCTCAAATTGCTTCTCAGCATCTCGCCCGCCACCGAGCAACACGTGGTTGTTGTTTTTTTACCAGTAGTAGAAGCCCCATCAGTGTAGGGCCATAAACAGCGCTTTTTGTGCCGAACCGTCACGAGAGATGAGAAATGGTGCCTATACATCAATGTAGACCAAAGAAAGGAGTGGGTAGCTACAGGAGATACGCCAAAGCCGAGAATCAAGTCGGATATTGATCCGAAGAAGATCATCATTTATGTGTGATAGAACTGGGAGGCCTTGGTGCAATGGCAAATGCTTGAGAAGAATGCCACGGCCAACAAGGAGCTCTACATTGCCCAGCTACATCGAGTGAATGAGGCAAATCGACAGAGAGGGAATATTAGAGAATACTTAGAATCTAGTTAAACAATTCATTTAGTAACATTTTGACGTAGTAGCTTGGGGAAGAAAAATCTGGGCTAATATCATTTTTAGAATTTTCCAAGGTTCTAGCAATCGGAGCACAATTAATGCTACCCAGGGATGACCGTACGGTAAGGTTGTCTGTTGTCTCCTTTGTTAAATATTTTCAATTGTTATTTTTAATATACTAAAAAGCTGCATTGAGGGCAAAAGAAGAGGTATCTATTGGAACTTCCATGAACGTCTCGCAGACCTTGCCTACGCTGATGATATTTATACGCCATCTCTCCGTCAAACACACAGACATGCAGATAAAAATTGAAGATCTTTTCGCAACCTCGTTCAATACAGGACTAAAAATGATTCACAAGAAAACGAAAGCCATGAAAACTCAGTCCACGAGCAGCCGCCAGTTCCCCTTAAGCGGTTATCAAATTGACAACGTTTACACCTTTACCTACTTGTATAGTATCATTGCCGGTGAAAACAGCGCGAAACTAGACGTTATCGCCAGAATAAATAAAACGAACGGGTCGTATGCACGGCTCCGAGATATCTGGTCTTCGAGCATCCTCAGCATACATACAAAATTACGGATCTTTGAGACAAATGTACTCCCAAATAATTGGATTGAAAACAAAATTCAAAGCTATGAGAACAGATGTTTACGCAGGGTATTGAAGATCTGGTGGCTCATAAGTAACGACGATCTAGGTATACGAGCGGTGCAAAATTCAGCTGGTATCCAACATGTAAAACTGCGAAAGTGGAGGTGGACTGGGCATACAGGTACGCTTCGCAAAGACGCAAATGAAATCTGTCGTCAAGCACAAGGCGTTAGCAAGGTTGGCCGTCCAAAAATATTTTGGAGGAGAACGGTCCAGAAGGAAAATGAAACGACAGGAAAAACTTGGAACGAAATTAAACTTCTTGCAAAAAACAGAACTCTATGGAGGTGTTTCACTGAGGCCCTATGCTCGAGTGGGAGAAACAGGAACCCATGATGATGATGAGGGATGACCGATATGCAGCGATGCATCAAAACTAGAACTTTGTTTACTAGTGTGCATTAAGGGGTCCCGATGGTCTAGAGCACGAAAATTTGGAGTATTTTCAGAAACTTTTTTACAATAAAAAAGCGATATTTAAATTTTTTAGGCTATTTATTTAACTTCGTTTACATACAAAAATGAAAAAAAAAATTCTTTTCATTTTAATAATTTAAAAAATGGCGCTGAAGTTGACCCTCCCGAAAAATTGAACCTGGACGGTGTTGTCTATTTTGGTTCTTCTCTTTATCTGAAACACAAAAACCAAAAAAAAATATTAATCAGTATCAGCTATGTCCAGTACTAGAATAAGAAAACACAAATTTGACAAAATGGCGCAGTTTTGAATTTGACTCTAAAAATCGGATTTTTTTTCAGTTTTTTGATAAAAAAATACGAAATAATTGAAATAATAATATGATTCTAATACGAGCGATAGCCATTGATGTTGTGAACTACAATTCAAAAAAATTTCAGACGACTCGGTAGAATAGTTTTTTTTTTTGACAACACCAGACTGAAAAAAGTAAAGGGTTTTTCAATAACAGGAGTTATTTTTAATAACCCCCTATTTCGGTAGATGTCCCTTTGACGCTGTCATTTTTTAATATTTGACAAGTAGAAATTACGCCATTAATAAAAATGGAACGATACACGCTTAAACGACGCATTGTAATTATGAAAATTCACTATAAAAATGGAGAAATTTTGGCAGGGACGGTTCGTAAAACTCGATCATTTTTCAGTCATCGTTAAGCAACTTATCGGACCGCAATACAGAATTTTGTTGAAAAAATTCAAGCTGTTGGGACAAGTTAGTGATGTGAGGAATAAAACTCGTGCACGTCGCTCAAGAACAGCCGAAAATAGTACTGTTGTAGCCAAAAGTGTTGACGAAAACCCAGGTTTGTCCATTCTTAGTTGTTCTTTGGAATTAGGCATTCCACAAACGTCATTACACCGTATTTTGCATAAAGAGTTGTGTGTTAGGGCTTATAAAGGTTTTAACACAAGAACTCAAGCCGGCCGATCCTCAACAACGTCGTATCTCTGCTGATTGGGCCGTTCAAATTCATGAAAATTATTCGGAATTCCATCGAAAAATCAACTTGAGTGATGGGCCCCATTTTCACCTCGGTGGCTCAGTCAACAAGCAAAATTGTCAGATCTGGGGCTCAGAAAATCCAAGAGTTATTATTGAAAAGCCGCTCTATCCTCAACGTGTGAACGTTTGGTGCGGTTTATGGTTCGGCGTAGTCATTGGACCTTACTTGTTCGAAAATGAAGCTGGAGCAGCAGTTAAGGTTTATGGATTGTGCTAAAGAGAGATAATTAACGATTGATTTTTTATGGCCGGAATTGGATGGTATTGATCTGGACAACGTTTATTTTCAACAAAACGGCGCTACGTACCACACAAGCAACGAATTATTGATCTTTTACGGGAAAAGTTTCCGGACCGTGATATCTCTCGAAGAGGTCATCACAATTGGCCTTGTGACTTTTTTCTCTGGAGCCACGGGAAAGAAAGGGTCTACGCCAACAGCACAGGGTCGATTCAAGACTTTCAAAATTTAATTTGTGAGGCTATCGAGGACATAGGGAAAAGGATATTGCCCTGTAAGCGTGGTCGTGGAGGTCATTTGCCTGATGTTACTTTCTACTACATATTAACGGCACACCTTCCTCTTTATAATGAAATAAACATCCGATCATTTGTATTAAAAAACAGCATTTTTCTTTGAATATCAAAATAACACCTCTTATTAGATGACCCTTAACTAGTATTGAGATAATTGAGTTTAAAGTTTTGAGAGTGGATAATGCGACCATTGATGCCGCCGCGTGACGAATCTGACTCTACCTGCTAAAACGGCTGTAGAATCGAAAATACTGGGAATATCCTTCCAAAAATTTGACACTAAGTTCTTAAATTAAATTCCTATACTCTCGAAATATCAAAAAAAAAATCTATGTTTTTTTAAATTTAGACCACCTTTTAACTGGGCATTTTGCTGTTTTGCTGACGCATGGGTGGACAAATGCCATTTCGTAGAACATCGCCGTGTTAAAAACACCATTTGCTGGCATAGGAAAAAATAACAGAACACCAACTGGTTGAGCTTAAAAGTGAATTGATAGTTTTCTATTTCACAACGAGTATTTTTCTCTGCAGGGTTCTCCGCTGTAGCATTCCCCACTTCCTCGACGCCTATTCACTGCCTCACTGCCTATAAGCAATGCACGTTCTTCAAAGCCTTCAGCATTGCCATCATCATAGACGTCTGCTGATGTTATGATGCTGATGGATTTGCTTCAATGACTGCTCCCATATTTTTCCTGCCACAACACGTTCGTTCATTGCCTTTTCGGTTCATTCATTGCATTTTGCGAAGATTTTAATCGCTGCTCCATGGCTTACAGTCGTGTTCGTCCACGTAGTGCGTGTGTGTGTAGCTGTTATTTTTGTTTTCTTAATATCTGTTGCTACCTCTCTTGGTGTTGGTGTTCATTTTGGTTTCCTTTTATTTGTTATTGTTGTTGTTGTCTTTGGTGATCAACGATGTAATGTGCTTTAAAAAATGAGCTACATTAGTCTCGTAGGAAATTTCGCCTTTGAATTATTTTCATGAATGAATTCGCTGTCATTGCTTTTGTGAAGTTTATGTAGATTTGATTCAATGGTTGTAAATTAAATCTCATTTCAGACTTTTCTACTTCGATTGGAAACGATTAGATTGATAGTAAAAAGCGAACATTATTCGTTGAGGGTACAAAGTGCAGAATTTGCCTAAGGTAATTTAAAATGAAGACAAATATGAAAATCGATCGACCGCACAAGGCTCGAGAGCGGCAGGATGGTAATGAATGCCAAAGGAGGACGAAAGCTTTTGGGCAATGCAATCAAAACTGGATGAGGATAAGGCATTGGAGAAACAAGAAAAGACTCGCGCAATCTGTTATTCTCAAACAAACTGGGTATTTTTCACGATTTTTTTTCTTCAGCTGGTCTAAAAGGTTACAATAAATATTCAGAATTTACTTTTTGACTAATTTTCAAGTAATCCACAAACGAAATTTCTTTCGCATCTCAAAAAACTGATGCTAACACCTTCGGCCGCCGTAGCCGAGTGGGTTGGTGCGTGATTACCATTCGGAATTCACAGAGAGGTCGTTGGTTCGAATCTCGGTGAAAGCAAAATTAATAAAAACATTTTTCTAATAGCGGTCGCCCCTCGGCAGGCAATGGCAAACCTCCGAGTGTATTTCTGCCATGAAAAAGCTCCTCATAAAAATATCTGCCGTTCGGAGTCGGCTTGAAACTGTAGGTCCCTCCATTTGTGGAACAACATCAAGACGCACACCACAAATAGGAGGAGGAGCTCGGCCAAACACCTAACAAAAGTGTACGCGCCAATTATTTATTTATTTTTTTTTTTTTTAACACCTTCTCCGCCGATTTCTGGACACGAACCCGTTTCGAAGTCGAACCGAAGAAGAACCAGATTCACACCACTCTTTAGTCTATTGTTTTTATTTAGGATGATGGCGATATACCCAAGTTTCATCCATAGTGAAGAATCGACACACCAAATCGTTTCAAAAACGCTCTAAATGTTGCTGAGAAGGTCGCATACGAATGTGTTTTTCTTCCATTGTTAGCGAATGCGGTACCCATTGTGCATACAACTTTCTGAACCCCAATACTTCAGTCAAAATATTGCTTACTCTGCCCAATGAGATGCCTATGGCTTCTAATGTCACTTGACGATTTTCCAATACGATGACCTGCATTTTTTCTACGATTTCTGGAGCTGTTGCTGTTTTTGGACGTCCTTGACGTGTATCTTCTTCAAGGCTTGTACGCCCACGTTTAAATTCAGCAACCCATATTTCTACTGTAGGTACTAATTGATGGCAAAAGATCATTATTCGATTATTCCTTGCTTTTATACCTTCCAAAGGTCAATCACTGCAGGATACTTGAATTTTTCCACTGTAGAAAGTACTTTGAAGGTTGTTTGGATAATTTTAATATTTAGTAGGTCCACCATCATTATCAATCACTGCCTGAAGGCGTTGTGGCTTTGATCCAACTAGTTGAGGAGTAAGCTCTTCCTCCGTTTTTTGGTTCTGTGCCTCCATCAACTCTTTCTTTAGCGTTTTGCGTCAGTTACTGCACATCGTCGAATTTTATATATTTCAATAGTTCTGGATGAACACTTTTCCGGATGTCTCGACTATATGCTATACAAATAACGGAGCCCTAATTCTTTTCCGTAATTTTGTGTCAAATCGGGGGAAAATTGAGGAAGTTATAAAACTTTGCTGAAATAATTCAATCAGGGCAACTGGTTAGTGAAGCTTTGGGCTGAACTTTGCCGTTTTTTTAACCGATTTTTGTGTAATTTGCATATTTAAAAAAGTCACCGCTTACGTAAAGATCTTTGACTGAAGGATTTTTGTCGGCTTTTTTTAAAATAGCTCTTACATCTCTTCTGGACACCTTCTTTGGGCGGATGGTTAACTTTTTATTTCCATGACACCATTGGACTTCGTACTTTGGCTCCACGTGAAAGGTATGGTCTATGCTAATAAGCCCAAGAATATTCCACAGCCGAAGAAGGACATCGAAAAAATTATGTGTACTACAAATTTTTTTACATCCCGAAATATGCCAAAAAGTCATGTAAAATTTTGATCTGCGCATTCTGTGATGCCAGAGGGGTTGTATTGAGCATTGAACGGTATTTTATCGGTATCGTGCACAAATTTCATAGACTTAATAAAATGATGAAATAAAAAAAAAAAAATTAAAATATTTCGATCAATTGTATTGAGTTTTATTTATAAAAGAAAATCTGTGATACTATTGAATGTAACGGGATTTTTTTTTAATTTAAGTTCTGAATATTTGCCATGCATTTAAAAAAATTACCTCTGCTAAAACTTTACCCTGCACTTAGGGCAATACTTCAAGTCCATCTATCTAGTAAGGGGCACAAAAGGGTGGGTGAGGTTGAAGTGCAAACTTCTTAAAAAATCTATCTATCTACGGCAATTCTTTCAATAAACTGGATACGCACCACAGAAGCAGAAATGAAGTTCCTTTGTCTTACTTGGAACGAACTGGGATATATAGCTCAAAACCGCGTGCGTTGATGAAGAGGTATAGCTGACGCCCTATACCCCAGTTGGAATTAAAGGAAAAAAATAATATAAAATAAAAATCGGGGAAACTCGCTCTTTTAATGCTACTCATCAGTACCATGAGGAGAGTACTCAGCGGAAATTATGATCCAAAAACCTTCTGGAAACCTTATAAAAAGCTGATCAAATCGGAATAACAAGATACAGTATTTGAAAGCATTTGCAAAGATTCCAAAATACTGTGGGGAAACCTCCTTGGATAAAATCGTGTTGGTACAATTAACGACTGAAAAAATAGCTCTTATTGTGTCTCAAAAATTAAAATCCCCATACATTTCGTATATGAGTAAATTCTGAGTGTTAACAGCTTAATAATAAGAGACGAGTTCAGTTTGGCCAATCAAAAAGTAGTAGAGGCAGTTAATAAAACCTTTAGAAATATTCTAAAAATGATTAAACCAAAGAAAGCCAAGAGATTTTAATATAATATTAATTATGCAGAGAACACATGCGGAAAAGATAAAAATATTCTTGAAATGCAGCCTAAACAGCCCATGGCCGGGGCCCTGTCGAACATCGAGAACAAATGAAAATACGTACCATATTGAACTCGTGGCTACAAGTTTGTCCGATAATTCGCGTCCCTTCTAAAACTATTGTGCATCTAATCTTAAGAAAGGATCTTAGACTTCATCCCTTCAAAATTCAAATCGTTCAAGCGTTTAAGCCTAACAATAACAATTTGCGTCAAAATTTTAGCGAGACAATGTTGGAGCGACTTCGTACGGTAAATACTGTATTTTGGATTGATTTGGCTGATGTAGCCCATTGTCAATGGAAGTAAGCAAAATTGGCATTATTGGTCACCTAAAGAGCAGAACCCACTATTAGAACATCAATAGCCACTTCACAGTCTTAAAGTTGCGGTTTGGTATGCATTATAAAGCAGTGGAATAATTGGACCATATTTTTTTGGAAATCGTCGAGTGGACGGTGTTTCTTATCGGCATATACTGAACGATTATTTTCTGCCAATAATGGGAGAACATCCTTCCTTCAGTGCACACACATGGTTTCAGCAAGATGGCACCATCCGAGCGCGATCAGAGAGACCATGGCGATGCTGCGTGATTTTTTCACTAACAAAATGAGAAGCCATTTCGGTGAAATATCCGGGACACTCAGGTCGATCGATCGTAGATGCGTTTTATGGACTTTTTTCTATGGAGATACCTCGAAAGTAAAGTTATGAAACAATCTCAGCGACCACCTCAGCAAAAAAAAGAAAATATCGTGCACAAATTTAATGTCATCCCGACATCACTTCTCCAGCGAGTGGCACGGAGTACGGAGACCAGATTCCAGGAGTGTATCCGACGTATTTTTTGAAAAATAAAATCCGCACTTGTTTTCTTCGTAATAGTTATTGGAATATGATTTTGTCATTAGTAATAATTTTTTTAATTTGGCAAATTAATAATTAACAGTCAATACTTCGTTCCAAATTCTGTCTCCGGACAACTGTTCCAGTTCTTGAACATTCTCAAACTTGTGTTGGTTGCAGGGTAAACTTCTAATGTAAAAGCAATGTCGATCTTTGTCGGCCGCCCTAGCCGAATGGATTGGTGCGTGACCACCATTCGGGAGTGCGTATTTTCAAATCTCCGTGCATGAAACAACAAAATGAAAGAACAAGTTTTTTCTAATAGCGTTCGCCCCTCAGCAGGCAATGACAAATCTCCCCGAGAGTATTTCTGCCATGAAAAAGCTCCCCATAAAAAACATTTGCCGTCGGAGTTGGCTTAAAACAGTAGATCCCTCTACTGGAGGAACAACACCAAGGCGCAGAGGTCAAATAAGACGAGGAGCTCGGCCAAAAACCGAACAGAAGTGTACGCGCCAATTATTTAGTTTCTATTTCTAATATCGAACGATTCAACAGCAAAAAAATGTTACCCATAGCATTGCACGGCTAGTATCATCTTCTCGACTGATTGACCCCAACTGCCTTTCCAATATCTCATTTTTTAGCAAGAGTGAGCGCTGGCCACGAACTACATATATCTAACATCGAGCTACTGAGGAAGGCTAATCAATCCGATGTGGCGACTGAAAGCCGCAGAAGGAAATAGCAATGGATCGGCCACACCCTGAGCTAGAGTGACAGCAACATCGCCAAATCGGCTCTGCGATGGAGCCCCTTCCAACAGACAAGACGAAATGTAGGCAGACCACGAATCGCCTGTCACCGCTCAACGGAGGCGGATATGAGGTCATTGCATAAGGCTTGGAGTGAACTTGGAGCCCTTCACAAAACCATGTTCGATGGCGAAGAGGAGTTGTGGACAGTGAAATTTCATACTTTAAACAACTGAAATTACTATTCCCGTCATGAAAAAGATAAAGGCAACGGCTTCCGCCTTTCCCGGCTAGGAGAATTTATGAGGCTTACATTTAAATCATAACGAAAGGAACACGAAAATTCTTGTAGACAACTCGTGGACTGAGTCTCCATTCTTGATGTTCAATATTCAAATTGAAATGAAGGTTCGCAAACAAATGGTGAGTGCGATGTGTATATTCTAATAAAAAAGCACTCTGAATTCACGTCAAAATATATAAGATTTCAATTTCCGGTGCTTCCAAGCGATGCTTTTGCGCGCGCATTAGCACAAATCTGCGTAAATCGAATGCATTAGTGGAATCAAAGAGAATTAAATTGTATTTTCATTTACCATTTCGAACGTAATTATCAAAACAACATGCAAAATAAATTTTCACATAATCAAAATAAGCAAAGAGGAAAAATGCATGACTACATAAAACCGCCTTGACTAAAGTAGAGGAAACGCTTCAGAACGGAAGAATATACTTACAACTACAAGAAACTCACAGAGAGATTATGCACGAGGCACACACCGACATTTGTATGCAAGAAGGCAAAAAAAAGCAAAACGAACGCTTTAATTATAAAACAAAGAAGGTATTGGTTAGGTGATGGGCTGCTAAACAGTTGCTAACTTGGAAAGAAAAAAACAACCTAACGCAAAATTGAAATAGTGGAACTCAAGCTGCCAGGTAAGTTTCGGCCAGTCGAATTGCAATGAAAGGAATCTTCTTTTGATAGGCCAATGGCAAGTTGAAGGGCAGAATATTTTGCACAGAGCACACAAGTGCATAAAGTGAACAGGTACAGGTAACAGGTAACAACAACAAAAATTAGTATTTTTGGCATGCAGACAAATGCACACAAAAACTGACAACCATCCAAAAACAGACAGACAGACAGACAGTCAAACTGAAGTGCACCAAAAAACAAAAAAGCAAAGAGCGGCAATGGCAACGGCAGGATGAATGAGCCGTTGCTTGGTTGAGCAGTTGAGGTACGGCAGGAGCTACGACTATGGAGACTTTGCCAGCGATTGAGCGCTACGCTTTTGAGGCATAAGAAATATATGAATGTGTGTGTAATTTTGCATATTCATAAATATGTCTTCATAGTTGTTCTTGTTTATAGTTATTTGCATTTATTAAAAATTAATCAAAATATTTTTTTTACCCCAGATTTGACTTGTGATTTCCTGCTGTGTCTGGCGATTTGTTGCGCTTAGTTGTGTGCAACAATTTAAGAAATTAATTTTTTTTCTCTTCTTCTTATAATCTCGTGTTAGCGGCACAGCATGTTGCAACATTTGTTTTAACGTTCGCACACATACATACACATGCACCCGCATGTCATTGAGTGGATGTGCAATAATACCGATGTATGGACACAAAATTAACACACCCATTGTGCGAATGTCCGAGTGTGTCCGAACTGAGTCAAAGAATCGAGGACTTGCTGGCAAAGGGATGCAGGCCTATCAACACCAACAGCGCTGGCACACAGAAAATACAACATAAAAAGCTTTTCAAGCTCGAAAGTGGCAGCACTACAATTTGTTTTTGTGGGAGTGAACTTGAAAGGCTTTTTTTTTTTTGCAGTCAACAAATTAATATTACTTTTATTATTGTAAAGTATATTCACTCAAAACATACACTATAATAAAGATTTCTCACAGCACACTAGGAGTCGTTTTTCTGCCAGCTTCTTTAGGACGCATGCCACTTTCCCTTTCATAGCTGCAATGAACTGAATTTTTGGCACTAGTAAGATATCTCCTTAGGAAATAGACGCGATTCGTACTGCACACATCCCGGTACATAAGACGCTTGGTCTAACACTGTAATGCTGTACTTGGTTAGAAACCTCTCGATAGGCAACGCGGAATGTGTGTATTGTCTTAGTGAATAATGCATGACTTTTCCTTTCACTATTTGAATCGACGGCCGCCGCCAGTGCTTGGACTGTTTGATATCTTTCGGGGCATAAAACTTCAATTGAGAAAATTTCTAGCCTATTTTATGATAAAATAGACCTTTAACCTTACACATCCTCCCGAATCACTAGTCATTAGTGCAGAGCATTTCACTTTCACGATTGGCATATAAAAGTACAGGGTTGTCCATATTTGACGGACCCATCTAGCAACCCTGCATCTTTTGTCAGAGACGTCACATCGCTTAATGACATACCGCGTTGGAAGCGTCAGTCCAAGCAGATTTTTACCATGGAACAGTACACGCCACGCGAGCGCTCCCAAATTGTTAAAATTTACATTCAACCAAAGAAGAGGAAGAACAAAATCATCATGTCCGATTAGGCTCATTTCTTACGACGGTAAACAAGCAAAATTGCCGTATTTACGCCACTGAAAATCCTCACGAAATTCAAGAGGTAGCTCTTTACGACGAAAAAGTCACTGTTTGGTGCGGCGTTAGTGCGAAAACGATTCTTGGGCCGTTTTTCTTCGAAAATGAAGATGATCAAGCTTTTACCGTCAATCAGGAGCGTTATCGCGATATGATAACCACTTTTGTGATGCCAATTATTCGTCGAAAGCGTATGAGGCAGTTCTGGTTTCAACAAGACGGCGCTCCACCACACACAGCTCGCACCACAATCGATTTTTCGAAGAAATTGTTTCCTCGTCGTTTGATGTCGAAAAATGGCGATTTCGACTGGCCACCGCGTTCGCCCGATTTAACGCCCCCTGACTTCTTCTTGTGGGGATATTTAAAATCAAAGGTATGTATATATTAATAAGCCAAAGACCATAGAAGAGCTCCAGAGCAACATCCGTGAGGAAATAGCCGCTATTCCAGTCGAAATGTTAGCTAAAACTATGGAAAATGCTGCAAAACGGGCACAATACGCCGTACAGGCTCAAGGCGGCCATTTGAGAGATCACATATAAAAAAAGTAATGTCAACAAATCTACTTGAACCAAATAAAATGATTATTATCGTGAACATCAAAAAAATTGTGTTTTTCTTTGGTTAAAAAAAAAAAACACATGGGTACGTCTCAGTAGTTGTGGTAAAAAATTTATTTAAAGGGTCCCGGTGGTCTAGAGCTCGGAATTTATTTTACAATAAGAAAAATGAAAAACGATATTTAAATTTTTTAGGCTTTTTATATAGTTTTTCAGTTTTAAACTTAAATCCCTGAGAGTACCTTGGCTTCTTGATACTCCTGTACGAGTTTTCCAATCATCAGATCTGGCTTTTTTTTGCTAAAATAACTATTAAGGGAAACTGTTGAACAGTTTCAGCAGCGCAATACTAATTTTGCAAGTAAATAATATTTTCAATATTTTCTAAATATTTTCAGGAGTAAAGCGATTTATTTCGTACCGCATACAAGAGCGTAAAATGAATCATCCAATTTTTTTCAATAAAGTTTTTAGTAGAAAAAATCATTTTTAATGAAGGAAATCTTTATTCTGACCTTTCCATTACTCTTTGTAAACTGCAGCTGTGTAATGCACAAGCGTCAAATGTGTTTGACGCACAACGACGTTTACAAAAATTATAAATCTTTCGATAGGGTGATTAATTTTGCGCCATATTTTACTTGCCATAAATTCTGTGGCAATTTTAACAATGCAATCGACGAGCACAAATGCGCAGAACACAGTTCCCTTACTTTTGCTTTTGTTCGTATGGATTGTCTACTCATAAATTATACTCAAATTTATACAAATTTCTCTTGTAAACAATGGAATGGGGAGCTAAGGAAAATCGCAGTGCAGTGATTGCATTACCAAAGTGTAGTAAAAGTGCAAGTGAGGATTTTGAATAGCTAATAAACTTAATATTTCGAGAATGTTTGTTTGCCGTCCGATCAATCGCTTTTCCCAAACGTCTGAAGTGATTGACAGAAAAAGGGGTGGTCGTCCTTGCGTAGTTCGCACCAGTGCAGTCATAAAAGCCGTTCGAGAAAGAAATCGCAGAAATCTCCTTAGAAAGTGGAAAATCGTGCCCAGGGAAATGAATGTATCGACCAGATCCAAGTCAATACTAATTAGAGATGATCTCCACATGAAAGACTTTCGTCGCTCAACTGGTCATCTTTTGACAAAGCCTTTTAAGAAAATTGGACTCGACAGATGCAAGCAGCTTCTTTGGTGTCACGCAGTCAACAGCCATGAAAATAGTTTTGTCACGGATGAGGAAATTTTCACTTTTGAATTAATTTTTAATAAGCAAAACGACAAAATTTATGCGGAAACTTCTAACGATGCCAAAAATGGTGTTCCAAGGGTTCAGCGTCGTTACCATCCAGCCTCCGTAATGGTTTGGTAGGGAGTGTCTTGTAAAGACGGTAAAGGGGTTAAGACCGGGGAAAAAGGGTACCACGAGGATGTCTTAGAAGGCGAGAAGGCGTGGTGAAGCAGTTGAGCAGTACTCCCTCCAATGGAAGGCGTTGGATTTTCCAGCAAGATTCCACCTCAGCGCATAAGGCAAAAACCACCCTGCAATGGCTAAAAAACAATTTTCCCGAGTTCATAGGCGCAGAAAATTCGCCGTCTGGAAGTCCAGTTCTGAATCCATTGGAACACAGCAGTTTGGAGAGTCTTAAACTTATGTTAAACAATCTTTGGTTCGAGCAGGTCAATATCCATGGAAACCGTGCCTGTTGCAATAGCTGAATGGCCTAACCGTTTGAAGGCTAGTGTAAAAGCAAATAGTGACCATTTCGAATGAAAATTTAAAAATTGTTTTTTTTTTAATATTTACGCGATTAGAATAGTAGGTAGGTAGGTATAGCGGTTCGGTTGACACACCTAGGCCTGCTGTAGGCCCATTGTGATACCACCAGAGCTGTCCCTCTCCTCATTCTACTTCTGCTAAGTTATTCAGGGAACTTTTCCCTGAAATTTTGAACCTTCTTCTATACAGAGCCATGCACCCACTATAGTCTCTTCTTCTTCGATGTCGTTACAGCTTCTGCAATAGTCGTCAGTCTACTGGCATGCCTAGCAATCAGACAGAATCTTCTTAGAACCCCAAGAAGATTTCACATGTCGCTCCTGTTCATTTCAATGTTCTCTTCCGGCCACGTCATTCTACTAGTTGCACAGGTCAGGGACTGAGACCATAGCCTGTTGACAGTACTAATAGTGGGTTTATCTACAAGCATCTGACAATTTGCTAAAGGTATAGGTATGTTCGCTTTGTCAGGTTAGATCGGTAATGTGGTACCCAATCTCGCCAGTTCATCTGCTTTGCAGTTGCCTTCTATGTCTCTATGTCTCTATGACCCGGCACCCAGAGCAGGTTTATTACAAAGTACTGGGATAGTTCTGTCAAAACGGTGATACATTCTTTTACTGTCTTCGAGTTAATATTAGGCGATTTTAAAGCTTTCACTGCCGATTGGCTATCTGAATATATGTTTATATCTCTTGTGGTGAGGACACTTTTATTTAGGGTTGACCGGCCTTCCCTGATAGCCAAAATTTCAGCTTGAAATACACTGCAGTTATCCGGTAACCGGAATGCGATGTTGGCATTCATTCCTTCAGAATGAAGGCCTCCGCCTACTTGATCATTTAGTTTGGAACCATCAGTATAGATGCTGATTCCGCTTCTATTGTCCATTACTCCATTGTCCCAATCTTCTCTCGTTGGGAAAGTTGTGGTAAAGGATGTGTTTAAATGCGACTCCACTGAGCTACAAAAGTCTGTCGTTTGATGTAGGAAGGGGTATTCGTCTAGTATTCTTTCGTGACCTCTTCTGTTAGTGGCGAAATTGGAAGATTCTCTTAACATAAGTGCCGATTTCGCTGCCAACTGTTTGCTGTAGGTCTCAATCGGTAATAAGTGCAGCGTGACATTCATCGCTGCTGTAGAATAGTGAGTCTTCTTTATTTTATTTCATAATAAATTCTAAATATTCTCAATAAAATAAATTACTACTATTTTTTACTATGATTTTTTAAGCTATGAATTGAAAATTATTTGCCCTGTTTCCTTAGCGGAGCTCTTCACAAGCAACTTTTTAATGTCTTACCTCCCGTCACGGAATATTTTTAGATATTTTTAGTTTCTTATTATTGAAGAGTTTTACACAAGACGAATCTGTGAAAGGTGGTGTTGGTAAATCAGCTGACATCTTTTTTTCTTTTGCTGTGTCCATGTGGCTATCAGCTCAGAATGAAATAAGGCGAATCCATTATTTACTTTCTAGTTTCTCAATACTTCGCTTTGACAAACAAACGTACAAAACAGTGTTGTTGGTCTGGTGCCACCACCTTTAATGAATGCGCCTTGGTTTTATAAAAAGCGTCAGAACACGTTTCCACAGAGCTATTAAAAACGCTATCCAATCAAAGAAAATCAAATTCGAAATATTTTATTTTATTTTTCAAACGCTAATAGGCTACATGCCCGGATTTGCTTTGTTAATTAAAGTTTTGAAGTTGATTTTCATTTGCGTCTGCAAAAAAGTTGACGAAAAACTCACAAACAAATATGTGAAAAAGTCACGTATGTAGTAGTTCTGTGAAAAAAGATTAATACGATCCTATTAATTTTTAAAATCTACTACTAATCCGCATGAAAAACATGTGTTTATATGTATTTGTATATGCGTGGGTGTGTGAGTGTGTGTGCATTTTTTAAGTGGCGCCATGAAATTAATAATACAAATTGCAGCTTCGCTTGACGTTTTGCGCAATTACCTTTTACTGGCGACCGATGTTTTATGCAATGCGCATATGGAATTTTTTATATAAAATTTTATTTATTTCTACCAGCCAACGTAGTAGAACTCACAAATTTACAAAGCGACGAATGCAGCACATTTTTTATAGGAAAATTTTTATATGTCACACATGAGCTGAAAAGTCCTGGGCCTAACTCAGAAAACATGTTTTCTTTTGGGGCTCAAAATTAGTTTTATTTATCAATGCAATTTCTATCAAGAACAACGTAATCATTCCAGCGCCGCTCTAACATTTCAATACCACTGTACCTTTTGTAGACCGATTTATCTTTTACTTCAAAATTGGACTCAGTTTCAGCGAGAACCTCTTCATTCGAGCGAAACTTTTTATCGGCCAGCATTTTTTGTTTTAGGTTTGCGTACAGCCAGTAGTCGCTGGGGGCCAAATCTGGCGGTTACGTGGAATGTGGGAGTAATTCAAAGTTCAATTCTTCATTGTCTTGATGAAAAACATTTTTGTTCTTTGCCATATGTGGACAGACCTTTGCAATTTCGGCCTTCAAACACTTCAATAACGTTATATAATGTTCACTGTTAATGGTATTTCCCTTCTAAAGACAGTCGATGAATATGACACCACGCACATCCCAAAATACCGAGGCCGTAACCTTTCCAGCCGAGTATTGTGTTTTCGTGCGCTTTGGGCGAGGTTCACCCGTTGCAGTCCACTGAGATGACGATTGTTCGGATTCCGGAGTGAAGTGATGGATCCTTGCTAGCATGGCCAGACACTGCTCAGGATCATCAACACGCTCTTGGTTTTGGTCAACAGTGAGCAAATTCGATACCCGCTTTCAGCAGAGATTTCTCATAGTCAAGTGCTGATGTAATATAAAGCCAACGCATTCTTTTGGTATCTTTACGATGTCAGCTAACTCACGCAGCTCCACTTTTCGATCATTCAAAACTATTCTGTAGGCTTTTTTGAGGTTTTTAATGTTTTCTGGTGTTACCACCTCATTTGAAAGCCCACGGCGTTGTGCATCATCGGTGTCTCTGGGACCACTTTTGAAGTCAGCAAACCATGGTTTTACTGTTGTTTCTGATGGAGTGGCGTCTCCATAACACTTTTTAAGCCACTGCTTCACCTTAACGGTATTTTTTCCCATCAAGAAGCAGTGTAAAAGTAAAGTAAAGTAAAAATACCAAATATTCACAATACGCCAAATCTTGGAAAAAAACCCGTGAAATGAGAATCGACACACCATCTTTTCGTCGACTTCAAAGCTGCATTCGACAGATCGGAAAGGAGTTACTTGTATGCCGCGATGTCTGAATTTGGTAACCCCGCAAAACTAATACGGCTATACAAGATGACGTTGCTCTACACCAGCAGCGCCGTCAGAATTGCGAAGGACCTCTTTGAGCCGTTTGATACCGAACGAGGTTTCAGACAGGGTGACTCGCTGTCGTGTGACTTCTTTAACCTGATGCTGGAGAGGATCGTACGAGCCGCAGAACTTAATCGCTCAGGCACAATATTTTATAAGAGCGTACAATTGTTGGCGCATGCCGATGATATTGATATCATCAGCCTTAACAACCGCGCTGTTAGTTCCGCCTTCTGGTGAACGAAGACAAAACGAAGTACCTCCTGTCGGCGCACTCGCGTATCGACCCCCACGTCACTGTTGACAGTTATAATTTCGAGATTGTAAAGGACTTCGTTTATTTTGGAACCAGCATTAACACCGACAACGATGTTAGCCTTGAAATCCAACGTAGAATCTCTCTTGCCAACAACTGCTACTGTGGACTAAGTAGGCAACTGAGCAGTAAAGTCCTCTCTCGACGAACAAAACTAACACTCCACAAAGCTCTCATCATGCCCGTCCTAACGTATGGCGTAGAAGCTTGGACGATGACTACATCCGATGAAGCGACGCTTGGAGTGTTTGAGAGAAAGATTATGCCGAATATTTTCGGACCTTTGCACGTTGGCAACGGCGAATATCGCAGGCGATGGAACGATGAGCTGTATGAGCTTTACGACGTGCCAGCTGGTGGTAACAGAGAAAGAGGAAGGCCTCCTCTGCGTTGGAAGGATCAGGTAAAGAATGACTTGGCTTCACTTGGTTTATCCAACTGGCATCGGGTAGCACGAGCAAGGAACGACTGGCGCGCTTTGTTAAACTCGGCCAAAATCGCGTTATCGCGCCGGTTAAGAAGACGAAGAAGAAGCGTCACTCTTAGCTCACGAACTAATGAATAGAACAGCAAGAAATTATAACAGCTGTCTTTTTAAGGTTAGTGCTAACTGAAAAAGAGGTGAATGCAATACAAGTAGTGCCACCTATGCGTTCGGCCAGAGACTTTTCAGCCCATGTGTTATGTAATCTATGTAGTTTATTTACCAGCAAACAAGTCTGTGTGTGCGTGTTTTTATGTGTATGCAAATATGTTTGTATTAGTGTATTTTTTTATGTGATTTTTTGTAAGTTTTTTTTCAAGTTGCCTTTTGCTTAACTGCAATTGACACATTATTGACATCATTGACATCGAAGACAAGCAAACAAACGCACGCACGCACACACACATATGTAAAGTACACGCACACATGCATGCCTGTGAAAAATGACGCAGAGCAGAAACTCCTGTTGGGAGCAAACTACTTCCTGTTCGTATCGTTAAACAGCAGTTGGAGTGCGTTTGGCTTGTATACGAGTATGTATACCGGTACATGTGTGTGTGTGTGCGTACTTCCCTTTGCTATTCGCTTCGCTGCGCCGCAAACACATTCAAATATGTTGATTACAAAATATTTTTTTTTTGCATAATTCACTGCGCACAGTTTGTATAAAAAACAAACACCAAAAATAATGCAAATAGAAATAAAGAGGGCACACATCCACACACACACACGCACTCACAGAGGGATACACAAATACATGTACATCCCGCAATTGTATAGCGCTTTGTAGCATATGTGAAAACGTGGTATTTGCATTTTTATTGAAAATTAAAATAATTTTCACCGCAGACATCAATTTAATAAAATACTTAAATTTTAATAGAAAATAATAGAAAATAATATTGAAAAACATTTGTGAAAAATAAGCACACTCACACATACAAGTGAGCTCCGCGGTGCGTATGCAGTGGAGCGAAATTATGTCATCCTGTCCACACCAGTCATATTAACAGTGTTGTTGTTAGGCGGTAGCTGTTGGCTACTAGCCGCTACTGGCCGCAAACGTTTGCGTCAAATTTCTAAATGAATAAAATGACATTGTCAGCCTGCCTTTGGCGCCGCTGCCACGGTTTGACAATTCAATTCCGAATACTATGTACTACAATGCTGCGCCGTCCTTTCCTCCGCCACCGCCCCCAGTATATCGAAAAGCGTGTATGTGAATTGAAAACAACAACAACAAAACATTGACAGTGAAATGTTGTCAATGATGTAGAAAAATAGAAATCACTAACCACTACTAACTAAATAGTGCTGAATTGCAGCAGTCCCCACGAAAATTACAAAAACACAAAAAAAGAAACATCAACAGCCTCTAAAAATAAATAAATACTTTGTAATAAAATAAAATTGAAATGAAATGAAACAAAACAACAGAATTTTGAAGTTAATTATTAAAATTCCACAGAATACAAAAGTGACAGTGGCATAGCATCGCACACGAACACATACATATGCATAAATATATATGCATGTGTGTACTAACCCTGCAGTGAATTGGACTGTATTTAAGCGGACGCACTTTACTTTCAGCTCCCACAGGCGGTTTCCCACGTTCGCATAGGCTATGAAAATCATTTGATTATGCTGAACTGTTTTTCGTTTATTTCGAAGTGACATTTACAAAAAAACGGCCCCGTAGATGTTCGACATAAAAAGGAAGGTAGCCGGTACCCAAGCTTTTGTTACAATGGGCAAAGGAGTGGTGTAATGTCAAAACATTTATACCTCAATAAATTCCTTGTGTAAGGTGGCGACCGCGGTAGCCGAATGGATTGGTGCGTGACTACCATTCGGAGAACGTAGGTTTGAATCTCCGTGAAACACTAAAATGAAGAAGAGTCTTTTCTAATAACATCAAGACGCACGCCAGAAATAGGAGGAAGAGCTCGGCCAAACACCCAAAAAGGTTGCAAGTGCCTATTATTTATATATATATATATATATTGGTAGGTAGGTGAAATGGTTGAAGTGCCGGTCTGGCACTCCTCAAGTAGCACTTAAGCGCCGCTGATACCATTACGAGACCTCCAACAGGCAGATATTTACAGTCAGCCGGAGCTGTTGATGGAATGTAGGAGATTGATTGGTTATAGCTTGACGCACCGCCCCAGGCTGTCGAAGAAAGGAGCGCCCAGTGACCTTAGTCGTCTAGCTGTCAAACCCGGACATTTACAGAGAAAATGCTCTACAGTCTCCTTCTCTAAAAGATCCCCACAGTTTCTGCAATGGGGGTTATATGGTAACCCTAGCTTTTCCGTGTGTGCCGATCGTCCAGTGACCGGTAAACACAGCTACGAGTTTGGAAATTAAATGGCAAGGAGTTTAACGAACTTTCTGAGTCCTTCGTATAGCGTATTGGAGCTCCATCTTTTCTGTGCTTTACTGAGAAATAATTTGTTCAGTTCGTCTTTAACAACTGTCAGAGGGGTGCCGATGACCGGGTAGGAGGTCCAATTCAGTCCACTTCCTGGCGAGCTCATCAGCAATTTCATTTCCCTCTATGTTCCTATGTCCTGGAACCCAGATCAGAGAAATGTTACCTGCACACCAAAGAGATTTGATCTCCTCTTTACAGGAGTTTACTAATTTCGTTCTGCACCATGGCGTCGTTAGAGCCTTAATAGCGGCTTGACTATAGGAGAAAATGTTAGTATCTTTATATATATATGTATATATATATATGAAGTGGGGCAAAATTAATCATCCAATTTTTTTCTTGGAAAAACTTTTTTACTGAAAAAACAGAAAAAAATATTTTGATCTGATTTTGACGGAAATATTCATTTTGTACACTGCAACTACATATATATTTCACAAGTGTCAAATGTAATTGACGTACGACGCCGTTTGCAAAAATTAGAAGTCCTGCGATAGGGTGATTAATTTTGCGCCCCTTATAACTACCACTAACAGTAGCGATCGTACAGAGAGTTCTAATTTTCAAAAACTCTAAAGATTACGGATGGCTCGAAGTTGGACGGAAGAGTTTGGTAGGAGAGTAATCTGCGAGGGAGGAATTTTTTGCGCTTGAGGTGATTTCTAAGGCTAGCAAAGCTGAGTTATCGAATTTGGTAGGCACCGGATATTGTCCATTAGGTGTCCATGTGGTGAAACTTGTGATTGCTTCACGTCCTTTCTGCAGAATCTGTCTGGTGGATGACGTGAACTCATGTCATCACCTACTTCTGAGCTACCCCGCTCTCGTCGGGAACAGGTTCAGACATTTGGGATCTCACTTTTTTGATACAGTTGCGGATATTGCGGGCTTAAAGATCACAACCAGGTGAATTTCATCAGCGGCTTAAAGCGATTAATACAAATGAAATTAGCCACTGTTGGTTGTCATCCTTTAATTCAAAGCCCCTTCTTCCTTTTTCCACCTGATTGGTTCTTTTCCTTCTGTTTTTCCCCTCCCCGTATAGTATCCTAATTTTGAGTATTTGTCCAAGTGGGTCCTCTGTTGTTGTTGTTGTCACCCTGTCGCTGTAATGTATATTACCGGTCTTCGTCAAGCTCATCTAAAGGTAGGCTCTGGAAACATGCTGTTTCGACAGGTTGGATCCAGATGGAGAGGGGTGTCAGATGAGTGAGTGAAAAGGTGGTTAGTGTCGTGCGGGGTGCCTTCACACGCAGGACATATGTATGTATGTCGGGGTCAATTCTGGATAAGTAGAAGCTTAACCCGCTACAATATCCCGAACGCAATTGTGCCAGCGTTACGCGAATCTCACGGGGAAGCTGGAGCTTTTCACTCGCTGTAGGTGGTGGATGGACTCCGATTACGACATTCGGTGGTTGGGAGCTTAAGAAGGTGGTGACGGTCTCCCGATGAATGTGGTTTATTGTCTGTCTAAACACTGTCCGGTCCAGTAAATGTCTGTTAATTTTGTCTTGGATCTCGTCGGCGTAATTTAGGAGGTGTCTCCTGACGTACCTGGGAGGTGCCTCTAGCTCAAGCAGATGTCTGCAAGGGTGAAACCTGCGGCGCTAACAGGAACTGCTTATTGTGCTTATCATTGTGCTCCATTCCAGGGAGCATCTGTGCCTCACTGTGAAGGTGTTGAAGAGGGGACGTCAGGAGGCTATCCGTCGATGACCGCATAACAGTGTTTTGGCCCCCTCGTATGGACAGGTTAGGATAAATCTGAGTGCATAAATCCGACATACATAACTTAGGATATGCTGACTGTAAAAGCAGCCGCCGATTGTGGCTTATTGACCTAGATCTAGCACTGCCGGAAACCATACAAGAAAGGGTTTAGCGTGGTTAAATTGCAAGATAGCTAACCAAACTCTCAAATCTTTCATAATGCATATTTTTTTATTATTTCTACGTGCGGCTCAAACGTGTAACTTGCACTGATGATTTGCCATCACTGCCTGAATAGTAAGCAATCGATTCGGCAGAAGCCGCTAAACCAACCTGGTTGCCACAGCCCGTCAACCTCGAACCGTTTCTATACTTCTTCACGGAAAATCGGGCTACTACTTATGTAGATGGGTTTTCGAACGATATGAAAATAAAATTTGATTTTAAGCAGCTAGTAAAATTTTGTAACTTAAAGATTCACATAAAATATAGGCGAGTTTTTTTAATAATAATTTTGTAGCCATTTCTATTTAGTCACAAAAGGTGTAATAGAGGACTAGTGCTTCAACAGGGTACAAGCAATCGATGTACATGCATACATTCGTACATTTCATTCCGTAAATCCTATTGTCCTCAAAAATATAAATGCCTGCATTTCTTTTTGTTTGGTATTTAGTGAATGCTGCTATGAAAATTTTTTGTTATTCTGTTGTTTTTTTATGTTTTATTTTTAGTATTTTTCAATCTGAAACGATTGTGTGGTGTTTTTTCTGTGTTGTCTCCCCAATCATTGCCGCACTGCAGTGCAGTCAACACCATATCGCTTAGATCGATTGACATCCCGCGTAGTTAGACACTTTCAGTCACCGCCCTACTTTTTCCATTCTTTTTCCGTTCTTCTTTCACTTCAAAGGGCAAATTTTGATTTTCTTACAGACAGCTAATTTCATTACTTTTTAGAGATTCCTTTAATTTTCCAAATTTTTAACAGTTAATTGTTTTCATAATTGCGCTTACACGTGAACGGAAAAATATATTTTAATTAGATTTTCATTCAATCGGAAATTACTCAACTTGTCAAAACTTAAGTTATGAAAAAAAAAACAAAAAAAAAACAAATTAAAATTGGTGTCTTTCAGCTGTTATTCAAAAATTTAATAAAATTCTTACAATTATACTTAGTCCTGCCATAAGTTCTGTTATACGTTAAGTCCACTGCTGGGTGGTTTTCGCCTCGAAATCTTGCTGGAAGATTCAACGCTGTCCATTGAAGGAGTACTGCTCAACTGCTTCACCACGTGTTCTAAGACATCCTCCTAGTACACTTTTGTTCCGGTCTTAACCTTTTTTTCCCAGAAATGAAGAGATGTAACGCCTTTACAAGACACTCCACATCAAACCAGTACGGAGGCTGGATGGTAACGACGCTGAACCCTTGGAACAACATTTTTGGCGTCTTTGGAAGTTTTGGCATAGATTTTGTCGTTTGCTTATTAAAAACTTCTTCAACAGGGAAACTTTTCTCATCTATGAAAAAATATTTTCATGGCTGTTCACCGCCTGCCACCGAAGAAGCTGTTTGCATCCGTCGAGTATAATTTTCTTCAAGCGCTTTCTCAAAAGATGACCAATTGAGCGACGGAGGACATGTGAATATCATCTCTAATAAATCTTGGCTTGGATCTGGTCGATATATTCATTTCAATGGACACGACTTTCCGCTTTCTAAGTAGATTTCTGTGATTTCTTTCTCGAACGGCTTTCATGGCTGCACAGGCGCGCTGACGACCACTTCCTTTTCTGTCTGTCACTTCGGAGTTTGGAAAAAGCGATTGGTCAGGCGGTAAACAAACATTCTTTAAATACTCAGTTTTTTAAGTGTAATATAATAACTGCAATACGACTTTCCTTAGCTCCCCATTTCATTGTTCACAAGCGAAATTTGCCATTGAGTAGACAACCCATACGAACAAAAGCAGAAATAAGGGAATATTTTTGTGCGAATTTGTTCTCGTCGTATGCGTTGCGGACCAAGTATGTGAAGAACGACATTATTTATATGTTCACCATGAGGACGTCTTTAGGCTGTCATACGAGAGTTAAAATTTTCAAGGACTCATTCAGGCATTACCGCACTGAGTTTAGCAATTTCGATCTGAATGTTATGTTTCAGGTCTGCAATCGGTGTCGGCTTATTGACATCAACTTTACTTTTCAACAAAATCCCACAAAAACAAAAACCACAGACTGGAGGCGACTTTTGAAGGACCGTTTATGCATATTTTTTAGCTCGATATTGACTTCTGCTAATTTTTTTCATATTTCCAGTGGTTAAATGAAATGTAATTTTATTAAAATTTTTCACTGAAAGCTCACACACATGTACATGCAGATATGTAGCTTTCACTTACCGAAACCATTATTTTTTTTCTTGCTCTTTTTCAAATAGGGCTTGGAGGACTACAACTTAACTCAAGATATGAAGAGACATGCAGTTATCGTCGCTGTATGAGCAATTCATACCGATTTAGAAATCTGTAATTTTCTTAAGTGCGCCCGTTCATTCATTCATAAAGTCTGCCGGGAATCAGAAGCATCAGGCGGCGATGCAGCAACTGTTGCAAAACGCAAAAATCACGAGGAACATTCTAACACTGTCTGATCAGCAGAATTTATTCAACAAGTGCAACAATTCTTTGATGAGTCCCCTTCAAAATCAATGAGGGCGCTTGCGAAAAGCTTAAGAAGATAGTTTATTTATGTCTATTCTTAAATTAAATTACAAAATACTAGGGAGAGTTTTTCTTCTTCTAAGAAATTACAGAAACTTTCGTTAAACTTAGTCATCCCGGAAGATATTATATGAGTATTTTGACGTTAGAATTTCATTTAAACCATAGGAGAATGAGTTCCTGCATAAATAATATTCATTTGGTTGGCCTTGTATTCGATGCTCGCTATAGACGTGAAAATCAAATGATGGACTAAGTTTTGTCTAATAACATTCGCAGCTCTGTAAATTTCCGAGTGTATTTCTTCCTCGGCCGCCGTAGCCGAATGGGTTGGTGCGTGATTACCATTCGGAATTCACTGAGAGGTCGTTGGTTCGAATCTCGGTGAAAGCAAAATTAATAAAAACATTTTTCTAATAGCGGTCGCCCCTCGGCAGGCAATGGCAAACCTCCGAGTGTATTTCTGCCATGAAAAAGCTCCTCATAAAATTATCTGCCGTTCGGAGTCGGCTTGAAACTGTAGGTCCCTCCATTTGTGGAACAATATCAAGACGCACACCACAAATAGGAGGAGGAGCTCGGCCAAACACCTAACAGAAGTGTACGCGCCAATTATTATTATTTTTTTTTTTTTTTCTTCCTCGGCCAAATACGTAAAAAATTATGTACTTGGATAGAGACCACTCTTTAAGAATAACGCTCGAATATCTCAAGAAATTCACATCGTAATTGCTTTTTCATGGTAGATGTACTGATTGGATGAACTGTTGAATAAAAGGTGCATAAATCACATTGAGGCTACAAAAACATATTTCAAAGCATGTTTCCAAAATCGTGATCTCAAATAAACTAATTATCTCTCAAGTATTTCTAAACTTTAGTGTGAACTGTCAATCTTTTCAACATGACTGTCTTGTAGCCCCGCCAGAATGAGTCTTTTGCATTAATTACGGCAATGAGTTCCACAGAGCTGTCAGAACGCAGAGGCGGGCACCACTGAAAGTATTGCTGCACAAAAACAAATCAGTTGTTTTTTATTGTTTGTTGCCTAAATTGTTGTTGTGTCGGACTTGAAGTGGGGCAAAAGTAGAGTTTTGCCGAAAATTGATCGTTGCGGTAAGACTTGTTGTACTTTTTATAGAAATACATGCAATCAATTCGGCTGTCAGTCAAATGCCTTGCTGCAACGGACTCATTGTGGTGGGCCAAGTAGTACTACATACAAGAAATCATATACTTCTACAACTCACTCCCTCACCGGCGCGCTGTTTCCGTATGTTTTTTTCGAAGAGTAGTAAGTTTTCAATTATGTTATGAAGTTTTTAAGTTTTTTTTTTATTTTAAGTTTGATGAAGTGGCATCCATTGGAAACTGTCCTGAGAATACATCATTCTAGTTACACTAGAAGAAGCTGGTAAGGAAATAAACAAAATGAAGCTTACAAAGTCTGCGGGATATGATTTAATTACGACTGAAATCCCTCGTAATCTGCCAAAAAATTGCATTTCTTATTTGACCAGTTTATTTAACAGGAGCCTCAGCTACGTACCTATATTTTGGAAATTCGTAGCAGCCTGGTAAATTACCCAACGTAGTGCCCTCTTACAGCACAATATCTCCGTTACCAGTAATGTCGAAGCTTATTAAAAATAAACGTCCGCTTCTCATTCACCAATTTGGTTTCATAAATCATCATTCAATGCTCGATCAAATACACACAGTCGTAAGCACCATAGAAAGCGCGATGTTCTTGATATAACGCAAGCTTTCGACAAAGTATGGCATGAAGGACTACTCCGAAAGCTCAAGTCTATGCTGCCAACACAATGCGGCTCTCGTCATATCTTAATGATAGGTGCTTTAAGTAGAACACAAAAATATGACGGAATATGCATTCGTCTCTAACAAATATATAGTAAGGATAGGCGTTCCACAAGGTTCCACGCCATAAGTCATAAGCCAAATACTCAACATACATATTCCGGTACTTCCATTATTGTTAATGGAATTAAAAAAATTTAATTGAAACTACTAATCCTTGTTTTCTCGTTGTTGTCGTTTAGTTTGCGACCACAGCAGCTGATTTTGTTTTATCGATTTTCCTTATGAAATGAGTTACTGAATAGCAAAATTGTTAAAATAGTGGTTAAGGAAAAAAAAACAATGCGTATAGCGTTAAAATGTGTTAGTGAACTTCACTATAGATGGAGTAAATTAGTTATGTGTTTTGAAATAGTCCACCCGCATGGTGTCTGCTTCTATCACAAATTTAAGCAGACATTTCCAACATACTGCTGAGTTATCTTCCAATCCATCAAACTGTGGTGCCCCCAGATATTTTAAGTGTGTTTTGAATAACGCAGGACATCCGCAAAGGAGATGCTCCACAGTTTCCCTTGAGGTCTGCTCCGATGTCCGAGATTCCTATATATGTAGTACTATAAGCCAACGCTGCTACTGGGCTATGTCCCGCCAGTCGGCCTATCATAGTTTTGCAATCTCTTAGTGTTAGTGACAGTATAAATCGAGTACCACTGTGATCGTTATGTTTAGACTTGATCTTTGCATTCCTGCAAGTGGACTACCACTCCCATCTTGTTCTGAATTTTCTGATCATGTTTTCGTCTAGTTCGTTGTAAAGTACTCATATTGACTTTGTTATTTCGTTGACAAGTTCCGAAGATAGAGAGACACCGGTTTTCGCTATATCGGCCCTTTAACGCCCTTATGGCCTTGAGATTCCATAGAAATGCGGCTTATAATTCGCTGCCGACCTTTCTACTGCCTCCCTGCTCTGAACAGCATTCACATTATACTTAACGCTGTAGTTGTTTTAATGACTATCTATGCAAAAGTTAATCACGGAGTTGATCCCAGTAGTAACACGAGCTAGGGCGCCTGCCTTTCCAACTGCGAAAATCTCAGTCTGGAATGCAATGCAGGTATCTGAAAGCTTCTACGGCTTTCTTAGGTTTAATTCTGTACAGTATATCACAGCGCCTACACCACTAATCATTTTAGAACTGTCCATATAAAAGTTAAATGTATTGCGGTTGTAGCTAAATCCCAAAAATCATCCTTACTTTTTCATAGCAATTTGAAAACTTTTTTCGCTTTTAGAATCCGGAGCCTTAGGGTCCATATTCACTATATTCTTCCGGTTTATTTCCAAATACCCTGTATGCGAGTTCAATTAGGGCTTTTAGTCTTCCTGCAAACTTCGCTGCGAGGTTCTCTTCAAAAAGATCTATCGGTGGTAGGTCAAGTATGTATTCGAGAGCCGCTGCTGGAGTCGTTCTTAGCGCTCCCGTAATGCATAAAGCAGCTAGTCGTTGAACCTTTGTTGTAGGCACAATGTATGAAGCTTTTCTAGTCACGGTCCATCACACCATAGTACCATAGAGTAGAACTGGTCCAACCAATGAGAGATTGTGATGTATTCCAAGTCACCTCAAGCATCCTTTTACATGCCTAGAAAGCGTAAGTGGCCTATTCCTTAATTCCTCCACATTTCGTTTCCTAGTACTACCCCAGAGTATTTTGTAAGTGCAGCGCCGTTTGGTATTGGAGACGTCCACCGTGGGATCTCATACTTTCTTCTAAAAAATATCGAATCTATTTTTTCCGCATTTGGACCCTGTCCTGCCTAATCTGCTTATTGCTCAACCGTTCTGAATGTATTTGCCATGATGTAACTGATGGTGCTAAGACCTTTACAAGTCGTTACAATTACAATTCGGTAATTACACCGTGCTGCACGTTCAAAAATTATTGAGTTAAGATATTTCCCATTTCACAAAGTGACCGACATAAGAACTTAAAAATTACAATGTTTTTTCAAGTGGCTGACTTTGTACAATCACATGACGAAAGTCTGAAATTTTAATGTTGACAATGCGGGATAATATTTTCTGACAATAACAAAAATAAAAGCAACACAGGCGTAGTTTTGATGCAAAAAGCGATGACAACAAAATGGTCACTGTGCTAATAAAATAAAAAAATACAACAACAATATACTCCCAACAGCCATCCATGTCAATGGCTTGATGTGGTTGCCCTAATTGTTGTTGTTGTCATTCGCTTTGCCTCCGACAAGCTACCCACATACATACATACACACATATATTCCTATAAGCCATAAGCGTCACCGCTTTGACAGGTTTTTGTGGTTTTCTCATATTTTTCCTTTGCTTCAATGCGGGCGTACCATAAAACTAGGCTTGTGGGTGGCGTTGTTGTTGTAGCTGTCGCTGATTGCGTTTTGCGTGTCAACAGCCAGGACTAAAGAGACTACACAACTACTTTGGCCTGAGCCGCGTGGCTAATCTGTAGAGTAATTATTACAATGTCACCGAAAAGACCGTAGGGAGTGAAATAAGAAAAATAAATACAAAAAAAAGAAAAAAGAAGAAAAAAAGAAATGTGCGAATGAGAGAATGGACAATGTTGCCTGACATAATTGCCATCCTGCCGCCTTTACTTGTTGTTTTCTTCACTATCCACCAACACTTGTTTGTGCATATGGGCACAGGCGTAGCACAAGAGGATGTATTTGCGGCTGACTGTTGTGGCTTTATACACAGGTTGCATGGTGTCTCTTGTGGTTTTGGGCGTAGAAATAAGATTTCATGACACTTTACTGAGCCACTTCGCCTTAGTGTATATGGAAATAGCTTTATTTGTTGTTGTTATTCGCCTTCCGTTCCAGCGTGTGTCTGTTTATTGCTACTTTTTCTTCTACCTACGAAATCATGCGCTCAGGCAGATGAACAGTTCGTCGTACCGGATATTCGCGACCAACCACTTGCTGAGACGCACACCACCGCAAGAGAACAAGTTAGTGTTTTGGCCGAGACGTTTCTTTGGCCTCGTCTGCAAAATAGAACCAAAATAAGAGAGAGCTCAAACAAATAAAAAGTGGTAAAAAAGGTGTTTTTTGCAAAGAGTTCCCTATTTTTTTTAAAAAGGGTTTTTTAAAAATCGAAAATGCATTCAAATTCATCTACTTTAAGAATTTTTTTGGTTTTTTCGTTTCAGATCACTTGGCAGGGCTGTAGATTGCCCCGCGCACACTGTCCACCGCCGTGCACGAGCCTCGTCAGAGAGGGATGGAGCTGCCATTTTGTACTATTTTTACTCGAAAATTTTTGTAAACCTTTTAAAATATAGACAAATAAATGCCACAAAAGTTAAAAAAAAATTACGTATGTACTCTCAAAAAAATCATGAAATTACGTACATTTTCGGGCCTTTGGACTAGAACCTCCCTTTAAATTGAGAAGAAGAAAGTGACGAACCATTCCAAAACCATGCATAAATGTGGTCCGAAACATTAATAGTCTAATATCTTCCTCGTGTTTGTATTTTCTCTGCACCTGTCTAGCTTTTGCTAAATTAAGACGGTGCATTTTTTGGCTCGAAGTCATATAATTTTAAAACTTTTATCCTCTATTCTTCAACAGCTTTCTAAGGATGCTTCATAAGTTGAGCGCGTTTGACGAGGAGTAGCGAAACAGTTTTTTACCGCTAAATATAGACATAATTACAGCCAGAAATATCTACATACATTTCGAAAATCAGGCAGCTCTGAAATAGCTTCAGTCATGGAAACGCATGGAGGTTGTCAGTGTGGGACTTTAACCCGAACTAAAACCTCCGCGGCCGCCGTAGCCGGATGAGTTGGTGCGTGATTACCAATCGTAATTCAGAGAGAATGTAGGTTCGAATCTTGGTGGAAGTCCAAAATGAAGAAAAAGTTTTTTCTCGGCAAGCAATGGCAAACTTCCGAGTATATTTCAGCCATGAAAAAGATCCTCATAAAAATATTGCCGTTCGGAATAGGCAAGAAACAGTAGGAAAATGACATCCAGAATCTATAAAAAACGGTGACTTAGGCTTATAATTTCCACACATATCGTTGTGGCCCGTATACAAGTTTTTTTAAATGATATGAAATTTTGCGACTGACGGTTTTTCACCGCTCAAAATCTCCGCGAAACGCAATGAATCGCTTCAGGTTAGAAAATATTATAAACAAAACTGAAATGAAGTTTTTGCAAAACATTCGGAAGACTTTATGATTAAAACACAGTAACTAATTCCTCAGCTTGTTGAGAATGGAAAAGATCGTGAATTTCTCTGAGCTTTTAGCTGAGCCAAATCACTTATTTAGACGTCCCAGAATATTGATGTTTAGATGAAAAGTCTATAGCTAAACGGAATCTGGCGGCCGCCGTAGTCGAATGGTTGGCGCGTGAATACCATTCGTAAGCGGACTGGTTCGAATCTCCGTGCATGAAAACCAAATGATAGAAAAAGCGTTTTCGTAATAGCGGTCGCCCTTCTCCAGGCAATGACAAACCTCTGAGTTTATTTCTGTCATGAAAAAGCTGCTCATAAAAAACCATTTATCGTTCGGAATCTACTTAAAACTTCAGGTCCCTCCATTTATGGAAAAACAAGTCACACACCACAAATTGGAGAAAGAGCTCGGCCAAATACCAAAAAGAGTATAAGCGCCAATTATATATATAAAGGGTGATTTTTTAGCTATTATCTTTATAAGCAGTTGATTGATTGATATACTAAGTTGTTTAATAAGTTTTGGGTTCGATAAGAGAGGGCCTTGCTACTACCCTAAATCCATTATTTTTGCGCAAATGATTTAAAACTATTATGTTCGACCTTTAGCGATGCTACCACTACTAATATGCCAGTCATTTTCGAATATTTTGTGATTTTATTAATATTTGCGACGATGGGCCAGCCATCGTGAGGTGCATCTTTCACATCAAAAAAATTCGTAATTAGCTGTCACGGTATCGGCACCACAAACACCATTCACAATTTCAGCGGCCTGGCTTACATTTTCACCTTTTATCAAAGAAAAACTGTAAAATGTACCGAATTTTCTCTTTGTTGGCTTCCATGGCTAACACCCTTTAACTGACAACTGAATTGAACAAAAAAAAAACAGCAAACGAGTTTTGTTTAATTGTATATCGATCACTACAACCATCTACCGAGAAAATAATGGACTTTTTCCCCCCCAAACAAATTAAAGGGTTGTTCAATAGGTGCGCTTCAACTTTTTTCCGATAGGGAGGGCGAACGACGCAATATTTTTTATTTTTCGCTTGTCATTTGTAAACTTCATTAGTATACATTTCATCATGGAACGCTACACACTTGAACAACGATTGCAAATCGTGCAAATTTTTTATGAAAATAATCGTTCTGTTGCTGCTACTTTAAGAGCATTACGGCCATTTTACGGTCCATTTAACAAGCCGTCCCGTTTTGGGGTTATGTGAAGTCATTGGTCTACAGTAACAAGCCGGCGACGATTTGTGAGCTCAGAGCCAATATTGAACGCGAAATTGCTGGAATTTCGGCCGATTTATGCAAAAGAGTGGTCGAAAATTGGGTTCAACGATTGGACTTCGTAAAACGTGCACGCGGTGTTCATGCAAAAGAAATCGAATTTCATACTTAAATGTATATGTTCAAACTCGATAATAAAAAAAAAATTAAATAGTTAAAAAAGTCAAACCGTTTGTGTTTTATTCAAAAAAGCTCAAAAGTTAAAGCGCTCTTACTTGCAATTGATACATCAATGCAGTTCAGTTTATTTTAAGTAATCAGAAGGTCAGGCTAATAAAATTGAAACATGTGAAAAAATTAAGTACTTTCTTTTTGATCTTTTTTTACAACGAAACAACTGTTTTGATTACTTAAAGCTTTCCAGAAAGTTTTGAGAATGGAAAAATTTATAAACCCACCTATGTACATACATATATACATATGTACATATGTCTGAAATCTACGGTAATGCATTTTAATTTCCAAAGCCGATAGCAATTACTCAAAACAGTTGCGAGTGTTTAAAGTATTGAAAAAATTAAGTGGTAAAGGTTATTAAAATCTTTAAAACAGCTGCGGATTTAATTGAAGAACGACAAATGTGCAAGAATGTATTACTTTTGAAGGGGAGAAAGCAAAGGAAGTCGCTAAAAAGGTAATCAGATTTCATTAAGCATCTCAAAAGTAAGGCTTTGGGGGCAAAATCAATATTTAGTCATTTGCGGAACAAGTTTCAACAACGCATATCGCGTTTGTTGAAAATTATCATCAGTCTAACCAGCTACCTACATTCCCTTCTGCTTAATGACAGGAGGAACTGCGACAGTCGGTTGGACATGACATTTGGTTGGTTGGTTGGTTTAAGGGTGACCCCGCATCGGAGTGCCACATAGACCGCAAGTTGGGTCCGTTGTGTTGCCCTAGAGCTCATTATTTTAAATGATTTCCCCACCTAACCGAGATTTTTATTGTAGATTTTGGTCAAAGATATTAATTCGTTTCGAAAATTTGATGAGAGATTCGATTTTCAGGTCCGAGAGTACTGAAAGATTGTCAATTGTTGGGGAGCCTAGAAGAGCGAGTCGACTTCTGGCTAGACCCGGACAACTGCACAGCAAATGTCTGCTCGATACTTCCTCATCTTCGTCCTCGCAGTATCTGCACAGGTCGTGTTGAGGAACCCCGAGCCGACGTGCGTGAGTGCCCAAAAGGCAGTGGCCGGTGATAAGAGATGTTATATGCCTTAGTTCGTGTTTCGGAAGGCTTATAAGGGTTTTTGTCTGTTTCAGATTGTAGGATGGCCAGATTTGTCTGGTCGTAACGCAAGTAGTTTCCACTCGCCACCTCCGATCAGCAATGCTGTGAAATTCTCGATCAATGAGCAATTTACATGTTGAGAGCGGAATGTGGATTGTGGGTAAGTTACTAACATATGATTGCGCAGCTCCAGCTCTTGCGAGCTCATCAGCTTTGCAGTTACCTTCGAATCCACTGTGACCCGGAATCCAGATAACTTGGACAGAATTCTGAACACTTATCTCGTTAAGAGATAAGAGACAGGATCGAACCACATCTGAGTGGGTATAAGAGGAGCTGAGTGCTCGAACGGCCGCTTGACTGTCGGTGAAAAAGCGGATATCCTCTAGTGATATTCTATTTTCTAAGAGAGTTTTCGCAGCATACCAGATAGCGCATACTTCCGCTTGGAATACGCTACAGTAGTCGGGTAATCTAAATGATAGATTGATGTGAGGGGAATTGGAAAAGATTCCAAATCCCACTTTGCCGTCTTGTTTTGAACCATCTGTATATATAGTCAGAGGGCCATCGATTTCGGTAAGATTTGTCTTCCATTCTTCCCTAGTTGGGAGTGAACAGGAGAATAGCAAGGGTGGTGATGGAAGACTTACATGATAGTCTATGTCGGAAGAGATAACAGTGTTCCTGTTCAGTATGGCCGAATGGCCAAGATACTTATTCCATTTCGATATAGCATTCATGCGTGTCGCTGCTTTCGCTGCAATCGCTTTGCCAGCCAGATCGATAGGGAACAAGTGAAGCAACGTGTTTAGAGCCTTAGTAGGTGTTGTACTTAAGCATCCTGTTATCAGGAGGCAGGCTGTTCTTTGAACTCGATCAATTGTGGCTACTCTACACCGTTTTTCGAGTGCTGTCCACCATACAACCACACCGTAGAAGAGTATCGGTTTGATGATCGAGGTATATATCCAATAAATGATCCGAGGTGAAAAACCCCAGGTTTTGCCTATAGCTTTCTTACAAGTATAGAGAGCTATGAAAGCTTTTTTACATCTGTTTTCGATGTTCAATTTCCAACTCAACTTCCTATCTAGAATGACTCCTAGATATTTAGCTGAATCAGATAGAAGTAATGATTCCCCTTTTAAGGTTATTGTTTGCAGTGGAGGAGATTGTTGTTTCCTATTGAAGAGAACAAGATCTGTCTTTGCTGGATTCGCATTTAGTCCGCATTCGGTGCACCATTTTGACAGAATATTGATTGAGCGTTGCATGAGCTCAGTGAGGGTATTCAGGTGTTTGCCTGACACGCAGAGAGCAATGTCATCTGCATAGGCTACAACCTTGCAGCCTGCTTTTTCGAGATTTCGAAGCAAACTGTTTACAGCGAGATTCCAGAGAAGGGGTGAAAGTACTCCGCCTTGAGGAGTGCCTTTGACGGCGTACATTCTCATGCGGCTTACCCCAAGCTCTGAAGTGATTATTCTATTTTGGAGCATTTGTTCGATCATCTTTCGGATGGAGTAATTGATACCCAATTTGGCAATTTCAGACAAAATAGCGTTGGGTTCAATATTATTAAAAGCACCTTCTATGTCCATAAATGCGACAAGAGAGTACTCTTTATTGTGAAGGGAAGTTTCCACTGTTTGCACCAGTGAATGAAGTGCCGTTTCAGTCGATTTCCCTTTAGTGTAGGCATGTTGTGCCTCAGAGATCAACTTAGTATCAAGTTGGGTTTTGATTTGCTCATCTAAGACTTTTTCAAAAGCCTTTAAGCAAAAAGAGGTTAGGCTAATGGGCCTGAAGTCGTTTGGTTTGCAGTGTGAAGGCTTTCCCGTTTTCGGAATGAATACTACCTTCGATTTCTTCCAAATTGTCGGAAGGTAAGAGAGATTTAAACACTTGTTAAAGATCCTTGTTAACCAAGGCAGTAGAATTTCCAGTCCTTCTTGAAGTTCTGCTGGAATGATGTTGTCAGGACCTGGTGATTTAAATTTTTTAAAGCTTAGTATTGCTGTAGAGATGCTATTAGAGCTGATTAGATCTGATCTATTCCCATAATTACTCTGAAGAGTGCTGGGAAGAGCAGGTAAGTTGGCAACACAGCCTGGAAAGTGAGATTCTAGAAGTATTCTAAGAGTGTGGTCAGTTGAAGTAGTCCAAGTTCCATCTTGAGTCATGATAAAACTGGGAGAGACTCGGTTTGATGCAAGAATCTTGCGTAGTCTGCTTACTTCTGAAGTGTTCTCTAATTCTTGAGTGTATGATCGCCAGGATGTGCGTTTTGCACTTCTGACAGCTTTCTTAAAGTCTTTGAGACTTTGTCGATATTCTTCCCATTCGTCTGTTATTTTAGATTGGTTAAAGAGTTTCCGAGTTCGATTGCGAAGTTCTGAGATTTCTGGAGTCCACCAAAAAGGTTTATGCTTACCTCCTGTTTTTGTCAGGGGGCAAGATTGTCGTGCTGCGCTTTGACACGTCTTCGTTATCATGTTGACAGCGTTTTCGATATCGTTTTTATTTGCCATTTCAAACTGCCTGATATCAGGAAGTCCATTGGGACATGACATTTAATATTAGTTTTGTCCATCTGCAGGCTCTCTCAGCCTGTCACGCTCGCTTGTGGGTTAGAGTTACCCATTTGCTAACCGTGGTTCTGATGGCTGCAGAGGCCTCAGAACCTCAACTACCCTTGAAATGGTTGAAGGGCTGTATAAGGCCATGAGCGCAGCTTTGCTGTCGTTGCAAACAATACAGATCTACCTCTCTATCTGTTTTTCACAACAAAGTTCATCGCTTCTTGAACAGCATATACTTCCGCCTGAAACACAGAGGCATGCATTCCAAAAGCAAAATGCAGTTTTATCCCGCTTGATTCCACGTAGACACCAAAGCCGGCATCGTGCTCGGTCCTTTAGCCATCCGTGAAAATGTGGGAACAGTGTTTGCCCGGCTCATTTTCTGAATTTGACCACAGTTGAGCCTCTGGCAGCACTGGCATGGAGTTAAGAGGCATGGCGAGGATCGTTGGATCGAAGCCATGCCTACTCTGTTGTCCAATGCCGGGCAGGGGCCTGTACCAATTCCCATTGTCTTTCAGCCTGGAAATGGCCTTCAAGGCCTCTCCTTCGATGAAAACACCAAGTTTTGGTAAACTAACAAGAGCATCTAATGCCGGGCTTGAAGTGGTCAAAAAAGCTCCGGTGCAACAGATGGCCACAGTGTGTCTCGATTAGGTCTCGATAAGATCCTCCTGACTCCCATGAGAGAGAGTCTACTCATTCAGATCACTGATGCATAGGTGATAATAGGTCTTATCATAGCCGTGTAGATCCATAGGATTTTGGTAGGAGAAAGAGTTCACGTTTTTTCAAAAATACACTTGCACTGTCAGAAGGCTGTGAGTGCTTTGGATGTCTTTGCTTCAAAGTGTGACTTCCAAAGCAGTTTACTATCGAGGATTACTCAAAGATATTTGATTTCGTTGGATGGCTGGATTGGGACTCCTTTTGGCATAGGCAGAACGAGTCCATTAAGCTTCCTCCTTCTGGTGAAGAGGACAATACCAGTCTTGGTAGGGTTCGCCGATAGCCCATTCGCACAGCACTAAGTGTCAATTATATCCAGAATTCCCTGCACTTTCCTACAGATGTTCATAAGCGAAGGACCTGTTACCAAGCAAGAAAAGTCGTCCGCATTTGCTTGTGCGTAGACTACTGAATCGTTTAAGGTGGTGAGCAGAAGATCGATAACCATACACCAGAGCAATGAAGACAGCACACCGCCTTGGGGGAAGCCTCTTTTAACCTCAGATGACACCAGCTGATCTTCCTCGCATCGTGACGAAAGTGGGCATGGTTTTTATCTGATTTCAGTAATATTTCTGTCGGATCTAAATGAAGTTGGGAGCAATAACCGTAACAGGTTTGGTAATGGATTTAAAGGTGCGCAAATCCTGGAAATGTTGGGAAACTGTTTCAGTAATGATGCTCTAAAGAAAACAGCTGGTTACGAGTGGCTTGAATGCTTCAGAAGAGATCGTGAGTGCATGGAGGATGAGGAAGATAGTGGCAGGCCGTCGAAATATATCGAAAAGTAATGAAAAAAACCAGAAATGTTTAAGAAAAGTTGATGAATAACCGCAAATTAACCATCAGAAAGCTGGCAGAGATGCGTACTTGTAGATCTATCAGGATATTGTAGTTAATGATTTGGGTTGATCGCGTTGATATCGCCAAATACATGATTTCCGAGCCTGCATCCAACCCAACATTCATAAAACTCATCATTACTGGAGATGAATCCAGACATCAGCTGAGTAGGCGCGGAGTGAAGAGATCCGAATGAACCAAAAAAACCACGACATTTTCAGTAAAAAAGTAAGTGATGCTCAAGGTTTTTATAGATTACGACACTAGTTTACACCACGAAATTTTGCCAGAAGGTCAGCCAGTTAATAAGGACTATTATTTGTTCGTTATGAGACGTCTACGTGAAGCAGTTTGGAATGAAAGGATTTGTGGAAAAACAACTTGTGGATTTTGCACCATGACCATTATAAAGCATCGTCGGAAAGTGTCATCATTATTCGCGAATTTTTAACCAAGAACGAAAGGAAAACTATCCAACTAACTAGTCATCGAATTCATCTAATGAAAACCATTGCGAGGAACTCATTTTATTAGCCTAAACGAAATAATGGAAAAATTGCAGACGTCTCTGATGGCTATACTGAAAATAGAGTTCCAGAAATATTTCGAAAGCTGGATCGAGCGCTGGCATAAGTGCGTTTCAGTTCATGGAAAGTACTTCGAGGGCGATAATACCCCTTTTGAGTAATAAATTTGTATTTTGTGTTTTTTGAATATATTCCGGGAACTTTTGAATCAGGGTGGTATATAAATATTTGCTCGAATCATCGTGCGCACGGTCGGACAGACATGTCTTAATTGATTCCTCTCTGCATTCTGATCATTTGTATACAGCTCCCTATATATATCTGGATTCCTTGATGTCGTTTTGTAAAAAAAAAATTTCATGCGCTTATGCACAAGTACGCGCCGGTGTAAAAGGGTTTGGTTCTGCCATAGATACACCTCATATGACGATCATAATAGGAAAGGTTTTAAAATTTTCGTAGACGGTAGATAATAATTGCTTGTTGTTGAAACATTTTAACACATAATGACAACAGCGATTAGTAGTAGTAAAATTCATACATAGGCAGCTATTCATTCAAATTCAGTCCAAATCGTTGACCTTCGAATACCTCCACAGGTACCTCCGCATCTGATATATAACAAAAGTGCTTAACATCGCCTTAGCAATCTCATTTGAGCACTCTAAGCATACAGCAACGGTAATATTGCAACAACCACATGCAACACGCAGCCAAACAAACGCACGGAGAGCACGCACGTGTTACAGATAAGGATCTGCTTAAGTCAGCCGGTGGCGTACGAAATCCTTTGCTACGCCCACAACAGTTGAGGTCTGAGCGCAGCTTAGTGTGTTGTTGTTGTTGTATAATGCTGAGATGACACTGCTGCTACTGTTATTGTGCGGCTGATCAATGGCACGGCAAGCAAAACCGCAGTAGTGGCAGCGAAAAGCAACCTAAGAAATGGATTTGCATTAGGGAAATCTAAACATAATTTTTTGTGGTCAGAAGTGAAAAGATCTTTAACTACGGTGTGCTTGTGTGTGTGTGCACACAATTGTACAATTAGTCTGTGGTTCTAGCGCTGTTCTATGGTTTCTTTGTATAACTGGCCGATTTCGATCTCCTTCATTGAAAATATGTGCGTAGTTTCTAACAGCTACCTGGTTGTCATTCAGTCGTACGGGTAATACTTCTGAGCATTCCTACTTCTGTTCTTTGGTTGTGTAAGTAAATGTGAAATAATTAAGTATAATGAAATAGTTTAAGTAGAAAAATTCTGCAGGGTATAAACACAAGTTATTTCATGCTCAAAAAAAAAGGTCTGAAACAATTTTTTTTCTGCTCGATGCCGTGCGTTTATTCACAGTATCAACTCAGAACTAACTCATAATTAATAATCTTACACTATTTAAGCTACAAAGTCACGTTGCACTCACATCTGCAAATACATCTTTAAGTTGTTGTTGGGCATTCTCATGGCATCGTTAACGCAATATCAGCGTTAAAGCCGGATGCGCGTGTAGTGTCGTTTGCCTGTGGGATCCCGGCTACTGACTTGGCCGCATGCTTACGCAATCATTTGGGGGTTAGTTGGTTGCGGGAAATTTGTAGCCCAATTTCTGCGCATATCGCGTTAACTTACTTATGTACACAGGAATTGCGTCAACTCAGGTGTGCATGACGTCAGTACGGAAAATATTATATACAAACGAAAATACATAAAGAATAAGCGAGACTAAGTGGAAAGTAAGAGATTCTATTACGAATGAGAGAATTCAGCTTGGAGGAAAACAAGGTGCATTTGGTGCCATTATCCTCATTCGTGCTTCGTGCTTTCACAATTTAATTTTTATTATTTTGTTTGATTGAAAAATCAAAGTTGTTACTGACTGATTCACATTATTTCCTGTGCTGCGTCACTCGAATGTTAAATCGTCAGTAACAAAGCAGCGGTTTACGGTTGATGTCAGCTTCGTATTGTCTAAATCTTGAATCTATATGAACTTCTTGCGTATTAAATAACAGTTTTTATAGGAAGTAGCGGCCGCCGTAGCCGTTATTGGAGCGTTTGAAAACAAACGTGCGCATACGGCAAAGCAAAAAAAAGTGTTTTTCATCAAGACAACGCACCGTCTCACAAGTTAATCAAAACAATGGCAAAACTACATGAATTGAACTTCGAAGTGCTCCCACATCCACCGTAATTGTCAGATTTGGCTCCCAGCGACTGCTGGCTGTTCGCAGACCTAAAACAAAAAATGCTGGCCGGTAAGAAGTTTTGCTCAAATGAAGATTATCGTTGGAACTGAGCCCTGTTTTGAGGCAAAAGCTAAATCGTTCTACAAAAGTGGTATTGAAATGCTGAAGCGGTACTGGAATGATTGCGCTGTTCTTGATGGAAATTACGTTGAGGAATAAAACTAATTTTGATTAAAAAAAAAAATGTTTTGCTTGTTAGGCTCACGACTTTTCAACCCATGTGTTATGTAGAGCCTATCTTTAGGCTTTCCGGGATTTGCCTTTTACCGAGCCTAAGGCTAAAAATTAAATACAGATGCTTTCTATTTCAATTCAACCGGGCTATTCGGGTCATGTTCTTCGATTTCGATGTAACTCAAATATGTTGCTCTCTGGTCAAAATAATGAGACACGTATTTTTTTGTTCGCCCGAGAAATTTTTTTTTCAAGATTTATGGGCAATTTTGTTCTTCGGCTCAAAATCGATTTTTTTTTCATTATATAAGAATTTTTTTTGGTTAAATGCTCATAACTTAGTCAATAATGAATCGATTTTAATGATTCTGGGTTCAAAATGGTCATCATTACTTACACGAACGACATCATGTAGAAACAATTGTAAAAAAGTAGTTGAACATTTTTTATTTTCCAAAAAACAAAAAGTGCGAAACAGGTTTTTTACCAAAAAATTCATTACTCAAAACCAACTCATTTTAGCTACTGGGCATTCAGCTCAATGGAAGTTTGAGGTGTCCTCCTGATTTGGAAAAAGTTATAAAAAAAATACACTTTTTGAAATATTGAATTTCGAAAAAATTTCAATTTTTTTCTTTTTTGCTAAATAAAAAATATTCAACTACTTTTTTGCAATTGTTTCTACATGAAGTCGTTCGTGTAAGTAATGACGATCATTTTGAATCCAGAATCATTAAAATTGGTTCATTTTTGACTAAGTTATGAGCATTTAAAACAAAAATTTTCTTATATAATTAAAAAAATCGATTTTGAGCCGAAAAACAAATATGCCGATAACTCTTCAAAAAATTTTTTCGGCGAACAAAAAAATACGTGTTTCATTATTTTGACTAGGGAGCAACATATTTGAGTTACAACGAAATCGTAGAACATGTCCCGAATAGCCCGGTTGAATTGAAATGGAAAGCATCTACAGATTTTGTTCGAATTTACGAGACTTCTGTCGGCAGATTAGAACAATCGGGGCGGGCGCTATTAGTAAAATTTTAATTTCTATCTTCAATTTTCATCATTTGATGTTTCGTGCCTGCTGTAGGTTTCAAATCCGCAGCTACAGAATGGCAGTCCCGCATAAACTGATACGGCTACGATGGTCACCTTCAAAATTTCTGGATTATTTTTTAGAAGGGTATTGAGGTATTAAGAAGTGGGATTCTGAAGACAGCCAATTTGTCAAAAACGCTACCAAAATTAACAAAATTATTGGCGTGGAAGCGTTTGGAAAGATTGTGTATAGCTTTGGCATTCAGTGATTTTTCCAAAACACCACTTCGCATCATAAAATTTTGTTTAAACCCACATCGCACTCATTACGGATATCAACGTATCTTTGCAGCACATTTTCCACATTAAGTAGATAGTTTACGTTTTTTTAAATGTAAAAATATTTCGCGAGCGCTTCGTCGCAGCTATTAGCCGCATCACTTGAAATATGTTGACTTTAATATGTCCATGCAAGTGCTCGTATGGCGTGCTCGGTGCATGTAAGCGTGCATCTCGCATGCATTTGAGCATTGGGAAAATCCACTGCGAGAGCGAAATAATGGCAATTGACTGAGTCATCGGAAAAATATGTGCAAATAAATAAACAAACAGGGACGGAAATAAGGGGACACAACTTGCGAAATGCCAATATTAACGCATTACAATATGGATTTATAGAGGCTCTTGTTGTTGTTGTTGCAGTTGCTGTTATTTCAATATGTTGCCACACATAAATATCGTACGTATGTATGTGTGCATGTGCACTTTTTTCACCACGCATTTCCAGTTATTTTTAATCACAATGATTAAAAATTTAACAACTTCAGCAGTAATTTCGTGCAGAAATAATTTGTAATATAGGTAATGAAATAATTATGCGCTACGCTCACCTACCTACATACATGTGCCGGGATTTCAGTACATACATACATACACATATGTGCTCATGTTTGCATGTATAGCAATGCTCATCTATGCGTGCCTGTGTGTCTGTGGGACTTAATCCAAATGACCTTTTTTGGAAATACGGTTTTACTGTTGTTGTTAGTGCCGCCGTGTTGTTGGAACTTTGCATTTAATATCAAGAATAAAAAAATTACATCACATCATTTTAAATATCTCACCCGTTTTGGAGACTTTTTTCGCATTAAATATTTTGAGAAATTTGTTTTATTACTAAAATTTCAAATTTGCCTTATGAGGTTGAGGGTAGTCAGAGGCCGGAAAAAATTATGATTTTCAATAATTTTCTTTTTTGCTAGTCAATTGCTTTATTTTACAAAAATAAAACCATTGCATTAATACATCATGTTTCGACTTGACTTTGTCAAAATTAAAAAAAAAAAGTTAATAATTGTAAAAGTTATCGCTGTTTGTGTGGAGCCCGTTTCTCCAGAAGTCGCTTGCAGTGATCATCACAAGTCCTTGGAGATTCGTCAAAAATCAATCGGAGAAGAGAAATTAATTTTATTAATTGATAATCTTGTGTCTGATCGAAGCTTTTTTTCTTCTGAAAATTAACAATATGGCGGCCTCAGGAAATATTTTTCAGACTTTCGACAAAAAAACCGCCAATTGATTGTTAAAAAATCGAAATTACAAAAAAATTAATCTTCGATCAGTCACTAGTTTTTTATGTTTTTCAAAAGCAGTATACATTTTATTAATATATACCAAGCGGTTTTTAAGTTACAGTGATCGCCAGTTCAAAAAACATAGTTTTGAAAAAAACGCATTCAAAGTTTTGCTATCGATTTATGTAGAGAAATACGAGTTATTTAATTAATTACACCATGTCATCTATTCCTGGGCTATATAATAGTTCTTCAGCCGTCACAGCAGCTTCCAAAATAGCGATTGGCTGTTGCCTACGTAGCATTCTACCTTTTCGAGTGTTATCGTTAGCGTGCTTATCTGCCACTTTAATCCATTTTTTCAGCATACAGATGAGAATTAGGCCCACAATTATGTCCCAGTGGATTCATTAGAAATTTATACCTTCATTGAATATACAAATTTTATTACTGAGATCTTCGTGAGTGGGGTTGATAGCTTTTAGAATAACAGGAGACAAGGGAGAATAATCCTGAGTATAAGTAGCAAGTTGTCCCCTTATATATAATATATACATATATAATTGGCGCGTACACCCTTTTCGGGAGTTTGGCTAAGCTCCTCCTCCTATTTGTGGTGTGCGTCTTGATGTTGTTCCACAAATGGAGGGACCTACAATTTCAAGCCGACTCAGAACGGCAGATAACACTAGTCTACAAGGAAAAGTATCCGAAATAATTTAAACTAATATCTGCTTCTCTGTCCATGCAAAATTCGGATTGATAACTAAAATTAATTTATTAGTTTGAGTTTTTACGATAATCGTATCTTTCGTGTTTAATGGAACTAGGCCGACAAAATTTAACCAACATTCAGACCCAGAAACCAGACTATATATTTCCGAAGGTTTATGATGCGCTGAATCCAAATCTGGCCTCAGAATTGCTCTATCAGCTCTGGTTTTCGAGATATCCTAACCTAAAAGTGCAAAAAACACCATTTTTGCCCATATTTGAGGTTATGCGATATCTCTGCGAAAAAAAATGATATTTGAGCAAACAAAACGCCATTTGAAAAAAGAAGGATTGTATTTAAAGATGCCATCCTTTAATTTTGGTGAAAGAAAACATCTGCAAGGCTACATAACCTCAAACATGGGCAAAAATGGGGTTTTTTGCACTTTTAGGTTAGGATATCTCGAAAACCAGAGCTGATAGAGCAATTCTGAGGCCAGATTTGGATTCAGCGCATCATAAACCTTCGGAAATATATAGTCTGGTTTCTGGGTCTGAATGTTGGTTAAATTTTGTCGGCCTGTGTAATTTTATAAGAGCTTTTTCATGGCAGAAATACACTCGGAGGTTTGCCATTCCGAATGGTAGTCACGCACCAAGCCATTCGGCTACGGCGACCGCCTAGGTATACTTATATATACATTCATACATATTCATATACATACATACAATATGGACATTCAATACCAATGAAACCCAAAAAGTTGGTTGCTTGCAGCTGCTGCTAGGTACTTGCTCTCGAACGAATGCCCTTTGTTAATTGTTGAATAACTCGAAAAGTATTTGTCGGATCCACTTCAAATTTTCACACAATAATTTTAAGATATTATACTTCAAGAAATTGCAAAAAAACAAATTCAATTTTTTGAAAATTCTGACCCCTTAATTCATTTTTAATTTTCCTTCATCTTCATATTTTCATTACTGTTCCACTTTATGTTTGAGTTGTAAAATTAAGTTTTTGTTTGGTTCAATAATTTAAATATCACAATATATTATTTTCATTTTTATAATAAAATACTGGATTGAATACTGTTTAGTGGCTCTTGCCTTTTGAAAATTTGAAGTTATAAAGGATTGAAGTCAGGACAAACAAGTGTCCCTGTTTTTCTTTGGTTTACTGCATGCGAATAAAAAGATAATGACATAATTTGATATTACAAAATAGCTTGGAAACCCTGCATATACATATGTATGTATGTACATACATATTTACAAATACATGCAGGCTCACACACTATGCGTACAAAGCTGAAGATTCCGGTATTTGGAGGTCAAATATGAAGTTTGTGGTGTTTTTAATGGCATCTTTAACGACGAAATGCGTGGCACATGTGACATGAGGAATATATGTATGTACTTGTATATATATTTGCTTACATACATACATACTGCGTACTCATATGTGGCTTGTGCATACGCACAATAGTCATTAATTTAAAAATTTCACAGCATAACCATTTCGCATTCTTGCTAATGCGTTAATAGCGTCACTTCGTCTTAGAAAAAAAATCACGAACTACCAAATAACAAGCAAATAATTTCAAACATTTAACAGTTAAAGAAAAAATTCAGAAATGCACCTTACGTAGCCTTTTCAAAGGTCACAAAAGGGATCAGAGAAGCGCCTGCTAGTTGAAAATGTTTGCTCAGCGCGTGCTTGAAAAAGCAAATATTTACATGCAGCGACAGCAAAAAACTAAAGTACATAAAAAATTACTATAATGCAATCATAAAAAAAGCTTTAAAAATTTACAAAAGCTGTGTATGGCACAAAAGGCCAGCATCAGCGGCGATCGGCTGCAGTGCGGGGCCGGCAATCGATAATATTTTACATTAACAAATGTTTATTAAAAATTACTATAATAACAACAACACCAAAATAACGGCCATTTGAGCAATAATATTGACAAAAACAGATGCACACGCTGTAACAACAATAAAAAATGCAAATGTAAATGAATAAAACGAAATGCGAAAATTTACGTATGTTTACATGCGCCTTGGCAATTTAAATATTTATTTATGAAAATGACATAAATTTTCATACTACATACATTAGGGTGGCAAATACACTACATTGGGTGCTACATACATAAAGTTGTTCTTTTGTTGCGGAAAGTAGTTTTTTTTTCTAATCTTTCAGACTTTCTCCTTATTTGATGTTATTAGCTGATATGATTGTAGACACACAGCATTTTTCGCTGACTGGCTGTAGGTATTTGAATATAACTCGAAAAAATTGGAAATTCAATTATGAAACTACAAGGACTACTGAGTGTAGTTTGAACAATTAATAAAAAAACATCAAAAATTTTTTCACACAATAAACAAACAACATTTTCTAACAATCAAAACTTTTTAGTCAACAACTTAAACTGAAATATAAAACTTTTACAAAAAATTTAAAAAAAAAAACACATTTTCCTAACAAATTTCAAAAATATTGGTAAAAGTTTTGAAAAAACAGAAGTTATATAGATACACAGTCCACCACCAAATAAAATGAGCATTCATTTTGTTTGAAAAATTACTTTTATTCAATTCAAAGTAAAAAATATGTGAAAATAATAAAAAATTAAGAATCAATTTACTTTTCCTCGATATGACCACCTTTTGCCTTGGCTATGGCCCTGAGACGGCCCAGAAATGAATCGCAAGCTGCCCGAATGTGACTTGCTGGTATTTTGACCCACTTGCAGGCAATGGCTCTTTTCAGCGCCTCGAGACTGGTGAATCTCTTAGTTCGCTTCGTTGCTCTCCAAAATGGCCCTAAGAGAATAATCCATCGGATTCCCGTCTGGTGAATTTGAGAGCCATTGTGTGGACGTTATGAAGTTCGGAACGTTGTTTTTTAGCCATTCTTATTTCGCTCAAGCTTTGTGAGACAGTACCGAGTCGGATTGAAACGTCCATGGTCTGCCACTGAAATGTTTGTCTGCCCACGGCTTCAAATCAACCTCCAGAATACTTTTCCGGTAATAAAGGGTGGTTAAGTTTCAAGGTCCGGTGTTCATTTAAATACATTTTTTTTAAGAAATTATTGTCACTTCTCTTTATTATGATAATATTGGTATAGCTCAATTACATAGGGAGCAAAATATTGGCCAAATAGCCACCGCGGTTTCGGCGGCACACCTACATTCGATGGTCTAAATTTTCGATGACGCTGAGGCATAATTGAGGTTCTATGCCGTTAATGTGCTGAATTATCTCATCCTTTAGCTCTTGAATTGTTGCTGACTTATCGACGTACACCTTTTCTTTCAAATAACCCCAAAGAAAGAAGTCCAACGGTATCAAATCACATGATCTTGGCGGCCAATTGACATTACCGCAACGTGAGATTATTCAGCCGTCAAATTTTTCGCCAAAAAGAGCCATTGTTAGCTGTGTGACAAGTGGGACCGTCCTGTTGAAACCACATATCGTCCACATCCATATCTTCCAATTCGGGCCATAGAAAATTCGTTATCATCTCACGATAGCGAACACTATTCACAGTAACTGCCTGACCGACCTAATTTTGGAAAAAATACGGCCCAATGATGCCGTCGGCCCATAAACCGCACCAAACAGTCACTCCGTGTGGGTGCATAGGTTTTTCGGCAATCACTCTTGGATTATCATTCGCTCAATTGCGGCAATTCTGCTTGTTGACGAATCCACTGAGGTGAAAATGCGCCTCATCACTGAAGATGATTTTCTTCGAAATACATTTTGATTTGAACGCCCGATTTCATAATAAGCCTGAATAACTTAAACGCATTACTCGATTGTGTGTCTTTCGATGGTTCAAATTGAATTGGTATGAAATTGAAAAATGTCAAATGAAATGCAGAAAAAAACTTGACGTTCAGGTGTGGTTTACATTCAACAACGGCCCTTGAAATTTAAACACCCTTTATTTACCGCATTTACCTTGACGCCAGACTCGATGAAAACGATTGGAGAGCGCCCATCTGTGGTTACAGCGACCCAAACCATTACCTGTGGCGGGTGCTGCCTCCTGGTGGCCAATTGGTGACTCAAATTCTCGTATTAACGGTTGGTCAAATAAAGCCTATCGTTATGGGAGTTTACGAATTGCCCAATTTGAAAAATTTTCTACTCAGAAAACTCAATGTGCGGAAATTGACCGCTGTCGGCTAAGCAGAGCAGCTCCTTTCCTTTTTCAAGTCTGACCTGTTGCTGCTTTGGTGTGTGATCAGGCGTCTTTTGGATCTTGGATCTGGCGGATGCTACGGTCAGATATTTTCAGTTCTTTCGCCATTTGATTGACACTTCGTCGGGGATTTCGCTCAAGTTGCTTCTTCACTTTTTCAACCATTTCAGGTGACGTTGCAGTCTTTCGATCATCAACTCCATGACGTTTCGCGATGCAACCAGTATCATTGTAACGATGGTGCGATTATTTACTTTAACGGGCTCGAGCTCACGAACAATCGCTGGTTGTGATTTGCCAGCCAAATATAATGCAATCGCACTTTTACGTTTGAAATCCATTACTGATTTCTCTTTTTTCGCGTTTACTCTCGGCAGAAGTCTTCCGCGCGCTTGTAAACAACACTCTGGACTGTCATTTAGGCAACTAACAGACAGCTGATGCCCGTGAACTTCGAGTGCCGAACCCTGTAGATAGATAGAAGTTCATTTTTATGAATTATATAACTTACAATTTAAGCATTGGCTTACTTAATCGTTTGCCGGAAAAAATATCAATATTACTGACTTAAATAAATTGCCCACATCTCTGAATATAGAGACAGAAGAAAAAAAGCCAAAAGAATTATAAAAAAGAAGAAAAAAGATTGTATAAAAAGGGAACTACAAATCCACACACAACAAGATTTCCACAGCGAACAAACAAAATATGCCGCAGTATAAAGGAACACACGAGTCAATTCCAGCCAAGATTGATGGTTTGCCAGAACAAAAATGGTGATTTAGTGAGCAACAGAAATTAAGTGCTAAATATCTGGAATAAACATAGTGATGAGCTCTTAAATAATAATGAAGATGGCGCGCCCAATAGTACTGCGTGCTCTGTAGAAAATATGCTAGAAGACCTCGATCTTAATGGCACGAAAAGAGCCATAGAGAAGCTGAAAAACTACAAGTCAGATGGTGAAGACTATATAAACTCAGAGCTCATAAAATATGGAGGAGTAGAGTTAATAAGATACATGCTTGAGGAATGCTATACAAGCTTAATAGTCCAAATTTATATAAAAGGGAAAAGTTAAATTGTGTAAATTATAGAGATAGGATTTCCCTTCTCAACGTAAGCTACAAAATTCTATCAACAGCGTATGAGAAGCAAAATGTGTACGCGGAAGAGATCGTGGGAGATTATCAGTGCGGTTTTAGAATCGGACTCTCGACAACAGATCAATGCTTTAGTATGACGCAGATATTGGTATGAATTCACCATTAATGTACACTGTCTCTTTAAAAACTTCAAACAAGCACTTGATAAAATCAACAAAAAATATACCTATATTAGCACCTAACAATTCTGGGTAAACCACAAAAATACAGAAATTTAATTAATTAGACTCTTATTCGCTCAAACGTTAAAGTATGTAATAATGAAGGGCGAAATATCTGACGAATTTGAAATGAAATCCGGCTTGAGACAAAGTGACTCACTATCAACGCTTTTGTTTAATTTAGCACTGCATTCAGCAATAAACGAAATAGATCAAGGGGGCCTAATATTTTATAAATCGACACAAATGTGCGCATACGTTGACGAAGTTGTGATTCTTGCGCGAAATAGGGAGCTAATTGAAGAAAAGACGAAATATATGACACGAACCTTTCATGATAGTCACATCAGAATCGGAAGTTTTGAGCTCACAAAAAAATAAAATAAATAATTGGCGCGTACACTTCTATTGTGTGATGTATTACAGTTATAAGCTGACTCCGAAATGCCGGCAAATGGTTTTTATGAGGAGTTTTTTCATAGCAGAAAAGATACAAAACTTGTTCTATCCTTTTTTTGTTTTTTTCACTGTTTCATGCATGGAGTCTCGAACCTACGCATTCCCGAATTGTAGTCATGCACCCACCCATTCAGCTACGGCGTAGTACTCAGTATAAATAAGGATTCGTTCTTATCAATACAAGGCCATATTCAGGCAGCTAAGAGAGCATACTTTGGCTATGTCAAACGTATGAAGTCTTCACTGATGTCAAAAGCTCCAGATGTACAAATATAAGAAGACCAGTTCTCAGCTACGGTTGTGTAACATAGGACTTATGGATCCCCCATAAAGTTAATGCCCTGAATTTACTGATGCGATTTTAAAGGAAAATTCTCAGAAAAATATTCGGTCCTATACTATTAGAGAGACCGTCCAAGGTGATACTGGTTTGAAGATGTAGAAGACGAAATGCGAAAGATGAAAATCGCACAGCATAGAGCGAAAGCGGACTGTCGAGAAGAATGGAGGCGTATTGTGGAGGAGGCAATGGTCTACCCCATACTGTAATGCCAATATGATGATGACATCTCGAAGCACCAGTAACAACTATTCCAATTTGGATCATCGTTACCGTTGAGAACTTGTATGATTTCAGATTGGACTAGAAAGTGTTTTCCAAAAGTTACGTGTATATAAATTTTTAATTTACAACCGAAGTTATTAATTTTCAACATTGATTAAAACTTATTAAATCTTTTTCAAAATTTTTTTCAGATTATTTCTTATTATACCAAGTCTACAAATAACCCAATTTTTAGAAGAATTGACGGTAGTAGTCAGAATACTTGCACCACTTGACATGGTATCGCTCACATGTCGATTATTTTTCAATATAGCACAACTCCAAGAGGTGTCGCAACAAATTTTCAGTACATCGAATGCTTGTGGACCACCCTAGCATACATGTGAATATGGGGTATATAAAGTACTTACTTTGCCAGAAACATTCTCCCACCTGCACAAAGTTGCAACTACACTCGAAAAGTAAACGGGAAAAATGTTATAAAAATAAAACGTAAAATTAACAAAATATTCACATGCGTCCATGTCGATGCCATGCAAAAATCTAAAAATTCATATAAATACATAAATAAATAAGAATAAATGTAATGATTTGCTGGAAGTATTGCTATAGTGCAGCCAATCAGAGTTTTTTCTCCTAACCCTAGAATACTAATGTTTGATTTTATACACGGTGGCACAAAATTAATCACCATACTTTTGCAGGTCGCGTGGTACGGTCAATCATATTTTCTCGCTTTTGAACTAAAAAAAAAATAGTTTTAAAAAACTAAAAAACACGCTTTTATTGCTAATCGAACTAAAAAGTAGAAAATAAATTTTAATGGCAAAGAGACCTATAATGAAGTAATAGCAAATCGAACGATCAGTCATAGTCAACTACTTCAGAACAGAATTATAACAAAAATTAAGATACAAATAGAGTAATTCAAATTAGAGTTAAAAGCGTGGGATGCTTGATATAGTAAATATTACAATCATTCTATTGGCAACTACCTATGTACAGAAGGTTATGAAAGTCAAGCAAAATGCATCCCACGCTTTTAACTCTAATGTGTACGCATGTGTAGAGACTATACAAAGTGAGAATGCAAACTACCCTGAGCAAGTTCGCGTGCCGGAGCAAGTTGGAATTCGAAAGAGTAAGTCGTAGACTCCCGAAATCAGTAAGAGTAACTCGGAGAGTGCAGGCATGCGCAGACCGCGCGTTAGCTCTGTCTTTCTTACTCTTCTACAGAAGATCTATAGTAAAAAAAGAAAATATTAATCCTGGCAATCCTAATAAGGATAATGGAAAACTTTTATCAAATTATTGCATTGCATCGGTCCTTGATAGGTGTGCAAAATTCCAAGTCGATCAGATTTTTAGAAAAAATTTAGCTCAAAGATTCCGTTACATACATACATACATATAGCCCGAGCTAATAAAAGTGTGTTAAAAAAATAGACAAGCGCTTCATTGCGTAAATATATATTAAAATATAGAGTTTTCCTAAAAATTATTATTTTTTTTTGTACTTAGTAAAATAGTTATTGAGAAAAATATAATTAATTTTGAGCCTCCTTGTATTAAAATACTAGTTCTTAGTCGTGTATTTAACATTAATATTTTTTTCCATTTTTAGGAGCCAATCGTCTTGCAATCAGCAAAATACTTTTTTGTTGCTATTTTAATATATTCTTTAAGCGGAGGTGTATACTGTTCCAAACAGCCTGAGGCAGCCTTCCAACCACTTCAGGGGTAGTTGAGTCCTGAACTATGTCGGCAGACATAATATATTGATGTTAACATGGGTCTCGGGACACGTACGTATCGCGGGTAATGGCATCTGTAACTCTTTAGCTAGGAACATATTAAATTTTCAGACGATTCGGTTGAGTAGTTTTTTTTTTTGACAACACCTGGGCGAAAAAATTCTTTTCCAGAGAAATGAGTTTAAAGTTTGAGGTACAGGAGCGCGCGGACCGCTCTCTACCTAGTTAATGGGCTATAGAAACTATAGTAATGGGAATTTCTACATGCAAATTTCAAAGTATATTCTTAAGATACTATACTTTCGAAATATCGAAGAAACAAGAAACCGATTTTTTTAAATTTCTAAACCACCGGGTCCTCTTAAATACTAAAAAAGGTATTTAATAATAAAAAAACAATTACTTAAATTTAAAAAAATTGTTGAAAATAAAATTGACTGAATGCAGATCTAAATTATTATGAGGGAATTCATTCAGCCCACCGACCAGAAAGATTTATTGCAAACCCATAAAAAAATAACTAAAATGTGGCGACATCGCATATAGCGAAGTTTTAGGTGAAAATAAACATCAAGAATTTGTTCATTTAGCCCAAAAACAGTAAGATGGCATAATTTTTCAGAAGAGTTCCATAAAAGAAATTTTTAATTTATAAGAATTTGACAATATTTTTCCTATAAACAGGATTTTTTCAAATGAAAATTGCCAAGTAAAGCACAGATCTACACTTAACGAAATAACGAAGGACCAAATACCAGAAATGAACGAATTTTGCAAAAATAAACCGATTAAAATTAACGTCAGCATTTCAATATTTTGTGGATGAACTTTTGTTAATTACAGATGGTTGCAATCGCCGCGGCATTGAATCAATCAACTTTCTGATACACTTCGTGGTTTTAATAGGATCTCCAATTCTAACTTATTAGATTTCTGATGTTCTAGAAAGAATTTTTTCAATTAAAATAAAAAATAGTTAATGGAAAGGAAAAACATTTATTTTAGTACTAAGCGAAGAAGATATATTTTTGTTTTTGTCGGGACAGACTAGCAAGTACAGCACTCAGAAACAATTAAGTCCATTGTATTGCACTCGGACTCCAATTTAAATTTCTTAAAATCTACCCGACCTCCGAAAATATCTCAGTAGATCTTTTGGGGCCAAAGAGATCCCTTCTTAAAGCATCAGTGCCAAAGACCTCAAGCCTGATTCGAGCGAAGGCCGGGCAGACGCACAGAAAGCGGTCCGCCGACTCTTCCTACTCTCCACATCCTTGGCAGAGTGCACTATCTGAGATACCTACCTTTTGTGCGTAGCCCACAGAAAGTGGCCCGTCCAACCAGCCTGCCTACAGTCCCTTTTGCTTAATGACAGGAGGAACTGCGACAGTTGGTCGGACATGACAGGTCACATCAGTTTTGTCTATCTGCAGCCTCTCTCAGCCTGCCAAGCTCGCTTGTGTGTTAGAGTAACCCGTTTGCTAACCGTGGCTTTGATGGCTGCAGAAGGGAGTGGCAGAAAATGTCAAAGCATACGTTCTCTCTGAGATCCGAATGGTAGCCGAATGGGTTAGTGCATTCGGCTACAGCGGCCGCCATAAATAAGATAAATAGAAGACACAAAATGGACAACACCGCCCAGGTTCAATTTTTCGGGAGGCTCAACCTCAGTGCCATTGTTAAAACTATTACGATGAGAAGAAATTTTTTTTGCATGTAAAAGAAGTTAAATAAAAAGAATAAAAATACCGTTTTTCATGTTTTTGTTGTAAAACAAAATTGCTGAAAATACCCTAAATTTTTGAACTCTAGGTGCGCCGGGACCCCTTAAAAAATTATAGTTTTATTTTACATTTTAAACGTTTATGAAAACAATTGGATCTATTGCCTAAAAATTATTTATATTTTTATTAATTAATTAGTTTTTTAGAAACAGTTTTTTTATGGCAGCTGTAAGTTCTCATTAACTTTTAGTTTCATGAAATACGTAGAACTTTGTTGCACTGTGGTTGTGCGGTTGGTTTAGGAGCAGTCTTGCATATCGCTTAAAGTTTAGTAATTTCAAAAATAACCAGAACTCTCGCTGATTGGAAGGAATAGTTCAGCTTTTTTGAAAGAAAAATAAACTCAGCTCAACAAAAAGTAATTGAAAAGTAAATTTTTTTCCACTGTGTATTAGTAATAACAATAAAAAAATTTACAATTTGTTTAAATAAAAGTAAAACTATTAGACTTTTTTGAAAAAAAAAAACTTAACAATAACAGACTTCCCATTCAACCTGTTTTTGTACACCACCAGCAACAATTGAAGCCTTCAATGCCCTTAAAAAATTACAATGTGCTACATTGCTAATAGTTATAAATTGCAAAAACAAAAATAAACTTGAATTACAAACGTGATTATATTGTAAATACACAGCCACTGTTATAAAAAAAGGTAGTGGATTTGCATGTAACAAATGTAGCCACAAATATGCTCAATTGCCCATTCAATATGCTCAGGAGTTGAAAGGATTTCACGATTTAATTATTTATGGCGATTAAATGAGATTTTTCGTAATTTTATAATACTTTTGTAAATTTGTGCAATTTTTTGTTACACGCATAAGCATCTGTTTATATCATATTTATGTATGTATGTGTGCGATGATTTGCAGTGATTACACAAGATTATTTTAAATATTCATGTCTCTATGCCGCAATAAAGAAAAAACCTACTGAAGTGGCGGATGTTAATATTTTTGCTAATTCAGAATTGATTAATCGCAAACTAAATGGCATTGCAAAGGGTGGGCGTTAGGCTGATGTGTTTTCAAATCAGTTGTTATTTTGGCACTGCCAATTATTTCACACTCACAAAAATGAGATGCACTCTCTATATCTCCGTATTGCGAATTGAATTAGTTTACGCTTGAAAAGGGCTGCGAGCTATTAAAAACTTACTTCCAAATTCTTAAATTAATTTGGAATTTTTTTAAATAAATTGCAAATTTTAAAATTAAATTTCGATAGTGCCTTGCATACGTACGAAAATTTTGATAAGATGTTCGAGAAAATGGCATATTAATTTTCAATAAAAACTCTTTTTATGTTCTTCCCACCCCCTTTAACATCCAATAAAGCGGCCCTTGAAGTATTTAAGAGTAAAGTTTTTTGGAAGATGGAGCAAGCGAAATTCAGGAAACGGAGGTAATTCACAAAGGCTACAACCTATTCAAAAATTTTAAAATACATAGTAGGAACGGCATTGAAATGAGAGTTTGCGACTGCATGACTTGGAATGTGTTTTCTGACGAGAAAGTTTTTCAAACTGAGCAATTCGTAAGCTCCCAAAACGATAGGGATTATTTGACCGGCCGTTCATACGAGAACGGTGGCACCCGCCACAGGTAATGGTTTGGGCACTGTAACCGCAGATGGGAGCTCTCCAATCGTTTTCATCGAGTCTGGCGTCAAGGTAAATGCGAAGTTTTATAGGGAAAGTTTCTTAAGAGATGGCCAAACTGGTTTTCGCCCTCACCGAAGGTGTGCTGACCAAGCCAACATACTTCGAATTATAGTAGAACAATCAGTTGAGTGGGGCTCTCCGCTCTGCTGTTCGTAGACTTCAAGAAGGCGTTCGACACTATCAAATGAGTCTCAATATAGCTGACACTGAGTAAAAAGGGAGTTCCCATCCAAGATAATCTATCTCATCAAAGCCCTCTACGAGAAATCCGAACTGGAGGGGCTTCACAAAGGCGGGCGTAAGGCAAGGTTGTCCCCTGTCGCCCCTTCCCTTCGCCATCGTCTTTGATGTCGTTATGAGCCAACTGACCCTGCACAACAAAGGCATCGTATGAAGTTTCACCTCTTGAGGACCTAGACTTCGCCGATGACATCTGCCTCCTCTCTGACATGCAAGCGAAGGAGGACAAACTAGTGGCGATGGATGGGTCACACATTGAGAAAACCACCAGATAGCATCACGAGAATGGCACTGGACTGGAACCCGCAAGGGATCAGAGGTCGCGGTCGGCCAAAAAACAGCTTGGAGAAGTTCGATGCTGCGCGAACTAGCAGAAGTCGACATCTCATGGGACGATGCAAAATCAACAGTACAGAACAATATACGATGGAAGAATCTTGTCGAGGCCCTATGCTGGCGAGAGGAGTGAACAAGGAAAAAATATTCTGGAGGTTGATTTGAAGCCGTGGGCAGACAAACATTTCGGTGACAGACCATGGACGTTTCAACAGGACTGGGCACCGTCTCACAAAGCTCGAGTGAACCAAGAATGGCTAAAAAACTACGCTCCGCACTTCATAATGTCCACACAAAGGCTCTGAATTTCACCAGACGCAATTCCGATGGATTATTATCTTTAAGCCATTTTAGAGAGCGAGGTTCGAACTTAAATATACACCAGTCTCGAAGCACTGAAAAGAATCATTGTCCGCGAGTGGGTCAAAATACCTGCTAGTCACATTCGGGCGCCTTGCGATTCATTTCTGGACCGTCTCCAGGCCATAGTCAAGGAAAAGGTGGTAATATCGAGTAAAAGTAAATTGATTCTTAATTTTGTATTACTTACACACATATCTCACTTTGAATTTAATAAAAGTTATTTTCCAAACTAAATTGATGGCCTTCGAGTGCCGAACCCTGTAGTGGCGCCCTGTCTGACGAAGCGCAACATGCAGAAAGATGGGGACCACAAGCAAAGCCATATCGGCTTGAGGATGATTGGCATCATCTTGAGTCTTGATCGCTGAGAAGATCTTAAGGTCATCAGCACAAAGCAATAACTTAGCAAATAGGTAACCTATTTTAATGTTATCAATAACCAGCACAAATAAGAAAGGTCCGAAGATACTTCTGTGCGGAACATCAGAGGTGGCAGCAAAGATAGTCGGCGAAATATCTACAATTGTACCAACATAATGTCGATCGCACCAAAAAAGCAGAATGAGAGCCAAGATAAGCTAATTTTGTAATTAAGATTCTATGATAAACCCTATGGAAGGCTTTGGCAAAGTCAATGTAAATACAGTAGACCTGAAAACCAGCCGAGAAACAATCAAAGCGGTATTCACTAAAAACAGCCAGATCAGTTTTGCATTGGCCGCGTACACAAAAATTTTGAAAATTGTCGAAATTTCGATAAAAATATCGAAGAATCTGGAGGCAATACGATTCCAATGGACTCAATAACAAAGATAGATGACTAAGTTTTAAAACTGACAAGAGAAATACAAAAGTCGGCTTGGACGAGCACACCTTCTTTAATGAAAATTTCCGCTGGCCACAAATACACAAAAGTAATAAAAGAAATGATGCTAAAGAAGCGAAAAATGCGGCGTATATGGCATCAAACAAGATCACCCGTTGATAAAGCAGCTTTGAACAAAGCAGCGGAAGATCTCAGCTATAAAATTAAAGAATACAAAAATCAATCGTTTACAAACTACGTACAGCAATTAAATAATAAAAAAGACACAAATTACTCACTATGGAAATGCACCAAAACGCTTAAACAGCCGGCTAAGCATAATCCACCAATTAAAATAGACAGTAGTGGATGGGCGAAGACAAACACAGAAAAAGCAAACATATTTTCAGGCTATCTAGCAAAAATCTTTACACCCAACAGCGACTCATCACCAACGCCTAGTAATGATGGCATAGCCAGCGATAATGGTGGCGATATTGTACCCATAACTGAAGATGAGATGTGTGACGAGATAAAAAAGTTAAAGTCGAAGAAATTTCGAGGGTTCGATAACTGCCGAAGTCCTCAAACAAGTCCCACAAAATATCATTACCAAACTAACAGGCATAATGAATACTTGCTTTAAGGTGCAAAAGGTACTTTTCAATATATTGCCAAATAGCTGATGTTATTTTGATTTAAAAACCAGGAAAGCCTCGAAACGATGTAGCACCATATCGACCAATATCACTGTCGCCCATTTTATCATAACTGTTGGAAAAATATTTGATAAAGCGCTTGAACAATATCATAGAAAATAAACAAATAGTACCAACACAGCAACTTGGATTCCGCGCACAACTCTTAACAATTGACCAAATTCCCAGAATTACTTGTATCATCGAGAAGACATTTGAAGAAAAAAAATCTGTGCTGCTGTATTTCTCGACGTCTCTAAAGCTTTCGATAAAGTATGTTATGCTGGCCTGCTGTGGAAAATAAAAAAAGTACTGCCAATAAAATTTTTTAATATCCTGTAACCTACCTGTCCGAACACTATTTTCGCGTCAGATACGAAGATGAGTTCTTTAAACTGAAAGAGATAAAAACTGGTGTGTCGCACGAAAGTGTGCTTGGCCTCCTTCTTCATCTACTTTTTACTTACGACCTGCCGAACAGCAACATTTGCTGACGACCCTGCAATACTAACAGCCGGAAAGACAGAAATAGAGTCTACTACACAATTGCAGCTTGCTTTAATAAAATATACATTTGGACAGATAAATGCCACATTAAGCTGAATGAACCAAAGTCTGTACACATCAACTTTACAAACAAAAAGACCAAATACCTACGAATATACATAAACAGCATTAAAGAACCATACTCTAATACAGCAAAGTATCTACCAGGAATATACCTATGAAATGAGACGTTCAGCTATGTCGTCCATAGATGTCACTAGGAGTATTTTTAAACCTTCCAAAATGTCATGTTTTTTTCGTCTGTCATCTGTCAACACATATTCAGTTCATTGTTTGTTACGAATGTCGAATTTCGTGCCTTCAAACTACGATTTGCGGAAATCGTTGATTTTCTGTTATCAATTGAAGAAAAACGCTTCTGAAGCTCATCAAATGCTTATAGAAGCTTCTGGTGGACATGCTCTAAGTAGAGCACAGTAATTCAGGTGGTTTGAAAAATTCCGAAGTGGTGATTTTAGCGTGGAGAACGAGGACCGTGGCCGGCCCCCGAAAAAGTTCGAGGACGCCGAATTGCAAGCATTGTTGAATGAAGATGATAGTCAAACGCAAGAAATGATGGCAGAGCAGTTGGGAGTGACCCAAAAAACCATTTCCAAACGTTTGAAAGACATGGGCATGATTTTAAAGGTCGGAAGATGGGTGTCGCATGAACTGACAATGTGACAATGCACCGCCACATCGAACAAGAGCGACCCGTGAATTGGTGGAGACGTACGATTAGGAACCGCGGGTGCATGCCGCTTACTCACCAGACTTGGCGCCTTCCGATTATTATTGGTTTGCATCGATAGGCCACGCACTTTCCGAGCAACGCTTCAATTCACACGAAGAAGCCAAAAAATGGCTCGATGATTGGCTTACGGCCAAACCGGCCAATTTTTTTGGTGCGGCATCCACAAATTTCCTGAGAGAAGAGAAAAATGTGTCGCTAGCGATGGCTGGTATTTTGAAGATTAAATTTGTAACTTTGTAACAAAACTTAGGTGGAGTGCGCACGTGAAAAAGAAAAGAGAAGAACTGGATCTAAAATTCCAGAATATGCGTTGGCTAATGGGTAAGCCATCAACTTTATCCGCACACAATAAGATACTGCTTTACAAACAAGTTCTCAAACCTATCTGGACCTATGGGATTCAGCTATGGAGATGCACCAGCTATAGTAACACATTGCAAATACAAAGATTCCAGACTAAGGCACTCAAGCATACCGTTTGTGCTCCATGGTATATTAGGATGCAAGATCTAGAACGTGACCTTAATATTGATTCAGTTAAGGCAACCATAAAGAAATGTGCAAAGTCGCACGCAGAGCTTTGATTCTTAACAAAATGGAAACGAGGACTCAAACGTAAAAATCCTCTAAAAGTATGAGTTGTATTTTGCTGAGGATTAACATGAATTATTAGTTCTAACAAATAATTCATTCTTTCAATTCTTTTTCATGGCAGAAATACATTCGAAGGTTTGCCATTGCCTGCTGAGGGGCGACCGCTATTGGAAAAGACATTTTCCTCATTTTGGTCTTTCAACGAGATGCGAATAATAGTTTTACTGTCTGCTATGGCCACAAGAGGTAGACTTTTTTCTTTTGAAAATCGTCGCAAAATATAATATTAACTCTTTATAGGGCGTCACTGTCCAGAAACGATGGCTAGTCGCTGCACCATCCAATATGTGCGTGCGTATGCACATTTACTTCACAGTGGGCTGTAATAAGCGCCTAACTATGCGAATCAGCGCAATTCGATTGGATATTAAGATATGCGTTTGTTTACTAAATCCCATTAAATGATTACATATGAAGTTTATTTCGCGTTAATGCTAAAATTAATCCACAAACGAAACTATCAACAGCGACCGTTTGTAGTCGCCACCTCACTTTAAATGCTCCAAAGCACCAATCAAACGTCGCTCCCAATTAAAAATGGAGTCCATAAATCTTTGACAAGTAGATTTTTCCACATGTGGAGTTTCTCTAGCGGCAAATAAAGCAAAATATGTGAATATTGCGCAAACATGCAAGCACACACACCGGCGCACATAGGCGCATTGAAATATGGATAGATCTATTATTTTATATCTGTTTATTTAACAATTTGCAAAGAATTCGCATTCGCATATGAATTTTGCCATTTACTCGTATCGCATATTTTTAATCGCTCTGTGGGTGAGCGCCAGTAAATATTTATTCGGCCGCGGTGTGGCTATCTGCAATTAGCTTCAAATTAATCACTCTCTCACGTAGCTGCGATTTGTTGTGTGGCACCACTTGGCTTTATTCGTGGTGCTAAACGCTTTTGAATATTTTAACGGGTTTCTAAACAAGTGCGCACAACCTGCATACATACACATCTATATTTGTGTGTGTATTTGTTATATTTTTGTTAGATATTTGCGGTGGTTATTTGCATTTGTAAATGGCATACTTAGTGGTGATACAAATTGTTTTGTTTAGGAAAATAATTTATGTGCCGCACTGTAATTAATTATTTTATTAATTTGCGTGCTTCAGCCAGTCATAAATTTTAGACGGTAAGTGGGAAAAAATACGATTTGAATATTTTTACATTTTTCCCATTTTCGATATGACATTTAACGGCTTCTAATTGATTGTGCAATGGACCAGATTTAATCAAATGAAAAACACTCAGTATTATGCAATATTTCTTTTTTTTGGAATAGTGAATAGGAAAGTAAAAAGTCCTGCTCGGATTCGCTGGGAGTAATAACGAGGCAAATAATTTCTAATAAATTATTGATAAAGAAATGCAGATCTGATGCCATCTAACTTGCCAAATTAAACACCAGAGAATAAATTAGTATTACATTGTAAATTGTCGTTGAGAAGTTCAATATATATATATATATATATATATATACCATATATAATTGGCGCGTACACCCTTTTTGTGTGTTTGGCCGAGCTCCTCCTCCTATTTGTGGCATGCGTCTTGATGGTGTTCTACAAATGGAGGGACCTACAGTTTCAAGCCGACTCCGAACGGCAGATATTTTTATGAGGAGCTTTTTCATGGCTGACATGAACTCGGAGGTTTGCCATTGCCTGCTGAGGGGCAACCGCTATTAGAAAAATGTTTTCCTTAATTTTGGTGTTTCACCGAGATTCGAACCAAAAGTTCAATAATTCTAGCATAATAGGGGCCATGAGAATTACTCAAACTGCTGGCATGGAAGCGCTTTTAAATTTACCACCGCTACATTTAGCAATACAAGAGGAAGCTACTATGCAAGCACTCTCTTTTCATATGAAAGAAAAACATAAAACAGGAGATCTTACTGGACATCTCAATATCTTGAACAGGGTTCAACATGCAGTATGCGTAACCAGGCGGCTGACCACATGGGAAGAGTGGAACACTAACCCAAATGGCTAAATGATGGCTCACAAAAATGATACACAGATAGATACAAAACGCTCCAAGGAGTAAGAGCAGGAATAGTGGGGCCTAGAGCACACAAATCCCTAACGCTAAGTACAGATACCACGATTTTTCATGCGGAGCTCTTCCCCCTAATGGAAACAGTGGAAATCATATCCAAAAGAGGGTTCGAGAAAGTAAAAAATTAAAATAATTTCGGACAGCCAACCGGTTCTCAAAGCCCTGAATAGCTTCACATTCAAGTCAAAAGTTCTAATAGAGTGTAACAATGCACTCAACAAACTGGCCACTCATAATCAGGTCTCACTGATTTGGGTACCAGGAAATGGGGGGCATGAAGGAAACGAGAAAGCAGAATTTTGTGCGTGAAAAAAGGGTAGAAGGGCTCTTTAATGGACGAACTCCATTTTTGGGCTTTGACAAAAATAATATGAAAGAGGAAACCAAAAAATGGATCCAAACAAAAATTAGGGAACACTGGAACGGCGCAAGCGGCTGTAATCGCTCCAAAATGTTTTTGAACTTCAATGCCAAAAGAAGAAAATCTGATCTTCTTCTTCTTATTTGGCGCGATAACCGCTTACACGATTTTGGCCGATTTTGTGCTGACCGGCGCTAGTTGGACACACCAAGTGAAGCCAAATCTTTCTCCACCTGGTCTTTCCAACGCAAAGGAGGCCTTCCTCTTCCTCTGCTACCACCAGCTGGTACCGCATCAAATACTTTCAGAGTCGGAGTGTATCCATTCGGACGACATGACCCAGCTAACGTAGCCGCTGGATCACTATTCGCTGCGCTAGGTCATACAGCTCATCGTTCCATCGCCTGCGATATTCGCCGTTGCCAACGTGCAAAGGTAAAATCTTACGCAGAATCTTTCTGTCAAACGCTCCAAGCGTCGCTTTATCAGATGTTGTCATCGCCCACGCTTCTGCGTCATACGTTAGAACGGGCATGATGAGAGCCTTGTAGAGTGTTAGTTTTGTTCGTTGAGAGAGGACTTTACTACTCAGTTGCCTACTTAGTCCAAAGTAGCACTTGCTGGTAATCTCTTACTAATCGTTGTTAATGCTGGTTCCTAGGTAAACGACAGCCTCCAAATGATGACTGTCAACAATGATTTGCGTACTGATACGCGAGTGGGCCGACTGTTTGTCTGATGACAGGAGGTACTTCGTTTTGTCCTCGTTCACCACCAGACCCATTCCCTTTGCCTCTTTATCCAGTTTGGAGAAGGCAGAACTAACAGCGCGGTTGTTAAGGCCGATGATGTCAATATCATCGGCACACGCCAACAATTGTACGCTCTTATAAAATATTGTGCCTGAGCAATTATGTTCTGCGGCTCGTATGATCCTCTCCGACATCAGGTTAAAGGCAAAATCTGCTCTAACCCTATATTAAAAGGGCCTCAGATTACTCTGGAGGAAGACCTACTAGAATATGAAGACCTACAATTGCTCCCTCCTAAGGAACTGGTTCGATTCCTCAGTATACTAAATAATTATAATTAAGTAATTAGGGGGCGCACAATAGATCAATTTGGTGGCAGTGCATAAAGGCCTTAACCTAACCCATACAACCATTACCATTACCGTAGTTCAATAAGTTCGAATTCACTACAATCGAACAAACTCAGTTCAGATTGATTTTTCCTGCAAGGTTTTTCTGTACTTTCAGAGCTTAAATTGTATGTAGCAAATATTCTTCGACACAAGTACATAAAATAGATAAGACCTTGAAGCCAATATGGCTTTACTGCAGCTCATATTTGCTTTCAGTATTTTTGGCAAGAGTATTTTCACAATTTTCCATTTGCTTCGAGTCATACATACCTTTGTGGCACTTCGGTGTTGCCAAGCATTTGGTCAATTTCCCTTTACTGCTTCACTATGATTTTTTGCAATATCTGTTTTTATTTCTTTGTGATATGAAATAGTGTTTTACATTCATTTTTTTTTATTAGAATGGCTTATGACGTTCACAGTTCTGTTAGCTGTTGCTGTTGTAAGTATGCAAACATGGGTAAGTTTATTTTTTCTTCGTTCTTTTGTGAATTCACAGGCGAAGTGACTTGGCGGCGATGGACGCCAATGGCTGTGGCCATTTCAAAAGCGAATGCTAAGTTGCATTTTAAATTTGATTTTTTTACCTTATCTTTTGGATGATTTTTCATTTCCCACTTTTTTCGTTTTTTCAATACGTTTTCTTGCCATTGCTACTCCTTGGCATGAGCGACCACATACACGAAATACATACATACATACAGACATATATGTACATACGAATGTATAGGTCTGTGGGTATTTACACGCAAACCCATCGTTGGATTGGATGGCAATTGTTCGAGAGGCAATGAATGGTGGCACAGCAGTGCAGCATGCAAAATTGTTATTCGGTGCAAGTGTGTGGCATGCCACAGCCACATGCCACATACAAACAAACTGCAAGACACAAAACAAAGAAGACTAAAAAAAATTTAAGAACATCGCAGACAAAAATGCAAAATAAATGATCACTCAAAGGCAATGGAGGATATCAAAATCACGTACCAGGCACTTTTTTTCTACTCATAGGCACGTCTCGGTGGATCGGTGGAGATGTGCTTGAGCGGAAGTGCAAAATAAAAGAGAAGAAGCTGGAAAAAGGAGCCACTAGCAAAAGTATGCGAAAAAGTCATCTCATAAAAAACGCAAAAAATGTTAAAAAGCACATCACAGCAAAATCTAGATAGTCTCGCGTAGTTCGGTGCATCTTCTGTGGCACGTAGGCATTCTCTTAGGCGATTATACGTACATGGCTCAAGAAGCGCAGCAAGCAAACTAGTAGCAATAGCAACAATGCATAGGTCCAATAATATTGGCTATACCTGTTGTACATAGAACCTCAAAGTAGCGAAAAAAAAGTGGAAAGCACAGAAGCACAAATCCAGTGCAAAGTGGAATAGGTGGACTGTCTCTAAATAGATGTATGCTTAGCGAGCGAAAGGAAAAATTTGTGTTAGAATTGTTTTAGACCACGATAAGGTTGACAACCTCATCTGAAAATTTCCCTTAAAATTGCAGGTCGTTCACCGCATTCTGGTCTCGGAAATTTCGCGAGTTAAGTGCAAAATAATTGAACTGAAAGAATGACTCTTTCATCTTTAGTTTGTACATTACATTTATGCTTATTTTCCATCCCAAAAAGGAAAGAAAAAAAGATGGGGCTCCATTTCTTCGTGTGCTATTTTGAAAACCCTTTGGTCTCAATACGATATACGAAGGGGACCTTTCTGAGAAGGAGACTGTAAAGCATTTAAAAGTACGGATTTGGCAGCTAGACGACTAAGGTCACTGAGAGTTCCTTTCTTCGACAGCCTGGGGCAGTGCGCCAACCTAAATCAAATCAATCTCCTCCATTATATCAACAGGTCTAGCTGGCTGTAGATATTTGCCTGTTGGAGGTCTCATAATGGTATCAAAACGGCGTTTTAGTGCTACTTGAGGAGTGCCACATTGGCACTTCAACCATTTTACCTACTTACCTGCCATCCCAAAGTCTACTAAAAATGATTAAGTGGATAAATTGCCGATTTCGAAGACGTACTGGGCAGCACATCATGGCTACAGCTGCTTGTGAGCTTTGCCTGCTGAACGATACGCCTCCATGCTGCTTGGTCCGTTGTTTTCACGTTCCAGTTTTTCAGTTTTAGTTGCTGAAGATCTTTCACTTCATTTATCTATCTCGATATTTGTCTTCCTCTGGTGCAGGCCCTAGTTTCTAGTACTTTTCTTTGAGCTTTTCTTGAACTGTCAATTCTCATGGCCACCTTATTCGTGGCGCTTTGATGTAACGTTCAACATTTGGGCTCTTGATTAGTTCTTCCAATTCATCATTCCATCATATGCACCATTCGTCTTGTGCAATTGGGACTGCATCAAATGTTTTCCTTAGAATTTTTCTTTCAGAGGTAGGTAGGTTTGGCAGCCGCATCACACATAGTAACAGCGATGCCACTTAGACCACGAAATGGGTCCGTTGTGAGCTGCAGCGGCTGGGCTACATTTCCAGATTGAACTATCCTAAGCTTTGGACAAAGCGTTAAAGGTTGTTGATACCTATCCATATTCATTACGAAGTAGGATCTGAAATATTTATTATTATAAAAAAGGTGTTGAATTGTTTCCAACTCCTCCTCATTCCGACAGCTACGACAGAAATCATGCATGTAAACGTCTAGTCTCTTTGCGTGATCTCCTGTGAAACAGTGTCCTGTGAGGGCCCCTACTAATGCCATAATTTGAAGTCTACTCATTTTTATAATATTCCTAGATAGACTGCTTATTGTTGCCATTGCTACTTCTCATAAAGTACTGACAGGCAAACGTGTCGTACCCTGGAATTTCCATAAGTATTAAGAAGAAATTAAGCGGCCGCCGTAGGCGAATGGGTTGGTGCGCGACTACCATTCGGAACATTTTTTCCTAATAGGGGCAATGCCAAACCCTGTCAATAGGCAATGACAAACCTCTTCATAAAAAATATCTGCCATTCGGAGTCGGCTTGAAACTGTAGGTCCCTCCATTTTTGGAACAACATCAAGACGCACACCACAAATAGGAGGAGGAGCTCGGCCAAACACCCAAAACGGGTGTAAGCGCCAATTATATACATATATATATATATATACATACATACTTCAATTTTAAGAAATGTTGTTTTCTAGTGTTGTCTTGATGTGAGGAAACTTACTGCTTTCTTTTATGGCAGAAATTCACTCCAAGGTTTGACACCGTTGTTAGAAAACACCTTTCATATCATTTGGAGTTTCATGCCCACAGTTGTATTCTATCTCTGGCTCTATCAAATAGTAGTCACGTACTAACCATTCGGCTACGGCTACCATAAAAAAACGTATTTTACCTAGTTGAAAGCTCTAAAAATAAATGAATTAAAGGTAGATAAATAAGGGGCTTGGGAAAGTCAGAATTTTCAAAAAATCTGATTCCTGTTTTTACCTTTTCTTAAAGTATAATATTTTAAAAATATTGTGTGAAAATGTGAAGTAAATCCGACAAATACTTTTCGAGTTATACAACAATTAACGAAGGGCGCTCGGGCGCTCAGGAAATCGATAGCAAAACTTTAAATGCGTTTTTCTCAAAACTATCTTCTTTGAACTGGTGATCACTGTCGCTTAAAAACAGCTTTGTAGATTTCAATAAAATTGATAATGCTTTTGAAAAACATAAAAAAACTCATGCTTGATAGTAGGATTTTTTTTTCAAAATTTCGATTTTTTTTTTAATTAATTGTCGGTTTTTTCTCGAAAATCTGAAAAATATTTCCATATTGTTAATTTTGAAAGAAAAGCTTCTATCAGGCACAAGATTATCTATTAATGAAACTAATTTCTCTTGTCCGATTGATTTTCGATGAATCTCCAAGGACTTGTGATGATCACCGCAAGGGAGTTCTTGCGAACCGGATCCCACACAAACAGCGATAACTTTTACAATTATTAATTTTTTTTTTTAATTTTGCTAAAGTCAAGTCGAAGCACGATGTGATAATCCTATGATTTTATTTTTGTAAAATAAAGCAACTGACTAGCAAAAAAAATTAATGAAAACCATCATTTTTTCGGGCCTCTGACTAGCCCTAACCTCTTGAGCTCACTTAGAAATTTCAATTTGTCACTCGAGAAAGTACTTTTTATATTACAGCGATTTTCAAGAAAGAATGCTAAAAATGCTACTCGCACAAGCAAAAACATTGATTAGCTCCGATTGGCAAAAATTCATGCCACTCAAATTCATTCAACAAATTTATTTAGTTAAAAAAATTGCAAGCATTTAGCGAGACTTTTTGAAAAACCAATTCCTCGTACGATGTTGCATCCATAAATAAAAGTAACCCACTGGCTTCCTGTTGTTTGTGCGTCTCACAAGTTTTACTGGCTACCAACATTTCTGCAACTATTGCCGAATCCGTTGCAACAGTTTTAAGTAGTTTTGGAAAATTAAATTTATCAGTTATTAATGCAACTTTTTCTCAAGTTTTCACCTGTTTCCGTTCGCTGCCTATGTGTAACCTGCATCACTGCCTTTGACGAGGTGGTTGCGACGATTGGAAAATCTGTTGCTCCACCGGTGGGTTCTGTTGCACTATTAGAGCGAGTTGCTGTTAATAAAATATTTTCAAAGGTTTTCGGATGTTTTTGTGCATTTTGGTGCCAACTGGCTGTTATGATTCTGACTCTGACTTCGAAGTCATCGCCGGTGTGACCATTTCTGCAGTTTTTCTAAAATCTTCTTCAGTACTCGCAAGCGCTTTTGCAATATTTTTTATTTATTTATTGAAAAGAGTAAAAATTATAAATAAAGAAAATTAATTGATAATAATTAATTAATAATTACAAAATAAAAAGAAAGAAAAAAAGGAACAAGCACTGGCTGCTAAGGCTCTTTCGGCTATTGTTTTAAATGGTTAATAATATAGATAAAAAAGAAAAAAGAAAAAAGGAAATAATTATATTATACTAAGCTTACTTGATGCTAGCTGCAAAATTATAATATATTATACCTATACTGGAGAAAGGTGAAGATAGTACAATCGACCACTACTATATATACCAGATAACTTAGAAGCCTATGAAGTTAAATTTTTAATTTACAGCGAGATACAAATTGGTTTATGATACTAATACAGGTATTATAGTCCGTTGTCTGCTTCAGAAGTTCAGATAGTCTGATATTTTTAAGCACCGATGATCTAATATTTTGAAGTCCTGAACATATATACATGAAGTGAGATACAGTGAACTCGCTGAATCCACAAAACGGTCACGGGGGTTTCGGCAAACCATTTAGCAAATACAAGTGGGTTGAAATTGTATGGTCAATTCTCAGACGAACAACAGTCTCAATATTGCGGCATAATGAATTTGACGGGTATTGGTTTTTGTACGTCGAGAGATTGAAGGATTTGTAGTGCATATTGGTACTGGTTTCATTTGTTCAGGGAACTTTCATAATTGGTACGCCTTAGCAGTTTGTTTATATCTTCTGGAATAGTGTATTCGAACATGTACAATGGCGCTTTGGTTGCCGCCTTAGCTCTACTATCAGCCTGTTCGTTACCTTTGATGCCACTGTGACCCGGGACCCATGAAAGTTTGACTGAGTCTTTTTGTTGTGTGGGCATGTTGCGCATTTTTCCGATTACTGAGAAGTTATTAGCTGGGTTCAGAATAGCCTCGATTGTTGATTTGCTGTCACTGCATATTATATATTGTTGGGTTTTTTGGCAAGCGAAGTGTACCGCTTCAAGTAACGCAGCAGCTTCGGCTGTGAAAATTGAGATGTAACTTGGTAAAACAGGAGTACCTATTTCGTTTGTTACCGCAAACGAAGTACAGGTATCGGTTTTAGATCCGATAGTAAATCATATTTCCCAATCTGATTTCAAAGGAGTAACAGTTTCTAGATATAATTGTATAATTGCAATATTAAATGGCGCTGATTTCAATAAAATTATTTTATAATTTAAAATATTTTATTTTCGGCTATTCGTGTGTGTTTTGCTTCGTGGCCTAGGCGCCAACTATTTCGTGTCCTTGTGACTCCTGTGAGTCGTCCGCATCGCTGGCTGTGGGACTCCTGCGTGGAAGATTTTTTTTGCTGCTCTACAGGCAAGTACTGTTGCAATTTGTGTAGGGAGAAATATTCAAGGAACTATTTCTAAGATTTTCGGCAGATTCATGTTTCGCTGCGCATGACCATCGAGGTCGGGCCTTTGTTTCGTTACACTTTCAGTTTACATAAACTCATTTAAACACACCAGTGGTGAAAATTGGAGTTTTGTTATAAGATATCCGACCTTCTAAAGAGTTTACGGAAGTTAAAATTATGTACTTCACACTGAAATCTCTTTCATAGCGCTAAACATTTGGCAAGGTTCAACACTTTAAAATGTGGGTTACTTTAAAAAGCTCTACCATTTGCGTACTATTTAAGAAACAAAAAAAAAATACAAAAAAAAAATATTTCGATTATTTAAGTGCAAAATTTTTTCACTGTCACTTTTTAGCGCCATCAGATCATTAGTGTCTGCCTGGCCGGCCGGAAATGTGCGCAAACCATTCTTAGATTTTGCATGATGATAACGCGCCATCGCATCGAGCCTAAATTGTGCTGGATTATTTGGCCGAACACCAAGTAAATACCATCGTGCCAGCACCGTGTTCACCTGATATGGCCCCGTGCGACTTCTTTTTGTTTCCCAAGTTGAAGTTACTTCCCTTTGTGGAAGGGATTTCAGTCGAGAGAGGAGATTAAAGAGATTGTGATGAAGGAGCTGAAGGCCATCCCTTCGTTGGCCTACCAGGGGTGCATAGAGGACTGGGTTAAACGTTGGCACATGCGTGTTGCTTCAGACGGGTCATACTTTGAAGGAGATAAAATAAATTTGCCTGAAATTTAATTCTGTTTTGTTTCATTCTTTCCGGTACTTTATGATCATAGGTACCTTTATTGCTAATTTTTGCGGAGCTTCGCCTCCTGTTTGTGGTGTGAATTTTGGTGTTCTTCCAGAAATGCAGGGTTCTAAAGTTTTAGGCTGCCTCATGTCATCACAAAATACTTGGCTGAAAGTTTTTGATGTATTCTATATGACTCTGACCTGAAAATGGTACAAACACTATTCAGTTTTGGAGAGAAATACAAATTTTTAAGGTTTAAAATTAATTTTGTGGGAAAAGGTAAAGCGCAGCGAATTTGATGGATTGGCCACATTATAAGAATGCCCAACGAAAAGGGTGTTTATTTGCTTCCAATTGGAGAAAGAAAGAGAGGTCGACCAAGAAAAAGAAGGTTTGATGACGTCGAAGCAAACTTAAAAGCGTTGAACGTTCGTAATTGGAGAAATGAGGCAAGACAGAGACTGAATTGGAAGAGGATTGTTGAAGAAGCTATGGTCCACCACAGACTGTGAAGCTAAGAGAGAGAGAGAGACGAAAAAGGTAGTATTTTCTTTTAAAACAAAATATTTTCGAATATTAGTTAAAATTTATAAACTCGAAATTGGCATGTTAAGTCCCTTCAGGGAAGTACTGTATGACTCTTGTGTCTGAAGGGCAATTTTGTGGATACCAGTGCATTTATCACCGTTAGTGAGTTCTATTGATTGTAAAAAAGCCATGAAAGCTTAACAAAACACAAATATGAAAGGCATGAGAAACGTAATATGAAAATTGTCAATGAAACTAGAAGCATATCGAAATGAAATGAAAATGTAGAATGCTCGAAAAACTACTCAGTATCAAGAATGTTAGAAACGATTGTGCGCTAACTCCTCGGCCGCCTTGAATGGGACGGAAAAAAAGAATGTAAACAAGAAATTGAACAAAAAAAGCGTGAACAAAAGAATATTACGAACGTAGGTAGCAAATGTGGCAGCATGCGAAAAAATAACAAACATCCAGAAGTTGTTGCTTTGCCAAACGATAAACGCCCCCTTTTGACCTGATATGAAATTATTGTGGACGCGCAAAGCCAACGTCAGCGGCCAACAACCATCAACCGCGCCATTCGGCAGTCCATAGTAATGAACCAGGAGTATTAACAACAAAGTATTACTAAAAGAATAAAATGTATAAAAAACCCTGGCTGGCAACGGCTACCAGCCAACATGCCACAAAGGCCGCAGCGACGACGTTCAACGGCAGCAATGCAGTTTAAGCCAAAGACAAGGCCAAAGCGAGTGCAACAACAACAACGAAAGCCAGTGCGCTCGAAGTAAAAGAATCACAAATACAAAAACCACACAACACTGTAACCACATCAACATCGATACTTTTATAGTTGACGGTATTGCAAGTGGAAATGGGTGGCACTCGGTAGTCGTGGTGAGCAACAGAGTGGAGCAGCTAAAAGGTGATGTTGAAGGAAGGTGGTGGCGTTGTATGTAGAATAAATAGTTGGTTGGTGCGCTTGAACTGTATTGCCACTGCCGTTGCTGTCTTTTTGCTGCTATTGTTTGTGTTATTGGTGTGCTTGGTACCGCCGTTGCCATTGCCACCTCCGTTGCCACGTAGGTTCACCTCCACTTGCCAAAGACTACATTTTATCAGCTATGCTCATAGTTGTCGGTAGTCGTCGACGACTTTGGTAGTTGGTTGGCTGGTTGGTTTGCGAAACTCGCTGAAGTATCTGAAAAGATGAAATTGCACTTTTGGGAGCCATGAAAAGGCACAACGACAATACAAGTAAAAACTAAAGCATAAAAATAAAAAAAAATAAAACATAAGGGATGTAAACCACAACCCAAGAACGAAAATCAACTTTTGTGTACTCTGTGCAAAATGTCTTCGTTCATTCGGTGCTCTGCTCTGTTATTCCTCAGCCTCTTTAACCCACCTCTGAGGCAACGAAACGATATTAGCCTTCAGCTGCTGTTGGAATATGTTGGCACGAGGTGGGTCAAAAAATGCGCGTTGCGGTTTGAGTAGATATCCAAAATAGATATTCAGTCGAATTTTTTTACACTCCATATATTGTCCAGGTTTACTATAAAAGCAGTGAAGAAGAAGCCACAATTACAAATTTTACTTCGCCATTGATTCCTTTGGTGCTTTCAAAATGCTTGCGTGGCGATTTGTGCGTTTATTGAAAATTTACTTCTGGCCATTCCCCATTCGCTGTCGTAACGTGAAAAAGTTCGAAAATAACCCTCAGTTTTCTTCTTTGAAATACTTCAGGGCCTCCATTCACATACATTTTCCAGCAAATTGAAATGTATAAATTGTGGTTTTTGCTTCTCGCGAGTGGACATGGACATACTTGCTTACTCAATTCCGTGTAGCATTTGTTGTCTAGAAGAATTTTCTATTCGATTTCAAGGCTTACATTATTAACTTTGTTGAGGTCAGTATTAGTAATTTGGGACAGGTATTGAGTGATTTGATTCGGTAGCTTTTCACTGGTTCTATTGCCTTAGTTTCCAATTTCTTATTTTCCAACGGCTGGTTCTTTTGCGCGATTTTAGTTTCTTATTGAACGGAGTTTGTTATAAATGTATGCTGATATAATCACGGAACGTAATCCCCATCATCGTGCATAGAATTTAAGAACTCTCCTTCTTCAAATTCGTGTCTAATCTCACTATGAATACTGAAAATGTTTTCTCACAATATTTACGCAATTATTTAGAAATTAAACATTAGATTTTTGACTTTTTAAGGTAAATAAAAAAAAAAAAAAATAATTGGCGCGTACACTTCTGTTAGGTGTTTGGCCGAGCTCCTCCTCCTATTTGTGGTGTGCGTGTTGATGTTGTTCCACAAATGGAGGGACCTACAGTTTCAAGCCGACTCCGAACGGCAGATATTTTTATGAGGAGCTTTTTCATGGCAGAAATACACTCGGAGGTTTGCCATTGCCTGCTGAGGGGCGACCGCTATTAGAAAAATGTTTTTATTAATTTTGCTTTCACCGAGATTCGAACCAACGACCTCTCTGTGAATTCCGAATGGTAATCACGCACCTACCCATTCGGCTACGGCGGCCGCCGACTTTTTAAGGTGCGTTTCATAATTATACGACACCGCTAATTTTCCAAAGTATTTTAATTTATAGATTTCAGAGGAAAATAAAAATTCTACACACCGATTAAAGTAACAAACGTTTTCTGGTTCATTACAGAATTTAGAACTTTTTTTAATACATAAAGAAAGCAAAAACGTATTTCCAGGCGTTTCACAAGGATAAGATACTGTTCAATTAAAATGATCGTCTAACAAAAGTATACTAGTACTTTTCTCGAATTTTTTTTCTGTAGTCTGGAATATTCTAGTATTCTATGGAAGCACCATTTGCTTTAGCGACACAAAATAACCATTTTTTCATCGATTCTGCTAACTCTTTAAGTATATTTACATCTAGAGAATCCCATTCTGCCTTAATTGCCGCTTTAAGCTCATTGGTATTGTTGGCGTAAACTCTTGTAACTAATATTCCTCCTAATGTTTTATATTTTAGATCCAGAGAACTCGCCGGCCAGTCCATAGTCTCTATGGAACAATCGGTGCAATACTGCCTTGTTTCCCTGCTTACGTGGATTCGGGCGTTGTCTTTCTGAAAAACGAAGGGCACTTCCCGATTATCCTGAATAAAAAGAAGGAGACTATTTTCCAAAACGTTTTTGTAGTCCCCACTATTCATTCGCGATGATGTAAGCTGTATATTAACAATTGTTTTCGATGTAAAGGCACCCCAAAGCATAACAGAACCTCCACCGAAGTTGCGCTTGGAAAATAAGAGGGGCCACTTGTGCAAATCTCTTCAATCATTTAAAAAACCATGGAGGCCATCAAGGTTCCATTTTTTCATCCAAAAATATAACCTTCTTAAAAGGTAATATAAAATTGGGCAACATTAAAAGTATTCCAAATATCTTCCTGGTGTTTATCTGCAAAGTGAAGATGCGTCAGCTTGTGCCGTGGCAAAATATGGGGTCCTTTGCTTATTTGATAATTTCAAATGATTGCACCCCTGTAATGTGCGCCAAACTGTTGTTTTTGAAACCTTATTTTGAACAATAGCAGCCAAGTTGGCGCAAAACTTAGTCGAGTTAGAAGCTTATCTTATGATTGCTTGCTGTTCTCGACTTGATAGTGATAATTTTCTTTCAAGGGGCTTCAAAATGTTGTAATGTCTTTTTGCAATTAATTTGATTGCCAAGCCTGAATCCTTGTAGGCCAAAATTTTTCCACGCTTCTCTTGTGATAGTATTGAACCCCTCGGCATTTTAGGTGAAATTGAATAAAATTATAATTAAAGTTTTCATTCAAAACATCAATCAGCACCATCTATCTCTTCAGAAGTTTATTTTCGACTAGTGTCTTATCATTAAGAAGCCCCGATAAGACTAACAAAAGTGCAGATTCTTGGAAAAAGTTAACGGTTCCATAAAATAGAATGAGCTTCCGCACCAGAAACAATTGATGGAAGGCTTAAGTCTATAACTGTTAAAATGACGCAAGCTACTACCGGAAAGTCAAAGCGAGCTTATGGTAGTCCAAAATTGTTTACCAAAGGTGTCTTATGATTATGAAACGCACCTTATAAACGAATGTGTGTATAGCTTCGGTCCCAAAATAACTGGATTGATACTTTGATACTCACCGCACAGATGCCTATCGGATACCTTGAATTTAAGATTACCGCCAATATCGCAAGCTGGTGGCTAAACAAGCATGAGAAGATCCTTCCATCGGCTCATCCTTGCAATGACTAGACGACTATGCCTTGCAATCCCAGATCTGTGCTCATGTGCTCATAAGCAATAACCGGCTAAGTCGAAAATCATGTTTTCAACCATATTATATAGATACCAATAAAATATACAGTGCACTCTCTCTTAAGCGGACAGCTAAGGGACTGAAAAATGTGTGTACTTAAAAAAAGGTAGATTATGGAAGGGATAAGATGTTATGGAAGAGTTATCGGTTCAAGAGAAAAAAATGTAACAAATGCTTAAGAATTTTTGGTATTTACTGAAAAACTTTTCCGCTTGAGAGAGGTGTCCATGAGGAGAGACTACACTGTGCGTAGATAGCATCTTGATCAAAAAGTTCACAGTACAACCATCAGATGGTTCGCTCTAAGTCAACTGATTTGAATTCTGTTCTTTTTATTTCTCTGTTAGGCTGTCACATCTCTGATTAACACTCCTACCAAATTTATTGCCATTTCTTGACATTTGTAACAGTTATGCCGTCTTGAGTAAATCTACCTCGGGACGTGTTTTCTATATTTTACTGTTTTAAAATGGACTTGAATTTGTAACAAATGGTTTGTATTGAACTTTGCATTAAAAATGGATTGAGTGCTTTAACGAATCTGACTCGTGATGAACATTTTAGCCCAAACATGAATATGACGAGCCAGGTTCGTGAATAGATCGTCAGGCCAAACGTAAATATCACGAGCCGAGGTCGCGATTGAATGTTAGTTTCTATCTGTACGCCACCAAAGTTAGTCACGAGTCTCATAATTGCTGTTACATCATCTCGCGCATCAGTGTGATCTGTTTACCACGCGTTTACGCGTAACACTTGTTCCCGAGCTTCGTCGAGCTAAATGGCACGGCAAGGGGTTTAGAAAACAACTACCGAGGAGTGGCATTAATGCTTCAGAAAAGAACGTGAATCCATCGAGCATCACGAATGTATTGGCAGGCAGTCGATATCGAAAAACGCATCATTATTGGAGTGGAGACGTAAGTTTATGAGTATGACTCGTAATCTAGACGTCAGGCGAGTGAATGGAGGGCACTTCATCAAAAACAGGAATTGTGGAAAAACAATTGGTGGATTCAGGATCATTATAACGTACCATCGCAGAGTGTCAATATTACTCATGAGTTTTTGATCAAGAATGAATCGAATACCATGAAACAGCCATCGAATTCACCCGATTTGGCTCCCTGTAATTTTTTTCTGTTTTATGGAGTCAAAAAACCACTCCAGGAAACGCGTTTTAATAGCCGAAAGGAAGTAAGAAATTGCAAAAAATTTAAGACACCTCTGATGACTGTTCCGAAAATAGAGAGAAATGTTTCGAGAGCTGGATTAAACAGTGGCATGAGTGCGTTTCGGTTGATGGGGAGTACTTTGAAGGCGATAATATCACTTTTGAGGAATAAACTTGTCTTTTGAATTTTCTGAATATATTCCCGAACCTTTAGAACCGAAGTGGCATAACAATACGTTAAGCAAATATGTTTTTATTAAGAGAAAAAAATTGCTATAGACGGGGAGATTTCTTCTAAATATAGATTAATCTGATTTATATCTCATACAGTCATAGAGTTCCCTGCAATATAGCTGTGATCTATAAACTATATCGGCATAATAACACTGTGTGACAAAAAAAAAAAAAAATTAAATAAAGTTTTATGGAGACCTAGCACAACTTATGGCTACAGAAAAACTAAACAAAATGGTATAGGAGAAATTTCCAATACACCCCCAAAATCTCATTTTATTGCCATAAAACCATTTTTCAGTAGGTTGATGTGAAGAATCACTCCTAACTTCGCCAATTTCCATCCGATTTCGAATTTGTTTTTTTAGTTCGAAAGCACAAAAACAAGCCTTTTTGACAGTGTGTTGACAATTTTTCTGAAATGACAACTGCCGAGACTGTAGACGGAAGTATTTGAAATTTTTTTATTTTTTCTCAATTTTTTCAACTTTGACATAATTTGTACGATATTATCCGATATTGAGGATTTTTTTCAGTACACTACTGTAATAGTAAATTTAATTTTGCGTCGAATGAGCTATATTTGACTGTAATTGAATTAAAATTAATAGAGTTCTGTGAGTTTTAAGATTTTTTTTTTTTTTTTTACTAATTTGGTATGTAGGCATCGAAGCATGAAAATGATAACAAGTGTCATTATAAACACATAATATTTATTGGAGTATTGTGCAGTGCAGCATTGTACGGTATGGTACGGTGCGGTACGGTACAGTACACAACGGAACTGGTTCCGAACTTAAAAATGCATTGGAAACGGCCCTTTGGAGTTTAGTATGGGACGGTACATTTGTCATTCTCTTCATCAGTTTTGAATACTTCTCTGTAAGAAATTCGATCATCATCATTCATCTGAAGTCGTCATCAACTAAATTCATTGTTTAAATCGAGAAGCGAGCGTTTCAGATTGTCTTCCCGATAGAAGTAAATCACGAGAAGGATCCTGAAAATCTGAATTTGATACAATGTGTCGTTCTGAAGACTTACAATGAGACGGAAACTACTCTTCATCATCAGGTTTATTGTTATCAGTTTGATCATCATCAGCAATGAGTTGAACTTCCTTCAGTTCCTGCAGTTGAGTCAATCATATCGTCCAAGACTACGGGGTACTTAACAGTTGCAACATCAGCATACTTTATGTGCTTTCGAGCTTTATAATGATGACCGTTTACGTCCGTTTTATAAAAATAACAATCATCTGGTTTATGATAAGGCTGATGATGCCACATCATCCGAGAATATTGAGAAATTCGACTTTTCTGGCAACGTTTTGATTTATGTCTCTTGAATTTCAGTGAAACAAACAGTAAAACTTTGACGTTTTAATAAGGTTAAATTATAATAACAAACTTCTTTTGTTAATCAATATACAGTGTGAACTTTGGTACACTTGGGAGCTTTTCCATATTTCTATTGAAAAAAAATGTGCTATAATATGTCAGATATTTTCGTCAGTTCTAACCAGTTCTGTTGTATGCAGTACAGTGTACTCTTATGTATACATATATACTCCAATAAATATTACGTATCTATAATAACGCATCAAAACACGTCCTTATTCCCATTTAGCGTAAGTTATACCTACATACCAAATTAGAAAAAAAAATAAAATCTTAAAACTCACACAACTCTATTAATTTTAATTCAATTACAGTCAAATATAACTCATTCGACGCAAAATTATATTTACTATAACAGTAGTGTACTAAAAAAAAATCCTCAATATCGGATAATATCGTAAAAATTATGTCAAAGTTGAAAAAATTGAGAAAAAAAAAAAATTCCAAATACTTCCGTCTACAGTCTCGTCAGTTGTCATTTCAGAAAAATTGTCAACACACTGTCAAAACGGCTTGTTTTTGTGCTTTCGAACTAAAAAAACAAATTCGAAATCGGATGGAAATTGGCGAAGTTAGGAGTGATTCTTCACATCAACCTACTGAAAAACGGTTTTATGGCCATAAAATGAGATTTTGGGAGTGTATTGGAAATTTCTCCTATACCATTTTGTTTAGTTTTTCTGTAGCCATAAGTTGTGCTAGGTCTCCATAAAAGTTTATTTAATTTTTTTTTTTTTTGTCACACAGTGTAGTTAATTTGTAATTCTAGATGCAACTGACAGAAGAATTGTCAATTCCATAGTAATCTCGAATGCACCACTAGTGAACTTAGAGCCTTCCTGCTTCGTTATCGGAATTCACTGCTTGGAAATACACTGCAGTAGGAACATTGATATAGAGTTACTAGTAGAAGGAAATAAAATTGGCCATGAATTGGCCAACTGCGGATTAGCGGTTGCTCCACAGGAACCAGAGCAAATAATCGGAATCAATTTTACAGGAATAATGAATTGTCAGCGACTATGTATGCAATTCACATAAAGAGCGATGGTTCGGTGTGGAACGCTGCAGGACTGCAAAGTGTTTTGTGACAAGCCCGAACAGAAAACTGTCGAACTTTCATCTAAAACTTGGTAGAAAAGACGTTCGTTTGATTGTCGGTATTATTGCAGGACACAGCCCATGGGATCAGCATATGACCACCATTGGAGTCATTGCGGACCTGATTTTCCAGTCTTGCTTAGAGGAAGCGGAAAGTACTTGTTAAAGCAAGGCTACGAATTTTAGATTCCGATGCCATGAGAGTGAGAAATGTTCGTTTTCTCAAACTAGAGGATATTTTTAGATATTTGAAAGAATCTGGAAAATTCTTACAAGACTAGCTCTCGCTGTCTCTGTCTCTCTCTCTGTCTATGTCTCTGTCTTTTTTTTTGTGGAGGAGGGGAAGCATCGAAGCCGTGGTGTGGGACTTTAACACAACTAAGCCCCCCCTCATGCCCTACGGTTTGTCCTTCTGGAACTTCACCGTTAAGTAGTACGTCAGGAGGCCGTTCTGAGTATATTATTACTCAATCGTCTGTTATTCTCATTATGTTCTATACATTGTGTTAAGGAGCTCTTTGTCTCTGTCTTTGTCTCTGTCTCTGTCTCTGTCTCTGTCTCTGTCTCTGTCTCTGTCTCTGTCTCTGTCTCTATCTCGGTCTCTACTCTATCCCATCTCCGTCCCTGTCTCTATCTCGGTCTCTATTCTATCCCATCTCTGTCTCTGTCTCATCTCGGTCTCTACTCTATCCCATCTCTGTCTCTGTCTCTGTCTCTGTCTCTGTCTCTGTCTCTGTCTCTGTCTCTGTCTCTGTCTCTGTCTCTGTCTCTGTCTCTGTCTCTGTCTCTGTCTCTGTCTCTGTCTCTGTCTCTGTCTCTGTCTCTGTCTCTGTCTCTGTCTCTGTCTCTGTCTCTGTCTCTGTCTCTGTCTCTGTCACTGTCTCTGTCTCTATCTCGGTCTCTATTCTATTCCATCTCTGTCTCTGTCCCTATCTCGGTCTCTACTCTATCCCATCTCTGTCTCTGTCTCTATCTCGGTCTCTACTCTATCCCATCTCTGTCTCTGTCTCTATCTCGGTCTCTATTCTATCCAATCTTTTTCTCAGTGGCTCTTCTCTCCTTTCCTCCTTGACTATCTACCGTTTTACTTTCCAGAGCTTCGAATACTATGGACTTTATAGCCTGAGTGTTTTAGGAGTTATCACTCCTTCGGTGCTTCTTAGCTCGCCTTGTTCAAATTTGCAATTTTTTCGTTCTAGAAAGCTATTCTACCGAATATTCTACTTATATTCCGTACTTCAGTCTCTCTGAAAATTGATTTCCTGCCATTGGACATCGGAAGATCTTTGTCGGTTGAATGAAATTCTTAAGATTCATAGACCTTCTCCGCGCACTCGAGTTCCGCCTTAAAATCCTATACTCTTCAAATATTTATTATAGGTACTTTCTGTGTGTTTCCAGAGATGAGATAAGTAGATATGATAAGGGTGCCATGTCACTCGTTTTTTTTTTGTGCTTTACTTTGTAAATAATTTAATGCACTAACTTTTTGAACTTCCCCTTTCCTTGGTTGCTACATTTCTTCTTGCTATTTTTTTTTTTTTTGTTTCTGTTTGCCTCAATCGCGGTTGTTGCTGAAGCAGAAATAAATTACAAAAGTACGCTACAATATTAACAGGTATTACAGCCAAAGGTGGCTGGATGGTGAAGTACATTCGGATATGCCATATGTATAAGAAATATATAAAAAATATTTGGAAATATTTGTTTTTGTTGTTTACTAATAGCGGTCTTCACACCGAGCTGGTATTGGTCATAATTCGCTACTAAGTAACTTGAGTTAAGTGTGTGTGGTGTACTGCCTTTTTCAGAAACAAACTTCAAACCTACCACTTACGGCAATAATGACATTAACCCATTTTCGGCAGCTGGTCGATTTTTCGACCACCAACTTCGGACTCCAATATCTCAGAAACTAAATGTTAATTTATTGGTCAGTTTTCACAAGTTTTAAATATGGAATTTATTTAATTTCTAGAACATAATTTTTTAAGAAAAAGAGGTTCAGGGCAGATTTTTGTAAAAGAATGAAATTATTTATTTTTACGTGTTTTTTGTGCCCCTCACGATAAAACTATTGGTCTAGGCGCACAAACAGTCTTAGACTTGCTTGCCAATGTATCTACTAAGTAACTTGAGTTAAGTGTGTGTGGTGTACTGCCTTTTTCAGAAACAAACTTCAAACCTACCACTTACGGCAATAATGACATTAACCCATTTTCGGCAGCTTGTCGATTTTTCGACCACCAACTTCGGACTCCAATATCTCAGAAACTAAATGTTAATTTATTGGTCAGTTTTCACAAGTTTTAAATATGGAATTTATTTAATTTCTAGAACATAATTTTTTAAGAAAAAAAGGTTCAGGGCAGATTTTTGTAAAAGAATGAAAATATTTATTTTTACGTGTTTTTTGTGCAGATGAAAAAATAATGAAAAACAAAAAAACAAATAATTGTTACTAATTTATTGTGAAGAGAAAATATGAAATTAAGAGAATCAAAAAAGTAACATAACATAACAATAATTTTTACTGTTTCATGGAAGTAAACTTTAGTGGTCGAGAAATCGACCGCTGGCCAGGAACTGTCATGTAGGATAGAACAAAATCTAGCAATATTTTTTTCTTATTGAAAGAGATGGAAGTGAGTTTCTTTGTGGTATAGGAAAGGTACTACCCCTGCAGGGAAAATCACTACTAGTGAACCAAAATTCTAGTTCAGCACTAGTACCTTACCTCCAAAATCGAACCTGTCCTATATTGGATGGTACGGGACTATTAGAAAATACCTACAAATTGGACTAGTTCTCATTCGTCTAATATCGAACTAGGGTGGAACTATCCTAAAAAGGATGCAGCGGTGGAATGTTGGCATTCCGCTAAGATTTTTAGTTCTACAGTTTTCGCTTGAGTAAATCGGATTTTGCCCGTCCCATATGGCGAAAACCCAGAGATTTTCAATACACAAGGAGCGCAATAAATGTGGAAGCAATGAAATTGGAAGAAATGTTTTCTGAAATTGGTAAGCAATCAATCCTTTTTGTATACGTATATATAATTGCACTATTTTGTATGCTCAAATTCCCCCTATGATCTCTTTACATTGTTTCTTGATAATAATATTATCACAAGTATTACCACTTTCACAAATGAGTATGCAAATCAACACAATGCTCCAATTAAAACCACGCCAATCGAAATACGTAGGTTTATTGGAATATTGTACCTATCGGGGTACCATACTTTGCCACACGTTGACCACTACTGGTATGTTCGACCGGACATGGGGGTTCCAATTGTGAAGCAAGCTATGAGTCGTAATCGGTTTAAAACAATTAAGCAGTTTTTCCATCTCGCTGACAACACGAATTTAAACGTAGCAGACCGTTTTGCGAAGGTTCGTTCTATTACTGACGCTCTCAACAAAAAGTTTATGCAGTTTGGAGTCTTTAGCCATAATCTCTTTATAGACGAACAGATGATCCCATACTTTGGACGCCACTCCTGCAAAATGTTTATCAAGGGAAAGCCAATCCGGTTGGGGTTTAAAACATGGTGCTTATGCTCTGAAAGTGGGTACTTATTTTCTAGTTCATTGTAGGGGGGAGCAGCAACCCCTCACGATAAAACTATTGGTCTAGGCGCACAAACAGTCTTAGACTTGCTTGCCAATGTATCTGACTTTGAGTGCCACATCATTTTCTTTGATAATGTTTTCTCTTCATACCATCTAATGTGCCTTCTGAACGAACGTCGATTTTTTGCAACTGGTACTATACGCGAAAATAGAATGGGAAACTTTGAGAAACTTAAAAAAAGAAATACGAGGAACATTTGACCAACTACTTGATCATCAGCAAGAAATATTGACTGTTCGGTGGAATGCTAATGCTGTAGTCAATGTTATAACTAATAACTCCACAGTCAATCCAATTATTAGCACTAAAAGCTATTGTCGGAAGAAAAAACAAACTATCACTATCCCGCAGCCAAAAGTTATTCAAGAGTATAATCATGGCATGGGTGATGTGGATCTCCATGTTAATGCGGTGGCAAATTATAGAATATGTATGAGAGGAAAAAAATGGTGGTGGCCAATATGGACAAATGCTCTTGGTAACGCAATGGTCAATGCATGGAAACTTCATTGTATGATGGCAAAAATTGAAAAGATAAAACCACTGTCACAAATTGATTTTCGTTCCAAAGTCACAACAGAATTATTGAATTACGACAAGGACGAGGACGAGTATGAAAACGAACATGGAGATGAAGGTCCATCGAACCTTCCTCGGATCAATGAAAGGGTACACGCCGTCATGAGAAGCATTGAACACAAATTTCGGCGGTGTAAATTTTCCAAGAAACATACATTTTTTTTTATCTGCAAAAAATGCAATATTCATTTACATACTAAATGTTTTGATGATTATCATAAAAATTTGTAAGCTGACTTTTCTATCAATAAAACAACAAAAAAATATTTGTATTTGAAATAAAATGAAATAAATTGACTTCGTGTGCTAAATTTTTTTCATAAATGTTGTATTTTTTTTTTAATATATTTGACGGTTTTTGGCCAGCGGTCGATTTTTCGACCAGTCCATATCTAAAACACCGATGGTCAGAATTTTTTTTTTTTTTTAATTTTTCTTGATTATGGTCCTATAAGCACTGACTAAAAAGGAAATTGAAAAATTATGTCGAATTCTTGTAGCGGCCGAAGATGGGTTAACGAGCTTGGTGTGAAGACCATTTCTTAGAGGTGCAAGAAAATGTGTGAAGTTGTTACGAATATTTTACCATGTAACAGGTTTAGATACAGGTGGCACAAAACTAATCAATTTTGGTTTTGAATAACTATTTTACGAAATTATGTATATTGATTTTGAGTAATGGAAGTCTTTATTTTGACCTTTTACGCGCTCCATTGCTTATCTGTTCGTATACTGCGCCTTTGTAGCTGTGTGACATAAATTACAAATGTTATTACAGGTACCGGCACTCGAAGTATAACCAATTAAAATCCCCATAAATTTAGTTTGGAAAATTACTTTTACTCAATTCAAAGTAAAAAATGTGTGAAAATATCGCAAAATTAAGAATCAATTTACTTTTGCTCGATATGACCACCTTTTGCCTTGACTTTGACCTTGAGACGGTCCAGAAACGAACCGCAAGCTGCCCGAATGTGACTTGCAGGTATTTTAGCCCACTCGCGGACAATGGTTTTTGTAGCGACTGGTGAATCTTTTAGTTCAGACCTTGCTCCCCAAAATGGTCCAAGGAAAATCATCTATCGGATTTGCGTCTGGTGAAATTCAGAGCGATGGTGCAGACATTATGTAGCTCGAAACTTTGTTTTTTTAGCCATTCTTGGTTCACTCAAGCTTTGTGAGACGGTGCGAAGTCCTGGTGAAACGTCCATGGTCAGCCATCGAAATGTTTGCTTGCCCATGGCTTCAAAGCAACCTCCAGAATACTTTTCCGAAAATATTTCCCATTTACCTTGACGCCAGGCTCGATGAAAACGATTGGAGAGCGCCCATCAGCGGTTACAGCGGTCCAAACCATTACCTGAAAATTCCTAATTTTTGTTTGAAAAATACCCAATCAGTGTTTCTTCCGGTATGGCATTACTGGTGGATGTTATAAAAAATGCACATTTTGGTAGAGCTCTCACGAGAAAAAAAGGTTGCGCGTGTAGTTATCTGACATATGATTCGGTCTGCAAATGAAAGAAGCAAATTCCAAATTAGATCCTACAAAAGACATATATAATGTAATAATTTAAGAATATAAGGGTCAGTGAATTTTTAACTATTTCGCCTCACAAACCCTAAACCCGATTAAGTTTTCGAAATAATATGACGTGAAAAGTTAATCAAAAAATAGCATCAAGATCTTTAACGTCATACAAACTTTGCAACAAAAAATTAGACGTATTGCTAGACGTCGACCGCAAATATTGTGAATTTTTGAATACGTGACCTTAATGCACTTTTTGATGTTTACAGAAAGCCGAGAACTAACACTCCATAATTCCAGACTGTCAATGTCATTTTGAAGCTCAAATGCGTCATCTTCTTTTCAATGCCGGAAGAAGCAAAGAGAGTTTCAGAACAAATGTCTTTTATTGTTACAACGCAATTTCTTTCATATGACTTAATCCAAATTAGAAACGCAGAACGAAAGCCCATATAAGATAATCTAAAAATGAGTTAAGAATGCGAAGCTTTATTTAAAGCTCGTTGGACTTTTAGGATTTTCACTTCAGTTTAATTTCTCGCTTATTCAAAGGACCCGCCAATATTTTGAGGTCAAAAGAGTCCTCATAGGGCATTTCTTGCACGAAGGGGGGATGTCTTGTTTTCTTAGCTGATCAAATTATTGTAATAAGTACTTCGGTGGTATGTGTGGGTTTAGAAATAAACAAAGCCAAAACTAAAGCGGTAGTTTCAACTACATCGGACTCTGTCGACACAATGTGGGTTAAATACTAAAAGTCAAATACTAAAGTATGGTTTCGAAGTAGTGAAGTAATTTCAATACCTTGGGATAATCATTAATAATGACAGCAAAATTTCTGCAGAAATCGGCACAGAATCCTTATGGCCCACCTAGGCTATTTTCCGCTGTATAAACACCTAAAGAGTCGCCTCGTAGACAGAAAAACAAAGATTTCACTGTATCGCTCAATAATAATTTCCATCTTACTATACGGTAGTGAAACGTGGACACTCAAAGATGCAGATAAACAGAAGCTACTGCTTTTCGAGAGGAGAGTTCTGCGAAAAATATTTGGCGCGATTTGCAATAAAGGCGAGTGCCAGAAGCGCTACAACCATGAACTCGAAAAACTATATGCGCTCCCATCTGTGATAACCACAATAATAATCAACAGATTGCGGGCTAACACGGATTACCATCCACCTCAACAAGTACTCTTCGGTAAATGCCACAGACAGAGAAAAGAGGCCGTCCGCCACTTAGATGGATAGACGGCGTAAAAGAAGACGCAGGCTTATTGGGATTTCGCGCATGGAGAACACAGGCAGGAAACCGAGACATTTGGAGGCATATGCTACAGCAGGCGAAGACCCGACCAGGTTTGTCCAGCCAACAATGATGACAAAAACTTCGGTGGGGTAATCTGGACCACTTCTGAGCATTCGTTTGATTGCCATCTCAATAAGGGAATGTACTGACATCTTCTTTGATAAGGTACTTGTGGGTGTAATGTTTCACAACCAAATAGCACAGGGCGTATACCTGGCAACCCTGAATTTACTTTTCTGTTGTTTAACACAATTTTCATATCACGATAACTTCTTCCGATTGAATGCAAATAAGAATATAGCTACTGCAGTACTAAATGCAAAGTACGCTGATGGAGGTAATCAGAAGGAAAAAAATAATTATCATTTCTCTCAACAAATCATAGAAAAAATGTTCCCTACATTATCAGACAGATACATAAAAGAAAGTATTTATATTTATGCAAACCAAAAAAGAAAAAATGTAAGCTTAAGCGCCGAATAAGAATTAACTGCGCTGCGTACATCCATACATAGTAGCCGCTATGGGAGCAACAACACCAAAAGATCTCTGCACCCGAACTGAATTTAAGCGATTAGGTTAAATTGCATGCGAGAACGAATTTGAAAAGCTAAAAAGCCTCTTAAGCCAGTAAGGACAGAAGCCAAAAACTGAACATAAAAGGGGAGGAGGCGGTCATGCTAAAATTGAGGCTACATTTTTATTAACAACAACAACAATGAAAACAGAGAAAAAATTGCGATACTCCACAAAAGAAATAATAAATAAAGAAATAAAACGAAAGAAACAAACGCAAAAAACAAAAATAAATAAAATGGGATAAAAATCACTGTAATGTGTTGCGCGCAATGTTGTAGTAAGATAATGTATCTGCGAGGAGCCGCATATCTCTCCGTCCATCCGGGGTGATATTAACGTAACTACAACAAATGGCATAAAATGAGAATGAAAATGAAAATGGAAAGGAATGAAACGTGCGAAATCAGCGAGCAACAATGGCCAATGGGCCATTACAACAACAACAACAGGGACAAGGCAGCGCGAGGTAGCGCAGCAACAATGGCTTCTGATGGTAGCAAGTGGTAAGTGGCAAGTGGCAGTGACCAACGGTGGCAGTGGCAGGCAATGTTGCAACTACAAATAATTGGTAATCTTCCAGATACACAATGATAATCACAATTGCGAGTATGCAGCCATCGCCATTCACTCATTCAGACGACAGTAGTCCTCTTCGTTCAGCGCGCAACGCGTTCAGATATTGAAGCGTTGAGCCATTGAGCAATAACAGTGCATAATAAAGGCAACAAAAATAACAACAGAAGGTATCAATACTCGTAGTATAGACAGACAGACAGTCGTTGGTCGTGGCGTCAAAGTAATCTGACACTGAGCCAATGAATGGGGCCGCGTCGCAGTTAATGGCAGAGGAGGCAGAAGAGCAGACGGAGTATTAGACGAGATGGACTGTTGTTGGTAGTAACTGTTTCTGCCATTACATGTTTTATACTACATGGACAAGTAGTTATTTCAGATACTCACATTAATATCGTTGTTGTCGTTTTTTTCCTCTTGTTTTTGTTGCCGCTTTATTGACGTCGGATAGTGTCAGCAACAGCTCCTGATGATCACCATCATTTAAAAGTGTAATAAGCAGACACAGAAGAAAAAACAAGCAAGCAGCAATAAGGAATTTTATATTTCAAATATTACGCAAACAAAATAGTTGCTAACAGCATTCTGAAGATTGTAGAGCGTTAACACTCTAGACTGCAAATGGATGCTCACTTTTAATGACATTCAGTGAAAAATCGTGTACGCGTATTTCTCCATATATTTGCCGTATATTTTCCATTTGTGGAGAAAACTTCAAGACGCACACCACGAACCGCTCTCCAAAAGGGCTGACTGCATTGATCCATGAACAGATTATAATCCGAAGGTGCAATGTCTGCGGTATACGGCGGATGGGGCAAGATTTCCGAATTCAATCTCTCTTAATATTTCTGGATCGATTTAGCAATACGAGGTCTGGCTTTGCCATGCAGCCAAATCAGTTAGCTCCAGTCGGTAACGATCGTCAGTGATGGTTTCAGAAATGCGAAAAAAGTCCTATATTTATTATTATTTTTTCAACCCAATATCCTAAGTCTGATTCTGGAAAACGCCGGACACCATATGCTAACCACAGGCGTTGTGCTCTACTCTCAGGTCCTTTTTGCTGAGTTTTAGGAGAAAGGTCGCTATTTTCCTTTTTGGTTCTTTCACAAAGCCCTTGGCTATTCAGCACGAGTTCAACCCAGACCAACGTCCTCTATGGGTAGACCTCATGAAGTCGTCAATCTATAGTTGAATCGATGCAGAATTGACACCTAGAAAGGGTTCAGGGCCTAGTGGCATACTTGCAGAGCCTTCTAGTCAGTTTATCAGCTAATTTGCTCCCTGCATTACCATAATATCCAGGCACCCAAATAAGACTAACTTTGTTGTGTTTTGCAAAACTGTTCTGTTTTATCTTACATTCACCGACTAACTTCGAAGAGCAGCGTGGGCTAGCAAGGGCTTTCAGTGCAGCTTGACTGTCACTACAAATTCCAATACCGCTACCCCGCCACTTTTTCTCAATTATCCAGTATGCCACGTTCAAGAAGGCATATACTTCCGTAAAGAATACCGTGGCCATCTGACCTGTGGCATAGGAGTACTTTGTGTTTTCGTCTGAGTACCATCCAGATCCACTACCATCACTGGTTTTGGATCCGTCGGTGTAAAAAGTGTACTGATACCCCGTTAATAGGTTCTCTGGACTTATCCATTGATATCTATCTGGGATCGAAACATCTTACTCCTTACCGAAGCTAACGACAGGCTCTCGATTGTCCACCGGCATCGAGAACAGTGTGCACCGCTCCGACAACTGGTGGTATATCTGACAGTGGCTAGTGCTTTCTTCATTTCCCCAGACACCGTTTAACTTGAGCTTGTATGCCGCCTTCATCGCTTCCTTTCGAATTTGAAGATCTAGAGGTTGCAAGTTCAGAATGGCATTGAGGGCATCACCAGATGTCGTAGTCATAGCACCTGTGATACCCAAACACACATTTCTCTGTAGTCTGTTTAGGAGTTTTACTCTCAAATTAACCATTGCAGCCTTCCACCATACTACAGAGGCGTATGTAATAAGGGGTCTAATCAGGGTCATGTACAACCAGTGTACTATTGCCCCATGTCTTGCCAAAGGTTATCTTACACTGCCAGAATACTTTTACTGTTCGAGAGACCTTCTGCTCGACGTGCTTCTTCCAAGTGAGCTTACTATCTAGGATTACTCCTTTCAGTGGTTAGTAACCGGCCTTCCATATTGCATTTCCTAGTGAAAAGCACTAAGGTACTTTTTATAGGATTCACCGAAAGACCATGCAATTCGCACCAATGCTCAATCATATTTAGAGCTACCTGCATTTTATTGCACATACCGTCAAGTGATCGTTCTGAGATAAATACGCACACATCGTCTGCGTAGGCTTTGATGTGTCCAATTTCCTGCAGATCATTGAGACGAGAGTCCACAACAAAGCACCAAAGTAGGGAAGAGAGTATACCGCCTTGTGGGCAACCCTTCTTAACCTCAACATTGACTCCTTCATCACTTTCTCTATCCATGGTAAGCAGTCTTTTGGATAGTATAGAGTGAATCCATCTGACAATGATTTCTTCCACTCCATAACTTCTGATAGAAGAGCACATAGAGTCAAATGTAGCATTGTAGAAAACTCCTGCAATGTCCACAAGCACACCGAGAGTGTACTCTCTTGTTTCCCGCCCTTTTTCGATTATGCTAACACACTCGTGCAGAGCCGATTCGCAAGATTTCCCACTTTGATACGCATGTTGTCTGATGTTGAGAGGGTTTCGACTTAGAATCCTCGTCCTAATGTATTTCTCCACCTTACGATGCAGACCTTTAAGCATAAACAATGTCAGGCTTATAAGTATGAAACTTTTTGGTAAAGCGTAATTGTCCTTTCCTGGCTTTCAGACAAAGACAACTTTCACCAAACGCCACGATTGTGGAACATAAGCGAGCGCAAGACATGCCGTAAAGATTCTTTTCAGAACCTTCATTAGTTGTTCTTCGCCACGCTTGAGCATGATTGGGTAAATGCCGTCGGATCCTAGGGACTTTAAGTTTTGGAATGACGAGAAGGCGGACCTTGTCGTTTCCTCGTTAACTATCTTCGATGCAATGAACCAATCACGCACCAGCGCATTCGGCTTGGCCGCGCTGTTCTTCATCTTTTGAAACGTTGGCTTCTTCTTATCGTCTTGATCTCCAGTCACTGATACCACACAGAAGGCGGTGTGCTAAATCACAGAATGTCCTTATAGATAGTGTTGTATTTCGGATTATAACAATACTTTTTTTTGTACACCCCCTTGTTAAAATGCGCTTTGAGAGAACAGACACGCAGTTGAGTGTCAAATCTGTTCGATATCTATTTCATTGGCGCCTTGTCGAAGCGTTTATTTTTTGCTTCGAATGAGATATTAAGCCTGCGGATCATTAAAGATAAGACCCATACTTTCTGTTAATCATTAAATCATTTCATATTTTTCACAGGACAGACAGCTACATAACCTAGTGGATATTTTCATGCTAGAATTCGATGCTTAGCTTATCTTTAGGCATCGTCGTGAGTTCGTTGAACCGCCAGTGCAAATGTTGCATGTTTTGTTGCACCGCGAGTACATGTACATATCGATTTTAGTACAATATATTATGCAATTTAATGGTCACTTAAATTTATAACTTAAAAACTAAAATATTGCAATATTTTCAAAATATACCAGACAAAGCAAAACAGAAGCTTTGAATCATAAAACTCCCAACTTAATGGAAATATCATTCAAATTGCGAGGAGTGGCAAGTATCACTACAACTTGGAACAACCTCCTGTGGCAGGTATATACATTACCTATATACAAAAACATAAACCTTAGGCAAATACAAATTATTATTATTTCATGTGCCGCCAGAGCGAATACTTAACATTTGCTGTCAATCCACATTATCGCTATGCAACAGTGAATGATGTAACACAAAGCAAAAGTGCGCACGGCGAAGGAGCGCGGATGCTGACTTTGTTGCACCATCGACAATGTTTGTAGAATCGTCCATGTACCGGCAACCGAAACAACAACAACACTGCAAGCCAGTGGTTATTTTCGAAGTGATTGCCATTTGGTCGGCCTTTCTTGCATTCAAATCAAAATTTCACATTATTTTTCTCTATTTCTGCTCTGCGGCAATATAAGTGCTCGTACAGTTGAGTGGCGCCACAAATCTTATAACATGCTACCAGCGTGCAACAATGCAACGAACGTGGCTTATTAGTCGTAAATTTCATGGAAAATAACTATGCGACGGATAAGTGTCGTGGCTGAGTGCTGCCACTTCGCTACTGTTGTGTGCGCGTTGGTATGTGATTGTGACGGTAGTAACAACAAAAATAAGCAAATAGCAGCCAGTATTTCAGCCAGTTGCTGTCGAATCGCAAACATTAGAGGAGCAAAGCGGTGTGGCGCGGCAACGGCAACGTAGTACGTGACACATCAGCATGCACGAGACGACTTTTGGGCTCCGAACTTCGGTGGCATCATGCAAATTGGCACTTCCTTTCGTCATCTCCAATTGTTGTGCTGTTGCAAGCAGCAAGTTGCATGCCACAGTATGTATATAGTAAATCCATAAATCAGCCATGGTCAGTTCAACAGCGCATCACTGTATGTATTCTTGGTAGTCTTTGAGAAACTAAGAAAACACAAAAAATAACGCAAAACAATTAAAATAAAAATACTTCAGCTCACAGTGAGTCATAACATGCGCACTTTCAACTCCGCACGCAAGCGCATGTTGCACTTTCAACTCACGCGTGCCTATACAGCCAGCGTGCACTTTAAGTGTTCTTATTGTTATTACTTTTGTTATTGCGCTGCAATGCCAAGGTAGTCCACCAGGCAGACAGTCAGTCAGTGAATCAAAAATGTGGCGACGGAATGCCGTAGCTGTCACATTACACTTGCCACTTGCTCGCGGCTGTTGGCTGCTGGCTGTTAGCTGCCATTACGCGTTATTTATGGCTCTGTTGCGCGATGATATACACCGCTGGCGTCGCACTTGCTGCTGCTTCTTATTCCCAGCTGCTGCTATGCACGCTAATTTTGATGAATTACGAATATTCGCATCGCTGTTGGCCGCTCGAATTGTACGGCTTGTGTTAGCATCCTGCATTTGAGTTTTGGCTTGCGCTGTCTTTAGCGCTGCTGGCTCTCAATGGTCTTGTTGTTTCATTCTCCATCAAATGTACTCGAGCTGTCAAGCAATCGTCCATAGTATCGATGTCTATAATGCATCTATAAATGGATTGAAGACTACATAGATTAGCTTAGATTTGTGGGGAGTTCGACAGGTCCAAACACTCAGTCAGGAAGAACATTGCACTACACCCGGATATATTACAGTGGAAGGAATAGAGAGACAGGATAGACGTTATGAATGGTAAGACTGAAAAATTGATTTGAGGTCACTTTTCCGTGAATCTTTTGGAGTCATTGATGAATCTTATGAAGTCCGGAAGAGGAAGAGTATGAACTTTATCCAATATGAAAGAATTTTGTTTCATTTAATTTTATGCGGCAAGCAACTGGCATAGATTCTGTTTAATTTTTTCTGTTTGCTAGTTCTGATCGGCAGACAAATCGCATGTAAAAATTAGATAAAGGATGGACCCCAAAACGTTAGCCTGTGGTGCACCAGCTCTAATTTCTTTTAGGTGAGAATACGTGTTGTCTTATTTAATTCGAAAGAAGCGATCGGCTAAATAGGATTTTAAAATATAGTGATATTGAGTTGTTAATAGTTCTTTAGGCAATGGAGTGGAACCCACTCACAGCGTGAGGAAGAGCGCCTGGCAGCCCAAGGAAAACCTGGGAAAGAACTGTGGACTGCGAGACGGCTCAACTGAGGTTAAGTTGGAAGCAGGTGAAGACGTACGTGTTGTTGATGCCCTATGTTCCGATAGGGATACACGGAAAAAATGATGATGAAGAAGAAAGAAATAATAATAAATTTGTAGCAATAACAATGTTGTCTGACACAGCTCAAAAATTAATCAAAAATTAAACTCTGCAATAAGAAATTATCTATAACGTAAGGCTGTGTATATCAAGCAAGTTAGTCTTTTAGAATTGTAGCCATTAAGTATATATATCAGTTCTGCTTCATTTAGCTTCGCTGCGGTTAGGTATTTTGTTCTGATCTCCTTCAGTACCGGACATTTTTCTAAGCAGTGGCGCATATCTTCTTCCTCGTTTAAATTTCGGAGAGTGCAAATTTTCTGGGTATTTCCGTACGTGGTTGCATTTAGCTCCAGTAAACTACATCTTGTTCTGAAAATTGTTGTAATGTCAGCTAGTTGTTGTTGTTGTTGTAGCAGTAACTTTGCCCTGTCAGTGTAGCGTAATCACCGGTCGTCTTCGTCTAGCTCATCTAATGGTAGGCCCAGGAAACTTGGGTCCAGAGGGAGAGGGGTGTTAGATGAGTGGGTTTGATGGGCATGGGAAAAGGTGGTTAGTGTCGTGCGGGGTGCCTTCACATGCCGGACATATGTTTAGTATGCCGGGGTCGATGCTGGATAAGTAGGAGTTTTACCTGCTACAGTATCCAGAACGTAATTGTATCAAGGCTACGCCTGACTCTCGGGGAAGTTGGAGCTCTTCGTCTGCGATTGGTTGTGGTTGGATTCCTATAACGGCATTCGGAGGTCTGGAGCTTAAGAAGGTGGTTAGGGCCTCCCGATGAATGTCGTTTATGCGCTACCTGTACACTGTCCAATCCAGTAGTTGTCTGTTTTGTCTTGGATCTCGTCCGCGTAGTTGAGGAAATGTCTCCTGACATGCCTGGGAGGTAACACTCTAGCAAAAACTGCTTACTGAGCAGTTTGTTATGCTCCTTCACAGGTAGCATATGGGCCTCACCGTGTAGGTGTTGTATCGGTGACATCATAAGACAACCTGTCGCGGTCCTTAATGCAGTGTTTTGGCAGGACTGAAGCTTCGTCCACTGCGAATCACTGGTTCCAGGCAACCAGACAGGCGCAGCATAATTTAAAACTGGCCGGCCTATTGCCTTGAAAGTCGACAGCAACATTTCCTTTCCTTTGCCCCAAGTGCTGCCGGCAAGTGACTTGAGGACCTTGTTGCGATTCTGTACTTTAGGTTCAATAGCGGTTGTATGCGCTGAGAAGGAGAGCAATCTGTCAAAAGTAACTCCCAGTATTTTGGGGTTGTTAACAGTCGGAATTTATGTGTCATCGACTTTTACCTTGAGTTGTAGCTTTACCTCCTTTGTACAGGTGGTGAAAAGGGTCGCCGTGGATTTAGTGGGGTGAGGTGTAAGTTCCTCGCAATGAAGAAGCGAAAAAGGCTGGCGAGGTGCATAGGTCATTGTCCCATAGGCCCAATGTCAGCTAGTCGCATATTTTCTTTAATAACAGATGCCCCTTTTGAGTAGTCTAAATGTTTATAAATTCATGTTGTGATATTTTATTTTCATTTTGGTAAGAAGTTGCACACAGCGATCTTGCCAGTCTATAGCGGTGCTGTTTTCTCAAACTTCTGACCGAACTCCAGTCCCATGTCGTTCAGATGCTTATCACAAGATGCCTTGTGTTAGTTTGTGTGGGAGTCTGTTGCAATTGTACTCATAAATGATTTTCCTGATATACTTCATATGCAGTTCTAAAGAAAAAGTGAGGTTATCTTCTAAATTAGTTTCCAGTGTTATTTCATAATTCAGAGTGAACTCGGGTAGTTTGAGGATTATTTTAATGAAGTAATGTTGAAGTTTATTTACCTCATCGAATTTGTTTACCAATCGCATACCACTTGGACCAGCTTCCATTTTGCTTTTAATGAAATGAATGGCTTCGCTAAAAAATCGTTCTACGTGCAATTAATACTAGCTTTTGCTAAAGTATTTCTGGCTTCTAAGTGCCACGGACTCTCACCTAGAGTTGTATTTTGGCTCTATAATACCATTATAAAGCCAATCTTGTTATATGGAGTCGTTGTCTGGTAGAATTAACTAGAGAGGACGACATCAATTAAAAAGCTAGAGAGAGTTCAAAGGTTCAGTGGGGCGCTTCGAACTACTCCTACTCTAGCGCTTAATGTAATGTTAAATGTGGTACCTATAGACATCGCAGGCAGAATTGCCGCTGCACGTACCGCAATTAGACTAAGGGGCTTGGGCTATAAGCTCAATCCCACATATGGACACTCAAGCATCCTCAGAAACTTTGAGTTCATCCCCTCTTGTCGACGGATCAGTGCGTGCCTTCGCTTAGTCCAAGCGGAACTTTCTCTACCCATATTCCATCAAGGGAGGAGTGGACCGGAGGCAACTCTTGGGGGCAGGGCCTGGTTAACCTGTTCACGGATAGCTCGAAGTTGGACGGTAGGGTTGGAGGAGGAGTATTCTGCAAAGAGCTCCCCGTCAAACTCAAATTCAGGTTACCGGATCACTGCAGTGTGTTCCAAGCAGAGGTGGCCGCAATTAAAAAAGCAGCTGACTGGCTACTTACTTGCGTAATAACTATTAAGAAGGTAAATATTTACTCCGATAGCCAAGCGGCAGTTAGGGCCCTCGGCTCTATTATGGTGCATTCGAAACTGGTCCGGGAATGCCTAGTCTCTCTCTCCATTGCATCAAAATTCTTCGATGTAAAGATAATTTGGGTACCTTGTCACAGTGACATTGCTGGAAACTGCGAAGCCGATGAGCTGGCCAGACAAGGGACCTGTGAGGCGGTGTGCCCGCGAAAGGAGAGGATCGGGATCCCCTTGACGACCTGCGCTCTGCTCCTAGAAGGATAGGCTTTGCACCAACTCAGCGAGCGCTGGATAAATACACGAACGTGTAGGGTCGCGAAGCCCTTCTGGCAACGTTTGGATAGGAGACGTTCGAAGGATATTCTGAGAATGACAAAATCTCATCTCTCAAATTTCGTTGGCATCCTCACGGGGCACTGCACGCGGGGTACACATGCCGTGAGACTCCCAATCACTTCGAGTCCTTTTTGCGTCAGCTGTATGGAGTATGAGGTGGAATCGTCTTAGCACCTGCTCCTTAGCTGCCCGGCTCTCGCGGGACTAAGATTTAAGCATCTTGGTTCTCACTTCTTTTCCGCACATGCTGATATAGCAGGTCTTGATAACAAAAATTTGATGAACTTCATCAGCAGCATAAAGAGGCTAACACAACACAGACTAGTCACCGTTCATAGTTCTTGAACACTCAACCCACCCCACCCCTTTCCCTTGCGTCCTATTGTCCTTTTCCTTCACCTCTTTTCCACCTCTTGCAATGGTATAACAAAGGATGAAGCAAACATCTTTCGTCCAAGTGGGCCCCCTCTCTGGGCAACCGCCACTACCTAACCTAAGTGCTTGCCTAACGCCATTTTGGGTGTGAGAATGACACCAAGATATTTATATTCGGCCACCAATTTAATTTCTTCACCTTGGTACCACCATTTTTTTACCTGGGAAAGTCGTCCACCTCTTCTAAGGACCATAATCTATGATTTATTTGAGTTTACTTCCATATTCCATTCAGCGCAGTATTTCTTCAGGTTATTAATCATGGATTGCATGACTTTAGGATTATCCGCCAGGAGAACATTATCATCGACATAAAGGAGAAGACGTATATTCATGCCTTCAACCAATAGTCCACCTTCCAAATAGTCGTGCGAATCATTTAGGTATAACGTGAATAATAATGGCGACAACAGACCTCCAGACACCAGTGCAAATTTCAAAATAGTCGGATGCTTCTTTTCCCGTCCAAACCGCAGATTTAGTATTGTCGTAGATATTTTCTATCAGGTTCGTTATTTTACTAGATATTCCCATCTGATGATGATGATGAAAGGCTCTTTTATTGGTAGGGAAAAAGTCTTTTCGTATTTTGTCAATAGATGTCGTTGGAGTCATCTATCTCCAGTGCTACCAATCACATTGTGTCATATCATATGGTGTTAGAAAGGTGACATTTTAAGCTTCATTTAACCAAAAAACAAATTAAATTCGGAGAAGTTGAAAAAAAGTTATAGCTGTTCAAAAATGAGTGAAAATAATGAAGAAATTCGCTATATTTTGAAATTTTTGTATAAAAAAGGGAAGAATGCCAATCAAGCCACCAATGAAATTTGTGAAGTTTACGGAGACGATGATGTATCAGTTCGTATGGCACAACAATGGTTCGCTCGCTTCCGTTCTGGAAATTTCGATGTGAAAGATGCACCTCGCTCCGGTCGACCTATCGTTGAAAAAGTCGATGAAATTATGGAAAAGATTGACCAGAATCGTCACATAAGCTGCCATGACATCGCCAAGGTACTAAATATTCATCATCAAACGGTTTTGAACCATTTAAAAAAGGCTGGTTACAAAAACAATGAATTATCTGTGAAAAATGTAATGGACTGAATTAACATCTGCGATTCCTTGCTGAAACGAAATTAATTCGAACCATTTCTAAAGCGAATGGTAACAGGAGACGAAAAGTGGATCAAATACGACAATAATGTGCGAAAAAGATCATGGTGCAAGGGTGGTGAAGCTCAACAAATGGTCGCAAAGCCAGGATTGACGTCTCGAAAGGTTATGCTGTGTGTTTGGTGGGATTGGAAAGGAATCATCCACTATGAGCTGCTCCAGCCTGCTCGAACGATTGATTCTACACTTTACTTTCAACAACTGATGAGATTGAAGCAAGCAATCGGAAAGAAACGGCCTGAACTGATCAGCAGAAAGGGCGTCGTCTTCCATCAGGACAACGCTAGGCCACACACATCTTTGATGACTCGTCAAAAACTGGAAGAGCTTGGCTGGGGAGTTTTGATGCATCCACCATATAACCCTGACCTTGCACCATCGGACTACCATTTGTCTCGGTCAAGGCAGAACTCACTTAATGGAGTAAAGTTGGCTTCAAGAGAAGCCTGTGAAAATTACTTGTCGCAGTTTTGTCGCCGAGAAACCACAAAAGTTTTACACTGATGGAATAATGTTTCTAGAAGAAAAATGGCAAAAGGTGGTCGACCAAAATGATATATATTTGGTTTAATAGAGTTCATTATAAATATAAAAAAAATTAGTTGAAGTTTGATTAGAAATACGAAAAGACTTTTTCGCCTACCCAATATTTTATTGAGAAGGTCACCATGATATATTTTATCGATATATGTATATAGGAGAATATGTAGGAGAATGGCCCTTATTTAATGCCCAGCACAAATATATCCATATATCCATACATGTAATCACGTATGAGTGAAAAGAAACTACAAGCATCTCCTCTTTGTCGGCTGTAAAGTCACTTTCGATCTTCAAATTTTCTAGAAATACAGATTTTCTCTAAGAGAGAACATTTTACACACACACACACACAAACATGTACAGACACCTACATCTTGGTGGCAACTTAGGTGATTATAAATTGAGGAAATTGAGTAAGTGGCAAGAATAACAACTTACTCGCCGAGCATGCAACACACACATACAACCAAACACACTTGAGTGCCGTTAACAAAACCCGAAGCCTTTCTATCACTCAAAGTGTGTGTCTGCGTTGGTCATTTTAAATTCGCAGTTATTTTACTATGTTGTCACACTTCCAAATTAATGAGCAATGCATAATCCACGAAGCGCCTGTGGCTATGCTACACTTAATGGCAAACATGGAAGTTGGCAAGTGTTTTATATAAGTATGCACATATCAATGTGGTTAAGTGTGTGTAAACGCATATTTACTTGTAATTTTAGTTAATTTTATACTGTTATTCCGGAAACTATGCAACAGCTGGCTAAGCCAGGTAAGTCAAGTAACGAAGTGCGTACACACATACATTCATACACTGTTATATGTGCATATGTATGTGTGAATATGTTTACAATGTAAGCATTTAGTTTTGGCTACAGTGGTTTGGAGTCAAGCTTTTTTAAGTGGAAAAGTTCTTATGCACATTCACACATACGCACATCCACGCACATCCACATATACATACATAGAATGTTTACACTTGGTCCTTCTGTGTGGTACTGGTGCGGCTTACCTCTTAATTTTTGAGAAAACAACACTAATTGCGCATCATGGACATTAGCTGTTGATTGCCACTTTGGCTGCCGTCTTGGCCACCAGTAAAGAGAGCCGTGCCGCACAGATGCTTTAGTTTAAGAAGTCCTCGCATTTCACATAGTTTCCTGCAACACTTGGTAGCTTGCAGCAACTTTCCACAATTGGGTAAACATGCGTGCCACAACCGTGCATATTTCGCATGTGCCAACAAGAACAACAACATCAATCATACGCCCGGCAACTTCGTGAGTGAGTGTGCTTAAAGTTTTGTATTCGCATAATTAGTTTTGTATTCATTGAAATATTAGCAAAAATTCTGCACATTTAAATGCTTTAGGCAATTTGGCCAATTCACATCCTTAACGTGGCCACCACCGAATGTGGCTAGCTAATCAAGCGCTAAAAACGTTGAAAATATGTGTAATTACTCAAGTTGGTTATCTGGCCAGTATAGATAAAAAGCATCTGGTTAAATAGCCCACGGCATAGTATGTGGCTAGTTATCAAAAGTGATGCACGTAAGATATGTAATTGGATATGAGTGTCTTAAATTAGAAGTCATATCAGATACAATAACTTCAAGACATAAGAAATTACTTTTTTTTTGCTCGGGATAGACTAGCAAGTGCAGCACTCAGACACAATTAAATCCATTGTACTGCACTCGGGGGTTCCCTTTTTAATTTTCTTTACATCTACCCGACCCCCGAAGAAATCTGAGTAGATCTTGTGGGGCCAAGGTTCCAAGGTGGTCGCTTCTTAACGCATCAGTGCCAAAGACCTCAAGCCTGATTCGAACGAAGCCTGGGCAGACGCAACAGAAAGTAGTCCGCCGTCTCATCTGGCCTTTGGAGATGATCCAGCATGCTTGACTGAGCTTTGTGTGTGTTAGTGCAGTCGGGTGTCGTCGTGTCACACATACTTGTTGTCGGCTTTTGAATAATGAAAATCAAAAACTTTAGATATTAGCGTCAAGCACCCGACACGCACACATATAAAGTTCTTGTCAACAATGCTTGATCGTGTCCAAAGGCCAATCCTCCTGTCCATATGCTGGGCAGAGTGCACTGTCTGAGATGCCTGTCAAGCCTGCCAAGACTACTTGTGGGTTAGAGTAACCCGTTTGCTAACCGTGGCTTTGATGGCTGCAGAAGGGAGTGGCAGAACGGGCGCGAAATTACTTAGTCGTGTCGTAAGTTCTGTTACAAGTCCGGTTTAGGAGGCCAAAATTTTGGTGTTTTTCGAGAATTTTTTGAACAAAAAAGGAATAATCAGAAATTGTTTAAGTTTGGAGGATATTTTATTTATATTTTTAGGTACACTTTTCAATTTTTTTGAAGCTATTTCCGCGGGAGATAGTGGCGTTAGAGCGTGCTGTCCATGGACGATCGCCATCCGAGTGTCTTGCTGGTGGGAGTTCCTGACGTCGCAATTTTTCTCTGAAATCAACAGGAATTTCGTTTTTATTAACAACATATTTCCTAAAAATATAAACCTAATTGTGGTAAAAAAATATTGAAAATTGCATGCTTTTGAGGCGCTTGAACACAAAGTAGTTTTTTATACCAAATTTTTTCTTCTGTTTTGCTTAAAAACCCATATTTTAAATAATAATATAATCCCGGAATTAGCCTCATATAGATTAGAATTGAATAAAGAATAAAATCCCGAAAAATTTTAGAACGATTGGTCATTAACTTTTTAAGCTAGAATTCCCACCAGTTGAAAAAAAGTAGTGTCGAGAAAAACGTCGTTCTAACTAACGCGCGCTACGGTGCGGAACCGACGGACAGTCACTTAAGTGCTCATAGAATCGGGAATAATGCGAACTTCGCTTTAAAATTTTTACCACACATTCTTGAGTAGCTATACTAACGATTTATGCAATAAAAAAATCTAATTTTTGATCGGTCTAACCCAGTTTCCCCCCTTAAGTCCATTATACTTAAATATGAAATTTTGTGTCATACTTTTTCATTTCAATTTAAACATATCTAAAATATATAAAGGGAGGTATAAGATTGGAGGTACTTTTTTCAATAGGGTAGTTTGACAGATCACGCGTGACTACTGTCAAACTAAATACCTAATTTTATTTAAGTATTCATTGACATTTCATCATGCAAAGACTTACGTCTCAACAATGTTAACCAATTGTAAAACTGTATTACGAAAATCGACTCTCTGTGAAAAGTGTTCATCACGCGCTCAGGCCAAGTTCTGATGATGAGCGATAAAGACCGTTTTTGGTTAATGGCTACGTCAACAAGCGAAATTGCGGCACTTGGGCTGAAGAGCAACCCAAAGTCATTCAAGAACAGCCATAACATCCATTGAAAACAACCGTTTGGTGCGTCATATAGGCTGGCCCATATTTCTTCAGAGACGAATCTGCCGTCAATGTAACAGTAAATGGCGGAAGATATCGCGTGATGATAATGATTTCTTGATGTCAGCGACGAAAATTGAAGCCCGTGATCTCCACAACATTTGGTTCCAACAAGATGGCGCTACTTTCCACACAGCCTGTGAAACAATGGATGCACTGCGTCGTCGTTTTGGTGAGTAATTTATCTCTCGTCTGGGACCGGTGGATTGGAGTTCGTATGATATCACACCTTTGAACTTTTATTCGTGGGGGACCTTTATTCGGCCTCGGTAGTCTAGTACTAGCCTGCCATCCCACGTAATGCACGGTACTGGCACTTTTCCAAACTTTCCTACTTTACTAATTTCTATTAAAAAAAAATAATATTCCTCAACCTTCATCCTGCAATCCTTACTCCCGCACAAAAGTCTGCGCATTAATTGCATAGTGGCTGTTAAAATAAGCAAAAACAAGCAAAAAACACACAGTTACACAATGCATCAGTAGCCCCAGCAGGAGGAAGCGGGCGAAGGCGGTAATAGCGCAGAGAGCGAAGTCCTCAACCATCTGTGCGATACTTCTGCCAGAAAAATGTGAGACACAGATGGCGCTCCAAGCAGGCTTTATGCTCCCGAGAGGAGTGAACAAGGAAAAAAAATGTAAAGTCTACATTCTTTGTGGACAAACCAGCTTCGATTGAGGTATTGGAAGCCATCATTATTAAAGTTATTCACGAGATATCGACCGAAGTGCTTCAATGAGTCATTCAAAGTTGGTGTTTACGGATGACCAAATTACAGCGCAATTTCGGCTAGCATTTCAAAGTTATTATCTCTTAAAAAAAATTAATGTCATGAATGGTTCTGCACAAAAATAATAAATATTACCCAATCAGTTTGAATTTTTTTGTTTTATTTCAATATAAAACCCGCTGCTTTTGAATTGATCACCCTTTTAGGTTTGTTTAGGTTGGATGGCAAATTTAATCAGTTTCTATGTCTTATCTGTTCAGGTGGGTCCCCTCAAATCTGAATCGTATTTTTCGAAGTACGAGGCACTCGTTTCTACGTTGGGCGTTGATGAGCTCATAAGTTACTCTGTGAGTATTCAGATTACTTCAACGGCAAAAAACTCAGAATGTTTATATGTGTGCTTGGACTCGATTTTATACGCCGTGCCCTAGACGACTCTTTCCCTGCACACTCGCCTACTTTTTCATTTATGGAAACACCTCTATACCACAATACCAAATACAATTCACAGCCTGCTGTTATTGTAAGAATTTTCGACATTCTTATACACGTTTCCTATTAGACGTTACCAAGGCATTCTAATTGCATAGATCTCAGCTTGATAAATGCTGCGGTAGTTTGGAAGACTGTGGGATTTCTTTATGGAGAGTTGCTGGGAGTAGACAGAAAAGTTTGGAATTTCGCCACCGTTTTTTGTGATATCAGTCTCCAAGTGACTTCGGCGTAGTTTTCCATCCCTCAAAGGCATTGTAAGCGAAATTTAAAAATATGCGACAGTTTGACAATAAAATTGTTGAATTCTTACTCGTTTTTTCTAATAGCGGTTGCCCATCGGCAGGCTGTGACAAACTTCCGAGTGTGTTTCTGCCATGAAAAAGATCATTATAAAAAATATCTGCCGTTCGGAGTCGGCTTGCAGCTGTAGGTCCCTCCATTTGTGGAAGAACATCAAGACTCACACCACAAACCGGAAGAGGAGCTCGGCCAAAACATCCAACATATTATATAGTAGATATTTAACCGTGCATGTATTTATTGGTTTTATATAGAAGTATGATGCGTAAGTATGTGGGCGTTTGTTACAGCATAAAAGATATAAAATTGTGATCGAGTTTTCTATTACAATTATTTTATTAAATTATTTCTCCGGAAAATGTAGTTCCAGATGATTGGAAAAATTGTTCATTCGAGAACCGTTTAACGATATCTTGAAAGGCATCCCAGCCGATGAACTAAACCATTCAAGCTGCTGTACTGAGTCGGAAGAAGACTAATTCGAATTATTTCAAAAGTAAAACCTGTGTCAAAAAGGACTACTAGATGCAAGCACTGTAGAAGTTTACGATCGAATATTTTGTGGCGACGCGATTCTCAGCTCTCGATAGAGTCATATCAAATGATTCGGATGATGATCGGATGATTTTTTGTAAGACTTCGATTATTTCTGGTTTGTTCATATGATTTACCCTTGAGATATCTCATACGAGTAGCCGTTAATCCTACCTTTGAAATTACCCCCCATAAATTGTTCCGAACACTTTGAAATTATTCTTCCCTGAAATTTAGTTTGCTTGTTTTATTGCCTTTTCGATTGCATGTTTTAGTATCCGTATCCTCAGCCATAGGCCAAAACAATTTGCTAAGGTATCTCAATATAGAAATTCGTTTATGGTACTTTAAACGCATTCCCGGCTACATTATCGAGGTAATATGGCCCAAGCAGCACTAAAGACTGGATACTACTAAATTAGTCGATTAACCAGGACTCTATTGATATACCTTTTTTGAAATCCAGATTTACATGATAAGCTGAACATTGTTGCGGGTGTAACACGTCTAAGCATTTCATTAGATTTCGTATAGGTTCGGATACGGATCGATCCCTATATACTGAAACAATTTAGGGTCTAATAGCGAGAGCCCGCCCCATTCGTGCGATAGAACCTAAAACGATAATTGACTCTTCTAGAAAATCTTAGGAATTAGGGTTAGAGAGATAATCTACTTCTCAACTTTTGAGAACTTCCGCAACTGCTGAAGAATTGTTTTCGAGGTACACCCATTCTACTGGTTAGGGTGCCAATAGTACAGTGGCCCGTTATAACATCTGTGAGAACGCTGCTAGTTGATCTGCTGAGTCCAAGCAGACATTTTATCCTTTTAAGATTCAGTTTTGGGCAGAGCGGCTTGGAGACGCTGCAGTTAGTAGTCAGAGACCACCTGTTATTGGTTTCCACGATTTCGCTTAAGTCAATCGCACTGTATAGTTAATTTAGAGGAATGCTTATGTCCTCTACCACTCGCTGGAAGTTAAGCTCAGTGCCTTTCCTTGCACATTCATCCGCTCTTTCATTTCCCTCCACTCCTGGGTGGGAGTAAATCCTGATATTCTACGAGTATTGACGATTTGAGTTGAGTTCCTGCAGAGTAGACCAGTGCTTTGTGAAAGAATAAAAAATAAAACTAGCGACCACTCTCCTAAAACTTTGTAGGAAGGGCATTAAAAACTGGTGGGTGCAATCACAGGGCACAACGCCTGTGGGGATCATTGACGCCGCAATACACCCATCCTTCCGTGAGAATGAAGACACTGCAATGCATTTTCTCTGTAGCTGTCCGGTGTTTTCTAGAATTCGACATGGGCTATAGGAATGCGATGTACTGAGTATGGATAAAGTTCATACTCTTCCGGACTTCGTAAGATTCATCAATGAATCCAAAAGATTCGCGGAAGTGGGACCTCAAATCAATTTTTTAGTCTTATCATCCATATAATGTCTATCCTGTCTCTCTATTCCTGCCACTGTAATATATTCAGGTGCAGTGCAATGGTCTTCCTCACTGAGTGTTTGGACTTATCCAACGCACCACAATACAGTCTATAGTCTAATCTTCATTATTCTACATGTAAATAATTTGACGATGGAGTTTTCTAGAATACTATTTTATGCAGCAGAAAGGTATTCGAAGAAGTAAGTGAAAACGTGGGTAACGAGACTCCTTAGCTACGATACGCTCTGAGGCCAACTTCTTTGGCCCGGAGTCCATTGTACAACTTCCTTTGGCAGCCATTAAAGCCACGATTAGCAAATGAGTTACTACAACCCACAAATGAGCTTCGCAGGCTGAGAGAAGCTGCAGATGGACTAATCTGATGTCACCTGACATGTCCGACCGACTGTCCCAAATGCTCCTGTCATTAAGCAGAAGGGACTGCAGACAGCTGGTTGGACTGGTGACGGGCCACTTTCTGTGAGCGAAGCATATCTCAGACTGCGCACTCTGCCCAGAATGTGGAGAGGAGGATAAGATGGCGGATGTGCGTCTGCTTGGCCTTCGCTCGATTCAGGCATGAGGTCTTTGACACTGATGCGTTAAGAAGCGACCCCCTTGGCTCCTTGGCACCACAAGATCTACTCAGATTTCTTCGGAGGACGAGTAGACTTAAAGAAAATTAAAATGGGAGCCCGAGTGAAGTACAATGGACTTAATTTCATCTGAGGGCTGTACTTGCTAGTTGTCCCGACAAAAAAAAAAAGTGAAAAGAAAAAAAGTTGGCCAAATTACACTCTACTATGAAGCGGACACTTGAACAAAGTTACACATTCAATCCTGTATAGATGCTTCGGAGGACATTCAGCACACAAAAAAAACGAAAAAATGGCCGAGTAAACTTTTCTTTACCAAGCTTTTGCTTTTTCGCTTCGCTTGGGTATTCGCTGCGTTTATTGTTTCAAAAAGTATTTGCGTTGGCATTTCACATTGTGAAAGTGTGCGAATATCTGAGTATTGCTAACGATTTTTCGTTTCAACTTGTTTGCCCGCATACTTATTTTGAACTCCATTCCAGTGTGTATGCACATGCCCGCGTATATCTACTTGCATGCCCCTGAATTTTTGTTTTTTAACTTTGTTCTTTCGCCGCTTTCACGTAGCTTAACTAACTAACTGTGCGGTTGGAGAACTCGTTAGCCATGTTTGCTGAAATCTGAAATATTTGTGTCTTCTCGTCGTTGTCCATGTCAGCGGCGACAACATCAGCTGCACAACGGCAATCATGTCACCTACTGGCCCTGCCCTATTGACGCATACCGAATCGCAAACGCACTAAATTGACTGCAGCTACTCCTGCCGCTGATACCTTCATTGCTGACTGTTGCCCCCTTTCACTTCCGAGCCGGTCGGGGCGAATGGGAATTGTGTTGGTCGGCCACTTTGACCATTCGAGCTCTTGTTGTTGGTTTGGTACTCGTGGCTGGTTTCATGTTATGGCGATCATGGTGTGCTGCTCCATAGTTGTCATTTGTGTCACGTTTCGTTGGGGACTTGTGGATTTTATTGCACTTTTTGTTAATATTGTTGTTTTTGTTGTTGTCCAATGCTTTGGTTGATTTACGTTCGCTCGACCTCAATCTTTTTTCCATTTTTACATGCTGGCTAGAGCACCAGTTCATCTGCGCAGTTGTTTTTGTGTGTATTTTGTTGTTGTTATTGTGCTGCTTGATTCGTTGATGATGCTGATGATTTCCGATGCACGCGTCACACATGTCACTTGGGCTACGCAACTCACATTTATGCAGCAGAAAAATGCTCTATAAATTACCGTTGCATATCCGAACTAGTTAGGAAGTACTTAGATTTTCACCAGTTGAAACAGATCGATATGCTCTACTGCCCAAAATTATAGACGCAATATTGTCTTAGATAATGACGAGGAACTCTTAAACTATCCATTTGAGTTTGAGAAGTGATTCCGATGGATGAGCTGGCGTAGTGGATATTCTGCTTCCGCCCTTGAGTTACATACTTGGAAGGTAGACTGTTTGCCGTCTTGATTTATTATTTAACCTATTCGATATGTTTGCAAAACTATTTCGCGAATGCTAATCTCTGTGCTTGCTTCTCTCTTCTCAACCACAACTTCTTTTGTATGCAAAACAATACCTCTACAAATAGTCTCTCCAAACACCTTTGAGATACGCCTTTCAAATTCTTCATACCCTGGAACCCACAGCTTAGCCTGTTTGGAGAAGCTTCTTAACTGCACAAAAACTAATTTCTTAAACTAATAAAATATAAAATCTTCCTCCATTTGCATTTTTACGAATTAGCCAAGATTTTCGTTTGGAATATGGTGCAACAAAGGGTGATCCGATTGGGGGTATTTTTTCCATTAGGGTTTTTTTGACAGATCACAGAAATTGTTATAGATGGCTTAAGGTCTTAAACACTAATGCGTTTCGTTTCAGCACCAGCTCTTAGTGAGGAAATGAATCTTTCGATATATACTTTCCTCAACTAACATAACTGATGCAAAATAGGTCGGCAATATAAACTACGTCTGAACTAGATGTTGGGTGTCAGCACGATGACACTTGTTTGGAATGAGACTCCCAATCATATGGCCAGAGTGGGCCTTTTTTGGTTCCCAACCAGTTAAAGCGTCCCTTTTTTCGGTAATCGAAGACACCGTCAAAAAACAGTTGCATTTTTGGCCAAGCGGATACTGAGAGACGAGTATGGAGCGTCTTACTGCTTTTGCTTTTGAGTCTTTGTCTGCGTTCATACCTTCGTTTTTAGACAATCTTACGGATAAAAAACTTTCTACTTTTCTGCACTCTGCTGTTAAATCAGAATCACGCGATTTCTAGGCTAACTTAGGACTTTGAGATATTAAATATTTCAGTGATGATTTTTCTGCCTGCGCTATTAGTTTAATTTTTATAATTTTTCGTGCAAGGAGAAGTCTTCTTAACCTAAATGCGAGACCTTTTAAGAAGGTACTTTCTAGCACCTGCACAGTTTGTAACTTGGGTGTTCCTAAAAGTTTCCAACATGTCATATGCGTCTGCCCAATTGTTAAAAGTTGTCCTTTAGAGCATTTTGGTGAAAGGGCGTTGGATTTATCTAATAATATAAATATCTTAAACGGCTGTGATTTTAAAGCTTTGTACAAATATTTATCCTGCTGTCTCAAATGTATGAAAATATTTTAAATGAATGGAGAGGCCAGCGATGGAGACGATGATTGCAAGGCGTAGAAGACGATATACGAAAAAAGCTCACAACATAGAGCGAAGGCGGACTGTCCAGAAGAATGGAGGCCTATTGTAGAGGAGGCAGTGGTCCACCCCAGACTGTAATGCCAAGGTGATTTTAAATGTCATTTTAGTCATATTAGTCATTTTTCCATTTTATAATAAAACTCTTGAATCTGAATACTTTGAATTAAAAATGGAGAAAATTGTGTCATCATATACTTATTTCTGACTGACAATACATCAATGTTATACTATATAGTTTGTTCTACTAGTTATAAGTACTAATTGTATATATATAATAATCTTTTTAAAATAAAGATCATAAGAACTACTATTACTGAGAGACGAACTTATGACGAAGGAGATCCAGCAAAATAGCGAGTTTTATTGAACAAGTGAACGAGCCAGCAAGCTATGGGATGCTGAATGGTAATATAACATGGACTAAAGAGCTTACTGTGATCGGCATGCTCAAAAATTCCACCTCCGACTGCGACATTTCGTATTTTTATGTGAAGACTACGATTAGGTATGAGTGACTTGACAATTGGAATGGAGGCAGTTGAAAATCGAGCATCTGAACTTTGTAATAACGCAAGGCATATGGCGTGACTCATGATGGAAAGAATAATGAGATGGCGCCTATCGTGGTATCGTTACTTTCTTTTTCTTCTTAATTGGCGCGATAACCGCTTACGCGATTTTGGCCGAGTTTAACAAAGCGCGCCAGTCGTTTTTTCTCGTGCTAACCGGCGCCAGTTGGACACACCAAGTGAAGTCAAGTACTTCTCCACCTGATCTTTCCAACGTAAAGGAGGCCTTCCTCTTCCTCTGCTACCACCAGCTGGTACCGCATCAATTTCTCTATGTCGTCCCCTTGCCCGCTATAGCGGTTATTGTTGGTGTTCTTCTCCTTCCAGCAGTCAAATCTCTCTCGCTACTACAGTGTTGCCTAGCTTTGTATATAACAACGCACTCAAATGCCCATTTAAAGAAAATAAAATACCAAAGCTTTATTAAATTACTTAAAAAACTTTGTATGCGTGACAAATTGTCGTTAAAATGTGCGTTTTTTTAAATAAATGTGTTAAGGTTATGTGCAATTCAATTTATGAGTTGTTTAGAGAAATTCTTTTGTTAAGAGAACGACTCTTTGCTATATTTGAGGTTATGTGGCGATATAAGGTACTCTTTTTGTAAAAATGTCGTTATGGTTTCTTCAGTATTTTCTGGTATTTTTTTGCTTATTTTTTTATGAATATATCTCTTGATCCTCCATGTCCCACTAAGGATTGAGGACCGGAAGAAACGATTAGGCCTCTATGGTTTTAATTCGCATTCAGTAATTGAAACGCTTTTTAAAATGTGTAAAAAAGAGTTGAATGTTAAGAAGAGCTGAGAAAAGAACATTTAAATTTCTTGAATAAACTTAAAAGGAGAAAAAGTTAAGTTTTCACTTTTAAAATATCAAATTTTATAAGAACCAACAAATTTTCATTAACCCTACAATCGTCTTAGAGTCACCTTTTTTAACATTCTTTTGTTTAAAAATACAGTTTTTTTTAACTTACAGTTTCGGTAGCTTTAAATTAAAAAAAAGAAACAAACAGCAAACTTAAAATTTTTCGCATTTTGGATATAAAAAAACACTAAATTTATTGCGCAGAGCAAATGGTTGGCAACACTGCACAACTCAGCTAATGCGACGTCACGCACTCTCTGATGGGCGCATTCTTGGGTCTATCATTCTTGAGCGTGAATGCTATTTTCTGTAGGTATTATTTATGTAGTTCCCACTGCTTTTGAATTGACTACTTTTTAAGCTTCCTTGGAAGAACTTCTGTGTTAAGAACTATATGGAAATTATTACATAAGGATCTGATAAACTGGTCGTAGTTCCGCATTCACTAGACGCACACCATTCTCGAGCAATTGTGCTTCGCTGCACAGTTCACATGGCTACACCCAAAGCTATGTACTGACATATGTATATAGGTATGTTTTTGGCCATGTTGCACATCCTAAAAATGGCACGTACCAACATGCAGCATACCACAACGTAAATACAAATACTACTACAACAGCATAAATATAAATTTTCGCTTGTGTATTCTGGCTATTTCTGGCTTGACTCGGTGTGACATTTTTTGCCACAATTTTTTTTCCATTTTCCTATTGTTTTGCTACCTCAGCGAGGTGGCGTCCTTGCAGCCAACCGTCATTCGTACGTGACTTTTTGTATTGTAATATTTCTTTGCTCCCAAGAGTAGCTTTGCAGCCATCGTAGTGATCCAATTGGATAGTGTGAGGAAGTAGATGTGGGAGTAGCCGTTGCTCCTACAATTATTTCACTGGAGTGGCGCTTTAGTTGTTGGCTGAATGGAGGATTCCAGATTTTGATTTTTATGAAAAAATGTTTCTCTACAATAACTGATTCAAGTATATAAATATTTATATAAAAACTTGTGTACGTAAATATTTTTATATCAAATAAAAGCTTACTGAACAGAAATATCAACACAGTTCGTCATTCTCAGCTGTCGTCAAACTAAGGTTATCGATATAGATAACGATAGTTCTCATACAGCTTAAAAAACACCCGATATATGAGTAAGAGCTGGGAGGATATGGTACCTATGAGTATAAACATATTTTCGTGATGTTAGATTTGTGAAGTAAAAATGGTTTTGTAGTCCGAAAGAGGCAATTCGAGGAGAAATACCTATATACAAGTATTTCAGTTGTGCAATTTTCTCAGTCTTACTGCTTATGATGTACGTCTAACTCTAACAAAGGGTGATCAAATTAGAGGTATCGGACTTTAAATTGAAATAATGCAACGAAAATTCAAATTGATTGGGTAATATTTATTAGTTTTGTGTAGAACCGTTCATGACATTTATTGTTCAAAGATAATAACTTTCAAATATTGGCCGCAATTGCGCCGCAATTTGGTCATCCGTAAACACCAATTTTGAATGATTCACTGGAGTACTTCGGTCAATATCTCGTCAATAACTGAAATATGTTGATTTTCAATGGCTCAATCGAAGCTGGTTTGTTCCCAAAGCACTTAGACCTTACACACCTCCACAAATAAAAGTTCAAAGGTGTGATAACACACGATCTTGGGGGGCAATCCACTGGTCCGAGACGAGAAATAAATTCCTCACCGAAACGACGACGCAGTAAATCCATTGTTTCACGGGCTGTGTGGCAAGTAGCGCCATCTTGTTGGAACCAAATGTAGGGAGATCACAGACTTCAATTTTCGGCATGAAAAAGTCGTTTATCATATCGTAAGCGTTCGTCATTCACTGTTACCTTGACGCCAGTCTCGCCTTTGAAGAAATATGAGCCGATGATTCCTGCAGCCCATAGGCCGAACCAAACGGTTGTTTTCAATGGATGTAATGGCTGTTCTTGAATGGCTTCTTCAGCCTGAATACTACAATTTTGCTAATTGACGTAGCCATTAAGCTAAAAATTAGTCTCATCGCGAAACACCATAAGTTGGTCTGAGCGTGTGATGAACATTTTTCACAGAGCGTCGATTTTCATAATACAATTTTCCGATCTATAAACGTTTTTGAGGTTTAAGTCTTTCAATGATGAAATGTCAATAAATATTAAAAAAATGATGAATTTGATTTGACAGTTATCACATGTTATCTGGAAAAAATACCTCCAATCTGATCACCCTTATATATTTGGCGCTTACACCCTTTATTTGGTATTTGCTTGAGCTTCTCCGACTATTTGTGGAGTGCGTCTTGATGGTTTTACACAAATGAAGGGACCTACAATTTTATGCCTGCTCCGACCGGCCGACTGTATTTTTTTTTGTATGTGGCAGAAATACACGCGGAGATTTGCCATTGCCTGTCGGGTGGCGGCCGCTATCATATAAAAGCTTCCTCCATCAATTGGTGTTTCATGCACGGAGATTCAAAGCTGTTCACTTTTGAATGGTAATGGTAATGGTTGTACGGGTTAGGCTAAGGCCTTTATGCACTGCGACCTGATTGATCTATTGTGCGCCCTTAACTTCTTAATTTTAATTATTTTTTATAGTATTGCGAGAAATCGCAATAATCGCAAATAATCCCTCCAAAGGAGAGAGCATTTGTAAGTATTCATCCTCTAGTAGGTACGTGGCCAGGATTGTATCTCCTGTGACCTAACGATTCACTATTGGTGATCGAGTCTTCCATGGACTCTTCTTCATCCCAGCAGCAAAAACAAATGAGCATCGACTTGATTTTTGACTTCCCCAAACGCGATTTTGTGGTTGGTGGCTCATATGGGGCCTTCCATTCGGCACTTTGACGCTTAGTTTCAGGTTAACATCGTTTCATCACCAGTTACAATGTTGTAAAGGAAGTTCTCGTCTTTTCTCGCCTCTTTAATGAGGTCTTTCGAATGTTGAGTTCTGAGCAAGTTTTGAAACGGAATGAAACGACCTTTCTTAAGTCCAAATTATATGTTAAAATGCGATAAATCGAGGTTTTAGAGATATTCAACTCCGATTCCACGAATTTCAACAATGATTTCGGTTAATTTTTGATAAATTTACGAACAATTTCGATGGAGTTTTCGGTTATTACTGATTTGGGGCGGCCCGAATGTTCATTGTCATTTATGTCCTCACAACCATCTCTGAAACGTGTAAACCACTCATGAACTACATGGCTCGAGGTAGACAATCATCATAAAAAGATGGGGCCATCAAAAACATTTTTGTGACGCCAATCTTGTTTATTCTTTACTTCACCTTGTATAAATGAGCCGGATTATTTTTGGGAAAACGTCATATTTAGTGATGAGTCGAAATTTCATGCTCTTAATAAAATATTAATAATATTCTTTACATGGCTATGTACAAATAATACTTTAGTAATAAAATTGTGAATTATTTTGTTATTACCTTAAGTTCTTTAATTCAAGAAATGAATTCAGAAATTTTGTATGTATTACATTTTTTTTCTTTGGTGTAAGGGGTTAGGGGTAGTCAAAATTTTCAAAATATTAGATATTTTCTGCTCAAAGTATAATATCTTAAAAATATTGTGTGAAAATTTGAAGTGAATTCGACAAATACTTTTCGAGTTATTCAACAATTAACAAAGGGCACCCGGGCGCTCCGGATTTTTTATTGAAAAATTTCGATATTTTTTTAACAATTAATTGTCGGTTTTTTCTCGAAAATCTGAAAAATATTTCCATATTGTTAATTTTGAAAGAAAAGCCTCGATCAGACACGTGATTATCTATTAGTAAAACTAATTTCTCTTGTCCGATTGATTTTAAATGAAGCTTCAAGAAATTGTGATGATCACCGCAAAGGACTTCTGTAGAAACGGGCTCCACACAAACAACGATAACTTTTACAATTATTAATTTTGTCGAAACATGAAGTATTAATGCCATGTTTTTATTTTTGGAAAATAAAGCAATTGACTAGCGAAAACAAATTTTTGAAAATCATAATTTTGTCGGACCTCTGACTACCCCTAACCCCATAAAGGGGTATCTGTTTATAAACTGTGAGTGTACGAAGAAATAGTGTGACCACTGTATGCTTTGCAAGCTGATTTGTTATTTTTGCAGTTTTTCCCTTGGCTCGAATTGTCATATTTGGTTTTTGCTACCTCGTTTTAACTTTTTATTTTGTATCTCGTGCCAAATGTTGTTTTTTTTTGTTTTTTGTGTGGCATTTTAGACGCCATTACATTCGAGCTGACATTTTTTGTTGTTAATATTGGTGAGGCTCGTTCGCGTTCTTTATGGTTTTTTTTTCATATGTGTACTCGTATGCATGCACTTTTATGTATATATGTATGTGTGTACTTTTACTGTCGTTGGTTTGTTGCCTTTTTAGTCCTTCACCAAATGGGCTCTACAATTTATGACAAACGTGAACGTGGCAAGCCGACGGGATTTTTTTTATTTTACACCCAATATAAATATGAATTATGTACTGAGGACACATGTAAGCCAAAAAACGATGCCACAAGACAACATGTCGTATATATGTACATAAATACTTAAATTCGTAAATATGCATATCGTACTTTTGAGAAGGTACAACGAAAAGTCGCGAGCATATTTGCCTTTATTCGGTTCACATACATTCGTACGTAGCAAAAATAATCAAAATGAATACGTGGAAGTTTTATACTTGCAATAATTGTCTCATAAAAGGAGAAACATCCAAATGTAAGTCGTCTACGACGAACAGTGGATGATTTTTATGAGCAACATTTTCATGACAGAACTCCACTCGGCCGGGCTGCAATTGTCACAAAATTTGTATAAGTAGTGGTAGTGGTATATATATTTATTTTTCAGAAATTCAAAAAAATTTTACAATTCATTTTGTTTATAATAAAAATATATACAGTACTTATACACATGTTGATTAAATAAATTTCTCGCCTGTCATTTTTCTTATAAAAATATAAATAAAATAACAAATTAATTAAACTCCGCTATCGAATAATTTCTATAGCGTAAAGCATAAATACAAAATACCTAAAATTTTTCTCCAATTTTCATAATTTTTTCCATTTAATGCATTTATAATTTTTTTTTTTTTCTATCAATTCTGATTTTTCTAATAAATAAATATTTCTAAATTCAGGACATCTTAAAATAAAAAGCTTCACACTTTCTTCTTTGTTCGGATTGCAGAGGCTGCACATTTTTAACACGTTTCCAAAATTATTGGCATTTAATATACTGGGTCCGGCACTCGTAGTGTAACCAACTTCAGATGCATGGGCATCAGCTGTCTGTTAGTTGACTAAAAGGCAGTCCAGAGAATTGTTCACAAGCGCGCGGAAGCATTTTGTCAAGAGTAAACGCGAAAAAAGAAAATCAGTAATGGAATTCAAACGTAAAATTGGATAGCATTATATTTGGCAGGAAAATCACAACTAGCGATTGTTCGTGAGCTTGAGTACCTTAAAGTGAATGAAGTTTTTGTTTATCGCACCATTACTCGTTACTGGCAGCATCGCAAAACCTCATGGAGGTATTCTTCAAAAGACTGCAACGTCACGTGAAATGGTTCAAAAAGTGAATAAGCGGCTTGAGCGAAATCCCCGACAAAGTGTCAATCGAATGGCAAAAGAAATGAAAATATCTGACCGTAGCATCCGCTACATACTGAAAAATGAGCTCAAAGATCCAAAAGGCGCATGATCTCACACCAAAGCAGCAACAAGTCAGACTTGAGAGAGCGAAGGAGTTGCTTCGCTTGGCCAAAAGCGGTCAATTTCCGAACATTGTGTTTTCTGACGAGAATACTTTTCAAATTGCGCAATTCGTAAACTCCCAAAACGACAGAGTACATTTGACCGAGCGTTCATACGAGAATTTGAGTCATCGATTGGCTACCAGGAGGCAGCACCCACCACAGGTAATGGTTTGGGCTGATGTACCTGCAGATGGGCGCTCTCCAATCGTTTTCATCGAGCTTGGCGTTAAAACTAGTGGCAGACAAACTAGTGGCGATGGATAGGTCATACATTGAGAAAACCATCAGATAGCATCACGAGAATGGCACTGGACCGGAAGCCGCAAGGGACCAGACCGCGACCAAAAAACACTTGGAGAAGATCGATGCTACGCGAACTAGCAGAAATCGACATCTCATGGAACGGTGCAAAAACAACAGCTCAGAACCGTGTACGATGGAAGAGTCTTGTCGAGGACCTATGCTGCCGAGAGGAGTGAACAAGGAAAAAATATTCTGGAAGTTGCTTTGTAGTCGTGGGCAGACAAACATTTCGGTGGCAGACCATGGACGTTTCAACAGGATTCGGCACCGTCTCACAAATCTCGAGTGATCCAAGAATGACTAAAAAATAACGTTCCAAATTTCACAACGTCCACACAATGGCTCTCAAATTCACTAGACGCGAATCCGATGGATTTTCTCTTTGAGCCGTTTTGGAGAGCACGAACTAAAAGATTCACCAGTCTCGAGGCGCTGGAAAAGCACATTGTCCACGAGTGGGCCAAAATACCTGCAGGTCACATTCGGGCAGCTTGCGATTCATTTCTGAACCGTTTCAAGGCCGTAGTCAAGGCAAAAGGTGGCCATATCGAGCAAAAGTAAATTTACTCTTAATTTTGTATTATTTTCACACATTTTTTACTTTGAAATTTATGTCCTTTTAAATTGGTTACACTTCGAGTGCCTTACCCTGTAAGTAGGCCACATCGTGCTTTGAAAATCATTGAGATATCTTCAATCCGCATTGCTGCTTTTAGGCAACCTTTGTTTGGTCCTAAGTATTTGTATATGCGTGATGCACTTGCAAGTGCCTTTTCGCTCTGTTCTCTGGTGTGTTTGGCCCTTGATTCTGTTAGCAACTGTATGCAAATGCTATGCCACTGCCTACTATAATGCATTCGTCAAAAGTTAATCAGAATTCTTAGTCCACTTCACTAAAATTTTTATACCAGCAAATGTGTGTAATGTTTAATGTCCGCAGTTTCGATGGAACTCATGACTTGTCGCTGGTATCACAATCTCAAATCATCATCATCGTCATCATTTGGCTTTAAAGCTCTGTGTGAGCTTTCACTTCCTGCAAAAAATGTCCCAATTCGACCCGATCCTTGGTTGTTTCCCTCCAATTGCTAACCTTGAGTTTCCTCATGTCATCTCCTAGTTCGTGTATCCATTTTGGTCTGCCTCTTGTTTTCGATGCAAATGTTTTAGCGTCAATTACTTTTCGTTGAGCTCCATCTTATACGCCACTCGCCGTTATCTGTGACTGCACCGAAGATTTGCCTCAAAATTTTTCTCTCGAATACTTGGAGCTTGCTTTTGCCTTTTTCACTTATTGTCCAAGACTCCGATCCGTAGCAAAGAACTGAATTTTGCAAGGTCTGTTCAGCAGCTTCGATTTAAGGAGTTTAATAAGTGAGTGGAATGCTCTATTTGCTGCTTGTATTCTCTCGTCGATTGTAATGCTCGTTGCGTCGTCGTGTCTTAGTTTAAACCTCATATACGTGGAAGTTTTCACCGCTTCAAACATATATACCCCGATTTTGATTGCACCAGGTACCAGATGGTTTTTTCTGGACATCAACATATATTTTAGTTTTTCCTCGTTAATTCTTAATCCAATTTTACCGGTTACCTTTTCTATGTCACAGAAAGTATTTGCTAATTCATTAAGATTTTTGCTGGTTATCCCAATATCAGCCGCTTACGCGTATATTTGTGCAGTTCTGTGAAGTATATGCCTAGTCGTTTTTGCATCAGTTACTTCATCTATTGCGAGGCACAGTAAAAGATGAAAAACGGTTGAGGAAAGCGTGTCGACTTACCTACTCCAGTCTGTATTTTGAAGGCATTCACTAGGCATCGTTTGATCTTTCCATGTAATTTTTCCATAAATACCACGCATCCATTTTTCAAGAGCTCGTACGGAATCTTGTCTCCTCATGTCTTTGATCTGGACTCCAGTACACATACGAACTTAGGAGCTTGCCAGGAAGGTGTCGACAGAACCGGTTTCAAACATCGGTGTCCCTTGACCGTTGTTAAAGGGAAACTGCGCAATTTCTTTCTAAAAAAAGGGCAAGACAGATGGAGTTCTATTTTATCGTGTGCTATCTCAAAAACACTTTGGCCTCAGTACGACAGAAGCAGGACGCTTAAAGTGTTGGGGATCCCACACCACGCGATTTCTAAACTCATAGCGGAGGTTACCGGCCACTGGTCGATCGGAACTCATACGGAGAAGCTCGGCGTTTTGTACAACCCCCATTTCAGAAGCTACTTCAGAGAAAGATACTGTTGAACACTTTCTTTGCAAATGTCCGTGTTTGACGGCTAGACGCTTGAGGTTCCTTAGGGCGCCTTTTGGTGCCTTTTGGTGATAACTTTTGGTAGTTTTCCAGCCTATATCCATTTTCTCTCCTTCACTACATCAACAGCACTGAATGGCTGCAGATGGTTTTTCTTCCTTTCAGTTTTGTAACTTTTCGCATGTGTGGGCTTAGATTATGGTATCGAAATGGCGCTTTAGTGCTACTTAGGGAGTGATTGTCTGTTATTTCAACCATTTCATCTTCCTACCTACATACCGATACCAGGCGCGGACTTTTACAGAAAAAGTGCTCAACAGTCTTCTTCTCTTAAAGGTCCCCACAGCTTCCACAACGGGTATTAAATGGTAAACCCAGCTTACTGCGTGAGCGCCAATAGTCCAATGACCGGTAGGCACAGCTACATATTTGGAAATTGAATAGCGTGGAGTTCGCAGGACTATCTGGAATGTGGAACGCACTTCCATCTGATTTCTGCTTTCCTGAGAAATAAGTTGTGCAATTCCCCTTTAAATAAAAATCATAAAAAAAATCAAATCGAATCAAACAAAAATCAAATAAATCAAAAAACAAAAACAAACAAAAATATAAAATAATCTAATCTCTATTCCTTTCAAAGTTAAGTACTATATTACAAATCAAGGCCCGGAAAGTGCTACACACTACTTTTTTATGAATGTTAAAAACAGTTATTTTCTTTACAACCAGTGATTGCAAAGCTTTTTTTCGTTCTACATTCTACTATTTAATATGAATTCTTTTTTTTTTTTTGAGTAAAAACGTACACTTTTGCACAACTATGCCAAATTTTGCTAAAATTTCCCGGAGCGATTTTTTAAGCCCACAAATGTGGACACATGCACACATTCGTAACAAAATGCACACACACACACACAGACGTAGTCAAATTACCTCCAAGCCGATATGCATGTAAATTTGCTGCATATTAAACTTTTCGCATTAAATGTACGAGTGCAAAATTCATGGCTGAAATTTGCATAAAATTGTGAGCTTCTGTTGTCACCCCCTCAATTTCGTTTACATGCTTGTATTTTTATATGTGTGCGTGTGTGTGAGTGTTTTACTCGGGCGTTGTATGTACATCCTCTGCTGCCTTACCGTTTTATGTTTGCACTGCCTAATCGCCGGTACACATCTTAATACGCACAAACACAAACATAAGATCACACACACACACCTCCACGTCCAATTTTTGTACGCACACATACATTCTTATATTGTATTTGACATGCACTGGTTGCAGGCAAGCCACACTAATCGCCGACAGAATTTGTTGTATTATTTTCATTACTTCTTTTTATACAGAACTGGTGGAGGGATAAGGGAGCAACTAATGGAGGAGCACAAAAATTGCAACAATTCTTTCTCTGCTCTAAGCCTACAAATTGTTGTGATAACATAATTTCCATTTAGCCAACAAAGTGCCTACCATTTTATGGTAGTAATTCACCTACTTCTACGAAATTCGATTTCTCGCAACAGACCAAGAATACACTGAGAAGTGTTTGAAAAAATATTTAAGCAGCGATATTAGGAGCTTAAAATATAAATTGTAAAGAATTAGTGATGGTACGTGAGCCAACGGACCTTGCAACGTCTACTTACTTCGGTATCTGATTTATAGTGGGTTCTCGGTTCTTCCTAGTGGACGAGCGTCTCGTTGCAATCTACTGTAAAAAAAAGGACATATAGGGTGTTTTTTTTTTAGAGGTTAGGTTTTCAAGTTGGCACTACTCTTTTCGTAGATGGTCTTTTTGACAGCTGTCACTTGATTTATGCTCAGTTTGGTTTGCCATTTCATAATGAATATACTTACACCTGAACAACGTTTGCAAATCGTGCAAATTTATTACGAAAATAATGGTTCGGTTCGCGCGACGCATCGAAGAAAATTTTGTTCAGCGATGAAGCTCACTTTTGGTTGAATGGGTATCATTTTTAAAACATAATGGCAAACCCTTATCTTTATAATAAAGCTAAATTCTTGGCCATAACATTAAATTATATACGTTTTATTTCAACGTCTAAAAAACACCCTATATTTGGCATAAGTCTTGAAAGCGCACTGTGTACTAGATGCGCTCTTTTCCGATTGATAGTTAAAGTATGGCTGAGACCTTATGAAGTGCTCGCCTACCGTTATCACGATCTCCTCGCTTGCCCTCCTTTTGCTTAGGAATACAACTTCCGTCTTCTACGCTGCAAGTTCCAGTTTTGCTGCTATCAGCCATTTTCGTATACGTGAAATTGCGTCATTGCATATGGTCGTCAGTGGCTCGAGAGGTTTGTCTACTACCACCAGTGCGATGTCATCAGCAACACTCAACAAGTGTTACTTCTGCGGGAGGGCCATTTTGAGCATGCCGTCGTACATTGCGTCCCATAGCATTGGACCAAGTACCGAGCCTTGCGGCACACCACCAGTCACCTTATATTGTTTAACGCCAGCCTCAATATTGTAGAGCAGCAGTCTATTGTTAAAATACTCTCCAATAATGTAAGTACGCCGGATCTTTATATGTTGCGCGCGTACCCATCATCTGACTCCAGTTCGCAGATTTGAATGCATTTTTTTTGGTCTAATGTCAACATCGCACAGTAGTTACCAGATCTCCAGCTCCTGCATCTCGTGGCTTCTTGTGCAATGCTCATTACTATGCTTATGACATCCACTGTCGAGTGCGCCTTCGAAAGCCAAACTAGTTGATAGAAAGACCAGCAGGTTTTTGCAATAAGTCCTGTATTCTGTTCCACACTATTCGCTCCAACATTTTGCCGATTGTATCTAGCATACAAAGTGGACGACGATACGTTGATGGTTGCTATGGCAGTTTTAGCAGGAGCTCTAATCGCTGTTTTTTCCTATCGTCGGGGAGTACGCCTTCCAGGAGGCAGTTGGGAAACAAGGAGACGAACACGTTTGGCCTCGCTTTGACAGCCGTTTTGAGGGCAATGTTGGGTACTCCATCCAGTCCCGGGGCTTTGTTGCCCTTAATGCGGTCTAATGCGGCTAGAACCTCTTCTGCGCTCACTTGTGGAGTGGGTTGATGATCATCTAGCGTCGCCATTAAGCAGTACTCTTTTTTCCACTTTTTCCCTTTTACTTCCACTGGGTTGGAAATGTGCCTTCTTTTAGACATGTATTGTAGAGATCCACAAAAATTTCGGCATTACTTCGAATTGCCACTTTTAGTACCCCGTTAGCCCTAAAACTTTTGAAAGTGCCACGTTATCTCTTGCGCATCATCAGAAGCTCTTTCAGCAACCGTATTTTACAGTACGATACTGATAATGGGCCAAAAAAGTACGAAGTTACTGATGATATTGCGCTGGTAGCTGTAGACAAGCGGTTGGATCAGCTGCAAGCAAAATGTAACGATGCAGTAGCGAGAGTACAGCGATGGCGCGGTAATGCGGGCTTGGAGCTGGCATCCCAGAAAACAGAGGTCGTGCAAATAATGCCCCACATACCATTGTTTCAGACATTTTGATTTACGAGGTGTAAGTAAAAAAAAACAAAAAGAACCCCGTTAGGTACTCTATCTGAACCAGGAGTTTTACTGGTTTTTTGTTTTTTCCGTTTAGTGATCATCGGGAAGTCTTCTTTGTCTGTCAGTTGGAAGTTTTGGTTGGATTCGCAAAAATCTTTTAATTTCGTGGACTCGAATAGTAGTGCATGGGGAGCATGGGTATGAGATTAGATTGTGGGTGGTAAGGCGGAAAAATTAGTTTGGGGTCACTCTTCCACAAATCTCTTGGATTCATTGATGAATCTTAAGACAACCGGAAGAGGAAGAGTATGAACTTTATCCATACTCAGTATATGGCAACGCAATATCCTAAGTCTGATTCTGGAAAATGCCGGACAGCTACAGAGAAAATTCTTCGCAGTGTGGTCATCCTCAATACAGGATAGGCATATCGGGCTGTCGACGACCCCCATGGCAGCCAAATGCTGACCACAGGCGTTGTGCTCTGCGATTACACCCACTAGTACTCTTAGGTCCTTTCTGCTGAGTTTTAGGAGAAAGGTCGCTATTTTCCTATTTGGTTCTTTCGCAAAGCACTTGGCTACTCTGCACGAGTTCAACGCAAGCCAACGTCCTCTATGGGTAGACCTCATGAAGTCGTTAATCCATAGTTGACTCGATGCAGATCTGACACCTAAAAAAGGTTCAGGGCCTAGTGGCATAATTGCAGAGCCTTCATTCGGCAGTTTATCAGCTAACTGGGTATGTGACTATAAACATATAGAGACACATATTTTTGAAGTGCTCTCCTAACTTAAGGCCATACATAAATTTTTGATTGATTCTTAAAAAAATATAAGTATGTCCGGTTCCGAATTTACTCGATTTCTTTCCGTGTACCCACAACTTTTAACATTTCCTATGGAAATTCATATGCTTAGGTAAGCTTGTGTGTGTATTCGGGTATAGGGGCATGCACGTACGAGTACACCTTTGCTTATTACACCTTATTCGACATAGAGATAGAGACCACAAATTTCAACTAAAATAAAATGCACAACAGGATTAACTACATATACCAACGTAAATACTCTTGAAATGTGTGAGATAAGTATGCAGGTACATATGTGTTTGTGTGTGTGTGTGTAGTAGTAGTAGAATGTTGGAAAAACCCTGAAGTATTAAACTAACATGGAAAGTGGTGGACATAAAGCCAGGATGTGTTGGTTAGAAAAGGCTGGTTGGGAATTGCACGCAAAAGGTCAAGTGTCTTAGGCGTAAGGGAGCGTATATATGCGTATATGTGTGTGTGTATGTTCAAGCGCATGACGAACGATCTAAAAGTGCGCATGTGAAAAAAGTTGTAGCTACCATGAACGTGCAACATGCGTTGTTGTAGCAAGATAGTGCTTACAAGTGCACACACGCACGCATACAGAAGCAGACACATATCACCAACAAAGTGGAAAAGTTCCATTTTTATTACATTCTTACTACACACACCCATGCATACATACATACACATTTTTGCTGCCAGCTATACCTTGAAATATAAAACGATAAACCGAAGAGTTGTGGTGCTTACACACACTTTGCAAACGGAGCGACCGACGGGCACACGGGCGGGTGTAGCTGGTGTGGCTGGTGTGGCCAGTAAGCGGGTGTAATGTGGCAAAGTTTGTTGCAAAAGTAATTGTACAACCGCAAAAACCACCAAAGCCAAGTTTAACTGCAACAAAAATAACAACAACAATATTAACGACGTATACAATGCAAGCGATATGCAGAGCAATAACAATAACAACAACAATCTCAATAGCAAAGTCACGGCAAGTGTAAGCATACATTAGTATGTGTGCGTGTATGTGTGCGCCTTGTGTTTGTTGCTTCGCCTCAAACTGTCAAAACTTTTGATGGACGCAAACAACAAACCGAAAAGTAACAATAACAACAATAATAATAAGAATAGGAAAACAACAAGAGGAAATATGATCAACCATTAGAATGCCAGCAGGACAGCAGTCAAGCAGGACTAAGGATTTTGCTGTATGCCACACACACACAGATCGGACAACCACAACATGCGACAACCCAACACTCTTGCCACAGCGCTGCAAATAAACAAACTTAGTAATTTATGTGCATGCGTGTGTGTGTATGGGAGCATGTTTCCATATCGCTAGGAACACAATTTAAATTGTTGATGCCCCCAAAACAGAGGCGAAGGTGCACACGCATAAATGTCAAGCGCTTTTGATGTGGCAAGGCAAACGCAAAGCAAAGCTGATGCTGAGACCGAGTCTGAAAGCAGTACTGCAAAAACGCTGCACAAATGCATTTGACAACATTGGGCATTATGAACAAGCCGGACGACGTTAACAAAAACAACTTGCACCACAACGCACTCCATATTGGGTAATAGTCATATGTAGCGGTGCATACATACAAACATACGCATGTTAACAAAAAAGGATGTCCGTTTGAGGGGGCTCGTGCCCATGGAAAATCTTCCAAATTCGGTTAGATTTATTTATAGAATACAACATTTTCGAAAAAATTTCAACCAAATCAACCAACATTACTAATAGCCTGATTAATGGCAAACATCGGTGGGCCAACACAGAGCAAAAAAAGGTAATTATGGCGGCCACAAACTCTATTCTCTTGTACGGCAGCGAAATATGGGGAATTGTGCTCAGCTGCAAAGCCAAGCGCGAAGCACTGGAAGCTGTGCAACGAAAAGCGGCACTCAGAGTTGGCTCAGTCTACCCCACTGTCTCAGGCGCAGCAATTTTTGTGATCAGCGGGCAGATACCCGTCGACCTCATGGTCCGGGAGCGAATGGATGTGTGGGGCTCCAAGAAGAAGCACCGCTCAGAATGAAATGTTAAACCATGCAGCGGTGGCAAAGCCGATGGGACACTGAACAGAGTGACAGATGGACTGCAAAACTTATTCCATCGATTGGCCAAAGGAACTTCGGGAAAGTGAACTACTTCTTAACTCAGTTCCTTTCGGGCCACGGATACTTCCAGAGATACCTATACCGCATGGGCAAGGCAACCGATTCCAAGTGCATATACTGCGAAGCACAGAGCGATGACGCCAAGCACACGTTCTTTATAGATGGCTCGCGGAAATAAATGCTCTGAGGGAGCAGATTGGCGACATCGTGCCGAGCAACATAATTAGTAAAATGATCGAACGCGTGGGCAGCTGGAACGTGGTAAAAGAATACATAGAGAACGTACCACGAAATAAAAGATTGACCTTGACACAGTGCAACAAAGCGAAGCCGCACAGGTAGAGATGCAAGAAGACGAGTCTATAGCAAGAAAGCTGACTACAAATATGGTGAACCCAGATTTGGGTGAATGAATTGGTCCTTTATGGTTGCCATCCTGGGCCCTCCCGAAGTAATATAGAAATCATTCCCGGGAAGGGTGTCTCCCCAGAAGGAGGGAGGGGAGGAGGATGGATCGTTTTAGTGGCCACACCACACGGCACAGTAGACGACGGTCGCTATGAGTGCGAAGGCATTTTGAACCCGCCCTCACCCACCAAAAAAAGAAAAAAAACGAATAGCCTAAGTAAAAAAGTTCATTGTTAAGCCAATGTTAAAAGTAATGCCCAGTTTCACAGTCCATACTTAAGCTATTATTATTATTATTATTTGCTATCGCGCCGGCTGGGAGCGCAAAGTGCCGATACAAATAAATTCCATTGAGGTCGATTTGCAGCTTTTGACTTTATCTGCGGTCAAGTGAGCGAGTCGTCAGGTGTCGTAAATTCGTCAAGGCTTCGTCTGCATGTTTCTTTCGGTCGTCCTCTTCGGCGAGAATCCAAACCCAAACTATGACTTGATTGCAGCTTCTAAGTCTTGTTGTACGCCCACCCCATCTGCCTGGGATGGTTTCTCAAAGGCTACTAGGCGGTTATTGTTGACGTAATTCTGAATCTGTCTGCTCGTAGCTTTCTTAGCAACTCGTCAGTTCTGGATTAGTTGAAATTGCGGCCACGTTTGTTTAGTTATTTTGCAGACAAACTCTCGCGAACTACGATGACATCGTATCTTCGACTCCACCAACTCGTCCGAGGCGCTACTTTCACTGTGCGACAGTTTTATGCCAATTTATATCAGCCCAGACTCTGTTTACATATTCTGAAAGTATTCCTATCCAGTAATAAAACACACGATGCGCTGGCAAAAGTGAGCTGGAATTTGTTTGCCGCCTGCTAAAATTTGCTTGCCCCGATCTAAGTTGTTTTCAAAAAAGTATAAAAAGTGGTTAAAGTAAGTTTGGGGATAGTTTTATATAGATTTATGCAGTAAAATTTTATAAAAAATATGTTCGTAGAATTTTTTGGTTCTTTAGCTCCTACCTGAAAGGTTCATTTTGTGTCTTACTTCAAGGAACTCCTCAAAAAACAAAATGGAAAACCGTTACAGGATTAAAATACTGTAGAAAATTATTCCACGGTAAATTTTACTAATATTTTTCTCAAGCAAAACCTTCACACCACCAACATAAAAATCTCTTAAAAATTAAAAAAAAGGAATCTGTGCCAATAAAGAATAACAGCTAAACTGGACTCAGAAAATATGCACAGTGTTTAAGTAAGTGAAAATTTATTTTCTGCGTTAATTCTCTCTTCAATGCATTCGCCCCTCAAATAAATTCAGAAGATTGCATAAAAATGCACCCAATGATTTCCATGAGTTCTAACCAAAATTTGTAAGCAAGCAGGACATCCCCTGCCTCAACAAGTTTCTCGATGCGCCAGTGTATTGGCTGGCTTATAAGAATACTTGTGTGCATAACATGCGTAGCTGTGTCAAGTCAGAAAGGATATTCATGCAATACAAATTTACTGCTAACGCAATGCATGGCTGGTCGATGGCTAAAGAAAATGGCTGGTGCTGCGAGTTGTTGGCCAACCAAAGCAACAGGACATAAACGCGTTGGCAATGTGGACTTTCGCAGCTGTAGCAGCAAGCGACGTCAACAGGAGTCGAAGAACAACATGTCAGAATTTATGAGTGTACATAAAATATGGCAGCACATTTACACACTAAACACTGCTGCTAGATATGAGTGGACACGCAACCGAAATGACCAATATAGTACAAGAATTTCGTTAATAATAGGAGTGTGACGTGGTCGGCGTAGGTAAGAAGCAAGCGAGCAAGTACAGTGTGACGTTTAGAGTTACGACGTAATTAGTAAACGCTAGCTTCAGTACTTTTCCGCAAAGTTAGCTTTTAGTCCGTGGCAACAATTGGCACGGGGTCGATATTATCAAAACCTCGGTAATTATCAAATGAAGCAAAAGAACTGGCCGCAATAAGTGCAATTTAGAACTAACCAAGTCCAATTGTACATTAAAATTTCAACGTAACCTTAAAGCCGCGTCTAGCTGGATAACAAATATTATACAAGGTGGCGCAAAATTATTCATCCAATTTCGGTTTTGGAATAATTCCTTTTACTAAATAAAAGAAATAAATAATTTTGAGTAACGTACCACGCCATTTGCAAAAATTATAAATTTTCCGATAGGGTGATTAATTTTGTGCCTCCTTGTATAGGGTTTTTCAGTAAGAGCGCTTCAACTTTTGAACTTTTTTGAACAAAACACAAACGGTTTGACTTTTTTAACTAATTTTTTTTTTATTATCGAGTTTGAACATATACATTTAAGTATGAAATTCGATTTCTTTTGCATGTCCACCGCGTGCACGTTTTACGAAGTCCAATCGTTGAACCCAATTTTCGACCACTCTTTTGCATAAATCGGCCGAAATTCCAGCAATTTCGCGTTCAATATTGGCTCTGAGCTCACAAATCGTCGCCGGCTTGTTACTGTAGACCAATGACTTCACATAACCCCAAATCGGGACGGCTTGTTAAATGGACCGTAAAATGGCCGTAATGCTCTTAAAGTAGCAGCAACAGAACGATTATTTTCATAAAAAATTTGCACGATTTGCAATCGTTGCTCAAGTATGTAGCGTTCCATGATGAAATGTATACTAATGAAGTTTACAAATGACAAGCGAAAAATACAAAATATTGCGTCGTTCGCCCTCCCTATCGGAAAAAAGTTGATGCGCACCTATTGAATAACCCTATATAAACAACTCGATAAAAAACAAAACCATGGATAATAACCGACTTTGTTACAACTGACGTCTTTAATAAATCCCAACAGATGGGCTGGACATATCTGATGTAGTATCTACAGGGCCCGGCATTGGAAGTGTAACCAATTAAATAAATTTAGTTTGGAAAATTACTGTTATTCAATTCAGAGTAAAAAATGTGTGAAAATAATACAAAATTAAGAATCAGTTTACTTTTGCTCGATATGACCATCTTTTGCCTAGACTATGGCCTTGAGACGGTCCAGAAACAAAACGCACATGTGACTTGCAGGTACTTTGGCCCACTCGCAGACAATGACTTTTTCAGTACCTAGAGACTGGTGAATCTTTTAGCTCGGACCTTACTCTCCAAAATTGCCCAAAGAGAATAATCCATCGGATTTGCGTCTGCTAAATTTGAGAGCCATTGTGTGGACGTTATGAAGTTCGGAACGTGGTTTTTTAGCCATTCTTGGTTCACTCGAGCTTTGTGAGACGGTGACGAGTTCTGTTGAGACGTCCATGGTCTGCCACTGAAATGTTTGTCAGCCCACGGCTTCAAAACAACCTCCAGAATACTTTCCCGATAATATTTCGCATTTACCTTGACGCCAGGCTCGATGAAAACGATTGGAGAGCGCCCATCTGCGGTTACAGCGGCCCAAGCCATTACCCGTGGCGGGTGCTGCCTCCCGGTGGCCAATCGATGATTCAAATTCTCGTATGAACGGTCAGTCAAATAAACTCTATCGTTTTGGGAGTTTACGATTAGCTCAATTTGAAAAATTTTCTCGTCAGAAAACACAATGTTCGGAGATTGACCTCTCTCAAGTCTGACTTGTTGCTGCTTTGGTGTGAGATCATGCGCCTTTTGGATCTGGTAAGGCTTGATTTTGAGATCATTTTTCAGTATGCGGCGGATGCTACGGTCAGATATTTCACGTTCATATTATTTCACGTGGCGTTACAGTCTGTTGATGGCCACCTCCATGATGTTTCGCGATGCTGCCAGTATCGTTGTAACGAGTAATGATGCGATAAACAAAAACTTTAATTACTTTAAGGCGATCGAGCTCAGTAACAAACGCGGGTTGTCATTTTCCAGACAAATATAATGGAATCACACTATTACGTTTGAAATCCTTTACTGATTTCCTTTTTTCGCGTTTATCCCCTTCAAGATGCTTCCGCGCTGGAATCTGGACTGTAATTTACCCACCTAGCAGACATCAGACCGTAGCATCCGCCGCAGGCCGCCAGGCTTGATTTTGAGATAATTTTTCAGTATGCGGCGGATGCTACGGTCAGATATTTCACGTTCATATTATTTCACGTGGCGTTACAGTCTGTTGATGGCCACCTCCATGATGTTTCGCGATGCTGCCAGTATCGTTGTAACGAGTAATGATGCGATAAACAAAAACTTTAATTACTTTAAGGCGATCGAGCTCAGTAACAAACGCGGGTTGTCATTTTCCAGACAAATATAATGGAATCACACTATTACGTTTGAAATCCTTTACTGATTTCCTTTTTTCGCGTTTATCCCCTTCAAGATGCTTCCGCGCTGGAATCTGGACTGTAATTTACCCACCTAACAGACATCAGCTGCGCGAGCGGTCTGAAGTTTGATACACTTCGAGTTCGTGAAAGCTATAATATTGAGAATTTCCGCATGAAAATTGCACAGTATATTCTTGAGGACTACACTTTCGAAATATCGAAAAAACAAAAAAATCGATTTTGTGAAATTCCTAGACCACCGGGTCCCCTTGGCTTAAGTAAATAACTAAATGAAACCAAGTTGGTTGGTTGAGGAGTCGAATATTTTACGGTTCCGATTTGCACTAAAACCGGGGTCGGTTTGGAAACTAACATTGAGAAAAGTATTATGAAAGTGGCCACAGTAAAAGCACTCGTTCCTCTTTATATCCTAGCAAGTTCAGTAAATTTATTTTAATAATCTTTGTTAGACTTAGGCTTATCCAAAATGTTAGGCTTATCCAACAGCCACATTATAATCGTACACAGTACTGAAAAGCCAGCCATAGGGAAGACGATCCAACGCTCCTTCCATTCCTCTTAATTAACAGCTAAGGCTGTGTCATCATCATCATTTGGCGCTACACCTCTGTGTGAGCTTTGCCCTACTGGTTGATTCCTTCCGGTTGTTGATCTTGGATTTCCCAATGTCGTCTTCAAGTTCGTCAATTTATCTTGATCTTGGTCTGCCTCATGCTTTCGTTGCAAATGTTTGAACGTCAATTATTTTCCGTTGCGCTCTCGAGGGACCCTTTCCCATGGTATGGTCTGCCATCTTAGTTTTTGAGCTTTGATGAACCGCACAACAATTTCCTCTCTTAGAAGTTGGTCCAGTTCATGGTTCCATCTAATACGCCACGCAGGGAGTGTAGTCCCAAGTTCCAGTTTGGCAGAGTGATCAATCTTAACCCGGGGTCCAATATCCAATGATAAAGCGGTTAAAAGAGATGCTGGTTTATGAATTATGGATGATATTAGCATCATCAGCCCTAAACTACCGCGCTGTGAGTTCTGCTTTTTCCAAACTCGATAAAGAAGTAAAGCGAATGGGCCTGGTGGTAAAAGAGGGCAAAATTAAGTACCTCCTGTCATCAAATAAAAAGTCGGCGCACTCGGGTATCGGCACGCAAATCACTGTCAACAGTCATCATTTGTAGACTGTAAGAGACTTCGTTTATCTAGGAACCAGCATTAAAAACGCAGAATCTCTCTTGCCAACAAATGTTACTTTGGACTAAGTAGGCAATTGAGTAGTAAAGCACTCTCTAGACGAACAAAGCTAACACTCTACAAGGCTCTCATCATGCCCATCCTAACGTATGACGCAGAAGCGTGGACGATGACAACATCCGATGACGCGTCCCTTGGAGTGTTTGTGAGAAAGATTCTGCAGAAGATTTTTAGACTTTTGCACGTTAGTAACGGCAAGTATCCTAGGTGATGGAACAATGAGCTGTATTTGCTTTACGATGGCCTAGACATAGCGCAGCGCCTCCGTTGGCTGTGTCATGTCGTCCGAATGGATAAAAGCACTCTGGCTCTGAAAGTATTCGATGCGGTGCCAGCTGATGGTAGCAGTGGAAGAGGATGATCTCCTCTACGTTGGAAAAATCAGGTGGAGAAAGTCTTTGCTTCCTTGGTGTTTCCAACTGCGCGCCTTGTTAAATTCGGCCAAAAGCGGTTAGCGCCCCAATCAAGCAAAAAAGTGGATCTTCCCTTTTATTAATGTTTCAATGCTCAGGCAGACAGTTCAGAGTAAGGTTGAGAGATTAGTTCGTGGCATACTGCTTGTATTACTTTAGAAGACGAAAAGTAAGTATCACAGAAGCCAGAGCTCTTATTGTTGCCTGGCTCAGCTATTTTACAAGCCTAGGAGATTGGCACAGACTTCCGATTGAGTGGAATTCGCAGTGTCTGCTAATCGAATATGTATCTCGGTATTGAAGCCCGCTGATTTTATATAGATATTCATGCACCTACTCGCAGTTCGTTTTGAGCACCACTTGAAGGCACATTTACGGTAAGCATAGCCTTGAAGTTAAAGAGTATGGCCAGTAGGGTGTCCGTTATTTAACAAATTTGATTATTTTTTTTGCGACGCCTCCTAAACTTTTAGTTTTCCGTCTAAGAAAAATTATCAGATCAAAATCAGCTCTTAATATTCAGAATAAACTTTGCCCCAAACACGATATATTTCCCATAAGCATGGGATTTTGCAACTTTTTGGAATAAACTTGTTTTCTCTCTAGTAATTTACAGCTATGAAAAACACATATTCTGATGGCAATTTTAACTCTCTACAAAAAAGATCTCTTATAATTTTTCGATAAATTGACTCCTTTAAAAGTTAATCGAAGTTAAAATTGATCTGTGTGTAAATTTCAGACTTTTTCACTTTTGCAGCAAAATTTTTACTGTTATAGCTGAGCTGATTGTTTTTCCAATCAGAAATATATATTGTCTAAGATCCATCGATCTATTGTCACTTATCAATAAAAAAAGTAAATTTAATTTTTTTATGGGTTAGTGCAGTATTTAAAAATTAAATTGTATTCTGATATTGAATATTAATTGAATATTTAAGTTTATGTATCTCAATAATTACACCGATTCTAAATTAAAGAATTATAGACTTAACAAATTTCAATATATTTATAATTAATTGTTGTTGATATGACAGAGAACATCCACAACAGTATGAGAAGATATTTACATACAATACTGAGAGTTGAGAGTGCCGACCAAACTATAGTCAAAGTTCTAAATATGCTTGAGTGCGCATATGTAAGAAAAAACCAAACCATATGTTGGCAGAAATGCTTGTAAAAATAATTGAAAAAGACATTTCATAGCAATGGACAAAAATTGATGAATTTTTTCAGAAATATTAGTTGATTAGATACTGTAAATGGAAAAATGTTTGAATAATTTTTACTTGGCTTTGGTCCATTGATTATTTTGTTATATAAACGTGAGAAGTGTACTACAACTATAATAATTTTGCTGCAAAGTGAAAATGTCTGATTAACAGACAGTTTAACTTTAACTTCGATTAACTTTTAAAGGAGTCAATTTATTGAAAAATTTTAAAAGATCTTTTTTGTAGAGAGTTAAAATTTCCATCAGAATATGTATTTTTCATAGCTGTAAATTAGCATACTAGTGAAAAAAAAGTTTATTCCAAAAAGTAGCAAAATCCCATGGAATTTATATGGGAAATATATCGTGTTTGGGGCAAGATTTATTCTGAATATTAAGAGCTGATTTTGATCTGATAATTTTTCTTAGACGGAAAACTAAAAGTTTAGGGGGCGTCGCAAAAAAAATAATCAAATTGGTAAATAACGGCCAGGCAAGCCTGAAACTGTGATCGCTTTCCCAGCATAAGACTCAACTTCAGCCGGTTTTTGTTTAAATAGTTCTAGAATCAATATGAGCGCCCCACAATTTCAAAAACGAATCTGTACTGAGTGGAATTTTGTACTTCGCTGCATTAAATCTCTGCACTGTGCAACATTTTCGCCTTGCCTAAGAAACAATGAAGGCAATACAAGGATGTCGGGTTTGCGTGCGTGCATGTATGTGGCTGTGCTCTGAATGCATGATGTTTGTATATGGAAACGCTGGTGATAACAAAACGAGCAAGTACATCAACAACAACGACAACAACTATCGAGGAAAAGCCATATTATGCATGCTTGCATACATGCAAAGCACAAACAACAATAAAGTTGCAAACAAGTGACAGTTTTGCCAACCAAACAACGGTGCCAACAAGCAAAACGTCAACAACAACAGCAACAACAGCATCAACATCAACATCAACCATGAAACAGCAAGTGTATGCAGTAGCACAATGCAAAAACAGCAACAAATAAATGTTGTGGCCAACAACAGCTGGCCAAGTTGGGAGGAAAGGGAAGCGATAAGGACAAGTAAACTTCTGTGGATATCAGCGCAGAAATCAGTTGCATGCAGCAAGGCAAGTGGCATGACACGCGATATATGAGGGTTACTATGCAAAACTGTGTACTTTGCATTCACATGCCATGCATACACACATACATATGTATGTATATGTGATGTGTCTGGGTGTATGTTATTAAAGTGCGGCCTCTTCTTGCGCAAAATCTATAACTACGGCGCGCAAATACGGAATCTAGCGAAGGCAGATATCCACATATGAGTGTGTATGTGTCACGGATTGCTTATACACAGCATAAAAATTCTTTTTTTAAATAAGAATAAGTCAAAACTATCAAAAGAGGGACAGAAGAAAAGCACAAATGTTTCGACAGAAAATTTCTTAAGGCCTGGCAAAAAGCAGCAGACCAGTCAGGCAAACGCACCAAGCCTAATGCCACCACAAGCAGCAGGATATGGAAGGCTGGGCAAGTGATGGACACAGTACTAGCCTGCACACGCTCAGCGAAAACAACAACTACAAAAAGTTCAACGAAAACACCAACACAAGCCAAGGCATGGAAACTTGTTTTTTACGGTATTGCCGCTGTCTGAACAACGGCAACACCAACGCCAACGCCAACGACGCCAAGGCTCAACGTCTCGTTCAGCATGCCACATGCCACTTGTACCGCAATGATGGACACACCACAGTGACACCTTGCACTTGGCAGCATACAACCAACTATCAAGTGGTACGTAGTTGAGGCGAACAGTTCAGCTCGCCAAACGCACAGCAACAACAACAAATCGATTTGTTGGTATTCGAATGGGTTGGTTGTTTTTTCTGCGATTGCTATTGCTACCATTGCTTTGGGGGAGGCGCCAAAAGTTAGCTCACTAGCAAGCGTAGTCAAGTGCAGTCTGTCAAACAGAGGCTCTTGTATGTATGTGCGAGTGGATATTATGCAGTGTTAGTGAGACATATTTTTTGAAATCAAAAATTTTTTACTCCCACATTTGGAAATGCTTTTTAAAAAGATAAAAATGAGCCACAACGTAAAATGTTAAGTGAAATGTGGCAAGTGCAGACCACGAGACGGAATACCTTTCTCTAAAATAAGGCAGATACTAAATAGGCTAGGGTAGGTTGAAGCGGTTGTCCACTGTGGGACACACTCACGCTCATGGCGCATTGTGATGCCGCGTGGGGAACTTGCCCTTATCTCTCCTAAAACCAGTGCGTGCTTTTCAAAAATTTTGTAAGATCTTTCATTCCGACAGAGCCGAGATCTTCCAATAATTAAAGGATTGTCTATCCAAAATCGCGAGTCTACGTCTAGATAGAGCAAGACAGTGACACAGATGGTGCGGTATCGTCTCTTCCTCTCCCTCGTCTAGACAACTTCTCCAAAAGTCATGTGTTTACACTAAACGCAAGAAGGCCACAAGCAAAACTTCTTATTAAATTGAGTTTGCAGTCCTTAAGGCGCAAAATTTACAACGAGGGCAACTGAAATAGCGTACATTGAAGAGAATCTATACCGGCTAACTACACATAATGAGCAGACGAAATGCGAAAGAAAATAGAAAGAAAGAAAACTTTTTTATTTTAGACTACTCAGGCAAAGATATGGATTAATGTAATTTTCATCTGAGTACCATGGGAATGATTGATTCAAGCAAAAAATGATTTTTTATTTTTTGCATATTTCGAAAGTATAGGCTTTTAAGAATATACTGTGAAATTTTTGGAAAGATATTCCCAGTATTTTCGACTCTACAGCCGTTTTAGCAGGTAGAGTCAGATTCGTCACGCGGCGGCATTATCCACTTTCAAAACTTTCAAAAAAAAACACACTATTCAACCCAATCGACTGAAATTTTAATAAAGGTTAACCACCCTTTCATTCATTTCAAGGGCCGATGTTGAATCTGAACCACACCTAAACGTCAACGACACCGTTGGACTTCTTTCTTTGGGGTTATTTGAAACAAAAGGTGTTTGTCGATAAACCAGCAACAATTCAAGAGCTAAAGGATCAGATAATTCGGCACATTAACGGCATAGAACCTCAATTATGCCTCAGCGTCATCGAAAATTTGGACCATCGGATGGGGGTGTGCCACCGAGGCCTCGGCGGCCATTTGGCCAATATTTTTTTCCACACGTAATTGAGCCATACCAATATTATCACAATAAAGAGAAATGACAATAACTTAAAAAAATTGTGTTTTATTCAAAATCAACACTGGCCCTTGAAAATTAACCACCCTTTATAAGAAATATTTAAATTTAGTTCTAACATTTTTTTGACATATTCTTTAAGGATTATGTTAAAATTTCATGAACAAAAATCGTAATTTTTCAGGTATCTGTCCCCTTAAGACTTTCCAAATTTCAGCTGGCCAATGGATTGAGATCTAGACTTCCAAACGGCCAATCTTCTGCGGCTATGAACCCAGGAATATTGTTTTTTAGCCGCTGCTGGGTGGTTTTTGCTTTATAGGTTGAAGCGAAATCTTGCTAAAAGATTCAACGCTGTTCATTGAAGAGAGTACTGCTCAACTGCTGCACCCCGACTTCTAAGTTATCCTCTTGGTACACTTTTGCCCCGGTCTTAACCTCTTTTTCGCAGAAATTTGAAGATGTAACGACGTTAAAAGACACTCCCCACCAAACCATTCCCGAGGCTGGCTGGTGACCACGCTGAACCCTTGGAACAAATTTTTTTGCGTCTTTAGAAGTTAGCATAGATTTGGTCGTTTTGCTTATTAAAAAGCCCTTCAACAGTGAACACTTTCTCATTTGTGTAACGAATATTATCATGGCCGTTGACTGCGCGCCACCGAAGAAGCTGCTTGCATCTGTCGAGTCTCATTTTTCTCAAGCGCGTTGTGAAAAGATAACCAGTTGAGCGACGGAAGGCTTTCATGTCGAGATCATCTGTAATTAGTCTTGACTTGGATCAGATCTATCTATCATTAATTTCCCCTTGACATTTCTTTCTGCTTTTCCCTTAGATCCCCTTACGTTTCCGCGAATTCTTTTCGAATGGATTTTATGGCTTTATGGAACACTTTTTTTCTCTCTATTACTTCAGACGTTTGGGAAAAAACGATTTATCGTGTGATAGACAAACATTCTTCAAATATTAAGTTTTTTTAGCAATTCGTAAATCTCACTTACATTTTTACCATACTTTTGCAATGCAATCATTTCAATGCTATTTTCCTTAGCTCCCCACTCCATTGTTCACAAGCGAAATTGGCCACGGAACTGACTATAATTTATGAGTAGACAATGCATGCGGGCCAAAGCAGAAATAACGGAACTATTTGCTGCGAATTTGTGCTCGCTATATGCATCGTAAAAGTTTTCACAGAATTTATGGCAAGACTAAGTAAAATCTCCCTCGACAAAAACAAGAAAACTAATCTTTAATCTAATCTAATCTAACTAATCTTTATGAAATATGTTCGGCTGGGTAGATGGGACATTTTTTTTAATAATAAAAAAAACGAATTGTATCAACCTTCCCATTGCTGAATTTATTTTTCAATAAATTTTACAAAATATAAATAAATAAAAAATTATTGAAATATTTCCAACAAGCTGACTGATAGAAAAGATTTGAACCCAATAGCAAATTTTCTAAAAGTATCCATCAAATGTAGGATCTAAATAAATTTGGTGTAACTTAGCTGAAACTGTCAAATCGTCAAATATCAAACCGCACAAAGAAGGCAACTTTCACTCTTCTGCTATACTTCGTTGAGCGGCACAAAGCTTAGAATACAACAAACAAGAGTCACAATGCATATCCATATATACATATGTGCATGTGTGTGTGTGTGAGTGTGTGTCCATTCTCCAACGTTGCTGGGATTGTGAGCAACGCACAACAGTAGCACCAGTGGCAGTTGACATTAACACCAACACCAGCGCACACAATCGCATACAAACCTAATATAAATACACAAACACAAAGCTCAAAGCACAAAAGGCAGACAAATATGAGGACAAAATGTGAAAACCCCATAAAACGATGTAGAGATGGTCGTGAAGGAGTAAAGAGATGAAGGAATGAGGTAGAACAACAAAAACTTCGACCAAACACTTCACAGCTTAACACCCTAATGCCCAATATATTTTTTTTCCTTTATCCTGCTGCGCTTTCGTTGTGCTCCTTTTTTTCACTACAAACACACCCACACACACATACGTAGAAAAAATGAAATTTACAAAAGCTGAAAGCGTATTTTTGTATTTGTATTTGTGTATTTTTGTTTGTTGCTGTGTTCGCCGCAGTCTCTAGATGGCTAGCTGACTGGCTGGTTGACACAAACAGACAAGAGACAAATACTGACAGCAAGCGAACGAATGTTGAACGAAGCAGAAAACACGCCTGCATGCAGCAACAATAGCAACAACAAAAGTCGCGAATGCGCAACGTTCACAACGATGGCGTTGCTAGTGTCAGGAGCCGCCCACCCACTCTCGCTCATAAAACTCTAGCACATACAATATGTGTAAGCACATATATATACACACACACGCACACACATTTACAAAGTTCTCAGTAGGTAAAATCAACAGAAAATGTTGAAGCAAAACAATAACAAAAATGGTGCGAGAAAAAGCGAATTGGCCTACAACACCCCTTTTAAGTTAAGTGTTTGGCCGAACTTCTCCTCCAATTTGTGTGCGGCTTGGTGTTAAAGACACAGATGGAGAGTGTTACAGTTTTATGCTGTCTCGTAGCGGGAGATAAATTTTTTGAGAAGCTCATTTTCACTCGGATATTCGAAATTGCCTGCTCAGGGCCAACCGCTGATGGAAAAAGCTTGTTTTATGTGTAAATGCTGCATGCCCGCAATGGGTATCGAGCACGGACCAACCGGATGATAGTCATGCACAATCCCACTCACCTCTGGTGGCCGTCAAGCACATTAACAGGCTCTTCTTCAGGAAGCTTTAACTTTAACCAAACAGAAAAATGGAGAGCCTTAATTTAAAAAAAATTTAACAGAATACCATAAATTAAGAAAAAATTTAACTTGTAGGAAAAGTTTCAAGTAGAGTGTGAAAAAGTAAAATACAAATATATGGCTTTCAATTCATATTTGCACTCACCTCATCTCCTCTAACGCTCTTGGCTCTTTTCCCCTACTCCATTGCCGACAGCAGCGCTCTAAATACTCTCTACCTCAGTTTTTACGCTTGCTTTGGCAGTAACTTTACGTTTTATCAGTTTTCTTGTTTTTTGTGTTTGCTCTGCTACCTTTTCTTATTCCATGTAATGTTTCTTTTTTTTGTTAATTTGTATGCCTCTTTGATCTTTGGCTTATTACCGTGTCATGTTAAGCGTTGAAAACTTTGGCGAAGCAGAAACTTGCGCTCAGGAAAACAACAAATTAACAGCAACGATAAATATGTATGTAAGTGTACATGGGGAAGCGCGACAATTTCAGTGGACAGCATCTTTGAAGGAATAAAAAAGAAGAAAAACCAAAAAAAAAAAACGCTGAATAAAAGACAACTTCGAAGCACATACAAGTGCACTGGCAGCAGCGGAGGCAATAACAATGCCAACGGCGACTACTGGTATTGCTGTCGCTACAATGCGTTTACTCCAAAAGTCAAAGGGGCGGATATTTTCGCCTTACTTTGGATTCTGTTTTTGATTTCATTTGTTTTTGATTTGCCACTTTTTGCTTTTGCCTTTGCCTTTGCTAGTGTTCAGTTTGTTGGCTAAACTGGCGTAACCAACAAAATCAAAAAGTATGTGGTTACTCTGCGCTTCCAAGAGACAGAGGCGCCGAATGTGAAATTTATTTGAATTTGTGTATTTAATAAATGGATACAAAAGAGCAATTATATGCAAATCGTGAACGCAAGCCACTAAATTCAAGTGACAATTATTACTTATTCGCTGATAATGCGTCAGGTCTCCTCCAATGCCTTGATATGTACTTTAAAATACCGGTATACATTTTGAGAATTATAATGTGGGCTATAGGTCGGAGTGCCCTACACATTCAACATCGGTAAGTCTATGGAGTCTAGCATTTAACACAGAGCTCACATAAACATAAACGAATGTAAGTGCGAGTACGTAGCCGAGCAGCCGCTGCCGACGGGCGTCGTAGCCGAGTGCATACGAACAAAAGCACAAATAACGGAACTTTTTTCTGCGAATTTATTCTCGCCGTATGTATTGTAAAATTTGGAACAGAATTTATGTGATGACTAACTATATAATTTTAGCCAGAATAGGCTCTGAGGCTAACGTTTTTGGCCCGGAGCCCGTTTTGCCACTCACTTCTGCAGCCATCAAAGCCACGGTTAGCAAACGGGTTACTCTAAACCACAAGTAAGCTTGGCAGGCTTGGCAGGCATCTCAGACAGTGTACTCTGCCCATCATGTGGAGCGGAGGATGAGACGGCGGACCACTTTCTGTGCTTCTGCTCGGTCTACGCTCGAATCAGGCTTGAGGTCTTTGGCGCTGATGCGTTAAGAAGCGACCATCTTGGAACCTTGGAACATCGGCCCCAGAAGATCTACTCAGATTTCTTCGGAGGTCGAGTAGATTTAAAGCACAATGGACTTAATTGTGTCTGAGTGCTGCCCTTGCAAAAAAAAAGTATATAATTGGCGCTAACATTTTATTTTTGGTGTTTGGCCGAGCTCCTTCTCCTATTTTTCGTGTGCGTCTTGCTGTTGTTTAACAAAATCGAGGGACCTACAGTTTTAAGCCGCTGATATATTTTTATGAGGAGCTTCTTCATGGTAGAAATACTCCCGGAGGTTTGCCATTGCCTGCCAGGGTACGACCGCTATTAGAAAAAACTGTTTCTTATTTTGGGTCGCACGGAGATTCGAACCTACGTTCTCCGAATGGTAGTTCCGCACCAACCCATTCGGTTACGGCGGTCGCCAATGGTTCATTATAGAAAAAAAAAGCTATATATTTTTGTTCTATAGATAGTAGTCGAGCTGTTTTAAAAGCCATAATTAATTATAATAAATTTTAACGAATCAATAACTTAATTGTATGAAAACAAAACGTAAAAAACTATTTTATCCCTTTGAAAATTAATAATTTTGATATACTGTATTGTAAAACCGCCCAATCCGTTCAAACCTTTCATATGCCCATGTCGTAGCGATGCCTCTTATTGTCACACTGTCCCGAAGTCGACGCCACTGCCTTTAATGGAGAGTATCAAGCAAAACAACCAGCCCGTCGACAGTGCGCAGCGCATTTGACATTTTACCTTGGAAAACGACTATGAAAATACAAGTCACAACAACAATAGAAACGACAAACCAATACCAACCAAAAACAAAAAAAAAAAAACGAAAAAGAAAAAGAAAAAGAAAAGGTTCGGCTTAAGCAACAAAAACAAGTAACTGTATATGCATGTATGCAGATACCTAACAAAAACAAGAATATATACTTGTCACTCACAACAACAGCAAGAAACGGCGGCTGATAAGTTGAAACTGAGTGTAAGGAACAATAACAACAGCACAAGCAACCAGTTGAGGATTACAAAAGAAAAGCAAACAAAACAAAACAAAAGAAAAAACAAAAGAAAAGGAAAACCAAAAACTTTTTTGTCGGCATAAGAAAGGAAGCAAAAAATACATCTACTGACAATAGTCAACTACAATAACAATAGCAACAAGCACAATACAACAACACGTGCGGGTAGCGCCTGCCGACAATAAGAAGCGCAAAGAGCAAAATGTCACTTTGAAAAATGCCATTGGTTCGACAAACTCCGACAGGAGACAGAGCGCACACGCACACACACACACACACGAGCCAAGTAGTCATAAACACAACAACAAGCAGGCAACACTGTAACAACACCAATACCATGCGCTTCGTGCCGCCTTTCGTCACTTATGCTGAGCGAAACCAGTTGCTTAGCAACGCCCTCTAACCACGGAAAAACGCTCGCTCCAAAGCTGAACTCGCCCGCCGCCAGCGTATTAACAACACACTCATTCAATACGTCAGTAGCTGCTCTCTATGTTCTTGCTTTTAATGTGCTCATTGCGCGTCTCTACTGTTGATGGCCACATATTTTGTTGTAGCGTTTTTGTATTTGGTTTTATTGTTGTTAGCTTAATGCCGCTAGCGGCGGGGCTGTCGTTAGCATTCGCGCTCCATGCAGGCAACACACTTCCTAAAAATGTCAGCAACAGACTCCATTGCGATTTTTGTGTGAGCGAACGCGCAATAGCTGCGATAGTAGCGTATAGCTATACTCGTCACACTTATGTACTGAGCAGAGCTACTCAGATGTTCTAAGAGAGCGCGCACAACACAACTGAGTATTTGCACACTCAACTCAGCTGCTGCTCACTTTGTCAATGAGGGGAAATTCCGTTACTTAGCGCGCTCTCTTTTGCGCGCATAGAGAAAGATACGCCCATTTGCTAGCGTGAATGCGTTAATGTGGTGAGGCCCGCTGAGCGCATGGAGAGCGCCATAAGGCGTTCGTATTTTTGTTGCCATTTGGGGTGGTGCGAGCGTGCCTGTGCGCCGCTGTGTGTGATTATGTGTGCTTGTTTGTATGCATGAGGAGGCTGGCAAACCGGTTGCACGTTGTTGCTCTTTAATACCTGCAGCAGCTGTTCAGTCACCGTTTTTTTTTGTTTGTTTTTCTTTCTTATTACTTACTGGCTAGTGGTGGTTGGTGCGCTCATCTCGCAAAGCTGCATGCTTGTTTGTGTGGATGTTGTGTAGTTGTTCATACTGCATCCGCATCGTGCTTTGTTCGGTCGGTGGTCGTGGCTATGCCCGCCGCTTCGAGTATGCTCCGCGCAGCACACACTTCAGTTTCCTTTCGACGTTCGCGTTGTACGCTCGTTGGTTTGGTTTGGCGTGTGTTTTTGATGTAAATGATTGACGTACGCCGCTAAACGCTTATCCAAACGGTACGTTCGGCCGTGCAAAACATATACAAAGCAATCGCCTTTTATAGAATACTTCGCGCGTGTTTAATGTATGGAAGAATAATAAAATAGTGGAAAGTAACGAAAATTCGCGTAATTTTTTCTGATATACAATTGCGGCTAGCTTTTGAGACTACATCGCTAAGCGTTGGCGTTCAGCCAGCAGCAGCTGTCAATGCCACTGTTAACAGCTACTGATAGTTGACACATTGTTAAAAGTGAACTTGCGCGGTCGCATTGACGTGACAAAAATTAAACAAACAAAAAAGTATGAATACAAAATAACATAGAGAGCAAAAAGTTTGAAGGAACATTTGAAGATATAAAATAAGAAGTCCGAAAAAAATTGGAAGAAAACGTGAAGTGTTGTGTGCTGAAGAATATTAACAAATGAACGTTTTGATGTGCAACTTTTGACAGCTGTGGAAAATTCACGAATTCGCGCTTGGAGTGTAATTATTTTGAATACAAAAAACGCAGCGCAAGTGACATTAATTCTGAGAACTAAATTTGGAAAAACCGATTTTTCAAAGCATGACATGGAGATAACCAGCAAAAAATTGAGGAATTTAAAATGAGAAAGTGAATTTATTCAAAAAGAAATTGCTAAACAAAAATCGAAATATCCAAAAGGTAGAAAAAACACAGAAGCCACGCTAATTTTCAGCGCACCCACAATCAGTAGTGCACTTTTTATAGTCTAAAACGCCTTCAAGGCACGTGCGGCTTACCCCTCTGCGCAGCCATCACGTTTGTCAAGTGCCAAAAGTGAATTCACACCGGCAAAAGGCTTGAAGACAAGCCAAACGCATTGTGCAGCCACGGAAGGAGGTGGCAACAATACATAGCCGGAAACGACAGCCTGTCTCTAGCGAGCCCTTGCGCTTATGCCGTACACACCGTACGTACATATATCTGCGAAAGTGCAAGTGTATCAAGTGAAAATACATTAGCAAAGTGCGCGCACAAGTGTGAGTGTGTGTGTGTGTTAACTGCCTCGCTGCCAAACAGGCCTGCAGCAGCCAAAAGTCGAGTCATTAAACCCTTTTTTCGCACGAACTGCGAACGCAACACAACCGCGCCCGCTCACGCGCCTACGGTTTGCCGTCTCCACAGCTCACGCGCAATAATTAATGCTATTAAACAAAGTCGACGTCGTCGCGTTTGTGTTATTATAATTGTTGGTGTAACAAACATTCCGCTACTTAACTGGGTGTATATGTGCACTGGTGTTTTTTATTTTATTTTTGTGGTACCAGTGGAAGCTGTTGCTTCAGCACGCTCTTTGTTCTTGTTATTATTGCAGTATAAGTGTGGTGTAGTGCCGACCAACTTCGGCCGGTCGGCCAGCCAGTCAGCCCCGCTAGTAAGTTAGCCAGCGCGCCTCTTCGCCTGTTCGCCAGTTCGCCCACTGCGACCCCATCACAGTTCCCGCACTCAAAACGCACTCACTACTGTCGCCTGCTTACTTAATTAGCGTATGCTTGGCTCATCGCCTAAAAGTAGGCAATTAATTGTGTGCATTTGCGTGCATTAGCGCGTCAACGCGCGCAAGCTAACGCTGGGGCCATAGCGCCGGCCGTCGCCTTAACCAAAATTCATTACAATTCGCGTGCGCTCCACTGCCGCGCGTGTGTATGTATGTATGGTGTGATTTTGTCAGTTTCCAAAGTGTTTAAGTGCAGTGCCGACGGCAACAATTATAACAACGACAGTGGAGCTTACAACAACACACGACGGCTACAACAAAAGTGTTAACTGCATTCGCCGCAAATTACGAGGCAAAAGCAGCACAAACAAAAACAACAAACACACACAGAATATCAGGCGGAGCAGCAACTTCAGTAAGCGCAAGACATTTTGCCTTGCCACGGCGGCGGCGTGTTAAGCGAAAGCTACAAAATTCTAACCGAATTATCGAAAACGCCCCTTAGGGCTGTCGCGCTGGCGTCATTTCTGGGCGACGGTTTTGCCGCGCTCGGTTCAAGAACACCATCGGTTAAGGATCTAATGGCGTTCGGATCGGTTTTACACAACAATCAGCATAATATCGGTGAGTAGGCTGGTTGGATTTGAATGGATCCACACACATATATGCGTATAAGATTCACATGTGTGCATGAATATGTACATATAACTGCGTACGACAATATTTGGTGTTTAAAAATATTGATTTCAATGCTGATAAGCGAATGCAATTAAGCTAGAAAATGTGGCATATAAATTCAGTAATACTTAGAACAACGAATAGTAGTAGAAACCAGGCAAGCACTTTGCTCGATTTGTTGGTGAATCGAACGCGCTGTTACAACAACAACAGCACCAAAATCAATAGCAACAATTCTAAAAAAATAAATCATTTTCCTTGTTCCTAATCGACGATGCAGCAGATATGCGAAAAAAAGTGCAACTCCTTTTGCGCTCAACCAAATTTTACTTTAAAGTGCGAAAATCCAAAAAGCCTTTTGAAAAAGTTGTTATGACTGTTTTTTCTTTTAACTCACAAATCTCCGACTTGACATAATTGCAATTATCGGAGTGTAAATCCATTTGAAAGTTACTTTCCAATGCGGAACGAAAGCCCCGGAATAAGCCAGCACCGAGCAAGAGCTTTTGGCAACAGCAAACCCTTTGACCATCTGAAATCAGCAAACTCTGATAGTATTCACGCTTTCATCCGACATATAACCAAGTTTTACATACTCGTACTTAATGTAAATTATCTTTAAAAAAGTATTTCATAACACATAGACTGAAAAGTCCCGGACCTAACAAAGAAAACACGTCTTTTTTGTTTGTTCAAAATTTGGTTCATTCATCAGTGTAATTTCCATCAAGGACAACGCAACCATTCCAGCGCCGCTCTAACATTTCAATACCACTTTTGATTTTTGAAAGATTTATCATTTGCCTCATAATAGGCCCCAGTTTCAACGATAACCTCTTCAATCGAGCGGCACTGCTTATCGGCCAGAACTTTTTTTTTAGGTCTGCGAACAGCCAGCAGTCACTGGGAGTCAAATCTGGCGGATACGGGGAATGTGGGAGCAATTCGAAGTTCAATTCTTGTAATTTTCACATTGCTTTGATTGACTTGTGACACGGTGGGTTGTCTTGATGAAACAAAACAGTGAGCAAACGCGGCACCCACTTTTGGCAGAGATTTCTCATAGTCAAGTGCTCATGCAATATAAAGCCAACGCATTCTTTTGATATCTCTTCGAAGTCAGCTAACTCACGCAACTTCACTTTTAGTTCAAAACGATTTTGTGGATTTTCTTGTTGTTTTCTGGTGTTACCGCCTCATTTGGAAGCAGTTTCGTAACTAGGGTATGGCAAGCAGGACAAGTGCCATAAGCGCCACTCTAGGGGGTGGGCAAAGTGACACCTCAACTTTGTATATTCAATGTATGTTCAAGCGCGATTTTGAACTTCAGTTTTAAATAAAGATACAAGAAGTCAGGATAGTCGATTCTGTAATCTGTATACTCGCCAGCGAGAAAAACCGAAGACAAGAATCAAACAAGAAGTGATGCCCAGCAACTAAACAACAGAATGTTGAAGTATAATTTCTTGATTTTGTTGGGATTTTGGAATGAAGTAGGTACTAATGCGCATTGACCGCGTTCAAAAGAGGCTGCAAGATCCCACGATAAATTTTCACGATGCTGCTGAAGATTTGAAGGCTCTTCAAAATTATTTCGAAAATGAAAGAGAGGCCATCGTTGATAGTTCACTCGAACAAAGGATACTTTTATGTCAAAAATGGAACGGTGCAACTGAAAGACGCCGAAGAAGAATACAAAATAGGAAGAATAAAATGAGATGTCGATTGTTGCAGGTTTGAGTGCCATCGAAGAAATGAAAAGGGTCTTGAAAGAAACAGTTGATCGACTACGGAAGATTCATACAGTTGAATGAAATCGATTAAAAATTTGGATTCATTCTCAAAGTGAAAGGTCTTATTTAACAGAAAAAAGAACACGATCTCAAAAAAAAGTGCAACGAGTTAGGTCAATTCTACGTGAGTGGATGGAAATGATGGAAATGAACTTTATAAAGAAATTCTTGACTGCAGAATGCTGCTCACGAGCCGAAAAAATACCATTTCTATTTTTTCGCTGCCACGGGCACTACGTCCTCCAGGTACGCTTCTGTTTGGAAGTCCACTGCGTTGTGCATCATCGGTGTCTCTACGACCACTTTTGAAATCAGCAGCCAGCATTTTATTATTGTTTCTGATGGAGCGAAGCCCCTATAACACTTTTCAAGCCGTTGCTTTGCTTGAGCGGTGTTTTTACGCACGAAAAAGCAGTGCATTTCATTCATTATTTTGAAAATAACAAAAGTGGCGCCACTCCCAGCACAATAACTCACGAACTAATGAGTAGAATATCATGAAATTTTAACAGCTGTCTTTTTAAGGTTGAAATTGAAATTTGAATTGGTCGAGCCAAGGAACACCAAGAGATTTGGTGGATTCTAAAACACTCAGGCTAAAAAGCCCATTGTATTTAAAGCTCTGGAAAGAGGGTAGATAGTCAAGGAGGGGAGGAGAAAAGTATCAGAGAAAGAGATAGGAAAGAATAGAGACAAAGAAAGAGATAGTTAGTCCTTTGAGAATTTCCCAGATTCTTTGGTTTATTAAATCCATCCAGTTTTTGAGAACGAATATTACTCATTCTCACGACATCGGAACCCAAAACTCGTTGCCGTGCTCTAGCAAAGGCAGGACACTCACAGAGAAAGTGCTGAGTGCTATCCACCTCCTTCAAGCAAGACAGTCACATCGGGTCCTCAATGATTCCAATGGTGGTCACACGCTGACCGCATGGGTTGTGTCCTGTAATGATACCGACCATCAACCGACGGTTTTTCCTTCCAAGTTTTAGTAGCTTTTTTAGGTTAGTACTAACTGAAAAAGATTTGAATGCAATCAAAGTAGTGCCATCTATGTGTTAGGCCTGGGATTTTTCAGTCCATGTGTTATAAGTGCAAATCTCGCGAGGCCTTCGTCTCGTAGTAACCAGCACTCTTGCTAAATTTAGTGCATTGATTATTTATTTACTATTAGTCGTACAAATAAATAAATAAATGTATTTGAAAGTTACTTTCAACTTCCCAAAAAATTTCCTGTTTTTTTTTGGAAAGTGCTATCAGGCCATTTTAGTGTTGATGTAAGCCTTTGTTGGCGAATTGATGTGAAATATTAGTAAAATACGGGCTAAAATAGCAAAAATAGTGTTAAAAAAAATTTTTTAAGCAACTAAATATTTAATGAATGTAAAAATATATACAAGGTGGCGCAAAATTAGTCATTCTTGTTTATTTGTTTGTTTTTTTTACCGTATAATTTTTCTGCTGTACAAGAAAAAATGTTTTTACGTGGTGGAAATCGATGGGGATGGGATTTGATCTGGGCGTATATTTAAGGAACCTTTACGGAACTTTTGTGCATGTTCAATTCTCTCAATTGTAAGTTGGTGGCAAGGCCTCCAGATAAATGCAAAAAATACGAGTCGAAATTTTATCAAAATATCGTATGAAACTGGGACTTCAAGAGAACTTCAATGATAATCAAATAAACAAAACAAAAACAAGAACATAAAAGTAAAACAAAAAAACAGAAAAACTCAAATTTCGTAATGAAAATACTGGTATGGCTCAATTACATATAAAACAAAATATTAGCCAAATGGCCGCCATGGCCTCCGCGGCACCCCTCCATCCGATGGTCCAAGTTTTCGATGATGCTGAGACATAATTGAGGCTCTATGCCGTTAATGTGCCGAATTACCTCATCCTTTAGCTCTTGAATTGTTGCTGGCTTATCGACGTACACCTCTGCTTTCAAATAACCCCAAAGAAAGAAGTCCAGCTGTGTCAAATCACATGATCTTGGCGGCCAATTAACATCGCCGCGAAGTGAGATTATTCGACCATCAAATTTTTCGCGTAAATAAGCCATTGTTTCGCTAGCTGTGTGACAAGTGGCACCGTCCTGTTGAAACCACATATCGTCGACATCCATATCTTCCAATTCGAGCCATAAAAAGTTCGTTATCATCTCACGATAGCGAACACTATTCACAGTAACTGCCTGACCGGCCTCATTTTGAAAAAAATACGGCCCAATGATGCCGCCGGCTCATAAACCGCACCGAACAGTCACTCTGTGTGGGTGCATTGGTTTTTCGGCAATCACTCTTGGATTATCATTCGCCCAAATGCGGCAATTTCGCTTATTGACGAGTCCACTGAGGTAAAAATGGCCTCATCACTGAAGATGAAGTGCGCGATATGCATTTTGATTTGTACGCCCGTTTTCATAACAAGCCTGAATAACTTTAACAAGTTGCTGGATTGTGTATCTTTCCATGGTTTAAATTGAGTTAGTTTGAAATTGAAAAATGTCAAATGAAGTTAAAAAAACAGCTTGATGTTTAGGTGTGGTTTACATTTAATATCAGCCCTTAAAATTTAACCACCCTTTATAATTTTATATGCGCAAATTTTGTTTTCGGAGTTTTAAACATGAGATGTTTTTTCCAGTTAGCTGAGGCGAATTCTCTATAAACAACTTGAAATCCAACTTCCTGGCCAATTCCGATCCCAGACACTAAGTAGGTAACCCCAGAAACTCACTTTTTTCAGAGGCCACGATTAGGTTTCTAATACCAAATATTGCGCTGTCAAGGCAGAGAACAAAAGCGAAATAAAAAGGTTCGCAACTTAATTGCAAAAAGTGCTTCGTCAAAATGTTAGCTATCGCCGTGTGAACAGCCAAAAGTAGTTTCCGAAAGCCCAGCTACAAGTCATTGTTTGAAAATAAAAGTTAGTTTAGAAAAGTATTGCTCCGGAAATTGATTTCTCAGAATCTTCCTTTTGACAGCTTTGATGAAAACAGTTTTTTCAAGCTTTGTAACCACCCATATAATGGGAAAAAGAATCCCTGAGACCTGCACATTTTTGCAAATTTACAGCAAACGAAGATTGTAAAATTTATTACTACAAAATTTGGGGGAAAAGAGGACGCTAAAATTTATAATCCTCTGATGCAAACTCAGAATAACTAAAATTTAAAAATTTACGAGAATTTGTGCACAGGGTTGGCCGACAGGGGTTTCAGCAGAAATTAGTATCATAAAGTAATTCTTCACCTTTTTCGTGTGGAATATTTAAATTTATTTATTTTTTTAATTTTTATAACTGTTTCATGTTCTATAACTAACTTACAGTAAAAACCGTAGATTATAGCTGTGTTAAAACGTGTTTTCCGCAATATTTTATGCCCATTCCGTGACATTTGAAAAGGTTGGAAATTTTTGACGAAATTAAAGTAACGAAATTCGTCGCATTGCAAAGCATAGCCAATGAGAAATTCGTTAATAAACATATAACGGGTGTGTTTTTAGCTGCATGAGAACTATCGATATCGATGATTAGGAGTTGACAGCTGATATTGGCAAACTGTGTTGACATTTCTGTTCAGTAAGATTTGGCAGCTCATCATGAATCGTTTAACGCCAGAACAACGCTTTCAAATTGTGGAAATTTACTTTGACAAATAAAAAAAATCTGTTTTCGAAGTTCACAGAGTGTTAGTCGACATTATCTGGTTTTTACGGTTGTTTTGCCTGACGTTCGTCAAGCTCCACAACCTACGATTATAAAGGGGAAATTATGGGGTTTTCCGCGGCAGCGCCCCATACCGCGCTAAGGCCACAGTTACTCTCGAAGGCGGCCAGGTATTCGAGAGAGAAACTCCGTTAGCGATGCACATATTTTGATTCCCTGCGCCATTCAGTCCTCTTCACGATTCCAAGCATACCTTGACTTGGGAATTGGTTGCATTTTACGATAGTTTTCGGAGTCTCTCCAAAGACCTATCCAATATGGTTGAACCTGGATGGTATAGCTCCTTGGTTCACTAACCCTACTTAAGCCCTTTCACCGCGTCAAGGTGGGCAACCGTCGAAAGGGCGGCTATAGAGTGAAGTATTGAAGAAGACGCCAAAATGTCGATTCGTTGTCGTTCTCAAATTTTACCTTTGTTATTCGACTACGTGGAAAATCGAATGTAAGATTCTTGGCTCATCTACCTATAAAATACAGCTCGTGCATGAATAGAAGCCAAATGAACATCGTTTGCGTCGCTTTTTTGCTGCTCATTGGGCTCATGGATAGTTATTATGCAGATTGCAGGAAAAAATAGGCAAAAATAGGAATGATCGGATGGACCGTGCAAGTTGTAGACCCGGCGCACATATGCCAGATATCATTTTTTCCCCTCACTAACTCCTCTCGGGACCATAGGGCCTCGACAAGACTCTTCCATCATACACGGTTCTGTGCTGTTGTTTTTGCACTGTTCCATGAGATGTCGGCATCTGCTAGTTCTAGCAACATCGACCTTCTCCGAGTGTTTTTTGGTCGACCACGACCTGTGCTCCCTTGGGAGTTCCAGTTCAGTGCCATTCTTGTGATGATATGCCATGAAATTATTCATTAGATTATAATAAAAAATAAAAAATCGTGCCAACAATATTTCTGTTTCATATTTTCATTTTAAGTGAGGCTCCTTCCGTTTGTGGCATAACAGCAAGACGCACGCATCAAATAGGAGAGGAGTTCGGCCAAACATATAACAGAAATGTACGCGCCAATTATTTATTAAATTTTTTTTCATCATTTTAACCCTCTAATACACTGGACCGTCTTTCTTTCTTTACTCTAAAAACTACAAAAATCAAAAAATTATAAAGAGGGGGTTCCCAAAATTTAAATAATGTATGGTAGCATGTCTTTGTTGAAAGCCATTCATTCTAAATCCAATTTGGAAGTGCTCGGAAATCAAAAAATAGATTTATTGAAAAAATTATTTTTATAAAAAGAAAAAAATTTAGTTCACTTCATCGTACAAAAAAAAGTGTGAAAAAAGAGTCGAAGAAAACATATTTTCCAACAAATAACAATTCGTTACGCCCAAATTGTTCATTGGTGCAAAATGTTAGATCGGTCGGACAAAAAAAGCTGCAAAATAGCGCTTGCAAGTCTGAAACTCAGGCATTTTGTTCAAAATGTAAAATTCGTTTCGCAATTGAAGTACAAAAATTAGTTTTTTTTGAGCACCACAACCAATCCACAATGATGCAAAAAATAAGAATTAATATCCAATACAAAAAAAAAAGTATTTTCTGACATAAATGGATCTTATTTAGCGCATCAGTAGAAGAAAAAACAAGTGGATGTGAAACATTCACAAAATGCGTTGTATGCGGACAGCGAATTTCTTAATAATTTTCATAGCTGAAGAAACAAAAGTTTCAAATTTTCTTTAAACTCCTGTTGCTCCTCTTTGCTCTACGATTTATTTTGAAAATCCCAAATCACTTAACAATGCAGCTGCGTGTATCGGTTTTTCATAAATAAAATTCATAACAACAAAAACAACAACACTTATAGCAAGTCCAAGCAACAACAATTAGCAGCCAACGATAGAGAAAACAAATCCGGCATCAAAATATAACAACAACAAAAAACCAACAACAACGCTTGCGAAGAAGTTTTCGAACAAAGTTCTTTTAACTTTTGAACTTGGCCGGGGTACGCTTTTACTGGAATTTTACGCCGCCAAGTCCGGACGCTATTTGGCGCATTTTCCAACTGCCACTGCGGTGTGCTCGCAGAGTTTTTTGTTGTTGTTATTGAATTTTATTGTTGTTGTGTGGTTTTTGTTGTGATTTTGTTGTTGCTTTTGTTTTAGCAAATGTCATATTCAACACCGTTGGGTTTTGTTTGCTGAATTTTCCCTTGGTTTACGAGTTGCGCTGCTGTTTTTTTTTTTTTTTAGTTTAACGCCAACTTCTTTCTGTCCAAAAAGAAAGTTTTGTGTGAAACACCCAGAAAAGTTTATTGCTAGTACATAGAATTGCGACGGATTTTTGTTTGCAATTGTTTTGCATAATGGTTAGATGATGAAGGAAGGGAGCAGTGGAGGGTTTAACGAATAGAAAAAAAAAATGTTGAAACATTTCTAACTGAGGAATGTGAAGAAAATTCTCGCAAGAATTTGTGTTCAAAGTAAAGTGTTTTAGATTCAGTCTTTGACGCATTTTTGAGACTGTTTGAAAAATACTTAGAAAACGAATATCCAAATTTGTTTTTGAAATATTTTAAATATAAGAATTTCCAATAATTTCCACATGCCATTTTGGTGTTCGAAAACAAATCGGCTAAAAATGATTTGTTATCAAAACAAAAAAAAATAATAATAATAATAAAAAAAAACGTTCGTTTTAAAAAGATCAGTAAATAAAAAATTATGAAAATCAGAAAATATCTTACTATTCAGACGATTATGTCTGCATGATAGGTAGCAAAAAATATTGAAAATATATTTAAAATTCTTGAATTTTTCCAGAATTTTTCAGCATTTTTTTCCATCAATTCTTTTAAGTCATAACCTTACATAAGAAACAAAAAAATTAAATAATTCTATAAATTTCCAATAATTTGTTCATGCCTTGTTAGTATTCGAAAACAAATCGGTTAAAGATGAATTAGTTTCAAAACAACAAAACAAAACGTTCGTATGAAAATTCAGTCAAATACCACAATTTTGTAAAATAAAAAATTATGAAAATCAACAAAAATCTTAATATTCAGATACTGACGACTGGATGACCGCTAGCAAAGAATAATAAAAAAATATATTTGCAATTTTGAATTTTTCCAAAATTGTTTAGCGATTTTTTTTCATCAATTCTTTTATATCAAAAGTTTAAAGTAGACTTCAAATCAATCGGTTAAAGATGAATTCTTTTCGGAAAGCCCGTTTGTGCGAAAATCCATCAAAATCAGAAAAAACCATTAAAATCAGCAATCATCTTAAGAGGGTATTTTGGTCTAGACGCCCTAATTTGAGGTATTTTTAAAACTAAGATTAAAAAAATGAAAAGCATTTTTATTATCCTTTTTTTTTTGGTTTTTATTAAAATTGGAAAAGTATAAAAAAATAAAAATAAAAAATAAAATTAAGAAATCGTGGAATTACAGACCGGCGGAGTGGGGGCTACATACAAAACAGTGCTCCATGGTTGACATGATTCCAACCCTTGTAGTGATTTAAAACCAACAAATTAAAAAATTCTTCATTAGTTAGGATGTCGCTATCGGATTACGCGAAATCAAAGAAAAAAAGATTCACAAAATGGCATCAACTTGAAAAAAAAAAAAATTTTGTTGACCCTCTGTTTTTTACCTTTTTAAATTTTTTAAAAATACTTCAAACTTAGATTCTTCAAAATCCGAGGCTGGCGCGATAGACAAATGTATAGTAAAAATTCTTATCAAACTTCAAAGCGATCGGTCATGCAGAATTTGAGATATCAGCAACAAAGTATTTAAGTACTAGTCTAAGCCTAATTTAAAGTCTATTACATTGTTCTCAAGGCGGAAATATTCTTGGCATAGTGGAAGTGGTAAAATATTGATCCAATTAACGTGCAGATCTGAGATCTGCTGTGCTATAAATGTTAGTGCAACATTTTATATTTATCTAGTAAATAAAAAAAATTGTAATTTTATAGAAACTTCCACAAAAATATCAATACTAATATAAGATTTATAAAATTCTGTGAATTCCGCATTAGAATAAACAAGTTTTTTAGATTAAATCAAGGCGCATTCATTAAAGGTAGTGACACTAGACCAACAACATTTGATTGTCAAAGCAAAGTATTAGCAAAATAAAAAACAAAAGCATGAATTCGCCCTTTTACATTCTAGGCTGACAGCCACATGGACACAGCGAAAGAAAAAAATAAATCAGCTGATTTACCGATACCACACAAGAATGATAGAGAAGAAGATTGCGTCTTCCGAATTTGGCATGTCGTAAGAGTCCATCCATAAACAAACAAAAGGAAGGGGAATTAATTGTTTGTGAAGAAAAAGAGTAGGCGAAAGCAATGGAAGCAGCCAAACGCACACATACTTTCTAGCCACGGCGTCTTCGGCATAAAAACGCAAAAACTGCATTTGGAAGCTTTATATTCGTTTGTGCTCTAACAATTTAGCACAAGGCACTTCGTTCGCATTAGTTTTTTTAGTTTTAATCTCGCTAATGATAACATTACCAAGCCATTCACTGAATTTTCACAAACTAGTAATTTCTCCTACTTTTGTTTGTTTTGTATTGCGAAGGCAGCTGACGTCAGAGTAAGGTAACTGGCGGCACCTGCAGAACTCAATTCGCCTTGGACACCACCTTTAGTAGATTCGCCTTGAATGATATTTTGTGAACTATTTTTTTTAAATTTTTTCCATGACTTATTTTTGATCCATGACTTCCTAATTCCTATTCACTTCGTATGGGCGCTCTTTACAAATATTTTTTTAATAAAAGCATCGTTTTGTGGCACGAACTAACTTAGCCACTTTTTGCTATAAACGTGAATATCTCAATGTGTATTGCCCGCCCTCAACAAGTGCCTCTCTTACATTCACACGTGACTCCACAACAAAAACCGATGGCTTTTGGAATTGGAGCAACAACAAGAAATAGGTGTTAAATGCAGCTAACAGCATGCAGTCACGTGCATGCCACATAAAGCAGCGGTGCAACACTGCGGTGGTGTGGTAACTAAAATTCAAAATGTAAAAAAGTAGTAAGCATAAGCAAAGAGGCAGGAATCAGAAATGAAGGCAGCCGAGCAAGCAAGCAGGCAGTCAGTCATCCAGGCATCAGCAGTAAAATCTCACATTTTTCACTTGAAAAATCGCAAAGGAAATCGACGAAAGGCAGCAATTTCATAAGCCGAGCTAATGGCTGTGAAGGAGTTATGGGAAACAGTAGGAAGGGCCATAAAAGTGCTGCAGCAACAGGAACATCAAACACAAAACAGTAATAACAATGCAAACTGAGCTGAAGTTTGCGGTACTGCCACAACCATCTTCCGTGGAAATGTGGATTCAGTGTAGAGTGTTGGTGATGCATGCGCCTGTGTGTGCGCGTGTGTGTGTGTTTATGATTGTGTGCGAAAAATGAAAAATGCGTGTGTTGATATGCAGCAGCAGCAGCAGCTGACTAGTAATGGCCCCATTGATGAGCCGTGACTTTGCAATTTCAACAACAGTTGCAACAATGCCCTTTTGCAAATGCTGCAATTGCTGCCACACGTACCACATAGCACCACCAAAAAGGGCATTGATTGCTGGGGCAAAATATCTATTCACGCCACACTTAAGGCACCTTTTATTGTTATAAGCGATGGGCAAGTGGGTGCTGGTGCACCTGGTGCATAGCAGAAGGTGTGTTGACTCATAATTGTTGCCACATTAAACTCGTTGGCTTGCAGCGATGACGCAAAACACGTTTGGCACCTACAGCGCTCCACAATTCAAACTGTAGTGCGCTGGTAGCAAGCGACAGGTGGCATGCAGCAGGCCGCAGCTACCACATCAATTCACAATGCCACAATGCAGAAATAGCAAATCCATCCATGCTGAATTGGAGGCTGAATTTAGCTGGGCTGCAGCGTAGAGAGAAGACGTTTTCGTCAAAATTAATAGGCAGTGCTGGTTGGTCAGCAGCAGCAGTGTTGCAATTGCTAGTGTTGCACTGACTTTTTGCAATATTTTTTTTAAATTTTTTCTATTACCCAGCACAGTGACAGCGACGAGCTGTTGCAATGCGCGGCAGTAAAAAATATTTTATGTCATGTTGCATAAATGCGCGCAAAGATATGTTGCTTAAAATGCGTTCGCAGTCGTGCAACATTTCAGCGTATTTGGCATTACATTGCGGTGAGAGATTATGCCGAATGTGCAACTGCATCGTGTTGATAGCCAGTATGCGATATGACAGGCAGCGGTGAGTTTGATGCCGCCGCGGCGAATAAACGTCAACTAGTCAGTCAGCGCGTATGTCACTTCGGCTCAATTTAATTGGAGTTTGATGGTTGGAAAGGACAGTAAAAATGGCAAAGTATTTCAAATACCATCACAGAGGAAACCACTCGGAGTATGGGTTTAATTTGGGTCAAGGTATACCTATTATAGATTTTTGAGTAGTTCTTTTTTTTCTATATCAATAAACATTTTGGACGGGCAACAAAGTAGGATAAATACATAACAAATAGGCTGTAAAGCAAGTTAAGTGCCACCCCGCACGCGTCTACGACTTAATGTCAAAAAGGAGCCAAAAGGGCTGCTTGACCTCAACGAGAAAACAGCGTTGCTCTATTATAATGGCACCTGGGCACTTAATTGATATCTTCGAGGGACGTTAATGTGTCTAGTAGCACCACAGTTAAATTGAGACTAACCTAACGACGCAAAAGTCTGTTCCGTAATGGTTTCAGGGGCAGGACATTTACAGAGGAGGTGTTGTATCCATTCGGTTTCCAGCAGAAATCATTGTGAGGTACATCAATTCTACTGGCTAGGGTGCCAATAGCACAGTGACCCGTTAATAACACCTGTAAGGATGCGCTGGTAGTTCATCTGTTGAATCCGAGCAGACATTTGTCCTTTTAAAAATCAGTTTTGGCTACTGCGCTTTGGATACCCTGCAATTAATAGTCAAAGGCCACATTTTACTGGTTTCCGCGATTACGCCCAAGGCAATCGCATTGTACAGCTCGTTTAGACGAATTGTACTTGCTGAAGGAAATGAGGGAAGAAAAGTAGGTAAAAAGATGCTACGAGCAAAAGAGTTAAGGATGAATAGGAGGAAAAAAAATCTCTCTGTTCAGAAAAAATAACAAAAAAAATATCTTTTTCTTCTGGCACAAAAAGTACTTACTCTCCTAACCAAAAAAAAAAAATATTTTTAAAATTTGCGTGGAATTTAATCGTTGGAAAATTAGTAGGTATTAAAACTATTTACAGAAATTGAAATGGAAAAAAAAATTTATTTCTAAAAAAATATTAATGTATAAAAGAAACTTATATGATTTTTAAAAAGAAAGATTTTTTAACAGAAATAATAAAAAAAAATAACAAAAAAATACTTTTTTTTCTGGCAAAAAAAGTTCTTACTCTCCTGATCAAAAAAAAAAAAAATAGTTGTTACAATTTGTGTGAAATTTAATCGCTGGAAAATTAATATTAAAACATTTACCAAAATAAAAAAAATTATTTCGAAAAAAATTTATTTCTAAAAAAAAAACTTATTTATAACAAAAACTTATATGATTTTTAAGAAGCCACTCACTCACCTTTAATGCAGTTCTCTCGAAAAAAATCCTATTCAGAAAAAATAAAAAATAAAAATATCTTTGCTCTTATGGAAAAAAAACATCTTACTCTCCTGACCAAAAAACAAAAACATTGTTTTCACAATTTGCGTGGAATTTAATCGTTGGAAAATTAATATTAAAACTATTTACAAAAAAAAATAATGAGAAAAAAAATTATTTCTAAAAAAATTTATTTCTAAAAAAAATTAATTTATAAAAAAAAAAGGTATATGAGTTTCAGGAAGTCACTCACTAACCTTCAATGCAGTTGTAGTCCAATTTCGATAACAAAACACATTGGCTTTAGTGCAAAACTCAAAAGCCATTTGACTAGAGCGTTGGCTGACTCTTGGCAATTTATGCTCACTTCTTTTACGATAACTGCAAGCAAGAACACAACACAGAGCACTTAAAATAAATAGAAAAAAAAAATAAAAAAATAAGTAAACATGTAAAAAAAAAAAACGAGATGAAAAAGGAATAAATAAAAAATAAATAAAAAATAAAAACCCGCTAAAAGTTCTATGATAGCCAACTCAACGAGCTGGCCAACAAGAATACACAACTCACATGAGGAGTAACTAGAAAAAAAATATGCAAGCTGCCCCCATAATAGGTATGACTTCGGGTAACAGCATTTCAACAAGAACTAGCCGCCGCAACAAGAAATAGGGAGAGCAATTGCTCCTGCCTAATAAAAAAAAAGTACAAGAATAAAAACACTGCTGATGGCGAATGTGGCGTGGTGCTTCCGCTGCTGCATTTGCTTCTGCCAATGCCACTGTTACTGTTACTGTTGCTGCAGTTGCTCCCACTTTCCTGTAGCTGCTGAAGTTGGAACATTATTTTTATGATTCCCAAGCAATTACAATGCGCTGCCTGCAAGTTGGCAGCCGACACCGCCGTCACCGTCACTATACCTCAATCGCACGAGATGCAAAAACAAAAGAAGACCAAAAAATCGCTGCATTCGATCGCACATTTCACATTTCAGGGAACACTTGACAGAGAACTGGTGAGGCTGTTAAGCCCTTTGAAGGGTTACTTGTGTCCACATGTATGTGTGTTCAAGTTTCGGTTGTTTAACTCAACAGCTGTGCAGCCAGCGAGTCGCTAAACGTTGGGTGCTTGTTGAGAGTCGTAAAGTCGCATGGTCACTTTTGACTGCAAAAGGGCGGGGAGCAGCATAGCACACGAGTCAATTTGTTGGCCATCTTTTTTGGTTTGAACTTTTTCTTTAGATATCTAAAATGCAACATAGGTTTTGTTGTTGTATAACTCGCTGACAGACAACGATTACCCGTCAGGATATCCACCTACAGTTAGTAAGTTGCACTGGGGCAGAAGATAAAAGAGGAAGGCAGTTAGATTGGCTTCAACGTCATAAATGCCGAAGTCGCCTTGTTTGGGGGTAATAGAGGGGTGATGCGGAAAGGTAGGTTAATTTTGGCATAGCGGGTTGTAGATTATGTTTGAGAAGCTGCATTATTTATAAAAATTTACAAATTTTTTAGTTTCGAAATTAACAATTTTTTTGCGTTATACTGAAATTTAGCTTACAATTTGTGTACATTTTTTGTATAAATATGATATGTATGTACATTTCATTTGGTTTCAAAATTAAACTAAAACTTAAAATAAATTCGACATTTTCCACTTTCTAGAAATTTATTTTTTATTTTAAGTTTATTTTATGCCTTCATTATTCATAACACCCGAGTCCTTTCCTCGCTATGGGACAACACACCATCAAGAAGCAGCATAGGAGTAAAGAGGTAAGGGAAGTTTGCAGGCGCCAAACTATGGGCCGACGCCAGGCAAACTCCTTACTGTGGTACTACAACCGAAAGAGGTTTGGAAAACTCATAATTCTGCGCAAGAATAAACTAAAAGAATGCTCGCGGGCATTCTCACAGGCCCCCGGCAGATTGCGCAGTCATCTGCACAGTACTGGTCTTGTAGGTCAACTAATTCAGCGACCATCTCCGGAGATTGCAATGTAACTTCTCCTTGAATGCAGTGCTACAGCGCGGAGAAGGTTGAGACATCTTGCCCATTTGCAGCCACAAGAAAAGCACATACGCGCAGTCCAACCCAGCTCTATCTTGAGTTTAATAAGGAAACTGGGTCTGATGAGTAGAGGACACAAAAGACCAAGAGGTCGAAGTGCAAAGCTCAAATCAAATATAATTAAAGCCTCTGAACTTTCAGTCATATATTTTTTACTATTTCTATAAAATTAGTAGTTCGACCGCCGTAGCCGGATGGACCAAAATTAGAAGCATTTTTTCTCTAATAGCCGGCGGCCCTACGTAACCAATCACAAACCCCCAATTGTATTTCTGCCATGCAAAAGCTCCTCATAAAAAAACATCTATCGCCCGGAGATGGCGTAAAACTGTAGGACTGAGATGAGATGAGATGAGATGAGATGAGATGAGATGAGATAAAATGAGATGAGATGAGAAAAAGATAAAAAAAAACATCAAAGTACTAAGTTCATAAACCTTTTCTGAGCTTACGAATTTCAAGAATCAATACTTTTTAACAAATTAAATCACATATATGAGCCGATAAACCAATTTTGAACAAACTTTTCTAGCAAAAACATTCAAGTACCTATGATTAATTCTATAAGCAAATATTACCCCTATTTACAATAAAGAAATGCACCCATTTTTCGTTATTTTATATAAGGAAAACAATTTTCTAATTAAATATGGTTACACCTTAGCCCACCGCACTTTTGCTCTACCTTAACCCTGCCATCATCACAAAAAAAAAGAAAAAAAAACCCGAATCCTAAAGTCAACAAGTTCATGGCGTGCATCACCTTCGCATGACGTCCCAAGTTGTGGCAATCGACGAAAAATACATCAAAATTGCTGCAATTGTCTAAACTGATAAATAAAATACATAGAATAAAGAGCTTAAAGACAAGACGAGCCTAAAAGAAGCTATTGAATGGAAAACAACGAAGACAATAAAAAAAGAGTTGCTGGCTTCCTCGATCGTGTAAGACGTGCAACGTTTTCAATTGTGCAACAAAATACACATAGTAGGTTGGCTTTGCAGAAAGGCAGCAGCAGCAGCAGCAGCGATAGCAGCCGTAGCCGCCACAAGGACTCGGTAGCCTAGCTGCCTAGCGGACATAAGATTTTCTCATAGCTCACGAATTGCGGCAACGCTGCTGGAGTTTAATTGCTCACCCAGGTGATCGATGTTTTGAAGTTGCCGATCTTGGCGCGTCTTGACCGCCAAGCGCTGATTGCTGTATTGCAATTTTTATTCCGAAAAAGAAAAAAATACATTTTTATTTTATTTACTGTTTTCTTACTTGAGCTACTTTACAAGGAAATTGTGGGAAATTTGTACTGGGATTTGATGGCAACGATTTTTTAATGCTATGAATCAAAGACCTACCCACTACTTTTTTTTAAATAAAGCGTTAGAAGAATTATTATTTCATAATATATAAAAGAAATAAGCTTTAAATTTGTAGAGTATGAAAGTGACAAGTTTTAAAACTTTAGCAGTAGCTGGGGAGTTTTTTAAAAATTATTGCAATTTAATCAGATTTTCAAGTAAAAAAATAGGCACGAAAAGGAGTCAATTTTTGAAAAGTGCATACAAAATTTGGTAAGGTATATGTTAGGTTAGGTAGAAATGGTTGCCCAGCGAGTGGACCCACTTGGACGAAAGAAGTTTGGTTCATCCTTGGTGATACCATTGCAAGAGGGGGAAAAGAGGTTAAGGAAAAAACGACAGGACGAAAAGGAGAGGGGTGGAGAGAGTTGAGTATATGTGGACTATGAACGGTGACTAATTTGCGGTTGTGTTAACCTCTTTATGCTGCTGATGAAGTTCATTAGATTTTTGTTATCAAGACCTGCTATATCAGCAGGTGCAGAAAAAAAGTGAGAACCAAGAGGTTTGAATCTTACTCCCGCGAGAGCTGGGCAGCTAAGGAGCAGGTGATGAGATGATTCCACCTCATCCTCCATACAGCTGACGCAAAAAGGACTCGAAATAATTCCGAATCTCACGGAATGTATACCCCATGGATAGTGCCCCGTGAGGATGCCCACGAAATTTGAGTGATGAGATTTTGTCATCTCCAGAATATCCCTCGAAAGCCTCCTATCCAAACGTGGCCAGAAGGATTTCGCGACCTTATAGGTTCGCAGGCCCATGCACACGGGGAGGGTTTGCAGGGTTCAAACCCTGTTCCTCATCTAGTTTCATTTTTGGGTGACTTTTCAATAAATAAAAATAAAAATAAAAAAATGATTTTAAGTAAAAAAAGTAAAGACTGCTAAACAGTCGTTTCCTGAATGCCAAATTATTGAGAACGTCGAGATATCGATGATGTTGACGGTTGTTCAGGACACTTTGCGCTGCAGCCACAATCTTCTCAACAGAACGTCCAGTTTTTGGTCTGCCGGTCCTTTTTATATCATCGACAGAACCAGTTTTTTGAAATTCTTTCACTAAACTTTGAAAGGTCGACTCATTCAGACGATTATTCTCTCCAACAAATCACGAAATTTCCTGTTATTTTGTCCTTAAAGATCGACCATTTTCATAATAAGTTTAAATCATTTTAACGCGCTGTTCTATCGTATTTTTGGAGACAGGGCAAGGCAAATATATTTACGGATGGCTTGAAGTTAGACGGAAGAGTTGGTGGAGAAGTATTTTGCGAAGAGCTCCGCATCAAGCTCAAATTCAGGCTTTCAGACCACTGTAGTGTTTCGAAGCGGAGGTAGCCGCAATTAAGGAAGCGATGGATTGGTTGCTTACTTCTGTAGTTACTGTAAGGGACATAAATATCTTCTCTAACAGTCAAACGCAATTAGGGCCGTGGCTTTGTTAAAAATTTGTCAGGGAATGCCAGACTTCTCTCTCGACTGCATCCGGATTCTTCGATATTCGGCTCATCTGGGTTCCCGGTCATAGCGGCATAAAGGTAAAGTGCTGGACTGATGAGCTGGCTAGACAGCGAGCCTGGAGATGGTTTCATCGCATCAACTCAGTCAGCACTGGACTTCTTTTTTGTTTTGTCGGGACAACTAGTAAGTGCAGCACTCAGACATTAATTAAGTCCATTGTACTACACTTTGATTCCCTTTTAATTTTCTTTAAATCTATTATTATGGGTAGATCGGGGGAACTTCTAAGGCTAACAAAGCCGCAGCTCTAGAATTTGGTGGGTATTCTTACCGCACACTGTCCGTTAGGTGTATTTGGATTGCTTTTAGTCCTTTCTGCAGGAAGATGAGGTGGACTCATCTCAGCACCTCCTTCTCAGCGGCCGCTACATTTGCGGCGTTAAGTGTCACATACCTGGTGCATTTCATCAGTAGCTGAATCGGTTCATTTAAACGTAGTTGGTTATTTTTGGTTGTTCTCCTTTAATTCAAAGCGCCTTCTTCCTTTTTCCACCTGTTTTGTTCTTTTCTTTCTTTCCTTTCTATGAAAAATGTCAACGCCGTTTGCGTTCTCGATCTTCTCAATGTTTTTGTTGTTGACTGTGGGCTAAAAACTAACGATTGCAAAGTGTGTGAACACGACAGGCAACACCGAAAGAAAGAAAGTTGGCAATATTGAACTTTGTTGTTGCTCAAACATATAGAGCAGGGAAATGATGAATCGAGGGCGCCTAGAATATAATATTAGCCAAAGTAAACAGCTCTTGGCATTTTTTCAATTTGTTTCAGCGATCAACCGGCCGTATCGTAATTTTAAGGGGTTAGGGGTAGTCAGAGGCCCGAAAAAATGATGATTTTCAATATTTTTTTTTGCCAGTCAGTTGCTTTATTTTACAAAAATAAAAACATTAATACATCAAAATTTCAAAAAAAAAATAAAAATGAATAATTGTAAAAGTTATCGCTGTTTGTGTGGAGCTCGTTTCTCCAGAAGCCCTTGCGGTGATCATCACAAGTCCTTGGAGATTTATCCAAAATCAATCGGACAGGAGAAATAAGTTTTATTAATAGATAATCTTGGGCCTCATCGAAGATTTTTTTTCCAAATTTAATAGAAAATATTTTTCAGATTTTCGACAAAAAAACCGACAAATAATTGTTTGAAAAAAATCGAAATTTTTGAAAACAATTCCGAGTTTTTTATGTTTTTCAAAAGCAGTATAAATTTTATTGAAATCCATCAAGCGGTTTTTAAGTTACAGTGATCACCACTTCAAAAAACGTAGTTTTGAGAAAAGTTTTGCAATCGATTTCTGGAGCGCCCTTTGTTAATTTTTGAATAACTCGAAAAGTATTTGTCGGATTCCCTTCAAATTTTCAAACAATATTTTTAAGATATTATAATTTAAGAAAAAGCTAAAAACAAAGTCCAATTTTTTGAAAATTCTGACTACACCTAACCCCTTAAAAGAGAAAGGAAATCGGTTATTTTGATTTTTTTTAAACTCAATTGAAAAGTTGGGTTAGGTTTTTGTAAACATTAAGAGAGATCTTAAAGAGAGTTGCTTGAGCTGCTTGTAAATAAACAAAAATTTAAGCACATCTCTGAAACGATGTCAGCTCAACAATCGATTCCGCCAGTTTCACTGGAATCTTCACCATCTTAACCGTGGGTTTTACCATTGCCTGCCGAGAGCAGGCCGCTACTCTTTAACTTTTTGTCGCATTTTGATGCTTCATATGGGTCGTTCTATGTGCGCCAGGTGCTCTAATGTGCCCTGTATGCTCATTCTCAAGAATACAAGAATACTTGATTCCGTTGGCGTGGCAATTTGCATGATCATATCACTATAAAAAATTGCAACTTCCTCTCGGAAATACTGTTTGGCAGCCTGATAACCACCTGATCGCGTTCGACCATACGCCCTTCAAAATAGCTGCCGAAATGCCCTAGAGAATATACCCGTCAGCCCGCTGTTCTATCTGACCTTTTTTATTCAAATAGTCTCAACGTTCCCCCCAATGCATCTCCATCAGCGCTCTATTAGTCGCACTGTGCTGTGCCCACATTTAGACTATTTGCATATCATCCAGTGAAATTTACTGCTAAAGTTGCTTCTTCGCCTTTTTTCTTTTGTTCGTCATTATGCGACTGATTTTTTATTGTTGTAATATTTTAGCTAGCTGTCAATAGCGTATATGCGAGATAATTTATATAGTCATAAATAAAGCGAAGCAGCAGCAGCAGCGGCAGCAGCAGCAGCAGCGAACCATAACCGCCGCGGTGGCCAGTTGTTTGCTGTTGGAGTGAATTTTGCGACGCTGTAATGCGCGAAATCGTGGTTGTGCCTGAGTATTTATTATTGTAGATGTCCGCGCACATACAAACATTCATATATTTGATTGAGTGAATGAATGAATGCATGACTAGTCAGTGATTTTACTGCGCCATATTTTCTGCTTACTTGTCAACAGCGTTTGGGGATTTTACCGGCGATGTGCGCGAACAGGCAAAGTGACAGTGGCAAGTAGCGAAAACCAGCAGCGCTGAAAGTCAACAAACGGGCAAACACACACACATTCACTTAGATTGACGGCAGTGTGGCAGTCAATGAGCAGAATTGGCGAAAAAAATTCTCTCTCGCCTCGTTTTAAACTTTTTGCACTAATTTGATTTATAATGCGGAATCTATACGCTGCAAAGGCGCTGTCAAAAATGCAGTCAGTCAATCGTTCCGTCAAGGCTACCGATTCAGCTGAGCGTTAAAGGTTAATGAAATTGTTGCACACAAGTTAATATTATTAGTCGCCACGCTGACTGCCGACTGACTGCCAACTGATTACCGCTTTCCACTTCAACCGTCAGCTATGCGCTGAGGTTCGACACCTACGAAGAGTATGAGAACATTTTTTTTGTGTCCAGCAAATGACACGCGGCAACTCAGATGTGTTTTGTTAAACTCTTACAAAATTGGCTGCTAATGTGGTTTTACATATGTACATAGTACATATGTAGGTAGGTAGGTAGAGGTAATTATTGTTGTTGTTATTGATAATGACCTTTTTCGGTTGTGGCAACAACTGGTCTGTCCAAAAGGCAGAGGACAGCAAAACTCAGATATGAGTAAAACTCAAAAAAACACAATGAACCCATAAACGACTTAAGTCAAGACTGAGTGCAACAACAATTTTGAGCACCTAAATGTCGAAAGATACTACCATCATACGTTTGCGCATGCGCAGATGACCGCAGCGAATGGCAATTCGTTACACATGCACTCGACAAAGAGGCACAAACTGGTGCGGCCTGGCGCATTGCAGCGACGCTGTACGCCTGCCTTTGTATGCAGGCCGTCGGACGTCCTTCACTGTCCTCGTGAGTCGATGAGTGTGAGATATTCATTGCCAATTTAACGGTTAAACAGTGGATTGGAGAAAAGTAAAAAATATTAATATTTAATAATTAATATTTTTGTGTATAAAAAATGAATGGACAACTTTGAATGGACAACTTGAATTTTTAAGAAAATTTTAGAAAGCTGACTGTCAAGCATAGCCTCGAAGAATTTTCAGCTGCATCAAGAAAACTCTTTCAGAAGTATTTCTTGCGAAGCAACTGCTTTCGCGGCCGCCGCAGTCGAATGGGTTGATACGAACTATCATGTGGGAGTGCGACGAGAGATTATTCGGCCATCAAATTTTTCGCGCAAAAAAGCCATTATTTCGTTAGCTGTGTGACAAGTGGCATTGTCCTGTTGAAACCATATATCCTCCACATCCATATCTTCCAATTCGGGCCATAAAAAGTTCGTTATCATCTCACGATAGCGAACACTATTCACAGTAACTGCTTGACCGGCCGCATTTTGGAAAAAATACGGCCCAATGATGCCGCCGGCCCATAAACCGCACCAAACAGTCACTCTTTGTGAGTGCATTGATTTTTCGGCAATCACTCTTGGATTATCATTCGCCCAAATGCGGCAATTCTGCCTATTGACGAATCCACTGAGGTAAAAATGTGCCTCATCACTGAAGATGAAGTGCGCGATATGCATTTTGATTTGAACGCCCGTTTTCATAATAAGCCTGAATAGCTTTAATGCGTTGCTCGATTGTGTATCTTTCCATGGTTAAAATTGAACTAATCTGAAATTGAAAAATGTCAAATGAAATATAGAAAAAAGCTTAGCGTTTAGGTGTGGTTCACATTCAACATCGGCCCTTAAAACTTAACCACCCTTTAAAAGGAAGTGCTCCGCCAAACACCTAACAGAAGTGTGCACGCCCATTTTTTAACATTTTTTGTTTTTTGGCTACTTTCATAAATCATAAAGAATTAAAAAAAATTAGGTCTAAATATCAATAAATAATTTTATAAAATTCGCTTATCCGAGAAAATTTTAATACCTTTTTTATTAATTCACTTTTTAGTAGAGGTCAGGGATATTTAAGCTCTAAAGTTTGATAAAAATAATTTCGCGGGCTTGTCAAATACTTATCGGGTACCGAGAAACCGCACTAAAGTGTAGAATGTGAAAGTATTTTCTATTACCACAATCAATGAAAATTAAACACTGTGCAACTTCCACGCCTTGCGCTCAATGGCACGCTATGTGCTTAATATTTAGCTAGTGTTGTCACAGTGTCTCTGTTGTTGATGATTTTGTTGTTATTCACTGCATTGCAACAACACGTGAAGTTCACAATATACATACATACATCCATACAAACACATACGTATGCACACCAGCGTCTGTCGCTGCTGGCTGCTCAAACGCAAAACGCGCATCGAAAGGTTCATTCAGAGGTGCGGCACTAAAGCCCAGCTAAAATGGTCCAGAGCACATATGGGCGTGCAGCAGCAACCAACTGGACCATAAACACACGAATACTTACACAAACACTTATGTATAAACACATGCGTGGCGGCAAAACTATGCACATGCACACATACATACATATGTTGCACGTATCCATATCCATGTCTGCAGCCGCGTGTGACCGCCAAAATGCGTGTAAATGTTTTTTTCGTTGCGGCAACTGCACCTCAAACGTACCATTGCTCTACGCGCAGCGACTATCTAAGCGTCCGTCCGTTCAGCCATTCAGCCGCTCCGTCGTACGCCGACCAGCAGCAGCCCCACCGCTTATAGCCGCTTACAGCCGTGCGGCATGCAGTCAAGCAGTTGTCATTGTTCACATGTTGCGCGGCTGGATGCGTGCACTCCGTGCCTGCCACTTCTCATGCCGCCGATCTCCACTCTTTTCACACTTTTTGCCTTCTTCCCCACTGCAGCTGTTGCCGACGCCGGCACCCAGCAAGTGCTTGCCACTGCTGCGCACATAACAATTTGTTATTCATTTTTATTATGCGATTATTAATAATGTTTTTTCTTTTCACTTTTCTTTTGCCGCTCGCTGCCATTATTTCATAATCCCCTATACTCATTTGTTATTTTTATTATGTTGAACATTTAGTGGTTGTCTGCTGTTGCTTTGTCTCCTTTGTGCTTTCTCCAAGTTTTTTCTGCCGTCGCTCTCTTTGTTGTGTTCACCTTGGCTCACTGATAATATTTCTATATATTCGCGTTTTTTTTCTCATTTCTTTTATTTAGTTGCAAGTGATAATGCCTACATTTGACAAGTGGCTACTAATGGCAGTGTTGACACTTTCGAGAAGAGCGGATATTAAGTAGCATAATAACGGTGTCAACACTGTTACTTCACTTGTTGACAGTTTGTTTAGTGTAATTTGCGATATGTTATGATTAACGAGAAATTGGAAAATAATTAATTTATATACAAGCATAGACACTGTAAATTATTAAAAGGGGCCTGCTTTGAAAATTTCAGAATTCCAAAGGGTTTCCCTTGAAAAATATCTATTAAATATCTATATTTTAATCTCTTACATATTAAAAATCTTATTGTAATACAAAGTTCACTTGATTATACTCAATTAGTATTGCGAAATAGGCTCCGAAAATACTCTGATCAAAGTTTTGAAAGATTTATAATTCTCAATTTAATACCTAAGATAATTTTCCACTGAATGTGCAACTCAAACTGCCTCGAGTATATTTTCGATTTACTCAATGATATGGACAATATTTCTAATACCGAAGTTGGCTCTTCAGAATCATGCAATAGCTCGACATATGATTTTTCAATGTTGCTAAAATTATAACTACTTATGCGTAGCGTAGCTTCTGCTAGCTCGGCTGCATCATCACGACAGATGGTGGAGCAGATGAAGATGCCAACTGCAGGCTAAACAAAGATAGGGCGGCATTCGGGCCCGTATGGGGGAGTTCGCAAATCCTTAGGCGCACTAAACTACGAATATTCGGCTCATGCGTAAAGGAAGTATTGTTGTACGGAAGCGAAACATGGTTGGTCTCTAACACCATCACACAGAGGCTAAAACCCTTCATCAACAAATGCCTCCGCATCATCTGTAGAATATTCTGGACAAACACCATCAGTAACGACGCACTGTGGAAATTAACGAACGGGGAACCCATCCTTAGGCAAATCAAACGCAGAAAGTCGCGCTGGAGAAAACCACCAGATAGCATCACGTGCATGCCACTGCACTGAAATCCGCAAGAGAGCAGAGGTCGCGGTCGACCAAAAAATACTTGGAGAAGGTCGACGCTGCGCGAACTAGCAGATGCCGAAATCTCATGGGACGGTGCAAAAACAACAGCACAGAACCATGTACGATGGAAGAGTCTTTTTGAGGCCCTATGCTCCCGAGAGGAGTGAGCAAGGAAAAAAATTTCGATGTGTGATTAGGAGGAAGAATAAAGTCTAACAAGGCCACAAGAGATTGCCCGCAAGGAAACGTACTCTGACCTCTTCTGTGGACACTGGTAATAGATGAGCTCATCCACAAACTGAACAATCTACGTAAAATGCCAGATGAACTGGTAGTGTACATAGTGGGCTTGCATGAGGAGACCAATTCTAACCGGTTGCAACAAGCTCGAAGTATAATAATTAAATGATGCACGGACAAAGGCTCTCTACTAACCCATCGAAAACAGCGCTAGTACTAGAACACCAACATTAAATGCCCTGTCCTAAATGAAGCGACTCTTCAACTCTCCACAGAAGCGAACCATCTTGGCGTCAAATTTGATAAAACACTCACTTGGAACTCTCATCTCAAAAGTCACAAGAGCGTTCTTTGCCTGCACAAGGCCTTTTGGAATAACATGGGGATTGAGCGCCCCAGAATGACTTACTGGACATTCACTACAGTTGGTAAACTTATAGTCACTTACGCTTCCCTAGCATGAAGTTAAGCAACGAAAGGCTTTAAAAAAACTCAATAAATTGTACCGCCTCGTCTGTGTCGGTAATAACAGGAGCAATAAAAACATGCCCAACTGACACATTAGGTTATCAAAATGGCGCTTTAGTCATACTTGAGGAGTGTCAGACTGGCACTTCAACCATTTCACTTAGCTTCACGACACATTAGGCTTTTATGTATACCACCGCTTCCCATTTTAATTGAAAAATAAGCTACTTCGGGCACTTTATCTAAGATTAAAATACATCTCAGATCTAAAACGTGGAGATACGAAAGGACATTCGAATTCCTTAGAAGATGTACTTGTCCTGTTCTTTATAGGGTTGGTACATTACTTCCCAAGTCAATTCTCTTCAGGAACTCTCTAGTTTTTTTTAATGTAGGCAGGAATCAATGGGTCTAAATTCAAAAAACTCGTTTCCAATGGATTTTTACCAAGCTATCATCTAGGCAGAATGCCATTGAGACATGCAATTGAGATGTGTGTGTGGGAATGTCTCCGTAGAAAAATGAGAGGAATCCACATTTACATACTTTCAGATAGTCAGGTGGCTTTGAAAGCCTTTCTATCAACTACAATCACTGCAAAGAGGATACATGACTGCCGAGCTCCTCACAAAATGGGAGGAGAAGAAACCCATTCAAAACTAGCGGAATTCTATCGTTCAGCGAAAAGCAAAACAATTCCTTACGTCGGGTAGAGGAATTTCTGATAAGCTACTATCGCTCAACTAGATTGAGATGCTACTTGAACAAAATTGGTATCTCTGAGATTGCCAAAATTCAAAACAAGAAGCAGGAAATATAAAATATCTATTAGTTGGCTATTATGTAACATTTATGGGTGCAAATTTATCGATAAATACCAGATTTTCAGGAAAAGACTCCTGTATTTTATTTATTTATAAAACTTCAGTTTCTTACAGACTAAATTTGAAAAAAATCATAAACTTTGTGTGTTTTGTTGCCCAATCCGCATACTTTTTTGACAGAATGTATGGGAATTATAACGCTTCGTGGGAATCTTTCATTGATCGAAACAGTGCGAGATGTCTGCTCGGGCAACTCCTTTAGGACTTAAGCCACTTTCAGAGGTGGGCGTTGCCCGGCAAATAAAGCGGATGCCGCAACAATAGAATGCCGTAGTCGTCACCTTTTTACAGGTAATGCGGAATGAGCCACCGTAGCAAAATTTGTCGTACGCATTTCTTGTCATTTGCAACAACAATTAAAGGGCTACTGTATTACTTAAAGCCACCGCAGCGACAGTGACGGCAGAAACAATCAGATTTTGAGATTTGGATTTTATTTTGAAAATAGAACCCTTTGTAGTACATGCCAGTGACTGGCGCAAAATTAATCATACAATTTCGTTTTTAAATAACTTTTTCGCTAAATAAAAAATATGGAAATCTTTATTTTAACTTTTACGCGCTTCATTGCTTGTGCGTTTGTATACTGCAGCTGTCTAGCTGTCTGTGACTACGGAGCTCTCCTTCAACAATAAATATTTTCTAGGTAATGTAATATACATACTAGGGCGGTTCGATTTAAAAATCGCTCATTGCTCCGTGAAATCGTATTCTAAGGATCAAAATAAGATACTTTGCCGAAGGAACTATACCTCTAAAACGAATTCTGATGCACCCCATTTCAAAATATCACCATTTTTGGCCTTTACATGAAAAAATCAGCTAAATGGCTATGTTTTTTCTTTATTTTTATTTATCTATAATAATATCTATAAAATATTAAGAAATTTATTTAGTCAGAACATATGTAAATGAAAAAAATAGTTTAAGTGAGTTATAGAAAAGAAACTAAAAAGTTCGACCCAAATTGGGGGACATCAGAATTCGTTTTAGAGGTATGGTTCCTTCGGCAAAGTTTCTTATTTTGATCCCTAGAATACGATTTTTACAGAGCAATGGGAGATTTTTTGCCTCCCCACAAATCGACCCGGCCTAATACATACATATATCGATAGATATGTAGAATTTTTATTTAAATTTGTGCAAAAACAAATAAAAATATTATCTTGCGTGCGTCTTGATGTTGTTCCACAAACGGAGGGACCTACAGTTTTAAGCCGACTCCGAACTGCAAATGGTTTTTATGAGGAACTTTTTCATGGCAGAAATACACTCGGTGGCTTACCAATGCGTGCCGAGGGGCGACCGCTATTAAAAAAAACTTCTTCTACAATTTGATACCCATGTACGGAGATTCAAGCTTACGCATGTTAGTCACGTGTCAACCCATTCGGCTACGGTGGCCGCCAGTTATTAACTATCGATGCTTCTTAGTTTGCGCTCAAGTCTATAACTAGTTTGAAACCTAATTAAAAAAAAGTATGTAAAAATATCTCCTTAAAACGCGCAAACTGTTAGCCTCTTTATGGCATCACTCCATGCTGAGTCCCATAAATATGTATGCATGTAAATATATTTATTACCAAATTTATTTACCATTTATTGCTCCATTAACTTGCACTTCACAAGCAAATAAATAAAATCAAGATCATCAAAAAGCAATTTTTAAACATAACGACACTCGGCCTTAACAAATCAAAAAAAAACAAAAACAAGTTGAATGATAGGCGAGAACGAAAATCTCGTAAAATTGTCAAATGAATGCAAACTTTGGCTTTTAATCTTACGGCCTCTTCGGACTGAAACTAAATCGTTGATCGATAAACATAAAAAGCGTCAAATTAGTTCAACACCTAAGAATTATTGTTGTACTATAGCCATTAGCGCTTTTGAGCAGTTGTTTTTAGGAACACGAGAATTCCTCTTCGTGTATATTTTACGGCCGTGGTTTATGGCTCAGCTGAACAGCGGAGAGCAGCAGCGCAATAATAGTTGAAACACAACAAAGTTGTTGATGGAACCACTTTTCACAGCAAAACACAAATAGCAAACATACCTGCACTGCTGCGTGTATATGTAAGTATGTGCATATGTACAAACCTAGTGCACGCGTGTACGAATATCCCAGCCGTCATTGGGTAATTAATTAATCAAAATCCCATTCTACTGCCTCGAAAAACAATGACTGCGGCTATTAGGATGAGGGCAACGGCGTGTTTTTTTCTCGTTTTTTGTTGGCTTTTTGGCTTTGTTGTCAGCGTTTTTTTTGTTTTGACTTGTTAGAACGTAAAATATTTTCTTAATGCATGTGGCGCAATGTTACAGCTACGCGAGGGGTCTCCAACAGAGCTTCACAGAGTTGCCGCTTTGATTTCCAATATTCGAACGATGGCTTGAAGAAGTGTTTAAAAAGCTTCGCCTTGAGTTATTGCTGGCGCTGGTGTCAAAACTGTAAGTTTGATTTATTAAAATTTGTTTGTTGTATGAAAAAACCAAACAGAAAAAGGCTAGGAAATTTCGTGCTGAAAGGGAAACTCAGCTCATTCGTTTTATTGGCATTGAATATGGTACTAAATAAGCGCATTGAGGCGATGGTATTTGACATTGAATTCGTAAATTTTTTTTTAATTTTTACTCCTAAATCCTCCTATGCTCAAAACCGTAGAAAATTCCAAGAAAAAATAATTGAAATTATTTCGCTAGTTAATATTAGTTTTTGTAGCCGAATTGGTGTTTGACTACCATTTCGGCCATGAAAAATTTTTCGGCCATATTTAATCCTTTCTACACTCAAAACCGTAGAAAATTAAAAAAAAAACCAAAAAAAAAATTAAAATTATTTCGTTAGTTCATATTATTTCTTGTAGCCGAATAGGTTGGTCTCCATTTAAGCCATGAAAAAACTCCTAGTAAAATCATCTACTGTTCGGAGGCGTCAGTAGTTCCGTAGTTCCTTTAATTTGTGAAAAAATGGCAAAACACACAACACAAATGAGAGAAAGAGCTAAGCCAAATACCCATCAAATGGGATCCATTGTTGTTATTATATGACAGCTGGTTTTAAAAATAGTATACACTGCCATTTTGCCATAAAAACTTGACGCAAAATGATTTATTGAGCATTTCTTTCAATGTTTTATATGAAGTTTTTATATTCCTTCAGGCCTGTATGGAAAGTTTTACACAAAAATCTTATAGCAAACGCCTTTTTTCACAGTAGATTAACATTAATTTCATAAAAATTTAACAATAAACAATTTTAATTATTGTATCTTAAAAATAATCGAAGAATCTAAAAATGCAAACATTTCAACAAAAAAAGCGAAGAGCACTTAAACCAAGCTGCAAAATATGCCTTCCATAAACCCTAAACAGCACAAATCTCGGCTCTTCTCCATGGATACCGCTAAAAGGAGCTGGTTGAGGGGGCAAAACAAATATATATTTGCATAGGTGATTTGAAAGTTTACGCCTGAATTCCTTTTGAGGGCTCCATTTCTTGCTCAATAATGTGGTAAATCGGCACACGAAACTATGTGATCCAAGTCCAAACACTCAGTCAAGAAGAACACCCGGTAATTTACATTAAAAAGAATAGAGAGACAAAGGGATACAATATGAATGGTAATACGGAAAAATTGGTTTGATGTCATTCTTCCGTTGGTTGCGAAACCCCTCCTCAGTGGGGTGCCGACTGGTAATAGGTACCACAGTTCTGACTCTGTCCGCAAACGAGAGGTAGCTAGCTAAGGTAAGACTTCACGGGCAAGTGTTCAGTACTCTTAATAGTACATCATTTGAAAATGGAGTTTTACTATGGTGTGAGTTAAAGGGCCGAATCAAGGTGTCGAGTATCAGCCTGGCTGGGGGCCCTGTTTTAAATATAGCCCAGTCGTTAACGTGAGCTTACGGATACCTGGCGCCCTTCGTAATAACTAGCCTTGTCTGCGTAGTTCAGAGCTATGCACACGTGGACATCTCTTCTCCAACACTCGTGGCTCCAAAATATGAATTCAATAACAAATAACAAAACAAAAAAATCAAAAGACACAAATAATCCGGAAGGGGCAGCAAGCTCCGACAAACGAACAGCGTTAAAACGAGCTCTCAATCTGCCACCACGAAGACAGAAGTTAAACTTGGTCATAATGAAGCGGTGGCAAGCGCTAGGCACTAGGCCCGAGGCTAAGCCTAACTCCAGTAAATTGGTGCCTCCTGTGAAAGTCGGAATCAATCCTATCAATCCTATTAGTCTAGTGTCTTAGTGTGACTGTTGTGACTGTGGGGCGAACTGTGGAAGATACTACCATAAGAAGTACCGATGCCAGTGCTCTCGCTGGAAGATGGCCGATGGTAAGGTTCACTGATCCAACCAGAGCAGGGTACTTGGAGAGGCGTAATGCCGTCAAGATACTCGAAAAGTTACACGAATCTCCTCCAACAGCGGAAGACGTGTCGAAGGCAGTAAAAGAGTCGATAGAGTGTGCGAAAGACGTACTACCTAACTTCACCCTCGAAAAACCAACTAACTTCACCCTCGAAAAGCCAAGCTACCACCTAAAGACAGAGGCCTACTGAAGAGGTCAAGCCGTCAGCGACAATACCGAAAAATCGAGGCATAGCGCCTAAGACAACGTTGGCCGAAATGGCCAGCAATCGCATAATTTTTTGGGGCCTGGATGAGGGTGATCCCGAAGGAAGAATTCCCAAGTTAAACGCCTCCACAGCCAATGCGCACGAATAATTTTTTGAGCAATCGTCAAATTACGCCCTATCCAGCGAGAACAAATCTGCTTGACGATCAAATGTTTATGTATGTAATATTGAATGTGTGCTGGTGCCATTAATGCACAAGGATGCCTCTGTCGCGCGATATGCCACATGACGATCTTGGGTTATCAATTGACGCACAGCAGCGCTTGTTACTGAACGTCCTTTCTGAAATTCATCCTGCTGGTTTGACGGCTACGTTAGAATTTGCTGCATCAGCGTTTCACAGTGGCTTAGTGCGGTGGTTCAACGAAAAAAGTCGAAGTTGGTTGATCAATGCACTTCTATCTCGATAATCCACGGCGAAAATCGTAATAAATCATCGCGCGAATATTTGCAGGAATTAATTCCATATTTTGAGCCACACGAATTTTTGAACTCCCTGAAAAAAGAATAAATAAAGCTCGTTCCTGGGAATGTTATAAGAAGTAAGTGGAAATGTTATGCTAAAAAGATACCCAACTTTTCGATAAAAAGGTTGAATTAAAGCTGACCCTACGTAGTCTTGCAAAAACGCAAAGTATAAAAGGCAATACGAGCGACAAATGAATGTTTAAAATATTAGGAATAATAACAAACGCTTTCTAAATTTTTCGTCTCAAGTAATATATTTCATAATACTAGCATCAGTATCCCTGATTGCTTAAACTCCTAGACTTGATTTTTAATTTTTATTTTTTTATTTCTTTATTCTGTTTTATTATATTTTTTTTTTTTTAATTGCTGTTTTATTTTATTTTTTTTTAATTTATTTAAATTTTTTTTTAATCTTTTTGTTTAATTTTTTTTTTCGTTTTTTTTTTTATTTTGTTTTTTGCTTTTATTTTTTATTTATTTTTCTTTTAATTTTTTTTGTTTTGTTTTTATGTTTTTTTTTTAATTTGTTTTTTTTTTTTTGAAATAGAAAAAAAAACTAGAAAACTTTTCCCAAAACTTTAAAGCTTTTTTTTTTTGCTTTCTCCAAAAACTCCAACTCCATGCCCTACTTCAAATCTCATCCACCGCCACATTCAATGTAATCGATATTACTTGACGACATCAGCAACACTTCATTGCCAATCAGGCCGCACACACACAGTGGTGGCGTGCGCTTCCAAGTGACATTGAAACACCAACGGCGAAATAACCACTCGGTCACTCAGAAGCGCTGCTCGTTTGGGTGGTCATAACTACAGCCATCTAAATGCAACCAATTCAATCTTAAACACAGCAGCTGAACTCGGTCAGGACATTCGCCCTGTCACAGCTATCCATCCATCAGATGCAGATAAGCCGCTTCGCTGGGTCGCTAAAGTACGCCAAAGTTCACCTCAACAATAGCTGTGAATGGCTGACAAAGGGGCAGCACAAGCAATGGTTTGGGCTAACGGGTCGCTAGTGGGTTGATCGATCGTCAGATTTTGCGCAAGCAACCTAACTACAATATTTTGCCAGCCCTACATGCCTGATATTGACATTTTTTGCAGTCTTTTTGCCGTTTGAATAAAAACGTTGAAGCGCTAGCGATGAGGAGTAAAAGGCGTAGCGGACGTAGAGCAGCAACCAACAGCGGGTGTGAACACATTTCCGCAGCACAAAAAAAAAAAAAAATAAAAGAAAAATAAACACGCATTTTCCTCCGCCTCTGGTGTCGGATTACCACCCCGAGTGTGTACGTCGCTTGCGCAAGATTTGTCGCCACTGATAAGGCAACCAAAAAAAGTTGACTTTTGCTGGCTACAGCATTGCCGCCGTTGTTGCCTTGCCTTGCCTTTGTACCAATTTTGGGTAGATTTCTGCCTTCACTGTTTTACATATAATTCCACACCTTCATGCAGAAGCTTGGCAGTCGGCAGTTCACTCGCTGGCTGAGCGTGTTTGTCTGGTCGACTGACTGGCAAACTGATAACGGCGGCCAACAAAGATAAAGCAAAAGTTTCCAAGGTTAATGCTTGCGACCAAATCGGGCATTGGAGTAGATAAGTGTGCCATTTCCGGCGTAGCTGTAATGTCTGCCTAACTGGCTGGTTGTTTTTGGTGACACTCGGATGCTCAAAGTGGCAGCAGTGCGGTCTCTAATGATTTTTATTGTTGTTGAAATTGCTAGTCGCTTACAATTTATTTTGTTATTGCTGTAGTGGCATTCGCTTAAATGTGGCAATGATCTGATAAAAATTTTATGTGCAACAAAAAGTCTCGGGGTGGCAAAAGATTGCGGTTTTAAGTGAGTGTTTTTAAGCAACAGTAAAGTTTGCAGTCGCAACCCGCTTAAGCCACCACCAGAAAACACTGCATCAACTACAATAGCTGAGGCAATAATGTTAAATACTTATAGTGAAAAAAATTGTGGGTTAATGTCTATTGCTCACAGCTTCAAATGAATCTGCGGCTGTCAACCAACCCAATGCTGTTGATTATTCTTCGAATAGTGTCAGCTGTGGCGCTTCGACCACAGATTGATATCACTTAAATTTGAAAATGTAAACTGCAGGAATGTGGAAATGACTAAGAGTGTTTCCTTTTCACGAAAACACTGCCACCTGAATATTTTACGAACAAGAATCAGCTGAACAACGCCAACCTTCACTTTTTACAGCGGGTAGAAAATGGATCCCTTAGCCTGCGGCGATTTCAACAGTTTAAGAGTAGAAAGCGAAAATGTTACAGGTCTGGCGCAAAGTGGAATAAATGCGACATTAATGCGAGAAAAGAACGTAATTACATTCAAAAGATGGCGAAAAAGTTACAAAATAAGAAAATTTGTTTTTCGTTTTGTGAAAGAAGGAAGAAAGAAATATCCTAACAGCCCGTAAGTACGTTCGGAAGTCGGCGTCATTGCGTGGATGATGCAGGTTTGGTTGACATTTGACTTTCACCCTTTGAGGGCGGAACCGCTCGACGGGCGAGTGTCGCTGAGGACGAGAGGTATTGGAGTACACAGTAAAGAAAATAATTTTCATTTTAATTTATTTAACACAAGACAAATTTTTCATAAAATCAAAAAATTATTATAAACAAACAATAAAAAGAATAAAAAGTTTGGTTGTATTTATGTATACGTTTTATATTCCGGCATTGTGTCGTATCTTTCAAAAATTACGAAGTAATGCCGTCATCCTCGTCAGATCGTAAATATCGTCATTATCTAACGTATCATCTCTAGATCGCTTAGCCATCGTTCGTAGGATAAAATATAAAATATATAAAAAGACTGAATCGAAGAACTGAAGTTTACATTATAAGGAAATAAGACTTCATCGCTAATGGCCCCTAATGTTTTTAAATGAATGTGTGACTCTTTTACTATACCATTGCGTATCTTAGCGCTCAGAACGACAGACGTCGCGAGCCTTGCAGCTACGAACTAATTTGGGCGGCTAAATGCCGACACGCCTCCGCAACGCTAAAACGGCTTGGGCGGCTATATGCCGACGCTCGTCCCCAAAGGGTTAAAACTCGTATGTTTCGTCGATCTCACAAAAGCATTTGAACCGAGGTGCGATTAAATGATGTGAAACAGTTGCTGAATAAGAAAAGAACTCCAAATAACTCTTGGCTACAAAATGCGAATCGAACAGCGAAAATGAAACGATTAAAGTTAAAGGGAAGCTAACGGAGCTAATTCCGGTTACATCAGGAATTCGGCAAGGCGATAGCTTAAGCCAAGCAGTGTTCAATATTCAGATGCAAACTGGCGGCTACCAATAAGCCAATAGAACAAGGCATAGTGGTCACATACTTGGGTTCACAAATTAACAGCAGTAACGATCTAAAGAAGCCAAACGGGTAGGTGCCTTACTATCATTCGGAATCAAGAAACACCAAAATTAAGAACAATTTTTTCTACTAGCGATCGCCCCCGGGCAAGCTATGGCAAACCTCTGAGTGTATATCTGCCATGAAAAAGTTGCTCATGAAAAAAATATCTGCCGTTCGGGGTCGGCTTGAAACTGTAGTCCCTCCATTTGTGGAAAAACATCAAGACGCACGCCACAAAGAAGAGGAGGGGCTCGGCCAAACACCCAAAAAGATTGGAAAGAAGTGAAGACTGCGCCGAACAATGCAGCAACACTTTCTGGCTGCCTAAGATCGGCGAAATGGAACAACAAATACATGAATATTGAAAGCAAGATAAGAATATCGGCGGACGGCAAGTGAAGAGATGGCACGACAGCTGTACATTCGAAACCACTTAACTACAGTAAAAGTTATCAAAATATATTGTAGTAAGCAAGAATTTTTCTAAATAAACGAAGAAGAAGAATTAAACTCATATCTCGAGGTCCAGACTGACAGCAATAATCTTATTTCAGGAATGAAGGAAACTGCATAATGTAGAATAGAGAAATGAGGGAATGAGTTGGTTTCACTATGTATATACCACGAATGCAGTGGCAGCAAAAATTTCTGGTTGCTGCACCGCGAACGAGCATACGAAGAGAGAAACATAATTATTTATGACCTACCGCCCGCCGTAGTTAAATGAGCTGGCTACCACACACCAGGCGGGTTCGAACTCCGCTGTGGACACGAAAAACCAAATGATAAAAACATTTTTTCCAATAGCGAAAACATTTTTTCCTATGCAGGCAATGCCAGACTTCCGAGTGTCTTTCTGCCATGAAAAACGTCCTCGCGGGGCAGTGGAAATCTGATGATCCCTTCAACCCAAAATAAGATGAGGATCTCAGCCAAACAAGGGGGAAAAAGGATGTAAGTTCTAATTACATATCGGTTTCATCGAAGAGATGAATAGTAAATGGGCTATGAAGCCTATCCGTCACATAATAAGGCAAATCTGAAGCAATTCTTTATTTCCATTGTTTCTCATTTTCATTGTTTCTCGATTAGTTTGGTAGTTGGTGTAATAACAGTACAACGCACATTAAGTTCACAGGGTAAGAGTAAGAAAAGTGTAAAAAATGAAAAACTCTCTTAAGCCCAATACCCAACCTGGTCTACTTCAGAGCAAATAGAAGTTTGTCTAGATGGACACTGAATATATAATACTTCTCAAAGACAGGCCCATCCAAGGACTTACCAATGTTATATGGTCCAAATCTATGAAGCATTAGAGACTTTGTGACGTCTTACGCTTAGCAAAGTGCGCCAGTCATTTCTTTTTCGTGTTAATCGGCGCCACTTGGACACACCAAGTGAGGCCAAGTACTTCTCTGCCTGATCTTTCTTTCCTTCATCTGCTACCACCAGTACCGCATCGAATACTCGGACAACATGAGCTAGCCAACGTAGCCGCTGAATTTTTAATCGATGCGCTATGTCTATGCCGTCGTAAGGCTCATACAGCTCATGGGTCTATCGCCTACGATATTCCCCGTTGCTAACGGGCAAAGTTCCAAGCACCTTCTGCAGAATCTTTCTCTCAAGCACTCTAAGGGACGCCTCATCGAATATTATCATCGTCCAAGCTTCTCCAAGTCTTATAGAGAGTAAGTTTTGTTCGTCGAGAGAGGGCTTTACTACTCTACTACAATATTGCAACGGAACGCTGACTCTTTCAAGATGACCATGAGGTCGTTTAATTTAAACTAAGAAATTTGAAGTAGCAGCGGATCTCAGACTTTGCGTTAAAAGTTGCACACTATTTGTTGATATTTTTCATGGTCTACCGGCAAGTAGACAGAGATCATGCCTCCCATCATCTTTCAGATGAGTGGATAAGTCCACCCAAGAAAAAAAAAAATAAAAACAATCTAAAAAATTAATATATATTTTCTCTCAGATGGAAATATTTAAGTTTTAAACAGTCCGAAAATGCAATTTCTAGTTTACCATGATAAATTCAAGGTAATAGTTAAATTATTATTCAACACAAAACGAAATAGGAAATGTCGAATGCAAAAACACTTTCATCAGCAAAACTTTACGTGAACACAAAATTGAGCAGAACTTAAGTCGCCATGTCTTTAAATATACCCAAATTAAACCCATTTTCAGCAACTGCCATCAGAATTTAAAATGCGCCAAAATTCAAAGTAATAACAACACTTTTTCGACAACAAAAATATACAAAACCTTCGCAGATTATTTTCATGTTTGCCTGCATATATGCACTAAACCTGTGTAGGTATGCGTGTGTACTGCACTGAAATTCTACTAACTTATAAAATAATAATAAAATTATGTGTGGACAGTTGAGGATTTGACTTTAATCCTATTTAGGCAGCGGCAACAGCAGCAAATGTATGTAGGCATAGTTCACACACAGAAACACAGCCTCACTGATACTATATACATGTGTGTGTGTGCGTGACATTGCTAGCAGTTCTGCATTTGTGTGTGCTGCATAGACTTTGTCAAGTGTGGCAAGTTCGAGAGTGACGGCAGAAAAGCAAACATAGACGCCAACAACAAAACAATAAGCAGCAAACTAACTAAAACTGTTGGTATTATAGCTGTTGTTGTTGTTATTGTTGTATGCTTTGTGCTTTAACCGGCTACGGTTCGCATACGTCGACATGGAATTCATGTTGCATAGAATCCCCTAAAAACATTTTGATGGCCTTGTGGCGAATTTAGGCGCATCTATTGGCGCGTATGTGTGCAGGTACACGCACAAAGGTGAGTGAGTGTCGTTTCTCCAAATTTTCACCATTTTCCCACTAATCACTACAACATACATTATTGACCGTTGTGTTGCCATTTCGTTGCTAGCAAATCGGTTTTCCGATGTTGCAACATGTCTGACATGCCAATCGCATACTTCCGACAATGTATTTTCGGGCACTTGAAATCAAAGCCCGTTCAGCTTCCAATCTGATTTCCATTTGCATGCATGCGTATGGAGATAGTGAAATAAAGAACCGCAGGCTATTGCAGACTCATCATTATTTTCATTTTGATGGCTCACACTTTTCTGATTTTCGTGCTCCTCTCCGTTTTCAGCCACATTCACATTCTAATCCTCATTTTCGTTCGCATTCTAATTCTCAACCGCGTCTCTAGCTTCATTGTGAACTCGGTCTTCATCGCATCCTCATTCTCGTTCACGTCCTTTAAACTTTTTGCCCATCTTGATTGTCTGGTACGGCCCCTGCCCGACATTGGAAAACAAAGAAGGCATGTACTTCGATTCAACGATTCTCTCCATGCCCCTTGACTCCATGCCATCAAGAGTCGTACTTAAAAAGAGGATACAGTGTGGTACTGCCAGAGGCTCAACTGTGATCAAATTCAGAAATTGAGCCCGACAAACACTGTTTTCACACTTTCACGGATGGCTCCAGGACTGAGCACGCTCCGGCTCTGGGGTCTACGTGGGATCCAGTGGAAAAATTCATACTTTTCTCTTGGAATGCATGCATATGTGTTTCAAGCGGAGGTGTACGCTGTTCAAGAAGCGATGAACTTTGTTGTGGAAAGCAGATGGAGAGGCAGCTGCGCTCATGGCCTTAGACAGCCCTTCAACCACTTCAAGGGTAGTCGAGTACTGTAAATCCAGGCTAAACTATGTCGGTATACATAAAATCCGGATGCTAACATGGGTCCCGGGACACGTAGGTATCGTGGGTAATGAGATCTCTAACTCTTTAGTTAGAATGGGCTCTGAGTCCAACTCTCTTGGCCCGGAGCTCGTTCTACCACTCCCTTCTGCAGCCATCAAAGCCACGGTTAGTAAACGGGATACTTTAATCCACAACTAAGCTTGGCAAGCTAAGAGAGGCTGCAGATAGACAAAACTGATGTTACCTGTTATGTCCGACTGACTGTCGCAAATTCTCCTGTCACTAAGCAGAAAGGACTGCAGGCAGCTGGTTGGACTGATGACTGGCCACTTTCTATGGGCAAAGCACATGAAAAAATGGGTGTCTCAGACAGTGCACTCTTCCCAGCATGCGGAGAAGAGAATGAGACGGCGGACCACTTTATGTGCGTCTGCCTCGCCTTCGCTCGAATCAGGCTTGAGGTCTTTGGCAGTGATGCGTTAAGAAGCGACCACCTTGGCTGCTTGTCACCACCAGATCTACTAAGACTTCTTCGCAGGTCGAATAGATTTAAAGAACATAAAAAAGGGAACTCGAGTGCAGTACAATGGACTTAAATGTGTCTGAGTGCTATACTTGCTAGTTGTCCCGACAAAAAAAAGTCAAAAGGTAGTATTGTTTTTATTTTGTGAAGTAAGCCTTGTGTCGCATAGAAACGATGGTTTCATGGTCTGATTGGATTTTATATGTAACTCGAAGAACCTGTTGGATAGTCGAATGTTTTTTCTGAACCTAAATTTATGCTCCTTCGCGCCAATTAAGAAGAGAAATTTATGATCCGATATTACACATTTTTTGTTCGGAATTTGGCTTAGTTGATCAGGCAGTCATTTTTTAGCAATTTTTTAAATCGTCGGTAGTAAATTTATTGGTCTATACGATGGTATAGTAGTTGGATCTTTATCCGGTTTCGGCAGCCCAATAATCTTTGTAGCTTTCCAGAGCTTTGGCCTCAGAGAAAATATTATAAGCGAAACATTGCTTTAGAAACGATTCGCAAAAAATATATGCCTCAGTTGGTACTTCCGCTAATGTCTTTCCTGTTACATGTCATATCCGGATGATTTTTTATGTCCTATGCCTGTTTTGATGAAAATTTCTCGTGAAAGTTATCGTGATTTTATTGTGTATTTTTGTGATATGAGACTGGTTTCGAATGTATTTTTTATGCTTTTACCGCTAACTTTGCCAAAACCAAGCCATGATGCGCACTTTTGTAACGCAAAAATATATTGAGAATCAGTCACATAAAAAAAAGAAAAAAAAGTCATTATTATAAACCTGCTTAAGTTCCAATTCAAATGAATAGAATGCGTTAAATCTTGTTTTTTCGTTGTTCACTCCTCTCGGAAGCATAGGGCCTCCAAAAAACTCTTCCATCGTACACGGTTCGGTGCTGTTGTTTTTGCACCGACCCATGAGATGTCGGCATCTCGTTCCCACGACAGTCGGTTCTACGTTACCGGAACGACCCGGATTTATATCCGGCCAAGGACTGTCACTTCAGCAGCATTCTCCATACATGCATGGGGAATGATTATGCTGCTACAACAACAACAATGTCGGCATCTGCCAGCTCGCGCAACATCGACCTTCCTCAAATGTTTTTCGGTCGACCGCAACCTCTGCGCCCTTGCGGGTTCCAGTCCATTGACATTCTCGTGATTCTATCTGGTGGTTTTCTCAATGTGTGACCTATGCATCGCCACTTTCTGCGTTTGATTTGCCTAAGGATGGGTTCCTCATTCGTTAATCTCCACAGTGCGTCATTAGTGATGGTATTTGGCCAGAATATTCTGCAGGTGAGACGGAGGCATTTGTTGACGAAAGGTGCGTTAAAATTATTGAAACTTATTATGAAAGTGGTCGATTTTTAAGGACAAAATTACGCACAATTCGTGATTTTTTGTGTGGAAAGAATCAAAATGTGGACGCTATTCAAAGATTGGTGAAAAATTTCAAAAAAGTGGTTCTATCGGGGATGGAAAATGGACAGGCAACGGGCTGGACCAAAAACTGGACGTTTTGTTGAGAATATTGTTGCTGTAGCGCAAAGTGTTGCTGAACAACCTTCAACATCGATAATGGTTAATGGTTAATGGTTGTAAAGGGTTAAGGAGTAGCCCTTTAGCACTGCGACCATATTGATCTATTGTGCACCCTATGCTGTCTATTGACTGTTAAGTATGCTTATGAATTGTACCAGCTCCTTCTGAGGGAGTGATTGAAGGTCTTCATCTGTAAGCATGAACTTGTTTAAAAACCTTTTCCTTCTGTGCGTCAACCCCGGACATTCGATAATGAGATGTTCCATAGACTCCTCATCTTCGCAGCAGAATCTGCAGGTGCTGGTGTTAGTTATGCCTAATTTATGTAAGTGTTTGTTGCAAGTGAAGTGACCCGTGAGGGCGCCTGTGAGAGTGCGAATGCTCTTTTTGTTTAACGTGAGGGCCATGTTGGCTCTTTTAGCGTTGAAACTTAAGAACTTTTTGGAGTGTCTAAGACCCTCTACATTGTTCCAATGCTGGTTTAATAGAGTTTTGGCCCAGTATTTTATTTTTTGTTTTAGGTTGTTTTTGTTGAAACCGAACATAGGACTAGGTCCGATGAAGTTTTCATCTGCCCCTTTTTTGGCTTGAAGGTCTGCCTTTTCGTTGCCGTCATATCCCTCATGTCCCGGTACCCAAATTAATGATACATTGTTTTTGGATGCCAGATTATTGAGTGCCTTGTGGCATTCTAAGAGGGTTTTTGAGTTGTATGTATAGCTATCTAAAGCTTTTAGGACTGATTGGCTGTCCGAGAGTATTTTAATCCTTACTCTCTTGTGGTTTCTGCGTTGCATGATGTTTACTGCTTCCATTATTGCGTATAGTTCCGCTTGGAAGATAGTGGTGTCCCTGGTGAGAGTGTATGATTTGTGGATTCTGGGTCCCACTACACCTGCTCCTACACCATAAGGTGTTTTTGATCCATCAGTGTACCATTTTTGTGAATCATCATTCATCCATTTCGGGTTTGTTTTCCACTCGATCCTCTCAGGAAAGGTAACTGTGTATCCTTTTGTGAAACTGAGGATTGGGTCGATGTGGTCTGAAACTTGAGCCATGCTTATGGTGTTTTTGATTTTATTTAGGATATTTAGGTGTCCGGTGAGGTTGCCTAATTTGAAATTTACTTTCATGTGTAGCATGAGTGCTTGCGTAGCTGCTTCCTCTTGGATTGCTATATGAAGTGGTGGGAGATTAAGGAGTGCTTCCATGCCAGCTGTTGGGGTAGTTCTCATAGCCCCTGTGATGCATAGACAAGCAAGCCTTTGTACTTTTCCCAGTTTGGTTATCGCTGTTTGTTGGATAGATTTGCTCCACCATACTAGTGCCCCATACAGTATGATTGGTCTAACCATTTGGGTGTATATCCAGAGGGCCATACTAGGGCTGAGGCCCCAGGATCTCCCTAGTAGTTGTTTGGTTGCCCACAAAGATTTCGTGGCTTTTTTTGTTATATTATTTATGTGTGATTCCCAAGTGAGTTTTTTATCTAAGGTTAAACCTAGATACTTGACCTCTTCCTTTAGTTCTATCACTGTTTCATTTATTTTCAATGTAGGAAACTCTAACTTTCTTTTCCTTGTGAAGGGGATTATTGTGGTTTTATTAGGGTTGATCGACAGCCCCTCCTTTTTACACCATTCCCATGTTGCGTTCAAGGCATTTTGCATTAAGTCTGTTAGTGTCCTTTCATGGTTGCCTTTTATTATAACAGATATGTCATCTGCATAACCAATGGTTATAAATCCCTTATTGTTTAGGTGCTGCACCAAGTCATCAACTAGTAGGGACCATAGCAGTGGAGAAAGAACTCCTCCTTGCGGACATCCCTTTACTGTTGTGACATTAAGTTCAGCTTGGCCTAACGAGGCTTTAATAATCCTCTGATTAAGCATTTGGCTTATCCAGTGAGTTAATATTGGGTTTGCACCTCTTTTTTCGAGTGCTGTTTCCATGGATTTGTAATTTGCGTTGTCGAAGGCTCCCTCTATGTCCATAAAGGAACATAGGGCTATTTCTTTTTGATTTAGTGCCTTTTCTATATTGACAACGAGTGTGTGCAGTGCTGTGACTGTGGATTTCCCTTTTTGGTAAGCAAATTGCAGCTTATGAAGGGGTTTTTTGAAGATTACTTCTTCTCTTAGATGGTATTCGAGTAGTTTTTCCATTGTCTTTAGCATGAACGATGAAAGACTGATTGGTCTGTAAGATTTTGGAGAGTCGGGGGGTTTGTTACCTCCCTTAGGAATAAATATTACCTTCACTTTCCTCCATATCTTTGGAATGTATTCCAATATTAGGCTAGCTCTGAAGATTTTCACCATGACTCGGATCAGTTCCACAGTGCCTTTGGATAGAAGTGCTGGGAATATACCATCCGGCCCTGGTGATTTAAAGGGTTTAAAGGAGTTAATTGCCCACTCTACCCTTTCGAAATTTATGATTTTATTGACGAATGAGTCCGTAGATCTCCGTTGATGGTGAGTTACCATGTCTAGACTATTGTCGATTGATGGGTCATGACTTTTGCAATCTGGGAAGTGAGTCTTTAGAAGAAGCTCTAGTGTTTCTACGAATGTGTTGGTAATAGTTCCGTTTGGACCCTTTAGTGTTCCTATGGGACTTGAGTCACCTTTGGAAAGTGATTTTTGGATTCTAGCTGTTGCAGGAGTATCTTTTAGATCCTCGCAGAAGTTTTTCCACGAGTTTCGTTTGGATTTCCTTAGTTCTTTGTTATAGTTAGTTAGGGATTTCCTATATTCGTCCCATTTGTTTGTTTTCTTTGCAGTGTTGAATAGTTTTCTCGTTGCTTTCCGAAGTTTGTCAAGTTTGTTTGTCGATAACTCGACGTTCTCAGGCATTCGTGAATCGACTGTTTGGCGGATTTTACTGTAGACGTGTTCATGGTGGACATTCAAGTGATGCCATTTTTCACATGTAATTGTTAAGAGCCATATTTCGAATAAGAGCAGTAAAACCTGAAAGCATCTAATTTTTTATACACTTTTCTTTAAAACAGCATCTAGCCGCGGCGCGCCATAAATTTCCTAAAATCGTACATAATTCTTAGTTTATAATTAATGATCATAATCGCAACTTCCAAGTAACACTTATTGAATATTCAAATGTGTCACTCCACTAAAATATTCATAAAATGACACATGCAGGCGGTATAAAAAGAACAATAAGGCAGAGCAATAAAAGCAGAGAAAATTTCAACAGCAAGAAATTAAAAATACGCTACAATTGCACGTGCCACACACGCATTCACATATGCATACTTACCTCTATTTAAATATTACCACATTAATGTTGCATAATACAGAATGCAGCTTCCTTAACTTGCGCCAAGGACCTGCCGCTGTGCCACTCCGCTTCATTTATTATTTGCCCTTTTCCTTTATTTTTGCATTTCTTTTTTTGCTTTTTTTCTTCTCTGTTCATTATGTTACCCCATGGTACAATGAATTCTCATTTATGTTGGAAATTATTGCGCCGCTGTTGCAACTACAAGCAGGAACAAAAAAGATTTTGAAACAAAAACACGAACAACAAATGAAACTATGCAAAACAGATTTCTCAATGTGGCAGCTATAATGTTTTCATACACACACACACACTCAAACACATATATGTATTTCCATGTAGGAGGTAGTGTGTGTGTGTGTATGTGAAGGCATATACAACCATTCACGCGTATATTTATCCAACAAACGTCAGCGTTGGCCAGGTCAATGGCGCCACCTTCGCAGCCATTCAACTGCCACAAATGCCGCACTGGCAAGCCACAAGCAAAGCCGCAGTCATAGCCGCAGCCCATCCCATGGCAGCCAGTCAGCCAGTCAGCCAACCACCAGCCCCATTGTTCGTTTTGCTTTTGATCTGCCCACAACAATGTAAACATGAGCGCGTGTGTTGCGTTTGTGTGCGTTGTGTATGTGTGGGTGCATTTGCTACGCCCACTCTACCACATTTACTTGCAACATTACCCATATTTATCAGTACGTATTATTATTGTTATTATTATTATCATTTGAGGCAGCCGCGCAATATTGCATGCAACAATAGCTGCTTTATTTCGAGAGGAGAGATATTTGAGAATTTTTGCAAGCCACCCACGGCGTGCTACAGGCATTTCCACGTAGGCAGTTACTTAGTTGGTACTGCCTTCGTTTGCGTATTTGATAAAAGTCTATTTTATTTGCACCGATTTAACTTACAGCATCATTAAATGTGGAAAAGTCTAGTTTGTGCTGCATATTTTGGAAGCAGCGAAAGAGCTGAGAGGTCGTTTCACAAAAATATATAGTACATTACAGCGGTGGTCCAGCTCCCTGATAGCCCAAAATTTTTCAAAATTTTCAATTTTTTGCGAGCCCCAATTAAGTACGTATTTAAAAGGTATGCCAAAACGGTATATAAAAAATTTTATAAAAAAAGTGAACAAAAAAAGATAGGCTCGTACACTTCTGTTAGGTGTTTGTGATGATCTGATTGTTGTTCCAAAAATGGAGGAACCTACAGCTTTAAGCAGATTCTAAATGGCAAATATTTTTTATGAAAAGCTTTTTCATGGCAGAAATACACTCGGAGGTTTGCCATTGCTGCCGAAGGGCGACCACTTAGAAAAAACTGTGTTTAACATTTTGGTATTTCATGCACGTAGAATTAAACCTACGCACTCCCGATTGGTAGTCACGCACCATCCTTTTCAGCTATGGCGGCCAGTTTTTGCAATATTAAAAGATTCATCTTCAAAATAGCAGTTCACTTAAGGGGTCTCGGTGGTCTAGAGCTCGAAAATTAGGGGTTTTAAAAAAAATTTTTTTTTTACAATAAAAAATCAAAAACGACATTTGACTTTTTTAGGCTTTTTTTACTTACAAAAAACAAAAAAAAAAATTTAATACTAATAATTTTAATATTAATAATTTTAAAAATGGCGCTGAAGTTGGCCCTCCCGAAAAATGTGACCTGGACTATGTTGTCCATTTTGTCTCTTCTATTTATCTGAAACACAAAAACCAAAAATATTATTGTATTAATCAGTATGATTGTAGCTATCACAGCTTACGCAGATGACTTAGCAATTGCCGTTAAAGGCAAATATCCTAACACCCTTATGGATATTCCTCGCTCTAACATGGCCACACTTAGAAGCTGGACTGAGAGCAGGGGACTCGATATAAACCCCTCAAAAACTGAAATAATTCTCTTGACAAAGAAACATAGGCTCCCTATAATCTCCCCGCTAATTTTTAAGGGTGTGGAGATTCCTTTGAAAGAGAATGTCGAGTACCTAGGACTCATATTAGGCATGAAACTCACATGGTCATCTAATTTTGAGGAAAGAGTAAAGAAGGCCAACGTTGCATTATATACTTGCAAAAAAGCGGTCGGTATCAAATGGGGATCAACACCTCGCATTACGCACTGGCTCAATACTTCTGTAGTTAGGCCAATCTTAATGTATGAAATACTTGTATGGTGCCCATCTGCTCAAAAGGCGACTTACGCTAAAGTCATGAGTAAGGTCCAAAGAGCAGCTTTTTTATGCATCTCTGGCGCTTTAAGGACTAGTGCTAATCAATTTACCTGCCCTAAATCTGGTAGGGAAACACGTGGCCGCCGCCTCGGCGCTCAGACTCAAAAGTATGGTGCTATGGAAAGGCCGATGGTTTGGCCACGCTTCTATTTTGCACTCTCTGAATAGTCACAAACAAGAAATATAGTAGACTACTCTATCCCAAGACTCACCTTTGAAAGGCTCTTCAAGACGAGTATACCGTCAAGAAGGGAGTGGCATACAACAAGGCCATGGAGAAGGGGAGAATTAAACTTTTATACAGATGGCTCCAAGCCAGACGATAAGGTTAGCTACGGAGTTTTCTCGAAGGAATTAGGACTGGAACTATCCTTTCGACTACCAGACTACTACAGCGTCTATCAGGCAGAGGTTCTAGCTATAAAAGAAGTGGCTACATATCTAAATACGCACGCCGTAACAAAAACGACTATAAATATATTCTCGTATAGCCAGGCGGCCATCAAATCAATGAATGCGATTATACTAAGATCGAAGGTTGCATAGGATTGCCGGGCCGCACTAAATGATATTAGTAACGCATTCAGGGTCAGCCTTATTCGGGTTCCGGGGCACAGAGATATTGAGGGAAACTGTAAAGCTGATGAGCTAGCCAGAAAAGGTACTGCTCTTCAACTGTTCAGTGATAAAAGTACCATTGGAATACCCATGGTCACGAGTAAACTAATAATAAAAAACCACATTATCCAAGAGACCAATAGGTCATGGAAAAGGAAGCTACGTGTCTAACAGCTAGGCTACTATGGCCGCTAATAACCAAGAAAAGAACAAAGATATTGCTTGCTTAGTCTCTCAAGAGACTATATCTCGAAGGTCGTGGCTTGTTTAACCGGTCACTGTGAACAACATATTCAACAAATTTCAGACGATTCGGCTGAATACCTTTTTTTTGTCAACACCAAGCCGAAAAAAGTCGTTCGAGTCATTGAGTTTAAAGTTTGAGGTGGTACAGGAGCGCGGACCGCTCTCTACCTAGTTAATGGGCTGTAGAAGCTATAATATTGGGAATTTCCGCATGAAAATTTCACTGTACATTTTTAAGATACTAAGCTTTAGAAATATCGAAAAAACAGAAAATCGATTTTTGAAATTTCTAGACCACCGGGTCCCTTTAAGAAACAAGGCTTTAGAATATTTCGGTGTTAAGGAATACTCGCTACCACATTTCTATTACATATACGAGAGTTGTTAGAAAAGTCTGTGCAAAAATAAAAGCTACTTAATTGTTTGGGCTAAACCTCCTTTTATTTTTGGACATAGTCTCCTTTCAGGCTTTTACACTTCGTCCAATACTGTTGTAGTTGGTTATTGCCTTTCGAGTAGTCGGAATTTATCCAAATCTGGTAAATAGCCAACCGTTTCTGCAATCACCTTCTCCCTCGTTTGAATAAAAACTTTTTCCTGCCATCCATTTCTTCAAATTATGGAACAAATGGTAGTCCGAGGTATTCGAGGAAGCCAAGCCTGGAGAAAAGGGAGGATGTGTATTCTAATGTATTTCTAATTTTCTTTATTTTAAGTCGGTTTTCTTGGCTTCATCAGAAAGATTCAACCAAAATAAAACTCTGTCTATATCGGTTTGCACGACGCGCAGTAGTTTCGCATGCTTTTGCTTCACTTGATTAGAATTATAGGAAATTCAATTGGCTCTCTTTCTATTTTCTATTCGATTCTATTGACCGCTTGTGCAGCATTAAGGGTGAACCTCTGCCTTAACGTCTAGATCGTTATGCTATGTTATTCAGAATCTTTCAAGCCGACAGTCTCATTAGAAATTGCAGAAAAATATCTCATCGAAGGAAAATAAATAGATGGATTTCTCCGGATTATATTCATCTACAAAGTAATCATAATTTCGAAAACATACGCTACATATATCGTTACGTGCGTATGTATGCCTGTACATCTACATACACCATTCATAAAGCCGTTAAGAAATATCAGAGCTTACGATAGGTTTCAGTTGCTCAGCACATTTGTGTGGCCAAGCATTAAGTACACGGGCATAGAGTATATAAACTTGTTGTTATACAGAACTCATAAATATATATTGCAGCCAAAATATGTGTATTTTGTTATTACGTGGTCGAAACATCGATAAACTTACAATACAAATACAATGTATATACTTACCAAGTGGGCAGCTGGTCAAGCGCAATGAAATCACAAGAAATTTTGCTTACTCGCAAGTTTATGTGTATTAGGGATGCCAATACTAAAATAATTTTACTTTGGCCCTATGCTCCGCAACGGAGACTAAGAAATGTTGATGATGATGATGATTAGTACTAAAATTGGTGTTGATCCTGCAATTTCGGAATATTTTTAATATGGTCCCGCGATTTCCGTAATCGTTTTGGAAAAAAATCAGACATCGTGCCATATAGGCAACTCCTTTTCGTGGTGTCGAATGCAGCTTTAAAATTTTAGCAGCTTACACCCTTTCTTGGATTATAGGCCGAACTCCTCACAAAATTTGTGCGCTATGTCTTGGTGGTTTTGCACAAATGGAGGGATCTGCAGCAGCTGGTTTTTTTAAGAGGAGCTTTTTTATAGTAGAAATACACTCGGGGGTTTGCTATTGCCTGCCAAGAGGTACCGCTATTAGAAATACCCTTTTATATCATTTTGCTGCTACTTGCCATTTGCCTATGGAGGTCGCGCAGGAGCAAAAATTAGTTCATAAATTATTTCATAGAAAACAAAAAACAGAACAAATTGTTTATGACTAAAAAGTTATAGTTTTTATGGTAACTCAAATGTGATTGTAGGCTTGTTTTGTTTTCTAAATAAATTTTATAATTTATTTACTTGTTTACTTGTTTATTTATTTATTCTAATTAAATCTAGTTAAGTCAGGGGGCCAGTCGATGTCACCTCTTTTTGACACTACGCGTCCCGGGAATTTTCGTTCCAGAAATTCAATTGTTGCACTCGCAGTGTGGCATGGCGCATCGTCTTGTGGAAACCAGCAACCGTCGAAAGCTTTCTCACGCATTTGCGGGCAGACATAATGAGCCAACATCCATCGATATCGGTTTCCATCGACCACTTCGCTTTCTCGGTAATAATATGGCCCAATGATGGTTTTGGCGCGAATGCCGGCCCAAACAGTTGCTTTCCGGTCATGCAATGACGTTTCATGGATCTCGTGTGTATTCTCTGTCTCCCAAATGCGGAAATTTTGTTTATTCACGCTGCCGGAGAGGTTATAATGTGCCTCGTCAGTCATTAAAATTTACTTCCAGAAATTGGGTTCAGTGTCAACCATTCGAGCGATTGTTTGGCCGTATTCCAAGCGACGTGGATGGCCTGTCGGTAGAGATGGCAAAAAAATAAAAAGAATCGATTAATTAATCATATGATTAATTGCAGAAGTATTATAATTGATTTGCGATTAATTGCAATTAATAAGAATTAATCGATTAATTGTCGATTTATAAAATATAATGATAAAACAATTGAGACCCCTGTTTCAAAAAGCTACGATAATGCATTAAAATAATTAAAAACAATTTACTTGAAAAAATTCTTTTATTAATTCATTCATTCATTTAAACATATAAATTTATAAAGGAAATTTACATGCGTTTACATACACAGTTATATGAATATTTTTTTTCAAAAAGTTTAAATAATATTTGACAAAAATTGAAAATACTGTTGAGATTATTTTTTTACACATTTTACAAATTATTAATTCATCCCCTTATTTTTTTTTTAGCCAAATTTGTAGAAATAATAATTTTGACAGCCGTTTAGTTGTCAGTCGGTTTCTTTTTAATGTTGCGGTGGATCCGGCCTTGGAGGACAACCGTTCCGCAGGCACTGATGTGCCAATCAAATGGCAATAATTTTTAGAGACTTCACAGAACTTCGGATAAACTGTTTTCATGTCATCCCAAGCATCTACTACGTTCGATTTAAGTGGCAAAACTTGGGAGTTTAAATAAAAAGAGAGCTCGTCTTGAGGTTGCACATCGTCACATGCTCTCTTTTTTTTTGTGCGCGAGACTTTTGTGTGGAGCCTAGAAGTCGAAATCGTGTTCTGATTCCATTGATGACTCACTTGCTGTTTCCATATTGTCATCATTTTTGGTCATTTCAGCACGAATGTATCGTAATACCGACGCCAAAGCCACCTGATCCTTAAAATTAACCCTTTTAAACCTTGGATCCAAGATAGTGGATGCAGCTAAGAGAAAAGACTGTTCTATGGTGGCAAATCTTTTGTCAAACTGCTTTAAAATTTCTTGCTTCAGTTTTTGTGCTGCTGGTTGACATGGGTGAATTTTCGAAATTTGCTCATGACCGCAATGAACTAGTGGTATTATTTGGCTGAGAGTTCCATGTCGTTCGGCACTTATCTGCACTGTCAGAGGCCAAGGTCTTAAAATTGTACATATTTCCATTAGTTCATCCTTCTCTATTGACGTTATCATGGGCGGAGAATCCGGGTAATGTAACAAAATTTGGCTGACGTAGGCGCTAAGTTTGATGAACCGCTCGATCATATAATAGGTGGAATTCCAGCGCGTATTTACATCTATTAAAAGTTTTAAAAATTTACCCTCTGGTACGCCAGCAGCTGCTTGCACCTTTCGCATGTCGTCATTGGCTTTAACACTGCGTTTGAACCATTTCACAATTGTTTTGCATTTTAAAACAATGCCTTGTACAGCAGAAATATCTAATGAATTCGAACAAACCAAATTCAGCGTGTGGGCGAAACATAGAATATGACGATTTTTTCCGAATTTTTCATAGATTGCATTGACAATATTTCTTGCATTGTCTGTGACAACAACCTTAACTTTATCTTCCTCAATGGAAAATGTTTTCATTGCGTCGGACAAAATCTCAGATATATGGGAAGCTGTATGGGACTCACTCAATTCATACACACCAATTGTTCCATTAAATGGCTTTGTTTCAAGCAACCCATGAACGGTTATTCCCAACATGCTTTTCATGTCTGTATTAGTCCATATATCAGTGGTTAGGGTTACACAATGCAAATTTGAAAGCAATGACACACATTTTTTTTTTCCTCTTCATACAGTTTATCAATCTCAGCCTTTATCGTGTTCCTTGATGGGACTTTGTAAAGTGGGAATTTTGCTTCATTAAGTCTAAGAAAGCCAGCACCTTTAATAAAAGTTAAATTTTTTAGAATAAAATAATAGAACAATTAATGAACACAAAACATACCTTCGACAAAGGTAAACGGCAAATTATCTTTTACGATCATGTGCATGATTCCATGTGTAATTTTGTTGCTTTTTGTTCCGGAGGAATAGCTTCGAATGTTGGTGAATGCTTGTAAAATTAATGGCTGACTGGCGCTACTACTCGGCCTATCATCTGTGTTACCTTCGCATACATTTGTCATATCGACCACAGTATCCACACTATTTTCATCAATGGTTTCACTGTCATCGTCATTTGTTTTGGAATCAAGCTATAAAAAATGTATTACGCACTCATTCTTTGAAGGAAAACAACTATTTGATCTTAAATTATACTTATCAACTTCAGCTGCATGTTTCAATTTCAAATGCTGGAACATGTTTGAAGTGTTGTTTGAAAATTTTAACTTTTTTTGCAAAAATTACAAACAACCAGGTTGTTATTTTCTTTAATGAAATATTTCCACGCTTTACTTTTGATGGGAGCCATTTTGAGTAATATAAGAATCTTAGTGATGAAAGAAATAACAAAGAAACAATGTTGCCACGCACAACGATTATTTTGCCAATTAATCGATTAAAATTGCAATTAATTGAAAGTAAGTCTACGATACAATTAAATCATTAATTGCTCAAAATTAATCGATTATTTCAATCTTTGCGATTAATCTTGCCATCACTACCTGTCGGCAATATTGTTTGTATCAATTGCACATTATACGGAATCAAATTTAAATCATCCTTTAAAATGCGCCGCATTGTGGTTTCACTGACGCCAAAATGCTGAGCGCGACGACTATACGACACTGTTGGCTCCTGGGCACCGCCCTCCCTCACTGCTTCAACAAGTTCATTGGAACGTCTTGGTCGCTGAAAAATGTAGTAAGGCTCGCTCTTCTCGGATTTTGACAAGCTAGTATTAGAATATTCGAGCTTAGTTTCTGTCTCTACTACTTACTTTCTTAGTTTTTTAACTTATATTTTAAGTGTGTGTGCATAGTGCAGCAAATGACCCAGATAACTTTCAAAGCAAATTCTTTAACATTTCCATGCATTGCGTGAACTCAACTTCAATTTCGAAAAATTGTATTCCACTTTTTTATTATTCCTTGGCTACTTTATTCGAGTTTGGTTCTAATTTCAGCGCTTATATTTTTGAAGTTCCACCTCCATTTATACTCCACCATCTTCTTGGCTTCATCATTTTAAGGAAATGGGTGGGTTAAACAGGGCGAATAAGCACACGGCAAAATTGACATAAAAAGATACATGCCACAGATAGTGACAGTCTGCTGCACACTTTCATGCATAGATGTGCATACAAGCAGCCACGGCTGGAAGAACAAAACGTGGTAGCAGCAAGTGGCGGTAGCACTTTTAAATGTACCCACGAATGTGGCAGACATTACAAGGCAGATAGCTTTGAAGAAGATAAAGCAGCAGAAGGCGAAGGAGGGGAGTAGAACGCGGAATGGAATAGCTGCAGGATACTCGCAACTTGAATGTAATCGCAGCAACACGCGCGCACATAAATAAAAAATAAGCATACAACTGCCTTACCGGGAGAAAAGGACGACAACGACAACGGCGAAGAACGAGCGGTACGTTGTACAGAGGAACACAAACAATACTGTAGATATACACACATACATATCTGAGGTATATAAACACCAGAGCCTGCACCGACAATTTTTCTTATTCTTATTCGTTTTCTTTCGAGGTAGACAACGTCGCATTTTTGCTGATGCGACCGATATGACTCTGTGTATCGTACAGTATTTTATATGCACAGGGCGCAGAGATAAGCTCAGGCAGACAGCGCCGCCGAACGGAAGAAGTTGCGTGTAGATGTGGCAATGTGGAAATGGCAGCAAGGTAGGACGCATGGCAAGAAAGCAAGCAAACAATACAATGGCAGAGCTGTAGTTGGGGGCAAATAAAAATATGAAAAAATAGCAAGAAAATAGGAGCAAGTAGAGAGAACAGCAACAATGCGAGTGTGGCCATAAGAAAAGAGGCGGAATTTCAAAGCAACAAAAGCGGTTGACACGAAGAAGCAGGAGCAGAGAGGCTCGCAAAAGAAAAATAAAAAATAAAAGACTGAAAAGAAGAAAATGGTGGCTTGAAAAAAAAAAACAAGAAACCAAAATGGAATATGGAATATAAAAAAGGCAGCAACGGAGGCGGAAAAATATATGATTTGTATGAATTCGGAATACAGAGTGCATGTAAATGTGTTGTTGTAAGCATATATGAGCATATCTATGAATGCGCATAAGTAAATGTGTGCATATATATATATAATATATATGCACACACACACACACACATCCTCTTGAATGTACTTAGTGAAATGCAGCGCAAATAGCAAATGGAACAAAGGCCACTTTTCTTCTACGTATTTCTGTCTGTCCCCACTGTCTGCTTGTCAAACGCACTGCTTTGGCGAATGATTTAAAACAGCCAACAAAAAAAGTCTGATTTTGTTCCAAAATTCAAAAAGATTGAGTAAGTGGCGACGCAGAAAACTGCTGAGCCAATTGTTTGGTGAGCCAGCAATAGTTGTTGCTGTAACGACGCGCTACTGAGAGCTTGACAATTTATGTTGGAAAAATATACGAGTCATAGAAATGATTGCATTGTATGGCTTATGTACCTCAGTATGCATGAGTAGAAAATGGTTTGGCGGAAAAATAGTAAAAAAATATTTATATAAAGGCAAAGCTTTGCGAAGACTGCGCCCGATTGGCTTTCTACGGAGATTGGAGAAGAGAAGAACTAACTTCTTTTTTTTTGTCGGAACAGACTAGCAAGTACAGCACTCAGACACAATTAAGTCCATTGTACTGCTCTCGGATTCCCTTTAAATTTTCTAAATTAAATCTACCCGACCTCCGAAGAAATCAGAGTAGATCTTGTGGTACAAAGGAGCCAAGATGGTCGCCTCTTAACCCATCAGTGCCAAAGACCTCAAGCCTGCTTCGAGCGAAGGCAGGGCAGACTAACTTAATTGTCAGTTATGTGGAGTCACTTAAAATATTCGAAGCTCCACTTAAAACATCAGAGTGCATTTGGAGGCCAGTAGTGCTCATGGTGGTGCCTAGGAAATAGTTTCACAATCTTATCTTGACAACTTCTGAGACCATCCCGTTTTTTGGTGAATTCAATCCACTCTACCAGCAAAAGTGAGCCTAAACTGGCCAAAGCCTAGAATAAGAGGTACCCAAGAAATCTAAAGTGAATTCTTTGAAGTGCGTGGCATTCGTGCAGAAAGTGTTGAGCGGACTGCAACTTCATCTCATCTCTACAGATCCTGCAGAAATTGTTATGCGGAATTTCGAACCTGGACGTTATGTGGTCAATGGTCCAGTGTGATGTTATAAATATCTATATGCATATAAAGGGTGGTTAAATTTCAAGGGCCGATGTTGAATGTGAACCACACCTAAACGTCAACGACACCGTTGGACTTCTTTCTTTGGGGTTATTTGAAAGAAAAGGTGTTTGCCGATAAACCAGCAACAATTCAAGAGCTAAAGGATGAGATAATTCGGCACATTAACGGCATAGAACCTCAATTTTCCTCAGCGTCATCGAAAATTTGGACCATGGGATGAGGTGAGCCGCCGAGACCGCGGCGGCTATTTGGCCGATGTTTTCTTCTATACGTAATTGAGCCATACCAATATTATCATAATAAAGAGAAATTACAATAATTTCCTAAAAAAATTGTATTTCATTCAAAATCGACGCCAGCCCTTAAAACTTAACCACCCTTTATTTTCACTTTTACTTTAAATCAAAAAACTGGCCTACCCGTTAAGCTCAATATGAAAATCAAATTCCAAACTAACGTCACAAAATAACTTGACATGCGTGTCGATAACTAATTTACATCGAAAACCCATATTTTCACGAAACGGTAGGCTATAGGAATACAAGTCAGAAGCCTATATTGGTTACTACACCAAAATTCTCATCCTTCGCTCGAATATAAGCTCTCACTTTACTCAGCTATCTTGAAACCGATATGGACATATGGCATTCATTTGCACTTGGGCACTGCAGCTAACTTCAACATCGAAATACTTCAAAGATTCCAGTCGAGAACCCTCAGAATGATTTTAAAAGCCCCTTATTATATCACGAATGCACAAATTCAACGTTGGGTCCGAATTCACTTGCTCAAGCAAGTCTTCAGCCAACTTATTCCGATGAATTTTTTGAAAGAAATTCAACTCTCTTGGAACGAGTCGAGCAGCCACGCGTGCCATGCCCAATTAATGGTGTAAAATTCTGCGAATTGATTCGTGAGACACACTAAGGACACGAGCTACTAGTTACCTCACTCAAACTTAAATGATGGTTTAAAGGTTTTCCAGCACCATTTCCTTGACTTTGTCGACGATTTCATCCGTTGAAGATGTTAAGGGGGGCCAGATCAGGGCAAATCTTCCACGACTTCTCGGACCTCTGCGAAAGTCTTATACCACTCGTAGATCCGCGTTTTTGATAAAGCACACTAGCTATAGACTTTCCGCAACATTTTCACCGATTTGGCATACGAAATCCCATTTAAACACACAAAATTTAAGTAAATTTTTTGTTCGATATTTTTATCCATTAAATAAAAATTAAAATCGCAGAGCACACCTGCGGTTGACTGATATAATTAAATGCCAAAAACAAGCTAATAAACAAATCAGGGCATTCCTCTTACATGCTTTGTTGGTTGATCTTACCCTGCTCCTCAAAAGATTTGCAGTGCACGTCTTGATGTTTTTTCCAGAAATGAAGGAACTTAGTGTTTTATGCAGCCTCCGAACGTTAGCTGGTTTGAGGAGTTCTCTCATGGTAGAAATTCAATCTGAAGTTCGGCTTTGCCTGCCAAGGGGATCCGCTAATAGAAATACCCTTTTAAATAATTTTGATATTTGCTGGCCGCCGTCATGCTAGTACTGCTGCTATGTTGGTGCTCCCGTAAAAAAACGGAAATTCGTTAGTCAGTGCTTGAAAAATTGTATGCGATACTCTGCAGGTGTGTATACTAATAGCTATTCCAGTCATTTCCTCAGCCTATGAGAATGAAATAGATTAATGAAACCAAAGCAAGACAAGTCCTTTCGAGGCCCTATACTCCCGAGAGGAGTGAACAAGGAAAAAAAATTAAAGTAGGAACAGAGGTAGGTTTGGAATACAACCAAGAGGCGTCACCTCTGTCAAGTGAATAGATGATCTGGCACTTGGTTAGCATCTACAAAAAGATACACAAATATATATCTTTTGCTGAATCACTTTTCAGTCCCTCTTTCTGTCAGGTTTTTCTTTACCAATAACTTCCCCAATATGTGTAGATGTAAGGTCTACACGCATACCTGCTAAGGATGCTCCAGAGCTGCCTAAACGAGCGTAAACTTCTGTACGATGCACCAGATGGTCAGAAAACTAAAGCGGTAACGTCTGGCGCAGCCGCAATTTCTGAAATCTGAGCTACGACGAGATCCTAAGCATAGAAATGCCATAAGACACATATCTTGCGGGGTACGTGGTCGACATAGCGGCTGTGATAACTGCGCGAGATACCGAGGACGTCAGGAGGAAGCTGAACCAAGTTATGTCAAAGACACAAATTTGGCTTCGGAGCCATGGTCTGGAACTCGCCAAACATAAGATCGAAGTCATCCTAATGGCACGAGGTCACATGCCAGTCGAGGGTAGAAGGCATCTAGGCGACACGACCTTAGTGACTCAAAAAGCGGTGCAGTTCCTGGGCATTCAAATTGATTGCAGGTTTACGTTCTAAAGCAGCGAACATCAGGGGAATTCTAGCAGTCTAATAGCGTTCGCAGGTTGACCAACACAGAGTAAAAGGAGGCTGATCATTTGAATCATCAAATGGACTAATTCATGACTCTGTTCCTCTCTGGCCACGGATACTTCCGGAAACACCTATACCGCATATACAGCACAGCACCTAGCACCGATGGATCCGACAGAGACATAAGACATATTTTGAGTCTTTTTCACCCGCCAAAAAAAAAACTCGAAAACAGGAAGGCTCCTAGAAGAAAGAAGAATTTTTTAATATTTTCTCTTTGCCTACTTATTCCGGCAAGCCAAGTTTTGCGGCAGCTGGTTGCTATTTACTGTACGTATCACAAAGAAAAAAAAAACAAAAATAAAAGCAAATCTGGCCACTAACGAAGTGTCGATCGTAAAACAATAGTTTGAGAACAGCGCAAGAGCGGCACAACTACAAAGAAAAGATTAGCAATAAATGTCAATTATGAATAATCAAATAAGTATTTATTGGTTGTCAGAAGGTGCCCAGATTAGCGTCGATAATGCCAATTTACAGATATTTGCATGCACATACACATACACATACACACATACATAGGAAAGGCTTGCGATAAGCGCATTTGAAGAAAGTATAAAAGTGTTTGAAAAAGAAAAAAATTTATGGCTAATAATGAAGTAATAAAATTGTGAAGTTTATGCAGCCAAGTGGTGAGCATAAGCCACAACAACAAAAACAATAATAACCTATATGCGGCTAACCAACTAGCTAACTAACTAGCCAATAAGGCAGTCAACTATACAAACACGCACACACACATACAAACACACGTACACACTCGAATAAACTCGCACACCCATGCATGGGTAACTGTGTATAAATGTTAGAGCGTCTAACGAATCAGCCAAATAGCCAAGTAGCATGCAAGCGCGCAGCGTTGTGTCGAATGGCGTAGATCTGCTCGCCAGCCTGCCCGTTTGTCTGGCAGTCGGTCGGCGATCAAGGGCGTGTGTGGCATGAGCGGATCGTAATATCATCGCTACTAAAAAGGCCGCAACTAATTCGTGTCGTTGTTTTACGCCTTTTTTACTCAAAATCTAAATTTGTTGCGCTTGATTTGACAATTTGATTGTAGTGTGGAGGGTTCACCTCAGCATTTGTTCACACACACAAAGCATACACATAGGTATGTATGTATGTGGCAGATACATACATACATGTGCATGAGTTTGTGCCACTGTTTGTGGCAAGGCAAGACAAATAAAGTTATGAAAATTCTGTTAGTTTTCAACGAAATTAAGTATGAAATTAATTTTGTTGGCGAGGCGGAAAGAAAGGCGTTTGCGGTGCGGCATCAATTTAACACCTTCAAATTGGTTCAGGTGTAAAGTTGTTAGCATATTAAGTGTGCTCAAATGGGATATTATGCATATATGAATGTGTGTATGTGTGTGTGTTTAACACGTCGCAAGTTTAGGCAAACCAGCGCGCGTTCTCTTTGAATAGTTTTTGATTTTTATATGCATATAAAAAGTACTTTGCATGTGTGTGTGTGTGTGACCAACTGGTATAATTGAGAAATTGGGCGTAACGGGTGTATTTTTTCATTACATTGAAACGAATTTCCTAATTAATTTTAAATATAAGTTATTTTATTGCTTGCGCTGTGCCAGTCACAGATGAAAATTGAATATTAAGCAGATTAGTGATTTTTAAAAAGCTACCCATTATCTAAAAAACAAAAGTGCCAAGAAAACTCGCTTCAAAATCTTTAATTTACATTGCTTTTCTCCGTAAAAATAAATACATATTTTCATCTAATGCGCAACGTTTAACTGATATCGCTAACATTTTCTTGATCTGGGTTTCAGGACATAGGAACAATGAGGGAAATGAAATGAGCTTACCAGAAAAGGGACGGGATTAGTCTCAGAGATCTCCCACCCGGTCATCGGCATCTCCCTGGCTGCTGTTAAAAGGGAATTGCACAACTTATTTCTGAAGAAAGCGCAGAAAAGATAGAGTTGCATTTCTTCATATGCTATTTCGTAAACCTTTTGACATCGGTATACCAGTACAATGGACGGAGGACTCAGAAAATTCTAGGAACTACACGCCATTCAATTTCAAAACTCGTAGCTGCGTTTACCGGTCATTGGGCGATTGGCATACACGTGGAAAAGCTAGGTTTGTCATTTAACCTCCATTGCAGAAGCTGAGGGGACCTTTCAGAGAGGAAGATTGGTGAGCACTTTCTCCGTAAATGTCCGAGTTTGGCAACTAGACGTTCAAGGTTATTGGGTGCTTCTTTCTTGGACAGTCTGAGGCATCTCGCCTATCTAAATGCCATCAATTTTCTCTGTTACATCAACAGCTCTGGCTGGCTGTAGATATCTGCCTCATAATGGTATCAAAACGGCGTTTTACTGCTACTCGGGGAGCGCTAGAGTGTCATCAACCATTTCACTTACCTACCTAAATATTCTTAAGCCATAGCTTTGAGTGTACAACATGACGAACTCAGCCAAACCAAGTTCATGCTCTCTGAAGTGGTTTCACCATCTGCGTGGTGCTAGCTCTGGATTTTATGACATTCTTTGTCACCAAGCAGGAGAAGAGAAGAGTTTTAATTAGTTCATCGAAATATCCATATTCGAAAGATAGTGAAGGAGTAGAACGACAAAAGTCTGGCACTTCGTCTGTCGTCTGCAACCTCTGCAACAATGACGATCACAGTCATACTCGATTTATGCTATCACTAACACGAAGAGGTTGTAGAACTTTGAAAGGCCGCCTGGCGGGACACATCCCAGTAGCAGCATTGGACAGGAATTTCGGACAGCGAGGAATGCACGAAATGTAGGGAGCAGAGCTCAAGGAAAACTGTAGAGCATCTCCTTTACGGATGTGCTGTGTTATTCAAAACACGCTTCGCATGTCTGGGGGCACCTCAATTTGATGAATCGAGATGCAAGATCAAATTTTTGTTCTTCCACAAATCCGGGCATTTCTGGCGGATTGCTTCACGCAAATTGCGCATAACTTGCAGGTAATATTCCTTATTGACCGTTTCACCCTGTGGCAAGAACTCATGATGCACAACGTCCTGCAATTGAAGAAAGCGGTAAGTAAAACTTTTACATTCGACCGAACTTGGCACGCTTTTCTCGGTCTTGGTTCATGCGGCAGCTTCCATTGAGATGATTGAGCTTTGGTTTCCACGTCATAACCATAAACCCACGATTCGTCACCAGTTATGACCCTCTGGAGAAATTTGGGTCGTTGCGGATAGAGCCCAACATCTCATTAGCAATGTTCATGCGATGTTGCTTTTGGTCGAAATTTAGCAGTTTTTGTACGAATTTTGCGGCGACACGTCTCATGCCCAAATCGTTGAAAAAAATCGAATGGCACGAGCCAATCGGTATGTCTAGGCCCTCATCAACTTCTCTAACGGTACTTCGCCGATTGGTGAGTCGCTATTTTCTTGACTCCATCATTTTTATAGTCTGTTGAAGTGCTCGGGCGTCCGGCACGCTTTTCGTCGTTCACATCTTCTCGGCCTTCTGAGAACATTTTGTACCACCGATAAACGTTGCTTTGGTCCAAAGTAGCTTCTCCGTATGACATAGTCAACATTCGGAATGCATCCGTGAACTTAATTTCGTTTTTTACACAAAATTTGATACAGGTTCTTTGATCCATCTTTTTGAATAGGTAAAAATCGAAGACGAGCCGAAATTAGTGCAAGCAAAGCAGCTGTCAACAATTAACTGAACATTCAAAATGGTCGAACTCGTGGGCATGAGTGAGAGACATGAATACCACATATACGTACCCTGCGAAAATTCAAAATTCGCGATACTTTTTGAACACACCTCGTATTTCCACCATGAAAAAGCTCTTCACAAAAAACCACCTGCCGTTTGGAGTCGGCTTAAAAAGGATAGGTCCCTCCATTTGTAGAACAACTTCAAAACTCACGCGACAAGTATACCATAGTAGGATGTTGAGATCGGCCAAACCCGCAAAAAAGGGTGTAAGCGCCAAATATGTGAAAATATAAAAAATTCATTAAAAAAGTGACATAGACAAGGGCTGATGTATAGTGTGGCATGTAGAAAAATATAATAGAAAGCTGTAAATGCCTACCAGCTGTGAGCAGCATATCGTTGCGCGGCTTTTAGAAAGCTTTTATGGCCTCACAATACTTGTCAGAATCAGCAGCAGCAACTAGTCGGCGCAAGAGCCGCGCGACAATGTAGGAGCTGGAAATTTCAGTAACCACACACAGGCGGCAGGAAACTTTGATAAATGTTTGCGTTTTTCGATTTTTTTATTCCAACATTTCTCATCTCTTTATTGTTTTTTCCGCCCTTTGACGACAATTACGTTGTTTAATTTTTTTACTTTTTACTTTTTGTTATACATCTTTGTTGAAATGCGTTGCCTATTTGACATGCGCCAATCTTTATTTGCATTACAACATTACTACACGCACACCTGCTACAGAAATTACTGATCTTAAACCCTCACGGCTGTGGCTGTTGCCAAAACGGCTCTGCTCTTTTCCTTTGATAAACTGAATTTTTCTTAAATGCTTGTAATTTTTTAGACAGACATTGGACATACTAAGTCTGTATCTGATCCCTGCAAAGGACAATAACCTAAGCCCAACCATTTGAAGCCACACACAAATCCTGTTGCAAAAATCGAAATATGTAGATCCATTTTTCAGTAAGATTTTTCTTTCTGAATTCTCCCACAGCTAAGCAAACCAGACACCAACAGAGCAAGTGAATGTGCGATGCACTAAACTAAAAACAAAAAACAAGATCTAAAAAAAATTGAAGACGAAGCAAGACAACAAAAGCAAAACTAAAATGAAACAAAAAGTCGTTGAAAATATAAAACGCATTTTTCTGCACAATTTTTCCTCTCGATGACTGTGAATATACAAAACATACATACATACTTATACATATACATACATACGTACACACTGCATACAAGCGTAAAGCTGTCTTATTGTGGGGTTGCAAACGCAAAAGTGGGGTGAAGGAAAACGTTGCGAATATCAATGAAAATATGCTGCACATGTTTGCTAGCAAGAGATTTCATCACATGCATATATGGATGTGAGTGTGTATGTATAAGTAGGTATTAAGATGAGGAAAATTCAGATTCTGTCGTTGTTGCTGCCAGTCAACGTTATTGCTGCTAGATTTGTTGGTGTTGTTACCAGTAGGTAACATTTGCCATGTATTGGCACGACTTGACTCTGTAACGCTTGGCTTGGTTTGCCTTTTGTGGCATAGCATGGTGGTTGCCTTCATCACCCATGCCGCGTTGAGTCCCCTGCAGCCCCTCAACTAGGTTTTCCTTGTTTTTTTAATTCCAGTCACGTCTTGCTGGAGTCCGTCGACTCAATACACCACGACTCAATGGTTGCATTTCATTGCTGACGATATTGGCAGCCATATCAACAACAACAGCAACAACTGCAACAACAACAACAAGCACAAATATGCATGTATAATAATATCAGGCAACAACATCAGTTGGGGCCAAAAGTGCGCACATTGTTATTCATGTTGCTGTCGTTATTTGCTGCTGCTGTTGTTGTTGTTGTTATTATTATTATTTTGTTGTTGTTGTGATTGCTGCTAGTCATTCTGCTGTAGTAGTTCTTGCTGCGCACAGCACATCTTCCCGGATTGGGTATTATTTTTGCATGGACCTATGTTTGTGTGTGTGTGAAGCATTCGAAATGGGTGTATTTGCTGGTCGTCTATTTTCATTTTTCATTTTTGTTTTTGCTTACATACATTTTGTAGAAAAATTGCGAGTATCAACAAAGCCTTGCCACAGCTACAATTTCTGCCATTACTGTTGCTGCTGCTGCTGCTGTGACCAGCCAAGTTGGTTCGGCTACTTTCTGCACATTAACGCTGTATGTTGTTGTCGCTTGCCAGCAGACCTCTACGAGTATAAGTGCATACATATTTCCTTTTTTATTATTGTTATTGTAGTTCTGATGGTTATTGTTATTTTGTTGCTTGTGCTGGTGATGTTGCCGGAGCTGCTGTTGTGCTCATGCGGTTGCTGCTGTGCATTTTAAGACTTCCAAGTGGAGCCAATGATAACAACAACGTCCACATTAACAACAACAGCAGCAGGAAACAAAAAAAATAATAATACTAATAACTACTGAAAACATTGACCATGCCAAGTATGGTCTTTTTGCATGGTCGATCATCAGACGTTTGAGTTGCGGTGAAAAAGCTGCAATTATTACAGCCGTCGCTGCTGCTGGTCGAGGCCTGCCTTGTGTAATGCTGAAAAAAATTATTCACGTACGTGCTGCGGTCTATGGGATCGAAGACAACGAGCACACAGAAGCAGCCAGCCATCGCCAGAACTGCCATAGCATACGAAGCCATTGCCGCCACCGCTGCTGCAGCCGCCGCCGCCGCCGCTGACACTACCCCATTAATGGCAGGGGGTGGGGCTCACGAGAGCAGCTACAAAATCGCTTACTAGGCACTTGAGCCACCAGCCACCAGCCACCGACAGACAGGGAAGGTATGTGTGCGTACACCAATGTAACCATGAAATGTGGCTGCCAACTTCTCACCAACTTGTAAAAGAATTGGAAGCCACAGAGTCACAAAATAGGAGGAAAATTATATAGTAAAAAAGGCAAATAAAGAAAAAGAAAAAAATTAAGGCAACCGCAGTTTGGCAAGTGTGTATGTGTGGACGGTTGAAAGAAAATCGAAAATGTATCTGCCATTGGCAGCAAAGATCATGAACTTTAGATTTTTCAGCGCAATCTCGAGCTGCCAAGTCGCGGACGACTCGCAGTAGTTAGTGATAAAAATGCTTTTGTACATGAGAACGTAGCAGTATGACACATGGGCTGAAAAGTCCTGGAACTAACAGAGAAAACCCGTTTTTTTTTTGTTCAAAATTTGCTTTGCTTTATGCAAGGCAAGAAACTCATATGAAATTTCATCTAAAAATGTTCTAAAAAGCTTCCCTGCCACAGAGAGATTAGCCGCAGACAGTCTGTTGCATATCTATTGGGTACCCGGACATAAGGGCATTGCAGGAAACGAAATTGTAGATGAGATGAGCGCTTTTAGCGCTGTTTACAGAAAATTCGAACAAGAAAACGACATACTGAAACCTTTAAATACGGCATACAATGAGAATGCTGCGGACATGAAAATACAGATAGACAGGAGGTGGAATAATCTAGCCACTTGCAGAACCGCGAAAATCATGTGTACACAGAGTGCAGATAAATACGTCCGATTCGCAATAGCTCTGTCTAGAAAAGAAAGCAGAACCATCGTAGGTATGCTGACAGGCCACAATTTGCTAGCGGCGCACGCATACAAGATAGGAATCACAACCAACGATAGCTGCAGATTTTGCAATGAACTAGAAGAGAGGAAAACGCTAGAACACCTTCTATGTTCCTGTCCTGCATTAGCTAGAACTAGATTAATATGCTTAGGAGCCTTACAATATGAGAAGTTAGAAAACCACTCGAGGATAGAGCTCCAAAGTTTACTTAGATTCGCAAAAAACGCAGACGTATTACAAGAAGCCAACTTTGTACAAGGAAACGTAAAGGTCTAGCTCCATCTGGTACTACTAAGGACCAATAGGTCTATGTGATGGCTTTCAGCCAGCCAGGTCAACCTAACTTAACCTCATCAAGAGCATTTCAGCGTCGCCATTTTATTTCAATACCACTATTGCAGAACGATTTATCATTTGCCTCAAAATGGACCTCAGTTTCAACGATAACCTCTTCATTCGAGCTGGTCTGCGAACAGCTAGTAATCGCTGGGAGCCAAATCTGACAAATACGGGGATGTCGGAGCAATTCGAAGTTCAATTCATGTAGTTTTGCCATTAATATGACATGAATATGGCACCACTCACATCCCAAAATACCGAGGCCATAACCTTTCCAGCCGATTGTTGTGATTTCGTGCGCTTTGGGCAAGGTTCACCAGTTGCAGTCCACTCAGATGACGATTGTTTTGATTCCGGAGTGAAGTGATGGATCTATGAATCAATCATTGTCACATATCGATGCAAAAATTTCGGTTGTTTACATTTAAACATCGCCAAACATTGCTCAGAATCATCAACACTTTCTTCTTTTTGGTCAACAGTGAGCAAATGCCGCATGAGCAGAGCTTTCTCATGGTCAAATGCTTATGTAATATAAAACCATTACATTCCTTTGATACATTTACGATGTCAGCTAACTCACGCAACTTCACTTTTCAATCAATCAAAACGATTTTGTGGATATTTTTGATGTTTTCTGGTGTTACCGCCCACATTTGGTCATCCAGTGCGTTGTGCGTCATCGGTGTCTCTACGACCACGTTTGAAGTCAGCAAACCATCATTTTTTTTGTTGTTTCTGATGTAGCGGAATTCCCATAATCGTTTCTAAGTCATTACTTTGCTTGAACGGACTTTCGCCCATCAAGAAGCAATGTAGACTTAAAACACGCAATTCGTTTTGATCCATTGATTTGAAAATAACAAAAGTAGCGTCACTCTTAGCACAATAACTCACGAACTAATGAGCAGAATATTTCACAGCTGTCTTTTTAAGGTTTGTACTAATTGAAGAAGAGGTGAATGCATTGAAACTAGTGCCAGCTATGTGTTAGGCCCGGGACTTTTCAGCCCATGTGTTACATATTGGATTCGCAACGCAGCCAGTGCAATGATGCATAGGGTGGCATATAGGAAAATAGTAAGCTGTAAACGCCCACTGGCTGTATGTAAAATGCCGATGCGTGACTATTGGAAAGCCTTTTTCATCTTTCAATGCCTGCCATAAGCAGCTGCAGCAACTGGTCGGCGCAAGTGCTGCAACAATGTAGAAGAGCTGGCGATTTCAGTAACAACTCTTGGGTTGCTTGAAACGTTGATAGCATTTTTGCTTTTAATTATTTTATTCACTTCGCATTTTCTGCTTTCTATTGCCTTATTTTGTTGTGCAATTGATTTCTTTTATTCACCGTTGCTTAAAGTGCATTACCTATTTCACATGCTCTAATCCTTATTTGCGTGCCACCAACAGCGCCACTCAAAACTAATACTCCGATAGCGATTCCTATGAATGAAAAAAATATATATGTCAAAAACTAAAGTCTTTAGCGACGTTACTCCACTTTACTTACCCACTTATGTACATACTTGTATGAATATCTTAAGTTAAACGCTTGCGGCTGTGGCCTTTATCAAAATTTACGCTATCCAATTGCTGGTGATGGTATTTTTTGATAAAGTGCACTGTGCAACCATTGAAAATTCCAGAAGCTTGCATCATAAATTTCCAAAATTACTTTCATAATTTGGTGCTCGGTCGCCCTGTAGCATACGAACTGTTTAAGATGCGAGAGAAAAGAAACATACAAAGCAGTAGCAGCAGTCCAAACTGCTCTTAGCAACACTTGTCAGCGTCACCGAAAATTTATAACCAACTTCCTAATGCGCCAGCAGCTTTTGAAAGTGGCATTAGTGGCAGCCAGCTCGGTGAAACCTTGACGTTCATACACACACACATACGTATATGTATATGTAAATGTATATGCATATACAACTAAAACGAAAAATATTTAAATACAATTTAATTAAAAAAAGAAGGAAACACTTTGCTCGGCCTCTTTGGCACTCTTTCACTATTCTGCACAGACAGAGTCCTCTCGCCGTGATAAAAATTAGCCGAATATTGATTGATCACATCCGTCAATGGGCTCTGCCGAAACATGTTGTGCAACACGATGATTTTAATAATTCACTGCTGCTCCGTGCTCTCGAATTTGTGCATATGCATTTTGCATGAGTTTATTCATTCACCGTTGTGTCGCTTGCGGCTACTCTTATGATAGTACCTCCAGACAATCATCAAGTAGCTAACTCGCTTGGCTGCGCTTGATTTTAATGTTCAATGCTTATACGAGGGGAGGTCGAAAAGTTTGAGGAACAGCACTTTGCCTAGTCACATTTTCAGCACGTTTGTTTTTTTAAGGGGTTAGGGATAGTCAGAGGCCCGAAAAAATGATGAATTTCAATAATATTTTTTGCTAGTCAGTTGCTTTAATTTACAAAACTAAAAACACAGCATTAATACGTCAGGTTTCGATTTGACTCAAATGTAGTATTTGTAGTTGTATTGAGTCACTAATTAGTGCTGGATTCCCATCCACTCTTTAACGCTTGCAATTAGCGAACTTTTTGGCATCCCTTCGCATGCATATAAATACCTACATTTTTAACCTGTTGCGCTTCCTTTGTCACGTTGACTGCACTACTGTTAGCCACAGCTTCTTATACAGATGTAAGTATGTACTCATATATTTTTGTAACCACATGAAAGGTTGAATATGTATGTATGTATATTTATGGGGTAAATCCACTTCTTGCTACTGTCTTCGCCTGCCCCATTGAAAAATCATCATCAGTCAATTGATGTGGTCCTTTTATCGGTCTGACCTTTAATGGGATTATGCCTGCAGTTGTTTTCTTTGCTTCAGAAAATAACTTGGTCGATCATACCCTCTGCTTCACTCTCGTCTGCTGGCTACTATCAAAGATGGACGCGGTAGTTGTATGGTCAATTCGCATTCATTGATGGGTTTCTGCTTTTACTCTGCCATTCATTCGCTCAAGTAATCTTCTATTGATTGACTAATTTTACTTAGTAACAGATTTATTGTTGTTATTGTAATACTTAGCAACATATGTATTGTTGTTATTGTAATTTTTAAAATTTGTGCTTTGTTGTTTTGTTATTTAACTTATTTTTTGTTTGGGTTAATCGATTTTCGTCTGCCATCGATTATTCCACATCATTTGATGTTGCTTGTACTGGATGGTTTTCTACAAATTGTGCAATACGTTGCAGGCAGCCCTTTCGACTTTAGCCTAAGCATTCTCGTGTTCATATTTAGTCGAAAAAGGTTTCTGCATATCGCAGTGCTTATTTCGCAAGTTTAAATTATTTAAATCAAATTATTTTATTAGAATAAAATGAGTTTATTTTATTTTTGTTTCAATCAAAATATGTTGTTGGTACAGAGATGTAGCTTTATCCATAAGCTTTGTTAAATGCTGTACAGTATACAAGTAAAACATTTGCCAAATAGTTTTAAGGAATGCTACTGAAATAACTGTGGTTGGTCGAGTATATCCACTGATCGAAACGACTATCGTGGGAACCAAGCATGGGGAGATCGTTTTGTAAAATTGTGAGACCATACACGGCACTGCATTATACAAAACCTACCTTCAGCTTTTTCGTGCTTCATTGAAAATCAACTGTAGGAAATTCATCTCCAAACATTACGGTAGATTTTCCTTCTATTCAAAAGTGGACGAAATACTGGATAACTGACACTTTATGGCAGTTAATCTGACGAAAGGTATTGGCATTAATTAATCCTCCGTGGCGGCTGAGAAGCTGCAAATTAACAAGTGAATGTTTTGGGAGGTCAAACAAGGTGGCGAAAAATTACACATCCTATCGGAATATTTGTAAAGGCGTCATATGCCAATCATATTTGACACTTACGAACTGGACAGTCGAAATCTACAAACAAGCATTCAATGGAGGGCGTGAAGGTCGTAATAAAGTTTACTCATCAATCAAAATCATTTTTTTATTTAATTAGTAAATAACTTGGTACAAAATTAAAGAAAATTTAAATTGGAGTAGAAAACCAGCTGGACGCTTGTCTGCAGCTCTTGGTGGAACTCTCCTACTCGAATAAGTGTAAACGTGTACTTATGAGGAACAAACTCCTAAATAGATAAGGACGATATTTGTACACGTCTTTCTTTGTGTTGAAAAATAGAGACATGAGCTCAAGCCGAAGAAAACCTCTAAACGCATGATGATTATATATAAAGCGCGTCTCTTGAAGTTTTAGTCTAGGACAATTTCATGGTGAGAGTATTTCATGCAGGTGGCATCGCTTTTTATTATAAGACCTGCTAGTAGTGTAATGTTAGGTCTACCTCTTCTACTTTTCACATCCTAGCTTATTAACCAACGTCGGAGCTTTTGTATGCGTTCGGACGACATAACCCAGCCAACGTAGCCGCTGAATCTTTATTCTCTACGCTATGCCCATGTAATTGCAAAACTCATACAGCTCACCGTTCCATCACTTGGGAAACTCGCCGTCGCTAACGAGCAAAGATGCCAAAATTTTCCGCAGAATCTTTCTTCCAAACACTCCCAGCGACGCTTCATCGGATATTTTCATCATCCACGCTTCTGCGTCATACGTTAGGATGGACATGATGAGAGCCTTTTAGGGTGTTAGCCTTGTTCGTCGAGAGAGGACTTTACTACTCAATTGGCTATTTAGTCCAAAGTAGCACTTGTTGGCAAGAGAGATCCCATGTTGGATTTCCCGGCTGACATTATTATCGGGGTTACTGCTGGTTTCTAAATAAACGAAGTCTTTTACAACCACGAAATTATAACTGTCAACAGTGACATGGGCGCCGATGCACGAGTGCGCCGACTGTTTTTTTGATGACTCGAGGTACTTCATTTTGTCCTCGTTCACCTCCAGATCCATTAGCTTTGCCTCTTTATCCAGTTTTGAAAAAGTAGAACTAACAGCGGGGTTGTTTAGGGCCGATGATGTCGATATCCCCGGCATACGCCAGCAATTGTGTGCTCGTATAAAAATATGTGTCTGAGCGATTAAGTTCAGCGGCTCGCACAATCTTTTCCAGCATCAGATTAAAGAAGTCATACGAGAGAGGATTGCCCTGTCCTGAACCTTGTTTGGTACCAAATGGTTCGGACAGGTTTTTCCCAATTCCGACGGAGCTGATGGTATTGGCCAACATCATTTTGTACAGCCGTATTAGTTTTGCGGGGATACCAAAATTTAGTCATCACAGCTTAAAAGCAATTCCTTTTCGTGCTGTCGAATTCAGCTTTAAAATCGGGGAAAATGACGTATTGTGAATGCCTATTCAATTGAGGAATTTCCAGGTCTAAAGCCAATTCCATTTGATGCTGCACTTTGTCGTAACGGAAGTCAACAAAAGTGGTACCTTGATAACCAAAACAACCCAAATATGTGCTTATGCAGATGACATCGCTATTCTCTCAAGAAATAGGAATGACTTCAAAGAAATTTTCTCAAAAATTAAAAAATTATGTTCGCATGTAGCGGTGATTCAACTTGCCGTCAGGGATCGCATCAACGCCGCCAACAAAGCGTATTACGCCCACCTTAACTTGTTCAAGTCCCGACTTTTGTCTAAAGCTACAAAGTTCACTATGTACAAGACTCTTATTCGACCAATCCTAACATATGGTTGTGAGGTATGGACTCTTTAGGTCAGATTGATCGCATGGAAAAAAAAATTTAAGAAATATCTTTAGCCCAATAAGAATGGATGGTGGTACCTATAGAATCCGACTGAACTTTGAACTGAACGATCTAACTCAGAACGAGACAGCTGTGTATTTTGTTAAAGCGCAGCGCATAAGATGGCTAGGTCGTGTGATCCGTATGCCTGTGGACTGTACTGTGAAGAAAGCCTTGACAGGAAAGCTAATGGGCGTGAAGGCCAAAGGCAGACCGAGGAACCGTTGGATAGACGCAGTGGAACACGATCTTAAGAAGCAGGGAATACGTAACTGTGAAGCAACAGCTCAAGATAGACCGCTTTGGAGGAGCATTTTGAAGGAAGCTTTGACGCACCCCGCGTTAAAACGCTATGAAAGAAGAAGATTGCCGCGGTAATTGGCACAGATTGCAGGATCAACCTTCTTATGGATTGGACAGAGCGCACTTAAAGTCCAATCGGTAGGAATGTTTTCATATGAACATATTTTGTCTAGACGCTGATGCATGTGCCTTACCAACTCCTCGCCATCATGTTCGAGTTGTTCAAAGGCCGGCAGCCCTTTGACTCTTGCGGCTTTGTTCTTCCTGAGCTGCGTTATCGCTATTCGAACTTCGTCATGGTCGGATAGTGGAACGACAATCCTGTCGTCACTGACTGTGGATTCGGAATCTCCAAATTCTCTGTGACAACTACAATTGTCACTACTTAGCAAGTTCGAGTGGTGTTCGCTTCTACTTAAGTATATTCTGTGCATCAGCCACCAGATCTCCGTCTTTGTTCTTACAGGAAACACCATCAATCTACCTACTCTTTATATGCAGGCGAGTCCCTTGCTATGAGTTCACAAAATTCAATCGATTACAAACTTGACAATCATTTTGAAAATCACAAATACAGTTTGGGTGTTGCACTTAAAGATTAAAGTGATGCTCTTTGAGTTGAAGTAAAATCCCCTGCAAGCATATTTGATTGAGTTATTTTTATATAATTGGCGCGTATACCCTTTTCTTTTTGGGTGTTTGGCCGAGCTCCTACTTGTGGCGTGCGTCTTGATGTTGTTCCGCAAATGGAGGGACCTACAGTTTTAAGCCGACTCCGAACGGCAAATTTTTTGTATGAGAAGCTTTTTCATGGCAGAAATACACTCGGAAGTTCGCCATTGCCTACCGAGGGGCGAGCACTATTAGAAAAATGCTTTTCTTCGTTTTGGTGTTTCACCGAGATTTGAATCTACGTTCTCTCTAAATTCCGAGTGGTAGTCACGCACCAACCCATTCGGCCTCGGCGGCCGCTTGAGCTACTCACTACTAAATCTAGAAATATTTTGCAATTTCTGAAAAAAATCTAACGGCATACCCAAGTTTATCTTTCTTTAAAGACAGAAGACTTCAAAATACAAATACACCAAAATCGACAGTTTGGACATTAAAGGTTACACAAGCGAAAAAAATAACAACAAACAAATCAAATAGATTCAAAACTTTTTGCATAAAAATAAGAAAAATTTCGAGTTTTCCCACTTTTGTAACTGCAGCTAAGTTGCCACAAAAGTCTGGTAAAAAGAAGCGAAGCAGAAGAAAAAGTTACAAAAATTTGTAGTAAAAGCTTCATAGCAAAAGTTTGCGAAAACTTTAACACCGAACATTTCAAATGCCAAGCTATTATAGCGAAAACTTCTGGCCCGAACTAAGAACCACAAAACACACACACACACATAGACACATGCACGTAGTACCCAGTGCATCTACTTTACATTTTCTACACTTTTGCTCCAGTTTTCTTCAGCTCACTGCATTTAAAATGTTTGCGCTGCGGCTGCTGCCATCCTATTTTGCCGCATATGCGGTTTACTCGCCTGAAGGGGTATTTTGTGAGATCCTCCTTTTATTTTCACTTCCAGCTTCAAGCCGCAATACTTGCAGTCAAAAGCTGGTCGCTAGTCTGGCCGCTCGCTGCGGTAGTCTGAACTTATACGCTTTTTCATATTCATTTTTATGTTTTCTTTTTTTCGCCAAATTGGTTTGCCCAACTGCCTACAGAGAAACCTATCAGAAGGTTGTGCTTGTATGTGTAACGACTTTATAAACGTGTCCGTCGACGACACAAACTACCCTCCGGCTATTTGTTGGCGATGTGAAAACCACACCACATTTTAACTTCAGCGAGCCTCTAACCGTAACCGAAACTGAAACCGTATCATTATACGGTTGCACTTTTGGGGTTGGGAATGAGCTCCACCCTTCAAAGAAGAAAACGAAATGCGACGAAACGAAACAAAAACCTAAATGAGCGTTGCTTGATATGCATGTTTGGCGGCTCCTCCGCCCCGTGCCACTTCGTTTACGTACTCGTAGTTTTTGTTTTGGCTCGGCGCGTCTGCTCCTCCTGTCAGCTTGCCCGGTTACTTTGCTTTTCATGTGTACTTGAGCGAGTATTCATTTATTTATTTATTTAAGGTCTGCTTTATTTTTTATTCATTCACGGTTTTGTAACGAATTTCGTTTATTTTGCTGGCTGAAGGCTAAATTTCAATTCAAAGAAAAATTTATTTGCTTGTGTGTGTTTCTGTGAAAAGGTGTAAATGTGTAAATGTGCAGAAGCGCCTAACTTGGCGTGGTGATTTCTACGTACTTATCTCTATGTATGTGTTGAATCCATGTGAGCAAACAACTAATTCACAGCGCACCCTCACATATGTACACCAAATAATGGAGGATACGTAGGCGTAAAAAACGTGGTGAATCTTGCCAAGCGCGTGCGGCAAAACACAGGTGTTAAAATCCGAAGCATTGTGCATATGTACAGCCAATATATGGGCTTATGTACTTGTGACGCGCATACCAACATCCATTTTATCTCTCATTTGTTTATGTGTGCGTGTGCCTAAATACTTGAGCTCGCAATGAATGCCCCAGTTTGTGTGCCTGCCACAAGAAAATGCTGATTCGACACATCTTATCCCAACTCATTTGTTTTGGATCCTCAAGGGCTATCGAAAGGGCACACGTGTGCACTTGAATGGCAAAATAAATGTATCCAGTAATGATTACTGTGGCTATGATAAAGTCATTTAAAACTAGAAAAGGAATACTTGCAAATTTGAGGTGCAAATGTGACAGATATTTCGCCGTAAAAGATCTAGAAAATAGTAACAAGAACATTTTTTTTTAAATTTGGACGCTAAACCTTTTAGAGATAGCGAGTTATATTTGGAATAATTCGCTTGCATCACTTATTAGATCCAGCTCGAGCTTCTACTTTGCTTTATGGAGCGCACGATGAAGTGACTTTACTGATCCTACAGTGTCCTATAGTACTTCGTCACCAAAAAGTAGAAGTTTGTTGAAGACAAGGCGAATTGATTGATTGAAGGGGATGTTGGTAAATAAGCTGAGTTGTTTTTTTTTTCTTTCGCCGTGCCCATGTGGCTGTCAGCTCAGAATAAAACAAGGCGAATTCATTATTTGTTTTCTAGTTTCTCAATACTTTGTTTTGACAATCAAACGTTCAAAACATTGTTGTTGGTCTAGTGCGCCTTGGTTGAAGAGAAGTTTGTTTGTCATTACCTGCCGAAAGGGACGGCTGTTTAAAGAATATTTTTCATTATTGGGTATGGGAATAAGTTTCCGTCCTTTCTTAGCCAAAGTCACGAAGCTGGAAGCTAGAACTTTACTCCACCTTTCAGGAAGCATACGAATTCCTCTGACGAAAAATTTGAGTTCTTTTGACTTGATTCATTCACTGATCCAGTTTCCGATGGTCTCGTTAGAAGTGAACCGCTCTCCAATAAGGGCGAACTGCATTGATCGGGACAGATGGTAATCCGAAGGCGCAATATCTGAGGCAAACTTTCCCAATTCAGTCCCTCTCAATATTTAGCAATATGTGGCCTAGCGTTGTCAAGCAGCAAAATCAGTTTGCCATATCTACTATCCCATTCCGGCCGCTTTTTTTTTTGATAGCTCGATTCAAACGCATTAGCTGCAGTCAGTGACGATCGTCAATGATCGCCAGTGATGGTTTCAGTTGATTTAAGGAGTTCATAAGAGATGACACCCTTCTGATCCAACCGCATTTCTCCGAACTTCGAACAGATCTTTCTATCCGCAAGCTACCGTTTGAGGGTCGTCCTAGCGCAATCTATCCAAATAGGCAGGATTGGATCGAGGGGAAAATCTGCACCGAAGCTTGTACGTCTGTCTTCACAGACGGTCCCAAGATGTAATCGGGAGTCAGAGCAGGGGTTTTCCTAGATCAGCCAATTTAGTTATCTCCTTTTAACTGCCGAACACTGCTAGTGTTTTTCAAACAGAAGTCTTTGCGATCCTGCAGGCATGCAAAATGCTTAGGGAACGTGGGAGCGAGGGAGATATTAACATTTTCTCCAATAGTCAAGCCACGATAAAGGCTGTGCCGACTCGTAGCTGTTTTTACCGGTCACTGGACGATCGGCGCACACGCGGAAAAGCTAGGGTTACCATTTAACACCCATTGCAGAAGCTGTGGGGACCTTTCAGAGAAGGAGACTGTGAAGCATTTTCTCTGCAAATGTCCGGGTTTGACAGCTAGACGACAAAGGTCACTGGGAGCTCCTTTTTTCGACAACCTGGGGCAGTGCATCAACCTAAGTCCAATCAATCCTCTACATTATATCAACAGCTCTGGTTGGCTGTAGATATCTGCCTGTCTCATAATGGTATCAAAACGGCGCTTTAGTGCTACTTGAGGAATGCCAGACCGGCACTTCAAAGATTTCACCGACCTACCTACCTGATCCCACCAACTAATCGACTTGAAACATTCAGCACTTTCTATAGGAAGTCGTATTACGCCTTAATTTTCGACTCGTGAGATGAGAACGAAATTAGATTTCTTCCTCCCACCCCAACTTACTGTGTTTGTGGGCGACATAGCGCTAGTCGGAGTTGAGCTCAATCCCCACTGTAAACACCATCATCATCATCATCATCTCATCATCAGGCAGCTTCATCAACTAGCCTTCTCCAGTTTACATGAACAAGGTAGCATATCAGTTATGTAGTTTCAGTTTCTTAATACCTTCTATGACGTGGCTCAACCAAAGTTTCCTAAGCCTTCCTTTATATCCGTTGGTCAGCGCGATGTAATTTAAGAAGGATTTTTTGTGAACGTTACTTACGCATGCGCATTCCATGACCTAACCATTGGAGTCGCTGAGATTTGCGAAGCTTAACGACATCATCAATATAACAACCATTCAACTCGGATTGAACCATACACTTTTCGTATGATTCTTCTTGCGAAAGTTCGGAGATTTTATATATGCTTGATTGACGTTATCCATGACTCACAGCCAAATGTCAAAACTGGTTTTATTATTATTTTGTAAATACTGTATTTACAGCTGCGCGAGAGTAGTGTGGATTTTAGTAGTTTCAGGTTGGTGTAGTAAGCTCAGTTTGCTGCAACAAGTCGAGCTTGGATGTAGTGCTTAACACTGTTCTAAATTTTTAGTAGTACCTCCAGGCACTTGAACACCGAAAGAGCCTTCAAGAAGTAAGCGTGCTAAGGGTAGACCGAAGAAAAGGCGGGTAGATGCAGTTATCGACGATCTCAAAGAGATGAACGGCAAAACTGGTGGCGCTTAGTAGCGGGCCGAGATATCTTGAGGAAGATAGTTGCGCATGCAGTGGTCCATCCAGGACTGCCATGCTAAGAAAGTAGAAAAAGACCTCCTTCGTAAATCTTAGATAGATCTCGCATTTTGCTCCAATACATTCGATATACAAAGTCAACTAAGTTAAATCCCAGGCGAATCTATACAGGGCGAAGTCACTCCAGCAACAACCACATATGCAGGTATTTTGTTTTTGCAGTTTGGATTTTGGAAGATGTCAAAATATTAATCTGAATGTACACAAACAAACCAAGCAACAACAAAAAAGTAAATCGCTTTGATATTCAAACAACTAAACCACAAGAAAATGAAAAAAAAAAAAATCAAAGCTTACGTTAGTGGTCAGATATTCTGGTACGCTTCTTGTTTCATTTTCTCTACACTCAATTAGAAACTACAAAATGTTCATCCCAATTACACTTTTTTCTAAATGATTTCATGCTAAATTTGCCAACTTGGCACATCCTCCATCACAAGCTAACTATTATCCTGACCGAATTGACCATTCAACAGAAATTTACCTTTGAGGCAAATTAAACGTTTGTCCACGCCGCCCTAACGGCACTCCCACCGCCTAGCGCGTGCCACTATGGAGCTCCGTATGTTGCAAGCAGTTTGTCGTGTTGCGTGCATGCAAAGCAATTATCAACTTAAAATGCTGAAAAGGCGCACAAGTGCACCTCGTAGGTATGCGCGTGTCTGTGTTCAAAACGAAAAGCCAAAAATTTGCGTATTTAATAGCAGCAGAAGTAAAAAAGAAAGGCACATAAAACCAAAACCAAAATCAAAAAAATGGAGCTACGTAAAAAAGGAGTTGTCAGCAAAAAGATCAGCTACTGAAGGTGGCTATTAAGTCGTAAGTTGGGCACTTTAATTAGTAGTATGCGGCGCATGCGTGTGTTCAAAGTCAAAAGAGCCACAAGCAAATGTACATACATACGTTTATACCTATATGAGTTGTTGTTATTGGTGGTGTTAATGATGTTGTTTTGACATCACAACATTTGCGCATTTTACTGCTCGTCTACTTTTTAGTATTTCGCTCTTTTGTTTTTACTTTTCCACATGCAGGCACATACATACCTACATACAAACATATGTACATAAGGTGCAATATGTGAATTTCGGCTATGCATGTATGTATGTATGTGTATGCTCTTTTGTTTTTATTGTTCGTGTCCAGTAATGGGGTGCGTGTGTGTGCAGTTTGTTTGATTGTTTGCGCATGGCGTTGCATGCGGAATTAGTTGAATTGTGCAAACTTAATGAGTTTAGGTGCTAAATTTGCCCTCAAAACGTAAAACAGATTTTAAATGCTCACTCGCCTCACTTATTTCGCACACGCACACATGCACATAAACACAGACACACACACTCTTAACCGAGCACACACACATACGCTGTACGAGTACATGCATCAGCAGACTTTTAAATCGCCCTGTGCAAAGCCATACATAAGAATCTTCTGTTAATAGTTTGTTGAATTTCGCTTGTGGCGGTGGGCGGTATGTGGGGGACATTCACACTTACATACCTACGCTGGTAAGTGTGCATATGTAGGTTATGTATGTATCACCATGTGTGTGGTGCGACGTGTGTGTTAGTTAATACTGCAGCAGTTAACTTTGCGCATTCAACATCATTCAACAGTAAAAGTCTGGCATTTAAATGTTTCGAGTTGGAAATTTCGTTAAAGATTTATGATTTAAGGCAAAGATTTAAGCATTTAAAGCTATTAATGAAATTATTTCTACATGCAGCTGTGCTCGGGTTGATATTTTAGCTGAGAAGTTTCGATTTGAACATTAAGTGGACTTAACTCTAAATTAAAACGCATAGAAAAACAATGCTGCAGAACTACTACTTAAGAGTTCTCTGTTTTTCTAGTTATTCTAAATGGTAAACAAATTCTTTTCAATATTACTTTTAATATATTTTCATGCTGCTATCCAACTTTTATTAATTTTCAAATATTTTTTTCTATTTTTTCTTGCAGGACGCAGTGAACCGCCCGTTGGTGTTGGTGATCCGTGTGCGGGTTGCAATAAACCTATATTAGATAAATTTTTATTAAATGTCCTCGAACGCGGATGGCATGCATCCTGCGTACGCTGCTGTGAATGCCTTCAACCGTTAACGGAAAAATGCTTTAGTAGAGAATCAAAATTATATTGTAGGAATGATTTTTTTAGGTAAGTGCAAAAAGCAAATAAATATAAGTAAAATACTACAGGAAACTTTTCTTTTCAAAATAATGGAAAATAAATAAATAATAAAAAAGAATTAAAATATGAGATAAAAAAATGGAAAAAATAAAAGTATACACATTTTTTTTTTAATAAAACACAGAAGTAAAGTAAAACTAAATTAAGCCAAATTAAATTAATTTAAATTTAAAAATCATACCGATTTTTGAGGATTTTTTCGAACGCGGTCTTGTGCATTTTCTCCATTTAACGCATACTCGTAAATCAATGCCATTTTTGAGCCAATTGAAACTTTCACTTTATTATAAAGCGTTTTCCAATCAGAGGAGTTATTTTGCTAAATGCTATTTTTTAATGATCGGGTGTTTACTTCATTATAAAGAGGAAGTTTTACCGTTAATAGTGGAAAATAACATCAGGCAAATGACCACCACGACCACGCTTACAGGATAATATCCTTTTCATGAAATTTTCCATATCCGAACTGCAAAGTGGCTGCCCTATGTCCTCGACAGCCTCAAGAATTCCATCTTTGAGGTCTTGAATCGACCCTAGGCTGTTGGCGTAGACCTTCACTTTCACGTGGATCCAAAGAAAAAAGTCACAAGGTGTTAAATCACAAAATCTCGGTGGTCAATTGTGATCACCTCTTCGAGAGATAACTCAGTCCGAAAACTTTTCCCGTAAAAGATCATTGGTTTCGTTGCTTGTTTGGCACTAGCGCCCGTCTTCTTGAGAATAAACGTTGTCCAGATCAATACCATCCAATTCCGGCTATAAAAAATCGTTAGTCATCTCTCGATGATTAACAATAACACCTGTTATTTGAAAACCCTTTATCAAAATTCGACGATCTGTACAACTGCATAATCGACATTTTTCTAAAAACTCTGAGTAAAAAGTTTGAATTTTTTATGGAAATTTGCCGATTTTTCACAAATTTTGTACAACGTTCGAAACTTTGCTTTATAATGTAGTTGTTGTAGTATAAACGTTATTTTTATAAAAAAAAATATTTCAAAAAATAAAAGCAAACAAACTCTTCACTTTACCACTTTGCACTTTTGAGGCTGATGTAAATGTGTGCTGTTTAATTCCGTTTTGAAGAAAATTCCACAAATTCGAACGAAAAATGTTAGTATTTCTGGCCTATAAGGATAAAACTGCAACTAACAGCATAACCGTAACCATAGCATTCAGTTGATCAAACATACATTCTGTCAATAAAGTACCGGGAATTGTTCAATAGAACGCAAACTAATGGTTTAATCATCAAATTTTATTTTGTCGCCTTCAAAATAGGCTCCATTCGAAGCAATACAGATATGCCAACGATTAGTCCAGTCATCAAAGCATCTTTTAAACGCGTTTGAAGAGATGTTCTTCAGCTCCTTGAGCGAATTCTCCTTAATGGCCTCTGTCGACTCAAAGCGGCGTTCGCGAAGTGGCAATTTAAGTTTTGGGAAAGGAAAAAGTCACAGGGGGCTAAATCCGGGAATGCGGTGTTTGTTCGATGATATTTGTTGAGTTTTTGGTCAAAAAAGTGTTTACAATATGAGAGTTGTGGGACAATGCATTATCATGGTGCAAGATCCATAAGTTTTCTTTTCACAAATCGGGCCGTTTCCTACGCACATTCTCTCTCCGACGTCGCATAACTTCCAAATAATATTCTTTATTTACCTTAGAACCATTTTGAATGAATTCCGAGTGCACAACACCAGGATAATCAAAGAAAATGAGTAGCATGACTTTCACTTTTGACCGAATTTGACGTGGTTTTTTAGGTTTCGCCTCATGTGGATAGCGCCATTCAGCCACCTGTTAACTAGTTTGAATGTCAAACGCATATAGCCATATCTCTAACCTGTTATGGTCCGCTGCATAAACGTTGGGTCCGAATTCACTTATTCACTTGCTCAAGCATGTCTTCAGCCACCTTCTTCCGATTCATTTTTTGAAAGAAATTCAACTCCCTTGGAACGAGTCGAGCAGCTACGCGCCTTATGCCCAATTGATGGTGTAAAATGTTGCAAATTAAGTCGTGAGACACGCTAATGTCACGAGCTACCTCCCTCAAACTTAAATGATGGTTTTCCAGCATCATTTCCTTGGCTTTGGCGACGTTTTCATCCGTTGAAGATGTTGAAAACGTTGATGGGCGACCAGATCAGGGCACATCTTCCACGACTTCTCGGCCCTCTGCAAAAACCTTATACTACTCGTAGACCAGTGTCTTTCGTGTTTTTGATAAAGCATACTCGCCATAGGCTTTCTGCAACATTTTCAACGATTCGGCACACGACTTTCCGTTTAAAACATAAAATTAAAAACAAATTCTTTTTTCGATATTTTTATCCACAGTGAAAATCCCAGAACACCTGCGGTTGACTGATATAATTAAATGCCAAAAACAAGCTAATTTACAGATCATGCAAAACTTTGCGACACTATAGAGGACAGTTGTACCAATGTAATGCCCACTTTTTAACTGAACAACTCCCAATATTTCTTCACAGAATGTATGACCATCACTGTAAACGATTGTTGGTGCCGCACCATAAAGCCATAACCATAAGCGTAGCCGTATGTATTTACTCAATTTTGGTTTTCCCCATAACCGTGAGCAGCTGTGAAAGACTTTACATTTGGTTTGATATTTGCGATACAAATTTGAATGTTAGAAATGAACGACGAAGAATTAATTGACTTAGTAGAAAATTATCCATGTCATTACGACAAAATGCAAATGTTGTCATTAAGGGGATTAATACCTGTAAACGGCCATATTTCCCCTGATTTTCAATAAAATTATTTAAAGTGAAGAAGTCAATATATATTTTTCGAAATTGGCATACAGTTTATTTATACATTAAAGTAATATAATATTTTTTTATTTTATCATTTAAAATGGCGGATGTACACTCATTTCTTCCAGAATGGTCGCAATTGTAGTTTAAAGCATGAAATACTTTTTTAAGGGAAGCCATTGAATTAAAATTACTTTTTCAATGACTTGAAAAGGCAAAAATTGTAAAATATGGAGACTAAAATAAAAAAATTAAAATATGAAACAAAAAAAGTTTCGAATACATTTTTTTTTAATTTCAAAAATATAAAATGTATTTTTAAGTGGGAAAGGCAAAAAATTCCAATATCATATTAATTTAAAAACGTAAAAAATTAAAATAAGTATATTAGGAAGAGACGAAAAATAGAAAATTTGGATGAAAAGACCTGCAAACCACTGGAAATGTGTACATATATACCCTATGATCCGAAAGTACCGGAAATGTTTAAATATAACAAAACAGAGTTAAATTCCAGGCAAATTTATTTTATCTCCTTCAAAATATGACCCGTCTGAAGCAACACACATGTGCCAACGTACCACATGTGCCACCCCTGGTAGGCCGATTAAGGGATGGCCTCAGCTCCTTCGTCGCATTCTCTTTGATCTCCTCTATCGACTGAAATCTCCTTCCACGAGGTGGTAACTTCAAATTGGAAAACAAAAAGAAGGCACACGGGACCATATCAAGTGAACCGGTGCTTGCACGATGGTATTTACTTGGTGTTTGGTGAAATAATCCCCACAATTTGGGATCGATGCGATGGCGCGTTATCATCATGAAAAATCGAAGAACTGTTTGCCCACATTTCCGGCCATTTGCGATGTACAGCATCTCTCAAACGCTTCAAAACGGATAAATAATATTCTTTATTGACTGTCTGGCCCGATGGAAAGTACTCATGGTGCACTACGCCTTGGCAATCGAAGAAAACAGCCAGCATCACCTTCCCGGTACTTTTTGATCATAGGGTACATTTACTTATGTATGTATGCATGTGTAGATTGAAATTATGCCAAAATCTAATAAACAATTTGCTAGCCATTCAAGTAATTTGAAAAACTCGAAAAATCTCATAAACCAAGCGAAAGGTTTGGGAAAAACAGTTATGCAGTTATGTTGAGCAGGCACAGAAGCGCAAAAACAATTAAGAACACAAAGCAACAAGTGTAAGAAAATTAATAAACAAAAATATAAAAACTTAAAATAGTAAAAACAACAACAAATAAATGCGCTAAAAAAGTAAATGAAATAGAAAGGCATGCGAAATGTGGCAGCAAGCTGCAATTGGCACTGCCAGCCGCCACTCTCTCTTTACTCGCTTAATTGCAAAACACGCCGCCAACTGTTTCCTACAGCTTTTAAGGTTACCTGCCGCACTGCACTGCACTGCCTCAGCGCACCTTATTGTGCTTCCAATTGACTTTGATTTGAATTTTCTCATTTCTCATTTTCGCATAAAAGTTTTGAATTTTTTTCAGCTATTACAAATTCCATTTACTGTTATTTCACAAATGAATTCGCTGGCAATCTGTCACCTCGTCAGCCACCGGGCTGCACTGTATACGAGCCAGCACACAGTGGTGACTTAATCAATGCAGCAGTCAATCGCCGCCGCCGCCATTGCTGTAAGCCAGTGAAGGCGTTTTTATATGTACGTAATAGGACGGCAAAAAACACAAAAAAAAAAACACCCACAATGCAGAACAAATATTGTTTTGAGACCTTGTTGTGATTGTCATTGACAGATTGTTATTTGTGGTAGGGCAGGAGCCAGGCAGGCGGCAGACGCAGCAGTGATTGCAGCGTGTGGTGGCATGTTGACTGTGATTCCGCTTCGTGCTCAACTGTGATTGCGGCGCTGCTCTGTGCCTGTTGTTTCTTGTTTTTTCTGCTGCTGTGATTGTAATTGAGACAGGAGAAATTCCAATCATTGATGATGAGGTTCTTTGTCGTTGACGCACTTCAATTCCTTTTTTACCTTAGTTCAATTTCATTTGCATTTCGCTTCAATTAAAATGTGATTCACACACACACACATACTCAATCATCTTGCTATAAAAAAAAATTTTCTTTTTGCATTTTAATGCTCCTCATTCCACTAACAGACAGATGTTTTTTGCACTTATTTTTATTTTTCTTTTTTTTTTCTTTTTGTTTTTGTTTTTTTTTGTTTCATTTGATTCCTTTCTTTTTATAGCATTTGCTTTACGACTGCATTTGATTCAGCTTTGATTGAGTTGAATTGATGTTGTGATGCTTTGATGTGTTGTGCAGTGTTGTGATCTCAAGTGTAGATGCGGTGTAGTTGGTCTTCCTGTGTATAGAAGACCGTTATTTCTAAATTTTTGTTTTGTTTTAAATTTAATTCTTTTTCACTTTATCACTTTTGTGCCACTGTGTGGCCTAACGGTATAAGGCAATCAAATAAAAATATATTCGCGATAAATCAACATTTATAACTGGTTGGTATCCTTTGTAGGTCATTTGATTTGTATGAGCTGAACAATTCTTTGTACGTAAGTTTCCTTTTTTGCACTATTGAAACTATTTTTGTAAAGGACAATTACTTTTTTGCTGTAAGTAAGCAGCGATCTGTTGAAGTCTATGAAAATAGCGCATAAAAAAGTAAAGAAAATATAATAAATCAAAAGTAGGAAGCTTGGAAAAGCTAGGAAGCTAAAACATACAAAATATTCGAAGAGTGTTGATAATCCGATAAAGAGAATTTCATTCGTTGTTAATTTTATTGCGCACTTTTTTAGGTTAGTGATAGATTTTTGGCATGCATAACGGCAACACCAAAATACGAAAATATAGCGTATGTTCTTCTTCTTCTTAATTGGCGCGATAACCGCTTACGCGATTTTGGCCGAGTTCAACAAAGCGCGCCAGTCGTTTCTTTCCCGCGCTAACCGGCGCTAATTGGAAACACCAAGTGAAGCCAAGTCCTTCTCCACCTGATCTTTCCAACGCAGAGGAGGCCTTCCTCTTCTTCTGCCACCACCTGCTGGTACCGCATCGAATACTTTCAGACCCGTAGCGAAGTGTTGGTCAGCAGAAAATGTGTTTAGGCGCAGGAATATTTGTATAAGAGGTGGGGTAGTCAGGGGCACGACAAAATGATGATTTTCAACACTTTTGTTTTTGCTAGTCAATTTTGCTCTATTTTACAAAAACAAAAACATAGTATTAATACATCATGTTTCGACTTGACTTTAGCAAAATTTAAAAAACAAAAAAAAAAAATTAATGATTGTGAAAGTTACCGCTTTTAGTGTGGATCCCGTTTCTACAGAAGTCCCTTAGAGATTCATCTAAAATCAATCGGACAAGCGAAAATAGTTTTATTAGCAGATAATCTTGTGCCTGATTGAAGCTTTTGTTCTTTTTTTTTTAAATTAACAATATGGCGGCTTCAGTAAATAGTTTTCAAATTTTCGAGATAAAAACCGATAATTAAGTGTTTAAAAAAAATCGAAATTTTTGAAAAAAAAAATCCTTCGATCAGTCACGAGTTTTTTATATTTTTCAAAAGCAGTATAAAATTTATTGAAATCTATCAAGCGGTTTTTAAGTTACAGTAATCACCAGTTCAAAAAACATAGTTTTCAGAAAAACGCATTTAAAGTTTTCCTATCTCCTGTGGACCGCCCGAGCGCCCTTTGTTAATTGTTGAATAACTCGAAAAGTATTTGTCGGATTCACTTCAAACTTTCACACAATATTTTTAAGATATTATACTTTAAGAAAATGCAAAAAAAATCCAATTTTTTTTTAATTCTTACTACCTTTAACCCCATAATGGAAAAACTCGAAAAATTTTAAAGACTCCTACATTTACTATTGAGACAAAAACTATTCGTCACTATGGGCAATCTTTATTATTTTTGTGTAGAAGCATTCACGACATTTTTTAAAGATAAACCCTTTCAAATGTTAGCCGCAACCGACTGTAATTCGGTCATCAGTAAACACCAATTTTGAATGACTCGTTGGAGGACCTCGGTCGGGAACTCGTCAATAACTTTAGTAATGTTGGCTTCCAACGCCTCAATCGAAGCTGGTTTATTCACAAAGCACTTAGACTTCACGTACCCTTACAAATAAATCTCCAAAAGTGTGATATCACAAGATCTTGGTGGCCAATTCACTGGTACAAGACGAGAAGAAAATTGCCCACCGAAACGACAATTCAGTAAATCCAGTGTTTCGCAGACTGTATGGCAAGTAGCGCCGTCTGGTTGGAAACAAATATTATGGAAATCACGGGCTTCCATTTCCGGCATGAAAAAGTCGATTATCATGGCCTGTTGGAGTTCCTCATTCACTGTTACATTGGCTCCAGTCTCGTCTTTGTAGAAATATGGGCCGATGATGCCTTCAGCTCACAGGCCGCACCAAACGGTTGTTATCAATAGATTTGGAATGGCTTCGGGCTGCTCTTCAGCCCAAGTATGACAATTTTGCTTATGGACGTAGCCGTTAAGCCAAAAATCATAAGCTGGCCTGAGCGCGTAATGAACACTTTTCACAGAGCGTCGATTTTCGTAATGCAATTGTAGGATATGTAAACGCTGCTGAGGCGTAAAATATCCATGATCAAATGCCAATGATTACTAACAAAGTGATATATTTAGTTTGACAGTAGCCACGCGTGATTTGTCACTATTGGAAAAAGTACGGCCAGTCTGATCATCCTTTACAATTTTTTTTTTTTTTTGAAAACCTTGATATGGAGCGGGAGACAGATTTGAGTCTTTAGTGACAGTCAAGCTGCAGTGACTGCCTTGGAGAACGCAAAGATTCGACAAGAATATAAGAAGAAGCTTAATTCTGTTGCAAAACAGAATAAGATCATACTTATATGAGTTCCAGAACTCCGCGGTATTCAAGGAAATGAAATTGTCTATGAATTGGCTAACTGCAGATCAGCGGTTACCCCTCAGGGACCGGAGCCAATAATCGGCATCAGTTCCACAGGAATCATGAATTGGATCAGCGGATCATTGGATCATGAATTGGAAGAGCTATGGTCTGGCCTAGAACGCAGCAGAACTGCAAAGCGTTTTGTGACAAGCCGGACCAGAAAACTGTCGAACTTTCTTCTAAAACTTGGTAGAAAAGACGTTCGGTTGATGGTCGGTATTATTATACATAGTACACAACCCATGGGGTCAGCATATTATTATTATTATTAGAAGGCCATTACGCACTGCGACCAGAGCTGATCTATTGTGAAAGACCTTTTGTAACCCTAGAGTTTTAGGCTTTTTAGAAATTTTAGCACAGTTTTGGGTTTGTTGTTCCAAAGATTGCATGGAGATACTACGATACCACCAAGGTGGTGAAGTCTTTGTCTGCCCAACGCAGGACACTCACAAAGCACATGTTCTGAGCTTTCTATGTCCATTTCGCAAAAGCGGCAGACATTGGTCTCGGATAGACCAATAATGTTTAGATGGTACCTCAGGCTGCAGTGACCTGTAAGGTATCCAGTTAAAAGACGCAGATCTACTCTGTTTAGTGAGAGAAGTTTGTCAGATATTCCTTTGTTGGGACTTAGGAATAGTTTGGCTTGACGCTGACCGGCACAGTTTAGCCAGTGTGCGGCAAGTTTTCTTTCCTCCCATTTCCTAAGGAATTCATTAATGTGGCCTTTTGTCAGTCCACAGAAAGGCTCAGGACCAGTAAGTTGCATATTTGCTCCTTGTTTTGCAAGGTCGTCAGCCATTTCATTTCCCTCATGTCCTTCATGTCCCGGAATCCAACATAGTGTTACTGTGTTGAGGTTTCCTAACGTGTTTAAGAGGTTTAGGCAATCGTTTACCAATTTAGAGGTGATGGTTGTAGATAGAAGGGCTTTTAAAGCCGCTTGGCTATCCGAAAGTATGTAGATGTGAGTACCTCTCATTTTCCTTCTAAGGCATTCTCTCACACATATTTCAATGGCATGTATTTCTGCCTGGAATATTGTTGGGAAGGATCCCATCGGAATCTATTTTTTGAATTTGGGCCCATTGATTCCTGCCCCTGTTCTACCATTTTCCAATTTGGACCCATCAGTAAACCATAGCTGGGAGCCAGGTTTGAAGGTGATAGAGTTAGTTCTCCAGTCTGTTCGTTCATTGATTATAACTTGGAAGTTCCTGAAGAGTATTGGTTTGGGTGATAGTATATCATCCCTATGAAGAATGGGACTATGTAGGAGGTCTTCTAAGATCTTTAGATGTCCTTTCATATCCCCACTTTTAAGTTCAGATATACCTTTTAGTCTTAAGGCAGTCGATCGAGCTTCCCTTTCAATTAGAATTGGAAGCGGTGGTATGTTCAGGAGCACACCCAATGCATCCGTGGGGCACGTTTTCATAGCCCCTGTAATCCCAACACATACCAGGCGATGCAGTTTGCTTAATTCGTTTGCCGCCTTTCTTTGCTTGACCTTGGGCCACCATGCTAAGGATGCATAAGTGACTATGGGTTTTACAACTGTGGTGAATGTCCAGAAGGTCATTCTAGGGCTTAGTCCCCATGTCTTACCAAAAGCCTTGTACAGGCAAAGAATGCCCTTGTGGCTTTTGAAGTAACTCTCTCAATATGGGAGTTCCACGTAAGCGTTTTGTCAAGACTAACGCCAAGATAGTTCGCTTCTGTCGAGAGTTCAAGTGTTGTTCTATTAAGGATCGGACATTTGAGATTTATGTTCCTTCTCCTAGTAAACGGTACAAGTGTTGTTTTGGATGGGTTGATGGAGAGCCCTTTTTCCGTGCACCATTTGTTTATTATTGTAAGGGCTTGCTGCATGCGATCCGAAATGGTTTCCTAATGCCACCCTAATACGTAAACTACTAGGTCATCAGCGTAACCCTGAGTGTGAAATCCTAGGTTATTCAGTTTGTGGAGAAGTTCATCTATAACTAGAGTCCACAGAAGAGGAGAGAGTACGCCACCTTGGGGACAACCTCTTGTGGCTTTGATAGATTTGATTGTTCCTCCTAGTTCGGTGCTGATCGTCCTAGATTTCAGCATGAATATTATCCATCTAGTGATGGGTTCAGGTACCTCCTTTAGATATAGGGCATTATAGATTGCCTCATAGGAGGTGTTATCAAAAGCTCATGATATGTCAATGAATGCACATAGAGCTATCTGTTTGGACTCAATAGCCTTTTCAATAACTGTTACCAGGCTGTGTATTGCAGTCTCAGTGGATTTTCCCTGTTGATAGGCAAATTGAAGTCGATGCAGTGGGAATTTAGCTAGATTGTATTCCCTAATATACTGATCAACTATCTTTTCTATTGTTTTAAGGAAAAATGAGCTGAGACTAATTGGTCTGTATGATTTAGGCAATTGTTCGGGTTTTTCCCTACCTTTGGAATAAATACAACCTTAACCTCAGCCCATTTTGTAGGCAAATGTCCTAGCAGTAAGCTTGCTTTGTATAGTCTGGTCAAATTAGGGATAATATGGTGTGCTCCCTGCTGTAGAAGACAGGGGAATATCCCATCAGGACCAGGAGATTTGTATGGGCTGAATGTTGATATCGCCCATTGTACCCGCTTTTCATGGAATAGCTTGTTTGCTAGTTTTAAGTTCTCAGCACCCGCAGATGTAGTAGTTTCTGCCGGTACAGAGACCTCGTCTAGCACAAGTGATCCAGGGAAGTGAGTGTCCAGCAGAAGTTGACTGGTTTCCTCTGGATTCCTTGTGTAGCTTCCGTCTGGCTTTTTCAGGGTACTAATGCCGTTTGAGTGATCTTTTAGTAGGGCTTTTTGGATACGAATAGCATCCGGAAGACTACAGATCTTTTCACAGTGATTCCTCCAAGTAGCCCTTTTAGATTTCCTCAATTCTTTGTTGTAGTTGGTTAGGGCTGTTGAGTAGGAGGACCAGTCCCCCATTGCTTTAGCTCTATTCCATAGGGTTCTTGTTTCTTTACGCAGGTTGGAAAGAGTACTATTCCACCAAGGAACATTTCTTTGTGGCTTTTTCACTTTTACTGGGCAACTTTCGTGAAACGCAGATATTATGTTTGAATGTAGTTCGTTCGATTCGAACTCAAGCTCAGATATAAGCTGAATGTGACGCTTAGAGCAGTTAACACTTTGTTCTAAATAGAAGTGAAAGTAGTCCCAGTTAGTTTTTCTGGGGTTTCTGTAAATTGTCATTTGTGGTTTGGTTGCACCTATATCGAATCTAATATGTCTGTGATCCGACATAGATGTTTCCTCTGACACATGCCAATTTGAGACTTCGGACAAAACATTATGGCTAGAGAGAGTGATGTCAAGGACTTCACCTCTGATTGCATTAATGAATGTAGGTTCGTTGCCGCGGTTTAGGATAGATATATTATACCTAAGTATAAATTCAATAAGGTACTCACCTCTTGGATTGATGTCTGTGCTTCCCCACGCTGTGTGGTGCGCATTTGCGTCACAGCAGAGGATCCACCGGAGACGTTTTTGCTGACAATATTCCACCAGGGCTATAACCTCCCTTGTTGGAGCGGTGACCTCATCTCCTGGAAGGTAGGCGGAGGCAAGTACTACCTCATGCTCACCTTTGCTCGTTGGCACTTTTACCCAAATCGCCACCAGGTCTTCTGTAATGAACTGTGATATTGGGATAAAGGTTAGTTGATTATTTATTAACAACGCCGCTCTGGGTCGGTCTTTGTTGGCAGCATATATCAACTTACCGTTTGCGCTCTGGAGTCCCTGAATGACTCCTTTACGTACCCATGGTTCTTGAATGAAAGCTACATCCAAGAGTTCTTGGTTAAATCTCCTCGTAAGCACGTCCGAGGCTGCTTTTGCGTGATGGAGATTTATTTGAAGGCATCCGAGTTGCCTTCTGGTGTTGTAGGGTTTACGCTTAGGCCAGGTCATCTAGTGATCCTTCGTTTGGCAATGGCTGCCTTTTTTTGCCTCGGTTGCTTTTCAGCAGGACTGCTTCCTCGGTGGACATCTGATCCCCCCTCAGCATATGACCACCATTTGAATCATTAAGGACCCGACTTACCTGATTTGCTTACAGGAGCCGGATAGCACTGAGCATTTTCTCTGTGAGTGTCCTGCCTTTCCAGAGCAAGGCTATGAATTTTTGGTTCCAATATCATGAGATTGAGTCAAATTCTTTCTCTCAAACTGAAGAAGTTTTTCAAATTTGCCAAAGAATCTAGAAACTTCGCACAGGACTAGGACAATATTAGCTATCCCTGTCTCTATTCCATCATATCTCTTTCTCCCTGTCACTTTCCTCCTTGACTATCTATACTTTTACCTTAGTGAGCTTTAAATACATTGAGCTTTTAAGCCTTAGTGTTTTAAGCGTACCATTCTATCGGGGCTGCCTGGCTCGCCTTTTTCAAATTTCAAAAGGTTTCCAAAACACTTGGTTTTATTTACTGACTTGCTTGTAAGTACACTTAAGACTATAGTTTAGATTCTTGTTAGTCCGTTGAATGGGCTATTTTTGACCTAAATACCTCCCTCTAAGCCGGAGCAGCCTCTTCGTACTAGACGTGATATGTCGACTGTATGTGCGAGTATAAATAAATATAATTAACAAATAAATTACTTCATTACTTTATTCAATATTTACACCTCTAACTACAGTCTTGATTTCTAGCAAAAAAATTGGAATTAAAGAAAAATACATATGTAACTGCTCATTGAGAGATATATTTTGAATCTAAAAGATGAAATTTGGTATATCATTTGTTCCAGCGAATAAATTTTTTTATTAAGAACAAAGCAAAATTCATTCTCGATGTTGATCAGAGGCTAGACGATTTTTTTTATGCTTGCTGTTGGATGTCTTTATTCGAAGTGAAACCAAGTTTAGTACGTCATTACAAATGTGTAAGTTAAAATAGCTATTAGCCGATAGCCCTGGTAGCTAGTGCTGCAAACATATTAATTTATAATTTAATAAATAAATAGTAATAAAGATAAAATTGCAAATAAGTTATGTGGAGTCTAAAATACTGACGAGGACGTTAAACGTAGGGTTTTATGTAAGTGTTCGAATGGCTTCTTATTTTGTAACACCTCCAATGTAACATTTCATGCGTCTTATTTTATTTTTTATTTATTTTAAATGTTTATTCTTTTATTCATTTTCTTCGCAGGCGTTTCGGCACCAAATGCAGTGGCTGTGGTCAAGGCATCGCCCCCTCCGATCTCGTACGTAAGCCGCGCGACAAAGTATTCCACCTCAACTGCTTTACATGTTGCATCTGCCGCAAACAGCTCAGCACTGGCGAACAACTCTATGTGCTGGACGACAATAAATTCATCTGCAAGGACGACTATCTGCTTGGTAAAGCGCCTGGTTGTGGGCATAATTCACTGAGTGGTAAGTAGGAGAATTTCCACAAAATTATGCTGAGAATTGAAGACAAAATATGACTACTCTGATAAATTCTATGAAAAATGGTACAGGACTGGAAAGAGTAAATAATGGCAGAACAAAAGCCGAAATTGATTAGCAGCTCAAGTTACATCCTGTGTTTATATGTATTAATAAGATAACTCCTTTTTTAACACATACCAACTCGTAATATAGACGCTGGTTTCTGCCTTACGGATGCCACAAACAAAAACATTGTAGGCCATTAATCTAACGGGCAATTTCCGTAGCCGAATGGGTTGGCGCGTGACTACTATTTCAGAATTTTCGGAATTCAGAGAGAACGTATGTTCGAATCTCGGTGAAAGACCAAAAATGAAGAAAAAGTGTATGGGCTCGAAACTCCGGGCACGAAACATTAAATGACATTAAAGATTTGTTCTAAAGCGGTCGGCCCTCGGCGGGCGATGGCAAACCTACGAGTGCATTTCTGCCTTGAAAAAACTCATCATAAAAAGTCATTTGCGGATCGGAGATGGCTTAAAATTGTAGGTACCGCCATTTGTGGAACAACTTCTAGACGCACACCACAAATTAGAGGACGAGCTCAGCCAAACACACAATGAAAGGTGTGAGCGCCAATTATGTACTAGTTTGTGGACAAATAAATCCATTATTTTGGCGTTAAATTTGTGCGCAAATGGTTTAAAACTATTTTATGAGCGATTTTTTGCTCCTCCGATGATGCAAGGACTACTAACATGCCGGTCAACTTGAGGCATTTCTGTGGTTTTCTCGACATTATCAACATTTTCTTTAACATCAAAATGCCTGAACGGAATCAACGAAACCGAAATTGCACGTAATTAACTGTCAGAGTATCGGCACCATAAGCATCATTCACAATTACAGCGGTCTGTCTTGCATTTCCGCCTTTATCAAAGAAAAACTGTAAAATGTACCGAGTTTTCTCTTTTTTTGGCTTCCATTGTTAGCAAGTCACAACTGAATGGAACAAACAAAAAACAGCAAAAGAATTTTTTTAGTGTGAAATATCACCTTAACAACGAGCATAAATTTTACATTGGTTGATCGATACTTTACGAGATATCGATTACTACAGCCATCTACCGTAAAAATAATGGATTTTTTTCTCCCAAACTAATATTACGGGATTAGATGGTCTGACTGCGATCCTGTTAGTGGAAAAAGTGTGTAATGCTGAATTCATTTTTGCCATAAAAAAATGTTGAAAGAATCTTGATTTTGTGTTGACTTTCTCGAGAGCTTTTGGGCTTGGCTTGTCGTCGCTTCGATGGTATATTCAGAAGCCCATGTTTCGTCATAGGTAACGACGCTTTCGACATTTTTTTTTATCCATAGAAACTATTTTTTCCGGGTAGAACACTAATATATTTTGATTTTCCTGATGCCCACGCGATGATCATTTGGTATTGTGGTTTGAGTATAATCTTAATTTTGTTTATGTCTTCGTTGTGGTAAATATTTATTGGCTTTCAACTGTTTTGACTACAGCTGGATACTTCAAATATGATTAGCGGCGCCAGTGATTGGGTCAAATATAATTGTCGTGCGACACCCATATTTCTATGGGCTGATTAATTTTGCGCCACCTTGTATAACCTGTTTTTCAGCTTTCGGATCTGTTAAAATTTGCAGAGTTAAAAGCAAAAAGCAGATTGCAACTATTCAGCGGCAATAAATTTCAAATGTGTCTACCCTCGCCGGGTATGGGTTGGAAATATTTTGGAGCAGTTTTCGATTTTTTATATAGGATTTTAATCACTAATTATTTGTTCTTTATTACATATTTAATATGAAATACCTTTTTAATTTACTAAAAAGCAAAAATTGGATGATTTATTTTGTGCCACCTTGTATAAGTGGCTCTATCCCTCAAAATCATTTGCTTTTTAAATTAAATAAAAAAGTTATTCGGCAGCAATTGGATGATTAATTTTGCCCCACCTTGTATAAATGACTCCACCACTGAAAATTAAGATGTTTATTCGCTTTCAAAATCGACTTTCAACTGAACTTCCGAACCTAAACCTTTTTTCCGATTTCCGCAAAATTTTTAAAGCCCGCTGTCAAAAAAATATTACATTATTACACTTAGTTAGCATAGGAAGCTGGACAACAAGGTCCTACGGTCACAGCAAGATCCTCCTACAGGGATCCTCGCTGCTCAAAAACAGATCAGACTACACAGTCCCCGACCTTAACTTCAAGAAATACTTTAAAGTACGTTTTCCACCGAGAGCCGAATGGTGCAAAGGGAAGGTGATTGGAAGATACGATATCGAGATCTATACCAATGGTTCTAAGATGAACTGCGGTGTGTGAGCTGGCTTCCATTTAAAGCCGCTCAACCTATATCAGTCAATTCGTCTTCCTGACTATGCCAGCGTGTTCCAGGCAGAACTTTTAGCGATCAGAGAAGCATGCAAGTCACTAAAACTCTACAAGGAAGTTGATGCAAGAGTGGCTATCTTCTCAGACAGTCAAGCAGCTATAAAGGCCTTGGACTCCAACTCCATTTCATCCAAACTAGTCTTAGAATGTAGAGATGAGCTGGAAATGCTTAGTCATTGGAACATACGGGGAAATGAGATAGCGGATGAGCTAGCAAGGAAAGGTTCGACACTAGAAATAGCAGAGGCGGTGGCAGTCTCCACCCCACTCAACACATTAAAAGCATCCATTGCCTTACACTACAATGCTTTAGACGAAAGAAGATGGATGCAACTAACTACATGTATTACAAAAAAAAACACATGGCTGTCATAAAAAAACCAAAGGACGAATGATCTGTTAGGATGTTCTCGGCCAAACATCTCACGCATCACTGCAACCCTTACAGGTCATTGGAAAGCAGGGGATCATGCAGCTAGACTAAATCTACCCTCCCATCCTATCTGCAGAAGCTGTTAAGCGGAAGGAGCGAAGGAAAGTCTTTTCCACTACTTATGTGAATGTCCAGGGCTAGCTACGCACGACTCCACTCCTTTGGTAAGCCTTTCTTGCAGCAAATTAATGACATCGGATAAAGAATTTGCTGCTATACTTGGACCGGACCTCACTAAATGGATTTGACTTAGAACAAAAAAACAAAAAAAAACATCATTATACGAGGACGGTGGTAGTAAAACGGTGCTGGTCCCTAATTAGGATTATGTCAGTGGAAATACTCAACCACTTCAACAACAACAACAACACTTAGTTAGAGAGAGAATTAAATAGTTAAACAGCTTGCGCCGTAGTTTAAGTACACAATTTTTAAGTCTTCAAACTTGCCACATGCTGCCACAACGATCTCTTCCTCACATCTTATTTCCGTCGCAAAGCCTTCAAGCACTGCATTGACCAAAAATACTTATATCAGAGATACAAATTGATTGTTTAGCTTGTAAATGGGAATTTAAGCGTACAACAGCTGCAAGTGTCCATGACAACTGACTCTTACATGCCCGCATACCCTCACATATACATACATACATACATACATGCACACATACACATTCAGAGCGCTTGTTGCATACGATGATAGGTGATGCGATTGCAAAGAGATATCAATACCAGCGTTGGTCATAAATTCTAATTTACAAAATAGCAAATGTGATAATATTGTTGTTGGTGCTTTAGATGCAATTATACGTGCATCCATTTTGCTGCTCATTGAAAAATAGGCTGAGTTGGAGGCAAAGGCTGGGGATGGCCGCTACATGCGAAGCTGCACTGTCTATGCTAATTAGCTGACTTACATGCACATTAGTATAAAGGAACATAAATAGCAACAACAATAGCAACAAAAGCAAAAACAAAATTATCTATAAGCATAGCAACAACGAACACAGCTCAAAGCTGTTTGCTGGCTACAAAATTTGCAGTCACAACACAAGCAATTTACAGTACATTGTAATTGCTGCACTTGTTGTTGTTATTGTTGTTTTAGTGTTATTATTGTTGTATTCTATGAATTTACTAATAATTTTCTATTGTTTTATGTTAATGTCGCAAACGTAATGGGTGTACGTATGTGTGTGTGAAGCGAAAAGCCATGGCGCATAGCAACAACAAAATATATCAAACAACAACAACAAAAACAAGCAATAGTGACAACATCATCGACAGCATCAGCAAGCGCAATAAAAGCCAAGTGTATTTGCTGTGCTTTGTCATTTTGAACTGCATAATGCGATGTTAGAAATTTACAGTGCCAGCAAAATATGCAACGCAACAACAAAAGCGCAGCAGCTACAGCAACTACAGCAACAACAACAACAACCGCAAACAAGCAATAAGCCATGAACAACAGCAACTGCTGCCGCACAGTCGCACAGCCGCAGCGAAATGACAACGACGACAATGTAAATTGTTAGCAACAACAACAGCAACAGTAATTTAGGCAGCATCTGCTGTTGCCGTCATTGCATTGTTGTTGCCTTACATATTTTGTTTGTTGTTGTATCATTGCAATTTGTTGCTTTTTATCTATTCTGCTATTTTGCGATTTTGTTATTTTCCTTTGGCATTAGTCCGTGCAACGATAAGCACAAATATTGTAGCATTTTAGCTGAGCCCCATTGTTTGTGCAATTTGTTACCCAACATGGTGTATTTAAATGCAATTTTGTTAAATAATACTTGGGGAATTCGATAATAAAATTTGTTACCCGCCATTTATGGCCTGATCATTCGCTTGTTGCTTGTCGGTTGTCGCTTGCGCTGACTCACTAATAAGTCGGAGTTTAGTGATTTGTAAATAATTTGCTAAAGTAAATAATTTGCTGTTGTTGTTTTTATTCTTGTTTTTATTGTCAGCAATTACTTAATATCAAAAGAGTCTTTTTCAATCATCCGTTTGGCTACGGCGCTAAAGAGCTTGTAATCGTATAAGAACAGCGACGAGAGCGCGCGACTTCAGGTCTGAGTCACTAAGATATAAGTCGATCTCTTTACGCCACATTATAATCAAATCACACCTTTTTGAAGCCACCTGTGGAGTGCACCAGAAGAGCATTTTAGCCCTCCGGTTTTATTTGTTCTTTTCGTCAATGGTTTTGAGACCTCTTTTCGTCATTTGCAGGTTTTGCTTCAAGCCAAGTGATTTAAGCCATTTAATTCACTAAATTAGGTTTGGTTAGATTTGGCAGCCGCATCACACATAAGGACAGCGATGCCACTTAGACCACGAAATGGGTGCGTTGTGAGCCGTAGGAGCTGAGCTACATTTCCACTTCCCGATTGAACCATTCTGAGCTTTAAGCAAAGCGTAAAATGTTGTTGATGCCTATCCATATTCATTAGGAAGTAGGGTCTTAAATATAGGATCTTAAATAAATATTAAATAAAAAAGGTGTTGAATTGTTTCCAACTCCTCCTCATTCCGACAGGTACGACAGAAATCATGCATGTAAACGCCTAATCTTCTTGCGTGATTTTCTATGAGACAACATCCTGTGAGGGCCCCCACTAAGGTCATAATTTGAAGTCTACTCATTTTTGTAATATTCTTAGATAGACTGCCTCTTGTTGCCATTGCTTTTCTCATAGTTCCCGACGATGTGCTGAATGAAGCACTGACAGGCAAACGCGGCGTACCCTGGAATTTCCATGAACATTTAGAAGAATTAGCGTATGCAGATGACATAGCGATTTTGTCCGTCAAAAGGTCAGATCTGCAAACAAACTTCAACCAGCTCAACGCCGCCGCAAGCAAAGTTACCTATAAAATGAACGTTGGCAAGACTGAATTCATTTCAAATTGCATTTTCACAGTTTGTTTTGGAAAGCAAAATATTCAACATCTACATTATGTTACATATAAAAAAGATGTCAAACGTCTTCTTGTGACAAAGAACTTTATTGAACTCACATTTTTACAAAACTCTTCTTAACTTAAAGCTTAACTAATATTTAACATTTAATGAGAATGGGAGAAAGTAAAACTAGCAATGAATGTAGGAATGCATGTTGTGTGTATGTTGAGTGCGTGAGTAGGCGTGTGGGTGTAGAGTGTGAGAAAGTATGTAAAGCAGTTGTTGGTTTACATAAGAGTTAGCATAAGTAATTAAATATAAGAGTAAGACTAAGTTAGAATTAAGAGTAGGTATAATGTAGGAATAGGGTGATCATGTAACTATATACATATATAAACAAGACGACGTCCAAAAAAAACAAGACTGGCGTCACAAAAATGTTTTCAATGAGTTAATGCGTTAGAAGTTACATTCCCAGCTGACCTCCAATGAAACTTGGTGACATTCGGTTCAGTGGAAGCGAATGAAGTGTGAATTGCATCTAAAGTGTCAGTATGTCTGTGTCATCGGTACAAAAATGAGTTTCGAACAAAAAACTAATATAAAATTTTATTTTAAAAATCGGTAAAACGTTTACCGAAGCATTCGAATTGACAAAAAAAGTGTATGGCGATGATTGCCTATCTCGTGCCAAAGTTCGTGAGTGCTTGACACTTTTCAGAGATGGTTGTGAGGACATAAATGAACATACGGGCAGCCCAAAATCAGTAATCACTGAAAACTCCATCGAAATTCTTCGTACATTTATCAAAAATAAACCGAAATAATCGTTCAAATTCATGGAATCGGAGTTGAATATCTCCACAATATCGTTTTTTCGCATTTTAACTGATCATTTGGGCTTACGAAAGTTGTGTACAGGTTTCATTCCGCACAAGTTAACTGAGGGCGAAAACTTGTTCAGAATTTAATATTCGAAAGACCCGGGGGAGGCGGTGAAAGACGAGAACTTCCTTTAAAACAGTGTAACTGGTTACGAAACGAGGTGAACCTGAAACTAAGCGTCAAAGTGCCGAATGGAAGGCCCCAGACGAGCCACCACACAGAAAATCGTGTATGGACAAGTCAAAAATCAAGTCGATTATCTTTTCTTTTTATGATTCCAAGGGAATTGTCCACAAGGAGTTCATGTCAACGAGTCAAACCGTCAACGAAATTTTCTATCTTGGCGTCTTGAAGTGTTTGTTACATCGCATTCGTCGAATTCGCTCTGATTACCGCGAAGGAGGAAGCTGTCACTTATTGCATGATAATCCAACATCTCATCGATCCACTTTTGTGACTGATATTTTGACTAGAAATTGCATTTTAACCATCAATCACTCACCGTGCTCGCCTGATATGGCTCACTATGTGTTCTTCCTATTTGAAAGTAGCATTTGGGCATGAAAGGAAAACGTGTAGCGTCCGTAGAGGCCATCCTTGTACCAACATCCTAAAGGACATTCCGGTCAATGACTTGAGAATCTCTCTTTTGAAAAGCTTGTAGATCGCTCAAGGCCAGACTGTATCGAAGGGACTATTTTGAATAAATAAAGGTGAAGTTATCAGTACCAAGCTCCTGATGTTTCTATTTTAGCTCATTCTTGCTTATTTTGGACTTCACCTTGTTCTCATCTTTCTCGACGGGTAATAATTTTTCTGTTTTGCAACTAGTTTTTGCAAATGGTTCCGCAAAGAAAAAACCAAAGTATAAAACTTCATTATTTTTTTATTTTAATGTGTCTAAGTGATAATTAAATATAGCTTTTGTGTGAAACAATCTTTTTTTTCAACGCTCTATTAATTCAAACAGTAAAGGGTTAAATTTTATTCACACTTCTCTTGTTGTGAGGTTTAAATTTTCAAGGCAGCATGTTTTCCAGCATTCCCTCTCATTCGCATATTTGTGTGTAAAACATATTACCATATTTACATGGCCAGCTTTAGATTTTTAGAATCCCTCGGTCAATGTTTTCGTGGAATATTTGTGTATCATTTGTGTATTAAAGTAAATGTAAAGTATATATAAATCACTGGCAGGCGTGTACATGACGCAGGCTCAAACATAAATGCATGTTATGTATACATACATATATACATACACACATGCATACACACATACATATACGCATGAATATTTATTCAGTATTCCGTGAGGATAACTTCACTTGCCGCGCCATGTTACATTCATAAAACATCGGTAAGGATTAGAGCCGGAGGCTAATGCAATAACCATACACATACACACTCACATAGGTTTGTGTGTAAATATATTTTCAATACGCAACTTTGTGTGATTATATTTGTGCATTTGTATTTTCTGCCTTTATACATAAATTATGCTCATATGCGGTGCTGCACGTCGATAGTAACGACATTTGATTTATAAGCGATTACTTATCGCTGTATGTGTGTGTGGCATATGGGCTTGCGGTTGAATGCTAACTATGCTCAAATAAGATTTTACTATTTATATAACTTTAACATCTGTATGTGCATGCATGTATTTAAAGGTAGGTAAAGCTAACGCATTCAACTTTTAAATATTTGAAGTTTCGAAGATTTAATATTCGAGGTTTTGAAGATTTGATATTTGAAGTCTCAAAGATTTGATATTAGAAGTTTGAAGATTTGATATTTGATTGATATTTTCGTGTGCTGGCGTAATAAAACCTTCGTTGCTCACAATACATATCGCACCCTAAATACAAAAGGGGCACAACTCAAAATTTTCCACACTCGAGCTTGACTTGTTTACAGTAGCACAAAAAACAAACTATGTGACAAATCACGCTGAAATTTGCCATGTAAGCTTATAACAGTCCTACCAAAAAACAAAAATTTATTTTTGCCATATGTCATCCGCGGACCGTTTTATTGATAACGTCTCGTTCATATTTGAGCAGAAGTACATTTTGAGTTGTGACCCTTTTGTATTTAGGATATATGTACATACCGCGTGGCGTTATAAAATGCCACATTAATTTTATGGCAAGATGTGGAATCAAGTTTGCTGTAAACCACCTCAAACTAGGTAATGAAAGGCATAATTGTAGAACTAATTTGAGCCTCGTTTTCTCTGGCGTGAATGTTGTAGAGACTCTCAGCTTATGCAATGTAGCATAAATACTCACGACAACCCTATTTATATGGTCAGCATAGGTAAATTTTGTGTTAAGAATAAACCCCAAATTTTTTACCTTATCCATAAAGGTAAGGGAGCTAGTACCTATCCACAATTTAAGGATATTGTCAACATGCACCACACTATTACCTGTAGGTAAGACATACGATTTTGACGCGTTCAAACATACAGAGTTTTCATTAGCCCATACAGAAATAGCAGACAAATCACTGTTTATGTCGAAACATAAATCTTCAACGAGACCAAATAGGATTGGACAACTACAATTGTACAGGGTTTGATTGAAAAGTAATGAGCCTTATTTTTTTATGCAGTTTTTCTAAACCTTTTACAACTAATATTCTTCAAAATAGGGCCCTTGAGCGTCAATACACCGCTGGTAGCGTTCCTTCCACTGCAGGAAACATTTTTAAACATTTTTTAAACTCATCCGCCGGAATCGCGTTTAATTCGGCTGTCACAGTTTTTTGGATCGCCTCGACGGAGTCGAAACGCCTCCCTTTCAGCTTTCTTTTCAGGCGCGGAAACAAGAAGCCGAAGGAGCACTTCTTTGTAAAATGCCGCGTTTACAGTGCTTCCTGGAGGTATAAACTCCTTGTGGACCCGGTTCACATCTTCGTCTGTTTGCGTCGTCGAAGGCCTTCCAGATCGCTGTTCGTCTTCGACGTCCTCCCGGCCTTCCTTGAACGACTTGTGCCACCGTTTTACCTGGGCACTGGACAGAGATTGGTCCCCGCAAGCCTCCTTGAGTAGCCCAATGGTTTCGGTACTCGTTTTGTTTAGCTTTACGCGAGTAACGTTGCTCCAACGATCGCTGCATTTTCGCCACTGCAAAATCCTAGCACACTTTTAAAACAATTTTCACGCGCGGAGCGATGTTGACTGCGCCGCTGTTGCCAGCAAACTGGTTTCTAGTGGAAGGGAAGGTCCAACGATCATTTTCCTCCACCAGCCGATTCGCTTGATCGCTTGGCAGACGCTCCGCGCGGAAAGGCACATTACTTTTCAATCAAACCCTGTATATCATCAGCATACGCACGGACATTCACATACTGACAAACGCTAACAACATCATCGACAAAAAGACTAAATAGAAGTGGACCAAAGATAGACCCTTGCGGAACACCAGTGTGCACATATCTAGGCTGAGATGTTAATTTTCTAGTCTTAACCTTCTGCATCCTGCCACCAATAGTGTTAAAGCTTCAAACATAACAATTTGTGATCCACTGCGTTAGTTTGAAAAAAAAAAAAAATTAATTCCAATAAAACGACTGCCGCATAAAGACTGAATACTTTCACAGCCAACATTTTTTGTAATATCAAATAATTGTTTTTTTAAACAAAGCATTGTTGTTGTTAAGCCAGCTTTTATTTTTCAGTGCGCTGGCTAATGTATGTATGTATGCATGTGAGTTCAGATGCGCGCCAAACGTTCATTGCTGCTGCCTTATTTAAATAGCCGCAAGCGAAATACTCGCAACTCACCGCGCGCACCAGTGCTGTTCTGTGGGTGTATGTATGTATGTGTGTGTGTACTAACTTCGAGTTTTTACTTTCAGCAACATTTAAATCTTCTAACCAACACTCGCTGAATAGCTTCACTACATGCGCACACATGCACATAACGATGCGCTCGCGCCTTCCGATATGCTACAACGCTCGCTGTTATGCCGCACTGTATGTGTGTTGCTTGTAATTTGCGTATGCGTGCGCGTCATTTCCATTCCCTCATTCCCATGAAATACATATCTACTTATTTATTTTCACAAGCATCTACTCGGTGCTTGCATCGTCCTTGCGCTTTATCGCATCGAACTCGATCAGCTTTAAAATTTATTTGTCTACAACTACAAAGAAAATTGTGTTAAAAATACTAAGAAGCGCAAAAAAATTCAAAAAGCATTTACTCAATTTACTTTTCTTGTGCATCTGTCTCACGGCCACCATGATGCCGCTTGAAGTGCCCCTCCATCTCCAAACGCAATCCTCTTCTCCTCCCTCTTCTTCTTCATTACTTGCCAGCGTATTTTCGCTGTGTAAACCAAATATTTGCCAAGCGTTTAACGAAAAATTTGTCTCTCGAGACTCCTTCAGTCGCGATTTCCCCATCATTTTCAACTTATGCGTGCCATTTCTTTTTTGGCTTCACCATTTCTCTTCATATTCCATTGCGTATTTTCGCTCTTTATTTTCCATCTTCCATTACATTGCGTTTTACATCACTTATTCGCGATGCTTTGTTCTAGTTTTAATCGTCGTATGGCAACATTTACTTTTGTCGTCGTTGCCGGCGTAATTTTGCATTTTCCATTTTTGCCTGATGGAAATTCAATGAAACGAAAAATTATGTTGTCGCAGCAGGCAATTCTTTAAATAAAATAATAAAAACAAAAAAAAAAGTTCCCAAACGCGAGTGAATGCAATGCAGTGTGGAAAGTCGTGAGTGTTGGTGAGGCGGCGTTGCAATGGCGTTGGAGTAATGTGTCGCGCTTGAGTGAACTCTAAAATTGCCCTGACGAAATGTAAATAATCAAGTTGGTAAACAAAATATAATTCTGTGTGAGATCTTATTTTTTCATGAGATATTCATTGCGTTAGAGTTATGCGCTGAAAGTTGTAGCAAATGTTATGTGTGAAACATAAAATATGCCTGACGGGTAGAAATGTGAGGAATCAACCTCTCATTGAAGGAAACGACAATATTTGCTTGCTACAAATGCAAATAAATACTGGTACACTCAAAGTGCACACACACACACATACATATATATAAATTACATATGTATGCGTATATATGTTTAGCTTTACTTCAAAGCAAAATTCATTCGTTTATGTTGCTTACAAAATGACAAGGAGGTGGCGTATGAGCAACATTTTTGTCCAGTATTTATGAATGTGCGCCTTAGAAATACAGTTTGCCAAGAATTGTTTTCACCAGCATAAGAAATGCTATTCTACGCTTGATTCTATAAATAAATTGCAGGTTTATTGGAATTACTACTTTTTAAACAGAATAACAAAGTTATGGAAAAGGTGAAGTTTTAATATCAGGTATAAATTATTTGTATGGTGAAGGCAAAGCTTACGCCCGCTTAGGTTGAAGCGGCATATGAAATCGAAAGGTGCTTACATCTGAGGTATAAAAAGAGTTTAACAATTTGGAACGCATTAACCCTCCAACTTGTCAATTTGCCTGCTCAAAATCTGGTAGGAAAGCACGTGACCGTCACTTCAGCGCTCAGACTTAATAGTATGGCGCTATAAAAGACCCAGCCATTCGGCTCACTAGGACTGGTTATAATCACAAAATCACAAGTACTCTATCCCTCAGCTCACCTTCAACAGGCTCTTCAAGACTAACATCCCGTCCAGAAGAGAGTGGCAAACTATAAAAAAGACCATGGAGAAGAAGGGAAACAATTTTTTACACGGATGGATTCAAGATAGAAAATAAAGTAGGCTATGGAATTTTTTCAAAAGAATTAAGACTGCAATTATCTGTCGTACTTCCGGACTACTGTAGTGCCTACCAAGCAGAAGTCTTAGCTATAAAAAAGGTAACTGTTCACCTTAACTACGATAAATGTCTTCTCGGACAGCCAGGCGGCCATCAATTCAATGCAGGCAGTTATACTAAGATCCAAGATTGCTCAAGAATGCCTGGCAGCTTCAAATGATATTAGTACCGTCTCGAAGGTCAATCTTACATGGGTTCCGGGAAATAGAGGCACTGAAGAAAATGAGCCAGAAAGGGTACCAAGCTCTAAGAGGCAATATTGGAATTCCTATGGCAAAATGCAAATTAAGCATAAAAAATTGTATTCCCCAGGAGGCCAATACGTCACATAGAGAAGAAAACACGTGTTTTAAAACCAGACTAATTTAGCCATAAATAGATAGAATAGACCGTTTCCACGACAGTCGGTTCTACGTTACCGACACGATCCGGATTTATATCCGGCCAAGGAATGTCACTCCAGCAGCATTACTCGTATGTAAGTATGGGGAACGTTTATGCTGCTACAACAACAACAACAAAAACAGCCATAAATAGATAAGAAATGGTCGGGAGAATTGTTCAACCTCTCAAGAGAGAGTTTCTCGAAGGTCGTGGCTTGTGTTACCGGCGCTTGGCTGTTACGTAGGCACTCTTCTAGGCTATGAGTAAAAAGGAAGAAATGGTAGAACACTTCCTCAGTAATTGTCCAGCCTTAGCTAAGAGTAGAGCAAGGCAAGAATGATAGCAACAAAATTGCGCCCATCAGAGAGTGCGTGACTTACCATTAGCTGAGTTGTGCAGTGTTGCCAACCATTTACTCTTTGCAATAAATTTAGCGCTTTTTTTACCTAAAATGAAAAAATGTTTAAGTTTTGTGTTTGTTCCTTTTTTTAATTCAAAGCTACTGAAACTGTAAGTTAAAAAAAAACTGTATTTTTAAACAAAAAAAGGTTAAAAGAGGTCACTCTGAGAAGATTTTAGTGCTAATGGAAATTTGTTGATTCTTATAAAATTTGTTATTTTAGAAGTGCAAATTAAATTTTTTGCTCCTTTTAAGGTTATGCAAGAATATTAATTCTTTTTCTCTCAACTCTTTTTAACATTGACAACTTTTTACACATTTTAAAAAGCGTTTGAATTTACTGAATGCGAAATAAAACCATGTAATCAATACTTCCGGTCCTCAAGCCTTAATGGGACAAAGGGCATCAAGAGGTGTATTCATAGTAAAAATAAGCAAAAAAATACCAAAAAATTCTGAAGAAACCATAATGACATTTTTACAAAAAGGATACCTTATCTTGTTACATAACCTCAAAAATAGCAAAAAAGTCGTTCTGTTAACAAAAAAACTGATAAATTAAATTGTACTTAACCACAACACATTTATTTAAAAAACGCACATTTTAAACACAATTTGTCACGCTAATAAAATTCTTTAAGTAATTCAAATTGGGTTTTTTTATTTTCTTTAAATCGGCATTTTAGTGCGTTTTTATATCCAAAGCTAGGCAACCCTGCAGTAGCGAGAGAGAGATTTGACTGCTGCAAGCAGAAGAACACCAACAATAACCGCAATCGCGGGCAATGTGAGCAGATGTTAAAAAAAAGTAAAGCTTAATAAAACTAAGTGAATTATTGAACTAATTTAAAACAAAATGTATATTTTACAAAATTATAAAGATTACATTTTAATTAGAACAGACGAGAAAAATGTCAAAAAAGGAAGAACTAAAATTCCGGGACTAAATAACAAAAAAAAACTATATCAAGTTACGAAAATGGTAATCTGGCCATACTGGTCACCAATCGTGCTAATATGACGTCACTCTTTATCAAATTTGCTGAGAGCAAAGTAACTGTACCACGATAGGCGCCATCGCATTCCATCATGAGAGTAAGGTTCTTACGAAAACTCTCTTTTGACTCTCTTACGGAACTATACGATGTTGGGATAAAAGCGATCCTACGCTTCATAGGAGCGTCTAAATTGGTCTATGATGAATAAACATTGAGGTTCCCGTGTAACACAGTGGGGCCACAACGGAACTACCAGGTCTAAGTGAGTTGGCTATTCTAAACCGATTGCCTCATAGTTTGGTGCCCGCTAACCTTAGCCGTAGCTCTTCACTCCTTAGCTTCTCCTTAATGATGTGACTTATGACTGTGGGGGTAAGTGTGGTAAAAGTGCAATTGAGAATTACGAATTGCTGAAAAAATTTAATATTTCGAGTATGTTTGTTCACCGCACGATCAATCGTTTTTCTCAAACGTTTGAAGTGACAGACAGGAAAAGTGGTCGTCCTCAGGTTGTTCGAACCATTGCAACCATAAAAGCTGTTGGAGAAAGAATTCGCAGAAATCCTCTTAGAAAACAGAAAACCATGTCCAAGGAAATTAATGTATCGACCAGATCCCTTTCAAGACTAATCAGAGATGATATCTACAAGAAAGCCTTCCGTCGCTCAACTCATCATCTTTTGATAATGCGCTTGAAGAAAATTAGACTCGATGACATGCGGTCAAGGGACATGAAAATGAGAAATGATTCCTTTAGAGGGAAGAGCATGTTTCAGCCGCCTTAAGATGCTGTGAAATCTGCTTGAGTGTAGTAAGGAGCAGGGTGTAATTTTAATTATTTATTACATAAACCGACTGAGAATTGCGGGTACGTGTATGTAATTGAGTCATGTGACAAATTTTTACGTACTTGCTAACTTTTTTTTAAACAATCATAAAACTACATCCCTTCTTCTTCAGTTATGTGGGGTTTGGCCTGCCGTTTTCCATTTACAATTCCTGAAATCTTCAGGTCCGTTTAAACTTCGTCAAGCAATAAAAAATCTTTTACTACTTTTAAGGGGTTATATACATTTGTAAGGCGGAAAAATCGCGTTTTTTTAGCGGTTTTTAAAAATAATGATTTTATTAAACAAATACAATTTTTAATTATTCACATTATGTCTACTTTAAAGTTAATTATAGCACGTAAAGTTAGTGAAAATATAGAAGTGCACTGCTCTTGCAGATGGTCTTCCAAGCGTCCTCCAAAAAAAAGTGTTCGGCGGTGGATAAACTATCTCTGGTTTGGATTATCTGAAATCAAAAAACCAATTAGACTCATTTTGTGGATAGATAAAGCTAGGTATTAATCGAAGTAATGGGCAAAATTTTAAATTTTTAATAAAATGGCGGCTATAGGAAAAAAAATCGAATTTTCTACAAAAATGTTTTCGGGAAAAATTGTCAAAAAAATAAAAAAAAATCATGAGAATTCTTATTCCTTCGATTAATACCTGGAGAATATATCTGAGAAGGTTGTTTTAAAATTTCAAGACAATCGGGTTCAGCCGTTTTTGAGAAATCGTGTCCACCGACTTCGAAAACACGGTTTTGAGAAAAACACGTTTACAGTTTGAAAAGCACTTTACATTGGATAACAATTCTCTGAAATGCCTTTTCAAATTTGCGTTTAACTTCGAAAATATTCACTAGAACAATATTTGATTTTCTGTGTTATTCTTAAATCTATGTACATTAAAAATAAAAAGTAAAAAAAAAGAAATCGATTTTTTGAACACTCTAACTGTATATAATCCCTTAGGTAACCTTAACCTACTAACCTAATACACAGTGGCGCAAAATTAATCATTAATTTGGTTTTTGAATAATTTTTTACTATGTAACCAAAAAAATTTACTCTGATGAAAATCTTTATTTTGATTTTCACGCGCTGCATTGCTATTGTTTGTATACTGCAGCTGTCTCATTTACAAGTGTCCAATACCCCTTCACGTACGACGACACTTTCAAAAATCATGAATCTGCTGATAGATTGATTGATTTTGCGTCAGTTTGTAATAATTTTTTAGAATACCTCTTCTTAGAATCGCCATACTCGTATTGTACTAGGGTGGTTAACATGTTTTCAAGTTTTTTTGGGTGTAGTGGCTCAGTAAGGTCAGTTAAAGCTTTTTATAATAGATTTTGAGTCTCCTTTTTTTAAGATTGATTAATCAAGAGGTTTATAATATTACTTAATTTCCAACAAGAAAACGGAAACTCCACACAATCTCCAACTTTAATATATTTGTTCATATCTAAGCAACTCCAAAGCCAAGCAAAACATTAAGGGAATATTTACCACATACATACTAAATAGTATTTATATACATAGCTTTAAGTATTTGTTGGCATACATTTTCTAAAGTTCACATACGCACACATACATATACATGAGCGCATAAGCACTGGTAAATGTTTCAGTTTCAGTCAAGTTCATTCACGCAAAGAAAAAACAATGATAATGTTGCCCCTTGTAAGTCACTTCAGTTGCCCTCAGCTCGTGTTATCGAATGACTACAGCTGAAACGCCTGAAAACATCACACATTTTGTGTTTACTTTAATTCGACTTTAAAATTGTGTAAATGACTTTTACAACGACTTTTGCGTTGGCAGCCACACAATAAGAATACAATACGCATACACATTCGAGCAAATATAAGCAGCAAATAAAAGCCGTTTGAGCAATTGCTTTTGAAAATCTTCCAAAAAACACGCAGCAAGTATTTTTTACTCAGCTGGCTCTCTCAGCTACATACAACCGCTTTCTTCTAGTTTCTAACTTAAGATAATTGGAAGCTGCGGCATTTGCTTTGCTTGACGATTCAACTCCTTTAAGTTTTATGCATTCTCTATCTCTCTGAGTTTGCTTATTCCCTATCCTTAAGCGCCTTTTTTCACTAGTCGTCCTTATTTTTCCTTCACTTCACTCCTTTTCCGAGTTCCACTATAGTTTCTTGAAGGTAGTCTACTTCACTGCTTCTTTTCTCACATTACTTACTGTGTTCGTATATGCAGCTATCTATCAGCACATCTATTTTTCTATCGATTTGCTGGCCAGCGCTCTTCATACGTGTTGGCGCTGTTGCTTCGCTGGCATCGTCTATACTTTAGCCATATTTGCTCTGCTCTCTTTTTCATGTTATTTACTTTTTGTTTTTGTTCTATTTACATTTCCTTTTCCCTTTCTGCTTCGTTTTTATTTTCTTGTGGCAACTTTTAAACATCGCTCGGCACCCGCAGCAGTTTCTTGTGCTTCGATTGGCTTTTAAGACGCCATGTTTGACTGACAACCACCTGCTTTAACATACACATGAATACATATTCAGAGGTTTATATTTGTACATGCGTGTGCGTGTGTGTGTTCAAATACTTTTGCTCAAAAAATTTGCTCTCCTCACACATACTTTCATTTACAAGTGATATCTTTGACAGTAGTGGTATATGTAATACTTTCACAGCAACTCACTTAACTACGTCCACAGAGTTACAAAAAAAAACACAAAACAAACAATGCACAGAATTTTTTACAAAACTCAAACCCATAACTTTTTGACATACTAAAAGTTGGCAGTGAATTTTTTTTCTCACCCACAAATGGTATTTTTATATTATTTTCTTTACACATCCGTTCATACGCTTTCTCTCTATCTCGCTCTCTCTGTCTCTCGCTCTCTCACACATCTTCGTGCCTACGTCCGCTCTTTCTTACGCTCTCATATGAATAACAGTTTAATTAGCATGGAATACTCCCACCTAGCAGCAGAGCACGTGCATTGCGTGTACTGTTAGGCGCCTGCGCTTTCACGCCTGTAGAGTTTTCTTCTTTTCTTTTCACTGCTCAGCTATTTTTGTCATGCGTAAATACTCTACACTACCAAATATTTGTCAGCACTTCCTTCTCTTGCTTATGTGTAGTACTGCATTTAAATTTAATTCTCTTTGCTTTGAAAATATCGAAAAAAATTTTAAAATATTTTCTAATGAATAGGTATCATTGCACCTTTATACCAAAATCATATTCATTACATCCCAAACTAGATACGCAACACACACTTCTCAGCCTAGTAGATACCAACAAAATGGTGGATACTTAATAAGAGCGTGCCCACCCCTAAAAAGGAGTGTTATTTTAGAGCTTAAATTTATAAGACAACTTTTTGCCTTCTCCACGTTCGTGTGTAGGGATTGGCAAGTACTTGCATTTTTTGTGCACTGAAATGCGCTCTTTTGTCCTTCGCGCCGAATGATTCTCTTTTAAAATGGTTTGTGCACATTCTTTTACAAACGTTTCTTCTCTTCTACCATAGCGTCAACTCTTTTCAAAGTCAGCTCTTAAATTACACCTTCGAAGCAATATTTTCGCAAGTATACACACACATACGTACTCGCGTGTGTATGTGCTTTTATTCACAATTAACATAATTAGGAGTAGTAGTAGGTGTGTTTTTATTGCAATGAGACAGAGCCAAAAGCACATCCACACACACACATGCATACATGCATACATGCACAGCTACATAGTACATGTGTGTTGCGGCCGTTTATAAAAGGTCATTAATGTTTTGATTTTAATTGTGTTAATTACGTGCGCGACGGATTTTGCTTTGCTTTGTGGTACGGCAGCAAAAAATTATAGAAATTTGTTAAGAAGACAAAAAGAAATGAATGTGAAAATGAAATTGAAAGTTAGCTAAATAGAGAGGCAAGCGATGAGTGGAATCGCGGAACAGCGAGGTGCTGCAAACGCACCTGCAGAAAAATAAAAAGAATGAAAAATTGTGATTTGGTATAAAATGCTTTTCATAAAAGTATTTGCGTTACATCTTCCCGGTTTCTTTACTGTTAACAGAATTTTGAACGTGAGTGAGCTGCCTTGCCGACGGTGAAAATATTTTTGGCGATTACGCTGACTTTGCCGTCGCAAGATTTTCGCGGAGTTGAAAAAAGTTAACGGATGTGTAGTTGTGTTTGGAGTGGCAATGGATCAATGCATGAAGTTAGTAAAAATAATTTTAAATTAATTTCTGTTAATATTACGAAATATTTTTTTAATAATTTTTGTAGCACAAAATTAATTCAGAATCGGAATTTCAAGAACTTTTAGTTGAAAAATACGCATCCCTGGTGTACGCCTTTTTTTGGTTAGGATTCGCTCACTGACCATCCGCTCGTGAATAACTTTGCAGCTGGCGTCTGCATAGAGTGCCTTTACTAACCTTATTAGTTTTGGTGGCACGTCTTTGCATCTCATCGCTACCCAAATTGCACTGCGTTCTATGCGATCAAATGCTTTTTCGAAATCAATAAAAATATGGTAGAGTGGTAATGGTTTTATTTAATTTAAAATTAATTTAAATTAAAACGCTGGCAAATACCTTCTAACACAAAGTTTGAATTAAAATAAAAAAATAAAAAAATAATCGGCGCGTACACTTCGTTAGGTGTTATGCCGAGTTCCTCCTCCTATTTGTACCATGTGTCCTGGTGTTGTTCCATAAATGGAGGCACCAACGGTTTTAAGAGGTCCGGTGGTCTAGAATTAAAAAAAAAATAGTTTTTTTTTTGATATTTCGAAAGTCTTTTAAGAATACACTGTCAAATTTTTTGGAAGTATATTCCCAGTATTTTCGAGTCTTCTGCTGTTTTAGCAGGTAAAGTCAGATTCGTCACGCGGCGGCAACAATGGTCGCACTATCCACTCTCAAAATTTTTAACTCATTTATCCCAAAACGACTTTTTCGGGCTGGTGTTGTTAGAAAAAAAAAAACTACTCAACCGAATCGTCTGACCACAACATCAATGGCTATCGCCCGTACTCGAATTATATTATTATTGTATTTCAATTATTTCGTTTTTTTTTTATTAAAAAACAGAACAAAAAACCGGTTTTTAGAGTGTGAAATTCAAGACCGCGCCATTTTAGCTATGGCATAGCTAAAGCCATAGTGATTAATATTTATTTTGGTTTTTGTGTTTCAGATAAATAGAAGAGCCAAAATGAACAACACCGTTCAGGCCCAATTTTTTGAGAGGGTCAACTTCAGCGCCCTCTTTAAAATTATTAAAATTAAATTTTTTTTTTTCATTTTTGTATGTAAAAGAAGTTAAATATTTTATTATTATTATTTACGTGAGATCTTAATACAAATAATTAATCCACTAAAGATAAGCGCTGACTACTAGAGCCTTCGGCTCATGTTACTATAAATTTAAAGATACATATATAATATAAAGTGTTATTACAAACTGTCTTAGATCTACATATGTAGTTAATTTTTGTATTTTGGTGAATGTATTTATATGTCTGAGATATTACACAGTTTTAAGAATTAGTTAATAGCACTGATGTTTTCATAGGTGGTAGCTTTAAGAAGGTTGGATGGTTGAAGATTCCCGAATAAAATTTTTCTGAATTGGTCCAAGTCAGGACATTCATCTAGGATGTGATTAACAGTTAGGGAGCTTGAGCTTACACTGTGAGCACTTCGGACTGTCGGAACCATTTAAAAGGTGGCAATGTGTTTTTAAAGTGTGGCCTATTCTAAGGCGAGTAAATGTTCTTAAAACTCTGCATAAAAAATTTGGTGGGTAGTTAGGCTTCAAACCAATAGGGTTATGTTCTTTGTAATGGTGTTGGTAGTTTCTCCACTCTGTATTATGTTTAGCAGCGAAGTATTTTGCCACCTGCTTACGAATATCTATCGTTGTAATATACGTAAACAGTTCCAGTGGTCCTCTGGCTGCTTCTTTAGCCCGCTCACCTGCTATGTGATTGCCTCGGATACCAGCGTGACCCGGAACCCACAAAATTTTTCTGTGCTTTTGCAGCGATATAGAGTATCGCGAATATTGTCTATGAGGATTGAATTATTCCTCGGGCTTAGGAGAGCCTCTATGACCGATTTACTGCCTGTGCAAATTATACATTTTTTATCTGATTGCGAGACGAAGGAAACCGCTTCATGCAGTGCCGCTGCCTCTGCTGCAAGATGTTTCTTAGCGCAGTGTCCGTAGATCGCCAGTCCAAAGTCAATCTTTGATAACATCAGTCAGTGCCTTTGTTATATTTACAAGCGTCGACATATGAATATAACTGTGTTTAGATGTAATGCACTTTACAATGTTAAGTCTGGATATTAAACTTATTCCAATGTATTTACATTGGTCCTTGTAAGTTAGTTTTTTATCAAAAATTAGACCAAGTATTCTAAGCGTGTTAGTATGAGGTATTTGGGTGTTAGATATTAAATTATGAAAATTTTATAAATCTTAGTCGATCTCATACTAACTTAAATTTACTTCACTTTGGAATAAAAGCTACTCATCTAACGAACAAATGTGTATGAAAATAATAGCATGAAAGTCATCACGTCTTCCAAACAAAATACCAGCAAAAAGCTGTCAAAGAAACTTGTGGCATTGCGCGTTTAGGAAGCAAAATTCGATTAAAAAATTGATTTATTTTATTTATAAAATCCTGCTGCAACTTCAAAAAAAAAACAAAATCTTATTTTCCAAAACTTCATCTCTTCACTTCTTCAACCAATCATACGTCTATCGTTCCTAAGCGCATAATTCATTTAGGCAATAATTAACGTCCGTTTACAGTGGAAATGGCTAAAAGAAATAATAACAACAAAATATATTTAATAGCAGTTATTTTCTAATAATATTAAGCATTCGAAAAATTGTGTAAAGTATTGGCCATACACACACACACACACGTAGAACGATGCATACATAACTCCACACAGGCCTAGGCACAAAGGTTCCAACCACAAAGCTGGCAGTTGTTCGTTGATGGGCAGTTGAAATGCTGTTGCTAAAAAAGTTGTGCAATAAAATTGACTGGCAGTAGGGAAAATTCATAATTTTTATTTTTATTTTAAAGGCAAACGATGCAATGAAATGTTGAAGCAATAGGAGGCAGTAAGCCGCAAGGAGCCAAACAGACATCAAACAGCCCATTTGCAGTTGGGAAATTTTTGCACAGATTTTGTTAGCTGATTTTTTTCGCATTTTTAACTTTTTGTGGTGCCATAAAATGGCTACTGTTTTTTGTGTTCAACACTTATAGTGACAGTCACAATTTCAGCTGCCAGCTACTCTGAGATCTGGACATTTTAACTGCCGCAAAGAGTGGTGGTGGTGATGGTGCTGGTGGGGACTGAATGGCTGGTTGGTTGGCTGGCTGGCTAGCTGACTTGATTCACGCCTAAAATGCCAGAAAAGTCATTAGGACGTTAGACATGAGACTGTCTGTGAGTGGTGAAGCGGGCAATGAGCGAAAAGTGAACTGAAAGAGACTACACGTGCAACAAAAAGGAGGCACGCGGGCGGCCAGTAAGGCAGTGAGTCAAGTTTCTGTTAACTCCAGCTTTTCTGCGGCTCTAAACTATATGTTTCCTTGTTTTTTTTTCGTTTGTTATTTCGTTACTGTCTGTGAAAAAGTGTATTGTATGTACTTGCAAAGGATTGCGAAATTTGAAAATGAGACAAAAAAAAATTGCTTAAAAAGCCTCAAATGTGCTTGCTCTGTACGTCGCGCATCCTTCAAGCTGTACACATTCGCGCGGTTAACTTACAAAGTGTTGGTTATTTCTTTTTTTGTGTTTTTTGTTTTTTAGTTGATACTAAAAATTATTGTTATTGTTATCTTGTTGGCATTGTTTTCGTGCCGCGGTTAAACATTTTTTGATTTATGGCCGCCGTTGCAGCCGTAGCCACCAACTCTACCTCTGTCAGTCATGCGCGGCACTGATTTGTGTGGTGCGCTGTCACGGCTACCGATAACCCAACTATTGACTACTCACCGCAACTGTCTAGTGGGATGTCGTTCCAATACACAGCCAAGCGTTTGACGTAAATCGCTAAAAATGCTGACTGAAATCATCACCAACGCGCCCACAAAGATTTAAGCAGTACTTTGTACATAGGCAGAGCTTTGCCACTACGCCTGCATGTAAGTATTTGCTGCTAACTATTTACGACCGCCCTGCTCCATGCTGCTCTATGATTGCCTGTGTTTGTGTCAGCGTTTCGGAAAATTTATGGAAAGTTGTAAATTTTCGTCCGTCACAATTGCCGCGTGAGTTGGCAATTTCGCGAATACACGTCAACGTCAACGGCAATGGAAACGGCAACGGCAACGGCAATGGCAATGGTATTTGTTGTGCGCTTCTTTGCCTTTGTTTGCTTACAGGTGTTGCAGAGAATAAAAAATAAAGCAATGCCAAACAAAAAAGGATTACTGCAATGGCCTGCGAGATTGGCTCATTGTAGCTGTAATTTAAAATGGCAATTAAAATGTGCGACCTTTACAATCGTTGCGCCTTTGTGCGGCTGTCGAAGTGTCGACGTGGTAGCATGGTGGTTGTGGCGGTGGCAACGCGCAAGCATGCCACTGTGTCCAGCGCACTGTCGCTACCGTGAAACAGCGGCATGATTGATTAGTGGCAATAAAAAATAGAAGAGCTACACCGTCGGCAAAGCAGTTGGGAGGCAGTGCATAGAAGGACATGGAGCTAAACTGTTGTCAGAGAATAGTAGGTGCGTTTGTGTGTTGATGACGCGAGCTGCTTGAGATTTATGATGCTGCTAACTAAGTTTTCTTTGTTAGATTGGAATTTAAGGAAAGCAATAGAAAGTTAAGAGTTGATACTTTTTAATTCTACGAGGATTTATTTGATGACTAAATACAGTAGTGCTATTTTAAACCTGTGAAACAATTGAAACATTACACAAGGTGAAGTCCAAAATAAACAAGACTGGCGCACAAAATCAGTGATAACCGAAAACTCCATCGCATTTCGCTGTTTGTGTGGAGCCAGTTTCTCCAGAAGCCCCTGGCGGTGATCATCACAAGTCCTTGGAGATTCATCTAAAATCAATCGGACAAGAGAAATTAGTTTTATTATTAGATAATCTTGTGCCTGATCGAAGCTTTTTTTCAAAATTATCAATATGACGGTCTAAGGAAATATTTTTCAGGTTTTCGTGAAAAAAACCGACAATTAATTGTTTCAAAAAATCGATACTTCGATCAGGCTCGAGTTTTTTACCTTTTTCAAACGCAGTCTCCATTTTAATGAAATCTAACAAGCGGTTTTTAATTTAAATTGATCGCTAGTTCAAAAAAATAGTTTTGAGAAAAACGCACTTAAAATTTTGCGAACGCTCCGGAGCGCCCGACCGCCTTTTGTTAATTCTTGAATAATTCGAAAAGGATTTGTCGGATTCACTTCAAATTTTCACACAACATTTCTAAGATATTACACATTAAAAAAATGCCGAAAAAATACAGTTTTTTTCAAAATTCTGACTAACCCTAACCCCTTAATAAATGCGTAGTTGATCCTGAGTATTCTAAGATTGCGTCAAGGAAGAACGCTTTGGGTTTCATTAAGGAGTCTGCAGGTGACTTAAGTGAGGAATTTTATTTTATTAATACAAAAAGTATTTAAACTATTTATTTATTTTAGTTGCTACATAAAAATTAAAGGATTTGCTTGAAATCTTTAGAATTCTGCAAAACTGCATTCGATTGGGTTTAAGGAAGCGCAAGGCCATATTTTTTTCCGGTTGTTCCCACAAACTTCGGTATACAGCCCATATTTCATTATTTATTGTACTTTGTCACTATTAAATATTATTTTTACTGCTAATGTGTGCTGACAACAATAATAAAAATAGCAAACGAAGCAAAATAAGCACAGCACTGGCTATCTACATATATTTTTAGGTTTATAGCCCATTGAGTCGTCAATGTTGGGTGATAATTCTTTTATATACTTTATGTTGTTTTTCATTCGCTCTACGCTTTATTATCTTTGGCGATGAGTAAGTTTGAGATATTTGCAAGTTTTTTTTTTTTTTTTTTGAATTTTAATTTGTTTAATTGTGATTGCGCTTCAGAGTCATAGTTGATGAATTGAAATATATATGTACATATATATACGATATATCGGCCGCCGTAGCCGAATGAGTTGGTGCGAGACTACCATTTGGAATTCAGAGAGAACGTAGATTCGAATCTCCGTGAAACACCAAAATTAAAAAAAGTTTTTTCTATATAGTAGCGGTCGCCCCCCGGCAGGCAATGGTAAGCCTCCGAGTGTATTTCTGCCATGAAAAAGCTCCTCAAAAATATCTGCCGTTCGGAGGCGGCTTGAAACTGTACGTCCCTCCATTTGTGGAACAACATCAAGACGCATGCCACAAATAGGAGGAGGAGTTCGGCCAAACACCCTAAAAGGTCGTAGGTGTAAATTATATATGTATATACATAAGTCTTGGTAACTTGGATACTTCCTCACCTCCTGAGCGAATGCCCCGCATTTCCATGAACGAGCTCTATTAGATTAAGATCTTAGATCTGTGCGGTTTAGGCACAGACTCACTGATTGGATTGGTTGAAAAATCAGGATGATCTAAAGCTATGTTGCGATATGGCTTGGGAAAGTTTGCTGAGCACCGAATGAAATCTTTTTTAAGAGCAGTCCAACTAAGCTACCCTAATATGAACTGCCACAATGAGTCATTATATTTATATATACTAGGATATCCCTTAACTCCGGGTGGAGCGAAGGGTCAAAATGGATCATTAGCTTTAGCTTAAAACTCGACTAATAGAACTGTGTATTCCCCTAAACAGAAAATTGGATTTTGTGTAATAGAATTACTTAGCCAACAAAAAATATTGTTAAACCAAACTTCTGTCCCAAATTCTGTAGTGAAACATTTTTCGACAGGGTGTTGCGCACACGCGTATCTAAAATGGGTGAAGTTACAGCATGTGGCAAGCATGCTCGCCTGCTTATCAGTGTAAAAATAAAAAATATGTATGGACGTGTATGCGAATGTGAGCAAAAATAAGTTATGTGCAACTACATAAAATAACACTGGATTTTATGTTGCAGCTTTGAGTGTGACTTTGAATTCTCATTAGTCAGTCATTTGAGAAGTTTGTCGAGGAGGTTAAAAAGCCAATAAGTGCAATACCACTGGTTCGAGGTGACTGAAGGAAAAATGCTAAGTAGGTGAATATTTTTGAATATATTTTTAAATATTTTTAATGCCGACTGATAAAGTACAGAACAGCAGCACCAGAACCCTCAACTGTCTAAGTGTGTGAGTTGAAAATATATAGAAAAAACAAAACAACAAAGATTACAAAATTTCAAAGTTTACTCCTGCTTGACTATCGCCAAGGAAATGGGCGACTAAGCCGCTTCATGATGATGGCAGTCATTCGTATTCACTTGCGGCCACTTGGACTCCTTTGGGTAGCATGCGCTTCTTGAGCTGACCTTCCGTTGGCTTGCATAGCCTAAGCACCAACTCAAACCGTTCAGCCAACTAACCACTGACAACCAACCAACCACAACAGAGCGTTCGACCCACAAAGTGGTTCCAGAGCAGGCCGGACCGCACCGGACCGGACAGTGTTGACCATATTTTATTTTATATGGCGGTTTTACGAGACTTTTTGTTGTAATGCGTTTTTATGATTGCTGTTTTTGCTGTTGTTTTTGTTTTTGCGGTGTTAGCCACAACATAAAACTTTATTTGGCCTTTTCACTGAGAGCATTTATTTATTTATTCATACACACACACACACACACATGCCCTAATAAATGTTCTCATACATATGGGGATGTAATGTAAGCAAATACAATAACTGTTGGCTTGCTGCTGATGGCTAAGGGTCAGTTGTTGTTGTTGTCATCGTAACTGCATACGGATGTACACACATCTCGGACTTGTGTTGAACGATATTTTATTTTTATGACGTGATTCTTTTCTGCTTGCATGTTGTTGTTGTTTTTATTTCTTGCTTTTGCTGCTGTGGATATAAATTTCAATGCTATTTTCGGTGCGAAGTTATGTACGGCAATAAATTTGATACACTTTGCGGTAAAAGGGGCCGCACTAGAGCAAGCGCACACCAGCAAACTGGACACCCATACTTGCATATGTTTGTTTGTATGTATATGCGTATGAAGTTTGGTGTATTGTAGTTGTATTTATTTTTAAGTGCTTGTGTTTGTCGGTTTAGTAATGCGATATTTCAAAAAATGATAAAAATCATCATCACAATAAAGTAAAGAGTTGAAATGTTGCATAAAAGCCTCTGACGCTTTTTCGGCCAAAGGAAATACTGCCATGGCAGCGTGCTTTAGCGGCCATAGGATTTATGTAAGTTAATCTGCGCATGAATTTGTGGGAAAATTGAAATTTTTGTTGAACCAAGGCATGTAACTGAAAATTTACGAGATTTATTTTAGCAAGCCAGTGGAGTCTGTGCGGCCGTAGAGTGTTGCGGAATTCCACTTGGTTTGAAAAACTTAAAGCACAGCAAAGAGGCTGAAAAATGTGTAAAAAGTACTTTATAAAAGTAGTTGTAATAAAATAAGTATAGAATAAACTAAGTTCGGGTCAGCCCTGGCGCGCCATTAACTTAAAATGTTTACTTGAAAGTAGACGATGTCACGCCCATTTCCAAAACTTTTATTGTAACCTTTACTTACATATATATATAATTGGCGCGTACACCCTGTGTGGGTCCTTGGTCCTCCTCTTATTTGTGGTGTACGTCTTGATGTTATTCCACAAATGGAGGGGGCCTAGAGTTTCAAGCCGACTCTGAATGGCAGACATTTTTTTTTTCAGGGCAGAAATGCACTCGGAGGTTTGCCATTATCTGCCAAACTGCGACCGCTATTAGAAAAAACTTTTTCTTCATTTTGGTGTTTCAGAGAGGGAGTCTGTTGAGCACTTTCTCTGTAAATGTCCGGGCTTGGCAGCCAGACGATTAAGGTCACTGGGTGCGTCTTTCTTCGACAGTCTGAGGCATCTCGCCAATCTAAATCCCATCCACAGCTGTGGCTGGCTGCTGATATCTGCCTGTTGGACTCTCGGGGAGTGCTTGAGTGGTACTTCAACCATTTCACCTGCCTACCTGCAATAACTTTGAATTTTTGCCAAATCAAAAAAAAAATTATATCACAGGTTGGCTTGGTTCTTGACAGACTTCGCTCATTTCAATTGCACATTTATTTTCTGCCAGAGAGTAAAAAGTGTACTTTCATTAAGATGTGCAAAATTTTACTTCACTTATTCGTCTGATGAACGGTAATCAAAATTTCAATTTCTCGTGACGTAGGCGTGATTTTGTAAAATTTCAAAAACTCTAAATATTTACATATTTCTAATTTTTCCAACTTTTTAAATTTGTTTATAACTTTTATTTTTGTTTTTTGTTTCTTTTCATTTTTTTATTTTTTAAATTATTAAAATGTTGCAAATTAATTTTATTTTTTAATATTTTTCTCTTATTTTTTTTATATTTTCATTTCTTAAATTATTACAATTTTATAAATTAATTTTATTTTGTAAAATTTTATTTTTCATTTTTTCGTTTTTTAAATTATTAAAATTTGATGAATTAATTTTGTTTTTTAATAGTTTTTATTTATTTTTTTAATTTTATAAATTTATTTTGTTTTGTAATATTTTATTTTTTCGTTTTTTAAATTATTAAAATTTGATAAATTAATTTTATTTTGTAATATTTTTTATTTATTTTTTCATTTTTTAAATTATTAAAATTTTACAAATTAATTTTATTTTTTAATATTTTTTCTATTTTTTCATTTTTTAAATTATTAAAATTTCACAAATTAATTTTATTTTTTAATATTTTTTTTATTTTTTCATTTTTGAAATGTTTTTTTTTGTTTTTTCATTTTTTAAATCATTAAAATTTGATAAATTAATTTTGTTTTTTAATATTTTTTTCTTATTTTTTCATTTTTTAAATTATTAAAATTTTGTAATTTATTTTATTTTGTAATATTTTATTTTTTATTTTTTCGTTTTTTTAATTATTAAAATTTGATAAATTAATTTTATTTTGTAATATTTTCTATTTATTTTTTCATTTTTTAAATTATTATAATTTTACAAATTAATTTTATTTTTTAATATTTTTTTATTTTTTCATTTTTTAAATTATTAAAATTTTACAAATTAATTTTATTTTTTAATATTTTTTTTATTTTTTCATTTTTTAAATTATTAAAATTTTATAAATTGATTTTATTTTTTGAAATGTTTTTTTTGTTTTTTCATTTTTAAAATTATTAAAATTTGATAAATTGATTTTGTTTTTTAATATTTTTTTCTTATTTTTTCATTTTTTAAATTAATAAAATTTTATAAATTAATTTTGTTTTGTAATATTTTTTTTTATTTTTCTATTTTTTAATTTTTTGAATATTTGAAATTTTATAAAATTATATTATTTTGAAATATTTTATTTTTAATTTTTTACTTTTTTTTTAAATTATTAAAATTTGATGAATTAATTTTGTGTTTTAATAGTTTTTATTTATTTTTAAATTTTTTTTTTTAATTTTATTTTGTAATATTTTATTTCTTATTTTTTCATTTTTTAAATTATTAAAATTTTATAAATCAATTTTATTTTGTAATATTTTCTTTTTCCTTTTTAATGTTTTAAAGGGTTGGGTACAATATGATTTTGGTTCAAAATTCTGTATTTAAAATTCTGTATTCAATATTCTGTATTCAAAAATCTGTAATGCAAAATTCTGTAATGTTAAAATTCTGTATTGCGGAACACTGTAATTTAAAATTTTGTAAATCAAAATTATGTATTATCAAAATTCTGCATTGCAAAATTCTGTATTGAAAGTGCGCACTTTTTTTATTTATCCATATGCTCTTCCGATTTTTCAATACAGAATTTTGCAATGCAGAATTTTGACAATACAGGACTTGTCTTGACCCATATGGTTTCCTATATTATCAAAACAGATTTACATAAAGCAAATGCACATATGTTTGTATGTATTTATAGCTTCAGAAACAATGTGAATGAAATTCGAGCAACCGTGCAAAAATATATTGTAGAATAATTGCAATACTTTCTGTATACTTCGTTCAAATACCTAACTGTTTTAATCAATTCCCACTCTTCATTGTACGTTTGTTTTTTGTAAAATTTATAGAAACACAATACGACAACGACAGAACCAAACCCAGCGGTCTTTTGTTTTTGCTTCTCGTTTACAGCAGGTCAAATAAGTTTACAAAGAGAGTTTCGATTAGTTCTATTGATAGTGGCTGGCCAACGTGCATAAATCAAGTTTGAGGAAATTACAAATTTAAAGAAAGCACAACTAGCTAAAATTCAAAATGGTCACAAAATTAGTCAAACGAAGAAGGCTGTAAAAGCAAACAACAGAATTAAAAGAATAACAAAAAAAGGCTTGTATTAAGGCATGTTTCTTTTCTAAAGCGAATTGCTAAAAATTTAATAATATTATAATTGTTTCGCCATTATAATGTAATAACTTTTGTTTTGAATGAATTTTTGAATTTTTCTTTAATTGACGTATGTATATATACCATTGTTTCTATAAAATCAGAATTCCATTATTCATAAAATAAATGTGCTATTCAGGTAAGCGTGCTTATCAGGTTATCTGCTTATTTGGTTATATTTTTACAGCATTTTGATCGAAAATAATTTTGATTCCAGAATTTTAATATACAGAATTTCAGTTCTCCATCATTTTGATCATACAGAATTTTAAATACAGAATATTGAACCAAAAGAATTTAGGCTGGACAGAATTTTTTGTTTGATTTTTACAGAATTTTCATCCAAAAGAATTTTGAAAAGCAGAATTTAGTACCTCTCCCGTTTTAAATTATTAAAATTTCATAAATTTATTTTATTTCTTAATCATTTTTATTTATTTTTTCATTTTTTAAATTATTGAAATTTTATTAATTAATATATGGTATTAAATTGCTATGCGCATTTTTTTGAATATGTAAATCAGTCGAAATACGTTTTGGTATCAAATAATAAAATAAAAATCTTAGTTTTCGCATTTTGACAATTCCGGTTATTTGAAAGAAATCAGGACTAGTGTTCGATTTTGCTAATTTCCAATACCAAGCAAAACTTTTTTCATTTATTTATTTTTATTTTTTTGCATTGTAACTAAATAATGTAACTTATAATTTGTTAAGGGATTTTGCGTTTTACAAATGATTTATGAATAAACACAACTCTCTAAAATAGCCTCTGGCACAGTGACATTGTATCCAGAAAATGATCACTTGAGGCGTTGCTACACCACTTAAGTAGACTTGAAAATACCCAACCGCGAAATAATGCTAAGGCTAAGAAGCACCGAGATGTCATTCACTTCATTTCCGTTTTGCTATTAGACGATAAAGATAAAGTAAACAATTTTTTAGCACTTTTTTTATTACTTTTTCTACAGCTTCACTATTTCTTTTAGAACTTGCATTAAGTGCGGCCTCTAAGATGATCCCCGCTATTGTTCGAATTTCGATTCGCATAAAAACCTTGTTTTATACTTAAAATTCTTTTGCGTAAAACTTTCTAATCCATATCACATCGATTTGTATTCGCAATTGACTACCCGTTCTGCTAAGGGCAACAGTTGAAATATGACCAAATTCCAATTTCTGCAAAAACTTGCGCAAAACTTGCTCAAAACTTTAAATTTCAAGCTTAAACAGAAATTTCTGCATATCCAGTACCATTCACTTAATCCCGCATATCACGCGCTCTCTTCGCACCCCCAACCACCAAACAAGCTAGCAAACGGCTAAAGCGCATTTCCTTCCATTTAGACTGCAAATAACTTCCACAAATCCGACAAAGTTTTGCACGACACCCAACACATGCACAATGAGCGCAACCACTACATACACACTTAACCACAAACGAGTGTGTGTTTGTAAAGCGGAAAAACTTGGCAGTTGGCACGTCGAAGAAAAAATGTCGACCAAACCCAACTACTAAGTCAACCAACAGCAGTCGAGTAGACAGTTACAACAAAATCAAAAAGGAACAAGCAAAAGAAAAACTGCCACAGGAAATGCAGCACAGAAAAATTGTACAGCAATGGAATACGAATAAAAGAGGAAAAATCCCGTAATCGTGTCATATTTCAAAAACAGCAGAAAAGTTAAAATCCCAAAAGAAGAAGAAGAATAAGTAAAAAGTAGAAAGTTCGCAAAGCGACGGGCGACCATTTTGAAAATTAAATCCCCACAGTCAGGAACAAGCGCTCGCATACCAACACGTGACTTACCGCACAAACGGAAGTAAGTGAAGAGGAGGGATTAAGAGCGGGCGCGAAAGGTAAGAGGGCGCGCGAACAAAATACAATAAAATCCAGTGAGCTGGTGAGGTGATGGAGAAGGGGATTTAGACGTTGACACTGAAGTAGAAAATACCAAAGTTCGGAAACAAGGTAGCGAGCGTTGGAGCAAAACGTAGTGGAGCGGCGGGAGAATGGGAATGGAATAAAAGCATCCAACCAAATCAAACCGCTGAAGCAACCCTGCAGAAGTAAACGAGCGACAAGGGCATGCGGCTGGTTGGGTTGTCAATTTTTCTAGACCCGAACAAAAGTGGCGGCAATGGCAACCACGGCAGCAGCAACACCAATAATAACAACAATAGCGTGAATAATAAAATCAAACAACAACAAATATGTGCCACTACAAATGCACATACCTACATTTATTGAGCTGGCAAACACAAAAGGACAAAGAACACATTGGGGTCGGTGAAAGGTTGGCGGATGGCGGATGGCGGCGGCGGCGGCCTCTGAGTCGTCAAGAGGATATGGGGCGAACCGCTGTGAAACATTAAAATGGATGCTGCGCACACAACACAACGCCAGCCATGAAAATCCAAATCCAACTGTCGAAAACAGTGCAAATACCAATACATTGATAAATGCGCATACATATACACACGCACACAAACACACGCGCACATGAGAATTCTATGGAACAATGCCACAAAAACACTTGTAGCAGAAGGACATTTTTGGGGCGCTATTGCCACGAGGGATGCGCGTGTGATGGCGGCAAACATGAAGTTAAGGTGAGTGAGAGTGAGCAGCGGGTAGGTGAGAGAGATCGAGGGCGCAGGCTGTACTGCATACATTCAAACATAGGTGGGGCACACAACACAATGAAAGCACAACGAGTGACTGACGCGCATGGATAAGTTAAACCACTGGGGAGACGAAATATTGGCAGCTGCCACAGCTTGTCTGTGAGTGAGAATGTGTGAGCGTGGGCTCCTGTGTATGGGGGAATTTCACTTTGTATTTTCTCGTTTTACTTGTATGGCTTTGTATTTCTTGCGATTGTACGCCATGTCGCGAAAAATAAGGTTATATACACAACGCAAGCAAAAAAAAAACATGAAGAAAAACTAGAAGATACAACACATTTTTCATATGTATGGCAGGCAAAAAATGCGAGGGGTCGGAAACTGCTAAAGGCACACAAAGAAAATAAAAAAATATGAAAAAATAATAAAATAAAAATGGCGTATGTTGCTAGTGGCATCAAGTTGCACATACCAGCCGCCTACACATACAAGCTCGCATATTTGCTGCTAAGGCTCGGAGGCGGCTACAGCGTTGAAGAGGATGCGGAGTGTTTCAAATTTAATGCATAGAATTGTATGGAAAAATCGAAATCGATATTTATTTGCCACAAATTGAACAAACGAACATAGTCGAGCAGTAATATGTGCTTATGTATGTGTGTGTGTGTATGTGTGGAATGGTCAAAATTGCCAGCAATGTTTGAACAGCAGCTAAATAATGGCGAGAACAAGGAAAAATATAAGAATTTGATTTAAAATATTTTTAAGTATTGTATGGTCTCGTTCACAAAAAAGTCTTTAAAATGCCTTATATGGTAAAAGGAAATTTCCATAAATAGATTTTATTTAGAGCGCACTGAAAATTTTCTTAAATATAAAAATTTACGAATTTATGAGTATTTGAGCGCCTGATTCTCCTGACCAAGTTTCTATACCTGCTCGACTTTAAAGCTTATACAGGGTGGGCCAAATAAGACCTACTACTACTACGCAGCAGGTCCATAGTTTGCCTAGCAGTATGCGCAGTTGCTTCATCTTGTTGAAACCACAAATTAGGATACTGCTCCGCCATTGGCCGCAAAAAGTTTTCAATCAATGTTCTGTAAGAAGCTCATGAAATCACTTCTGGCGTTTCATCATCATTTTCGAAGCAATATGAACCGATAACTCTAGTGCCCATAACACCGCACCAAACAGTACATTTAGATGGGTGCAACTGATGTTGGTGTATTGCCCTAGGATTTTCAGAGCCCCACAATCCACAGTTTTGTTTATGGACATAATCATTTAAATGGAAATGCACTTCATCCGACATCAAAAAATTTTGCCGATATTTACTCTGCGTTAAAACAATTGATCGGTGACAAGAATAGAAAAACTCGATAATTTTAACGCGTTGTGTCATACTGTAGGGTTCCATAATAAATTTCCAACAATTCAATTATAGCCTACAAAAAGAGAAAAATAAATATGTCAAAAAATAAAAAAGTTATTTGTGCTTAACATTAGTAGGTCTTATTTGGCCCACCCTGTATAAGAAATTCTTTGATGAAACGGCTAGTGCTAGTTGATTTCGTCAATTTTTACATTACCATTCAGCATTTGAACAACTTCTTCCTAATTTTTATTGCAAATATTAAGACCCGATCGAGTGACAGTGGCTAAGAGGTTTTCCTCGAGGTATCACTGGAAGGATTTTTTCGTTTTTTTGTTTTTTTTGTTTTGCAGCACTTTGAACCCAAACCTAATAAAGCATCTAATTTGTTGTTGTATGACAAATAAATGAACTTCAAAAATAACCAGATTCAGAAAAGAAATTTTTAAACCGCGCAGGTGTACAAACCCCGTCTGCAGCTTTGAAAATTTTCTTTCTGATCGACTTGATATTTGGCACAACGTTCTTGAAATGCCTATTTAATTATTTAGAAAAATAGCATAATGTGATCTAAAAACTTCAATACCTTCCACTCTATTTTCTAAGCAAAAAATTCGTATTACTTTACGCATTAAACAGCCAGCAATGCCAATACTCGCGCACCGTAGCCAAATCGGTAGTGTGGTGGCTCAAAATTCCAGGCATGAAACATCAAATATTTAAACTTTTTTTTTCTAAAAGTGGTCGCCCCACGGCATACCTCCGAGTGTATTTTTGCCCTAATGTCTTCATAACTTTTCAAGCCAGTATGGAAAACTTCTATGACATGCATAGTAACTGGAGACAATATATTCGGTGTACTGCTTGAAAACAACCCGAAAGCGAAAATCGCATCCAGGTGCCTCGAAAGTAAAGACGTGCATTTTAAACTCTTACCTAAATAAAGTGCATTGGGAACATACATATATTGGAAAATATTTATTATTAAGAAATGTGCGAATATATTCGAAGTTATTGTGCTTGCGAAAATTCGCTAATAATAATTCATTACACCGCATAGAATAACATTACGACCAGCGCACATTGTAAGCCACAATAGGATTTTTGGTTTTTGTATCTGTAGCTTTTTGCACATTTCGTGCCTTACATTCTTTTCTTCGCTTTCTTTTGTGTTATCCGCTTTCTGCTCAGTTGCTGTGGGTTTTTTATGCAACACAGTAAAGACGCCATAAATAAAAATATCTGTAATAGAGTTTCTTTACTTTTTCTTCCTCGCTTACCGACTTAGCGCCGTTTGGTGGCCTTTGTGATGTGGATATGATTGGGTAAAACGAATACATGCATGTATGATATTACTCTTTTATGTACGGTGAAGTATGAAAAAAGGCCACCCACACGCTTTCGCCAAAGCTTTGTGCTCTGTGCCCTGAATTATTATTTATTATCTGCTGCTGAGATGCTCTCAATATTTGTGCTGCTATTCTGATGTGCAGATAAGTGCATGTATGTATGTATGCGCATATATGTATATGTATGTGCATGTAAACGCAATAAACTATATATTTATATGTATGTATGCGCATGGATGTGGGTTTGCTTCGCTTACTCAATATTGGAACACAGCAATTTTTGGACGAGATTATTCTGGCACATGCTTTGTTTTTTTTTGGCTTTTTTGCTTCTTTCGGTGCTTTTGGTGCTATTCCACTGAATAGCATATTTTTTTTTTTTTGTGAGTGCACTTGTTTTTCTATTTATTTCCAAATGTAGAATCTTCTGGAATTTGTTATTTTACTTATTTTCATGTAATATTTATTTTTCTAAATATTGTTCTAGCCACTGCATTCTTTCTGACTTCGGTCGTTGCCTACTCTGCTTCATTGCGAGACTTCACTGCGTTCTAAGCAATCCAAGGCAGGAATTGCATTCTCCTATATTTGTGCATATCACTGCATATTTCCACATTGCCATATTTTATAATTTTATTATTATTGTCATTGTTAGTTTGCTGTTGGTCTTTGCACATTTTTCTTCTCCTCCCGTTCTTCACCCTCTCTCGAGCATTTATGCAGATTTTTGACTCTGTATTTTCGGTGCCTCAGAACTGGTTTGGCTTTTTTGGTCGTTGAATGGCTGTCAAATGTGCTGTATGCAGTTCTGTTTTCATAAGTACATGTAAATATAGGCGTATATATATGTATACAGTGCCTAACAAAAATGATTATGCCAGCATTTCAGTTCAAAATATAACTTCTTGGGTATAAATAAAAAAACTGTTCTTTAAATATTCTACTTTTGCTAGCTTTATATTTTATATACCCAACAAAAAGAGGAAGTTAATATCACGCAAAAATAATTACACAGCACATAACGAAACCAAAAAGTCCTGATCACGGCTTAAACTTGCCTTAACCAATATTACTTCGATTTCTTCTGATACGCAAAATTATAAGCAAATCACTATTTTTTTCTATTAAAAAATGTTGTTCCTAAATACTTGTATATAAAGAGTGATCAGATTGAAGGTAATTTTTTCAATAGAGTTTGTTTGACAGATCACGTGTGACCACTGTCAAACTAAAGACATACTTTTTCACTATTCACTGACATTTCATCATGGACAGACTTAGGCCTTAACAACGTTTACAAATCGTACAATTACAAAAATCGACGCTCTGTGAAAAGTGTTCATCGCGCGCTCAGGCCAACTTATGATGATAAGCGATGAGACCCATTTATGGTTAAATTTGCGGTATTTGGGCTGAAGAGCAACCCGACGCCATTCAATAACACTCATTACATCCATTGAAAATAACCATTTGGTGCGACCTATGGAGGAATCATCGGCCCACATTTCATCAAAGACTGGCGCCGATGTAACACTGAATGGCAAACGTTACTTTTTGATACCGGAAATTGAAGTCCGTGATCTCCCAACATTTGTTTCCAACAAGACGGCGCTATTTGCCATATAGCCCGTGAAACAATGGATTTATTGTGCCCTCGTTTCGGTGAGCAGTTTATTTCTCGTTTCTTGCCCATCAAGATCGTGTGATATCACATCTTTGAACCTTTATTTGTGGAGGTATAAAAAATCTAATTGTTTTGTAAATAAACCAACTTCGATTGAGGCATTGGAAGCCAACATTACTAAAGTTATTCACGAGATACTGATTGAAGTCCTGCAAAATTGAAATTACGACGCAGTTGCGGCCAACCTTTGAAATGGATTATCTTTAGAAAGTAATGTCATGAATGGTTCTACACAAAAATAGTGAAAGTCTCCCAATCAATTTGGATTTTTGTTGTTTTATTTGAATTTAAAGTCTGATACCTCTAAATTAATCTCCCTTTATATGTTGTTGTTGTTGTTACTGAAGTGGTTGAGTACTTCGACGAAATAATTAGCGACCAGCACCGTTTTACTACGTGCTCGTGTGATGATGACTGTTTTTGTCTTTGTAAGTCAGATCGATTTTGTAAGATCCAAGTATAGCAGCAAATTCTTTATCTCGATGTCTGAGGTCTCATTAATTCGCTGTAAGAAAGGCTTACCAAAAGAGCGGAGTCGCCCTGGACATTCACATAAGTAGTGAAAAAGACTTTCCTTCTTTCCTTCACCCCTTCTGCATGACAGCTCCTGCAGATGGGATTGAAAGGAAGGTTGAGCTAGCTGCATGATCCCCTGCCTTCCAATGACCTGTAAGGGTTGAAGTGATGTGTGAAATGTTTGGTCTCGACCTCCTTTATATACTTGTATATAAATTATAATTATTGTATATGATTTGCGCTTACACAATTTTTGGGTATTTGGGCGTGGTGGTTCGGGTATTTCTCCTAGTTGTGGTGTAGATACATCTTGATGTTTTCTCACACATAGAGGGGCTTTAGTTTAATGCCACCTCCGAATGGTAAATGATTTTTTTTAAGCGGTTTCTCATGGCAGAAACACACTCGGAGGTTTGCCATTGTCTGCCGAGGCGTCCGCTATTAGAAAAAACCTTTTTTCATTTTGGTGTTTCATAAACGGAGATTTGAAACTACGCACTCCCGAATGGTAGTCACTCACCAACCCATTCGCCTGCGGCGGCCAAATGTTGTTCATACAACAGCAAAAACTATACAACGCAAAGTTCCAAACTTTGTAAAAAAATGTTTGAATTTCATCAAAACTTTTGAATCATTTTGATTTTTGCCTACTTTTTTGTTGGCAGTGCTAAGTTTTTTCTGCCATAAAATATAGTAAAAATCGAGCTTGTACGAAGTCGCAAAATCCTTTATATGGAATACTCTGTTTAACGTTCAGTTAATTAAAAATAAATATTTCTTATGCGTTGAGACTGCACTTTTGCACCGTTCATTCTCACATCCAACTCCATTCATAGTCATCTTAGCACAACCGATTCATTTTAAACTCATCTGATCACAACACTTTTCGCCGTCTTTTCAGTTTCAGCAAAAGCGGTCGCAGTTTCTTTTTAAAAAGCCTACGTTTCTGGACATCCTTCGTTCCTTCTCTATAGGAATCGTCAAAGCTCTTGTGTGCCTGTTTGCTGACACAAACATTAAGAACACAGTCCATAACAAAGCATTTGGTGCATGCTCACTTGTGCGAGTAACTGTAACTGTATGTATTAAATGTATATTTGCAGTACTAAACATAGGCGCACATTCCAGTTAAGAGGTGTATATGCAAATTCTCTCATATCCTGCCCTTTCATCTCAGCAAAGGTTTGCTGCTCACGTACATATGTGAATATGCGTGAATGTGTGTGACAGCGCATTTTACTACATAACATCCAAATCCTTTTTCCCAAAATGTATGCAAAATATTGAATGTTTTTACATAGATTTGTTATTTGCGATAACGTGGAATATTTTTGAAATAAATATTTCAGTTTTGCATTTACGTATAATTTTGCATAAATGCAGTTAGGAAGTGGATATGCGTCTGTGCGAGGATATGTGGGGAAGCATGACTGCGGGGTGCTTGAGTTTTAGGATTTATATATATCCACATATTTATAGAGCAGTCAACTGTGGCTTTGTTATTTCCAAATGGATTTAAATGTCTCTGTTTTTGATGCTGTTGGTTGGTTGTATTTTTTAGATAAATCATTGCAATCGAGTTTCTGTGAAATTCAACTGTTCGGTGTAGATTAGAATACCTCTGCTGCACTAAATTTGTGAATGAATTTGACAAAAATTGTTAATTTAAAATAGTTTTATTTTCCATTATGTGTTTACATACATATGTACATATGTATGTATGTATGTGTATATGTTAAGAGTTAGCTAAGCAAATTTCTTCACTTCAACGAGTAATTGTTTAAAAACTCCTTTTTAGGACTTTTAAACCAATCCACTGGATATAAAATTTGTTCTTATTCGCTGAACTGCCATATATTTAAAACTGCTTGAAGTGTCAGCAACATAAAAAGGTTGCACACTGAAATTTAGAGAAAGGGACAAAAATTCAGCTTCGTTGTGCACCGAACTAAATTTCTCATGCATACAAAATTTTGCTTGGAGAGGGAGTGAGGGATTTTTATTTACGTAGAACTACCTGGAGCTTTCAGTTTGTGCAATAACGGTGCAATCAGGTCATGTCCTATAGAGGCTCTCAATGCACTGACACACGTTATTCCAATAGGCCTACATATTAAAAAAAACGACAACCATGACAATATCGCTATTCTTTCGAATAGCCACGCTTCAATCCAGGCACTGGATTCGGCAACAACAACCTCTTAAGTGGTGGAACAATGCAGGACTAGCCTTACCACCTTGAGTGAAAACCATAAAGTGACCTTAATTTGGGTTCCGGGACACCGGAACATAGAAGGTTATGAAAAAGCCAATGAACTGGCAAGAAGGGGATCTGCCATGAATAACGTTCTTGCAGTACCGGTATTCACATCATTAGGTGCAGTCAAGAATATAATTTTCCTAAAATACCTTCGAATCGCAGATTGTAGATGGTGGGGCCAGACGAAATGCAAAATCAGCTGGACGTTATGGCCCACCTACAACCTCAAGCAATCGTCGACATTGATAAACATGAAACGACGGAATGCCTGGAGACTAACGGTAGTCATAGCTGGCTTCTGGTCTATCGGAGAAAAAGCAGCCAAAATGGGTATCCCTCACAACACATACTGTCATAGTTGTAAACAACCGGAGAAAAAGGAAACAATCTTCCATTTCCTCTGTGAATGCCCTGTCCTAGGGAAGGGCAGAATGTTAACACTGGGCAAACCGCTGTTCGAGAGTCTCGAGGAACTGTCTTGCATAGACATCAGCAGCCGAATAAGGTTCCTAAACCGTGGCAACAAAATGGTGCGGAAGCGCTAGTTGGATTCTGAATGAATCACCACTCTAACCAACCAACCAACCAACCACGAACTCATTCTAAACTCAATTCAAATCGGTTCATTAACCTTTGAGGTATCACCGGATAGAAAAGTCAATCGGGAAGAAAGTGCGCGTCAACACATAGTAAACAGATCAGAATAATATAAACTTGTTTGTAACAGCAATTATGAGACTCGTGACTAATTCTGGTAGCATACAGATAGAAATTCACATTCAATCACGACCCAGGCTCGTAATGTTTATGTTTGGCCCGACGATCTATTCACGAGCCTAGCTTGTCATATTCATGTTTGGACCAAAATTTTCATTACGAGTCAGACTAGTTAAAGCGGGGCAAGCGGTCAAGTTTGAAGAAAATTAAGTTCCTCGCTAAGCAAGAGAAACACCAAAAATCATTATGAAATACGGGCGAAAAAAATGATTCTTATGTGTCTGTACATAGTATAATAGTCTACAGGTAAGAGTCCATTCGTCTATTCTATTAAGGTGACATCCTCAAGCATTGTGCAAAAAAGTAAAAAATTTGTTCTGAAAGCAGCACTTTTGAAAAGTGAAAAAATACTAGAACTGGTTGGGATATCATATGCGGTAAATATGATGAATTTACGAAGGTGGCGCAAAATTAATCACTCTGTCGGAAGATCTATAATTTTTGCAAAAGGCATCGTACGTCAATCATAGCAGACACTAGCAAACCAGGCATCCGTAGTATAGAAACAAATATGCAATGGCGCGCGTAAAAGGCGAGATAAAAACTTCCATTTAGTAAAAAAGCTGTTCTGCAAAGTGATAAGAAAAGTTTTCTCTAATAGCGAGAGGCGCCTCGGCAGGCAATGACAAACCTCCGATTTCTGCTATGAAAAAGATCCTCATAAAAACCATTTGCCCTTCAGAGTCGGCTTGAAAATGTAGGTCCCTCCATTTGTGGAACAACTTCAAGACGCACGCCACAAATAGGAGGGAGAGCGCGGCGAGACACATAACAGTCGTGTATGCGGCAATTAATATGAAAAAGTGCAGCACCAGGTACAGAAATAAGCTACAATTTTTCCCTCTCATTCCAATCAAGGTTGACCTGGGAATGCTTTAAAATCCTCAAACCTTAGCATCGAGAAACTCTGTTACCTTGATGTGGGTTCCGAGACATGAAGGGCATGAAATTGCGGACACTTTAGCGAAAAAGGGGACAAGCACTCCCTTCATAGGTCCTGAACTTTTCCGCGGGGTAAATAACAGCTTCAAAAGTGCCTTTCTACGTGAGCAGGAACAACTAGGCCTAACCGACTACTGGAGAGCCCAATCGGGCATGCGGCAGTCGAAAGGGCTCATAGATCCAGAACGAATAAAGGCAGGAGTCATCTTTAACCTATGCAGAAAGGACATAAAACTTTACAGTGAACTACTAACAGGACACTGTAAATTTAATTATCACATGAAAAAGATAGGAGCGATAGAAAATGATTCCTGCAGACTCTGCAAAGATTTATTAACAGCCTAAAACTGTTTGAGTAGGCTGCATAGCTGCACAATAGATCTCTTAAGGTCACAGTGCACACACAGCCAATCAATAATAATAATAAAAATAGCTGCAGTGTTTTGTGTTTAAAAAGGCATCTCTTTGTTGGTGGACTATAAAAACTGGTGTCATTATCTCAAGATATACTAAATTTCAATATTTCAATATAATACTAAAAAATTAAAAGGCCTAGTTCATCTCTTCCGACATCGCTTACGAGCATTGTAAGATACATTTTATTAAAAGTGGTCAAAAATGTTGATCCTGTAGCCATTTTGGAATAAAATTTGTCAAAAAACCCGAACTGTGCATTGGTCGGCGCAACTTGCCTTACAACGCGCTTCAAATGGATTTATTGTAATCAAAAGTTTTAAGTAATCAAAAATGGGAATGATAGTAGACCATGTATCAGGTCAGTCCATAAATTCTTGTGTTTTTAAAGGTGGTTATAAAATTAATAAAAAACATGTTTAAAATATTTTTTTGGCAAATTTTTAACTCCCTGCTTAAAAAATTTTTTATCCTTCGAGCCAAAATACGCTTCGATATCCCTTTTTATAGCTTCTTTTGATGAGTAGTTCTTGTTACTCATATGGGATTGAAGTCCACGGAAAGGTGAAAAAGTATGGTGGATGCGACATTAGCTCCCATCCGAGCTCGTTCAGCTTGCCTAATGTTTGCCTTGCGGTATGAGGTCTTGCGTTGTCGTGGTGAAACAAAACTTTGCGACTATTCACTAAAGACGGTCGATTTTTTTTAAGTGCCTCATTCAGGTTTGATAGCTGATGGGAATAATAATCAGCAGTTATCGTGTGGTTTGCTTCCAAAAGTTCATAATAAGCAATACCGGTCATAGCCCACCAAATAGACAGGAGCATCTTCTTGGGGTGAAGGCCATCTCTAGGGGTCGGTTCTGGTGTTTCATCTTTATCTAACCATTGGCGTTTGCGAGCAGGATTATTGTAAAGGACCCATTTTTCATCACCAGTAACGATACGGTTCAAAAAACTTCCATTTTCAAGCCGTTGCAGCAGCTGAGAACACACTATCACTCTCTGCTGAAGGTTGGCGACGGAAAGTCTATGCGGAACCCATTTTCCTAGCTTCGAAACCTTTCCCAACTGAACCAGGTGCCTGTGAACTGTTCCATACGATGAATTTAACCTCTGAGCTATCATATCGACTGTCGAATTTGGCTCAGCTTCCATGAGTTCGAGCAAGGCGTCGGAGTTAAAGACTTCAGGACGACCAGCGCGCGGGGCATCCTCCACGTCGCAGTTACCACTTCGGAATTTTATAAACCACTTTTGCGCAGTCCTTACACACACGGTATCCTCTCCGTGAACAGTGTTTATTTCTGCAGCAGTAGTTGTTGCATTTTTACCACTTTTATAAAAAAAAATACAAAATATGCCTCTTATACGCGTTCGAAGATTTCGTTTTATTTTTTAACAACAGTCCTTCTATCCGCGATTAAAATCACTTGTTGAATGCACAATATATCAAAGAAAATATATATAGTTCCGTTATATTCCGCGAATAATTTTTTGTATGCAAAAATCGTACAAAAGTGAAATTATGGGTAAAATACGCACGAACTTATGGACTGTCCTGATAACTTGTAGTCGCGGTGGTCATATGCCAGATTACACATAAAAAAAGCATTCCTACACTATTTCTTTTCTTTATTATCATTTTAAGTTCTCATGCTCTTAAAAAACACCCGATGCATACACATAAAGGACTATTTTAGTATGCCTCTGCTCTGTTGTTATTTATTCCATCAAGTGAAAATTAGCTTAACGGGTACTCTTCTATTAAAAATCAATACAAAGCCTGCATCGGAGTAGCGGCCGTAAAGGTTCGCCTGCATAAGCTTGACTGCGAATTACGAATGGCGTAACTTATAGCCTTTTCTAGGTGCTCGGTAAATAGAGCGCATAAATTCAACATAAAAATCGCACAAACTGCAACAACAACAAGCAAAGTAATAAAGAGCAACAACAACTACAACGACACAACTAAAATGGTCGCCGACATGGACTTGAGTCATAGCTGTGTTGCTGATGTCAATTATTCTTCTACGCAGTAACACTTTTCAGTGATTTTTGCTGAAGCGACAAGTGCAGCATGACGACCATGCGCAATGCCGTTGCTGGATCAGGTTTCAGGCGTATATAAAAATTTTATGGCGGAAAGAAGTTTAGAACGCACTCAACGCGGTTATCAATGTGTCATAGTAAGGCGGAAAAAAGTATAATATCGGGCAGAAACGAAGAAAATACTAGCGATGAAAACAACAACTAGCGACCGCCAGTGAACATAGTCACCAAAAAAGCAACAAAATCCAGAAATAACAAAACGGAATGCCAAAAGTTGCCTAGAAAAGTGTAAAAGAAGTAGAGCCAACGTAGCAAGCGGCGATAAAACTCAACGCAACGGTCATTAGAACAGCAACAAAAATAAGTGCACTGGTTGTGTGTGTGTGTGTGTATGTCACCTCCGACCAAAATAAGCAGTTGCAAGCGCGCGCATGCGTTGCACATAAACCGCAGTTTTATCGCTTTTTTGCGAGCATTTGTCAGCGATTAGAGTTCGAATATTTGTTGTTGTTGCTATTGCTGGTATTGTTGATGTAGTTATTGTTAAAGGTGTTTAAAGCTCAGGAGGTGCCTGTGTTGTAAAATCGTCTGCGGTCTCACGAATAATTGGTGACCAAATACTGGCAAACTGACTGACTGCCTGGCTGAGTGTCTGCCTGACTGCGTGTCTGCCAACTGCTGCATAGGCCTGCACTTAAAAGTTAGTCAAGCGTAGCAAAGTACGTAGAAACAACAGCAATGCTGGCTATAACAATAAAAATTAAACTTCGGAAAACTGGTAGAAACTAGTCGGAAAACACACATAATTTTTCAAGTATAGTATAAAAGTTCACGACAACAAAAGTCGTATATGTCAAGCGCAACATTTAAAATTAGAAGTTAACTGCACGAAATAAATCGTCTTGATGTCTAAGTCAAAGACTCTGAATGAATACGATTTCTCATTGTGAATTGTAAAAATTTGTTTCATAAACAATAAGAAAAGACATAAAACTTGCTTTAAAAATGAAAACAAAACAAAAACACAAAAGTGTTGTAGATAAGTGCCGTAATAAACATCACATTAGAGACCATGAAAAACCGAAAAATATCTAAGAATCAATCAAATGTGTCTGCAGCGACAACAAAGCTGCGCCCATGGCCTTAGACAACCCTGCAACCACTTCAAAGCTAGTTAAGTCCTGCGAATCCTGACTGAACAATGTCCGTAGACATAGTATTTTGATGCTAACATGGGTCCCGAGACACGGTGGTATCGCGCGGGACGAGACGTCCGACTCTTTAGCTAGGATAGGCGCTGAGACTAACTTCTTTGACACGGAGCCCGTTCTAGAACTCCCTTCTGCAGCCTGCAAAGCCACGGTTAGCAATCGAGATACTCTAACCACAACCGAGTTTGATAGGCTGGGAGAGGCTGCAGATGGGCAAAACTGATGTTACCTGCCATGTCCGACCGACTATCGCAGATCCTCCTGTCAGTAAGCAGAAGGACTCAGAAAGTTCTTTGGACTCCTCGCCATTCAATTTCCAAACTCGTAACTGTGTTTACCGGTCACTGGACGAGCGGTACATACGCGGAAAAGCTAGTGTTACCATTTAACCTCTTTTGCAGAAACGCAGGTGACTTTTCAGAGAAGGAGACTGTAAAGCATTTTCTCTGTAAATGTCCGAGTTTGGCAGCTAGACAACCAAGGTCACTGAAAGCTCCTTTCTTTGACAGCCTGGAGCAGTGCACCAACCCAAATTCAATCAATCTCCTCCATTATATCAACAGCTCAGGCTGGCTGTATATATTTGCCTATTAGAGGTCTCATAATGGTATCAAAACGGCGCTTTAGTGCTACTTGAGGAGTGCCAGACCGGCACTTCAACCATTTCAACTACCTAACCACCTAAGCAGCTAAGGCTACAGCCCTTAGCCAGCCGGTCGGACTGATGACGAGCCAATTTCTATGGGCGAAGCACATGAGAAAGGTAGGCATCTCAGACAGTGCAGTCTGCCCAGCATGTGGAGAGGAGGATGATACGGTGGACCTTTTCCTTGCGTCTGCCCGGCCTTCGCTTGAATCAAGCTTGACGTAGATATCGATCACTACAGCCTATAGTGAGAAGAAGGAAGCACACATCTCTAGAGGCGCTCCCTTTAGTTTATTTAGTGATAATTTCATTTCTTTAAAGTAAGAAAAATAGATAATAGGTCTTCCTTCCCGCTCCGTCTTCTTCTTGATTGGCGCGACAATCGCTGAAGAGAGTTTGGTCGAATTTAACAAAGCGCGCCAGTCGTTTCTTTCTCGTGCTAATCGGTGTCAATTCGACACACTAATTTCACATTGACGAACACATATGGCTGCTTCTTAAATGCTTTCAAAAGAAAAATTCTTCACACGACCTATGGTCCAATTTGCGCGAACGATGCACACCAAATAAGATGGGCCACGAGCTGTACGCCGATATTGACGTAGTGAAGCGCATTAAAATTCAGCGGCTAAGCTAGGTAATGTTGAACGAATGGACAATGTACGATGGAACTCGCAAAAAAGGACGTTCCCATCTACATTTGAAGGGCCAAGTCGACGACGACTTGACTGCCACTGGTGTTTTAGCTGGCGCCAACGCGCGCAATGAAGTGGCGATTGGTGCAACATTTTGGGACCAGTCAAGCCAACCGACCATCGGTTGTAGTTACTAGCTAAGTATAGTAAAGTCAAGTCCAACAGAGAGCAGGTATTATTACACTTTCTTTGCTACCTCCAACAAGTATCGCTACTCGACTCTCACTCCTGCTCTCAGAGCGTAATGCCCGCTCTTTACCCCCTTGAAGAAGGCCACCTGTTCTTTAAACGCATCTCCATTTATCTTCTTCTCCTTAATTGGTGCGATAACCGCTTACGCGATTTTGGCCGAGTTTAGCAAAGCGCGCCAGTCGTTTCTTTCAAGGGATAACCGGCGCCAGTAAGACACACCAAGTCTTTCTCCACCTGATCTTTCAAACGCAGAGGAGTTCTTCCTCTTCCTCTGCTACCACCAGCTGGTACCACATCGAATACTTTCAAAGCCGGAGCGTTTGTATCCATTCGGACGACATGACCCAGCCAACGCAGCAGCTGGATCTTTATTCGCTGCGCTATACATATATACGTCGTCCTAAAGCTGATACAGCTCATCGTTCCATCGCCTGCGATTATCGCTGTCGCCAACGTGCAAAGGTCCGAAAATCTTACGCAGAATCTTTCTCTCAATCACTTCAAGGGACCCCTCATCGGATATTGTCATCGTCCAGGCTTTTGCGCCATCTGATAGGACGGTAAGGATGAGAGCCTTGTAGAGTGTTAGTTTTGTTCGTCGAGAGAGGACTTTACTACTCAGTTGCCTACTTAGTCCAAAGTAGCACTTGTTAGCAAGAGCGGCTCTCCATTGGATTTTAAGGCTGGCCAATATTAGCGGTGTTAATGCTGGTTCTTAGATGAATGAAGTCTCTTAAAACTTCGAAATCATAACTGTCAACAATGACGTGGGTGCCGATACGCGAGTACGCCGACTGTTTGTTTGATGACAGGAGGTACTTCGTTTTGTCCTCGTTCACCCCCAAACCCATCCGCTTTGCCTCTTAATCCAGTTTGGAGAAGGCAGGACTAACAGCGCGGTTGTTAAGGCCGCCTCCATTTATAATACGCTAAAATTGTTCGGCTGATGGTTTGATTTCCAAATCAGCAAATATACTCCACTCAGCTTGAAACTACATTTTTCGTAACTAGTTTTTAACTACTTTAGAACTGGATAGATAGAGGGGCGCTCTCTTTAAAATGAATCATACTAAGTTATGAAGAAGCAGACAAGTGACTGGACACCTAGGACACCATGGACTCAAAAACTACAAACTCGCTACTTATGAAATCGAGCCAGACTGAACCAATCTTGCCGGTAGATCATTGCTTCAGCATCTAACTTTAAACTAAATAGTTGATTCTCTCTTGACACACACACACAAGCAGGCAAAAGTAAATGCAGCAAAAAGCTAAAGCAACCACTAAAACAACACCTTAAAAATGTGCCAAAGTGACAATCAAATAAACACAAAGCCGAAAACGAAAAGTGATATCTCGCAAGGCAAGCCATGGTAAGACCACTTGAATGACTCAGAGTGACAAGCAGCGCCTATCTGCAAAACATGCACAAAAGCAGCGTTTTGTCGATGAAGAGAGTGTTGCAAAATACGCACATATACTCACATAAATGCGTAAGTGTATGCATACATACATACTTATGCTTTAAATACACTCAAGTGTGATTCTTGCAAACGTTGCAACCATCGTCATGCCATTGTTGGCTTATCGTTGACGACGCCGCTGCCGCTTGTCACTGCCGCCACACAAACAGCTTATGCATGCATGGTTCAGTGCGCCTTTTCGACGTCGGTTGACGCCATGTTGCATGCGTGTCACTCACTGATAAGCCGATTGTTGCGCGTGCAACAAAACGCATTGCCGTCAGCTGCACCAAAGTGCTGCAACAGTAGACTTTAAGTAGCTCAGTGAAATTTTTTGTCGTGATTTCGCATACATTTTTTTTTTTTCGTTTTTTATTTTTGGTCGAAATGCAGTTTCCCATAGCTGCCAACTTTAAAAACGGGCATGTTGAAAGTTTTAAAAGCAAATAACGGTGGAGTTTTGGAGCGTACGAACATCTGTGTGAATTGCCAAATTTTTGTGCACTCTGCGCTTCATTATTTTTGTTAAAAACAAAAATGTTAGAAAAACAATTGTAGAGGAATTAACTTTTTATTTACTTTCCAATATTTCGTAAATATTTTTACAGCCGACGCGCGAAGTTGCTGCAATTTTCTCATCGCTGTGTTTCTATGTATATTTGTTTAAGTATACATGTATGAATACACACATACATACACACATACGTACATTTTGCGTTCGAGCTGCCATAGTTTTTATTTGCTAACGCCTTTGGCGCTCAGCAACCGTCCGCAGCAGTGCGAACCCATTTGCAAGGGTTCCATGGAATACCACAAAAAAGGGAGGCCATACACGCGTGTTTTTGTGGCTTTCGCCATTACCTTTGCTATTTATTGTTTCTCATTGTTGTCTTCTTTTTTTTTGGTGTTGAATTGTAACAAAAATAAATAGGGTACGCGTCGAAATGAAAGAAAAACACAAACAAGAAAAAGAGTAACAAAAAGAAAAGGAAATTTGTTGCTACAATAAAACTCTGCGCATAAAAGTTTACAATGCCAGGGGTAGATTTTTTTATATGTAAATATGTTGATACATATTTATATTTTGATGCAAGCAAGTTAAAAAATATAAATAAAATATTGTGTATTTATGTAAAAATAAAAATTAAAAGTTTGCTTAAAGATAATCTTTTAAAAGTAAAGCGAATTTATCAGGTGTACAACTATGTAACTATAAAAACAGATTTACAAAAAGAAATTTGTAAATTTTATAAAGCCCAGTCAACGGAGTATTTTTCTCACATTTTCGGTGTAATCAACTATGGCGTAAAGATTTTTAGAGTTGTGCTCTTTAGCAGACTGTTACTCGGCTTTGAGCGAATTTGATAGAATCAGCTGATGGGCTGACGTCACTTGTGTTGTGTTTACAACAAAACTGAGATTGTGTTGGTGATAGACGAAAAAACAATCAACCAATCACACTTCGTTGAACAACGACTGATGGCACGAGTGTGTGAATCATATGAAATGATCTTGCAGAATTCGGCTGAATCTCCCAAATGGCGTGGCAGCCTCATGTTGAAAATACTTTTAGAGGTGTACTACCTAGGGGTTATGCAGCTCTGAGCGAATTTGTCAGATATGCCGAAGTCATTCGTTTTGTGTTTCACAAAATTTAGCTTTAACTTAGTGAAAACAAAAATTAAGGGGGACTTTTGTGTTTCACAAAATTTAGTTATAGCTTAGTGAAACATAAAACGAATGACGTAGAATTCAAAGTTCCCTTCAAAATTGTTTCACCATACCTAACGAGCAAACCTGGTAAATATCATCCTTGATGGCAGCCTCACAATTTGCATAGTTAGAGAGCTAACCTGGTAAATCGATCATGCTTCGTAATCAGCTGGATACAAGTGGGGTGAATAAGCTGTTTGGCGCAGCATTTGTAGTACCAGCTAAGTGATTCTATCAGCGAAAGAGTGAGAAGAAAGGCACGCTTTGCTTGGTGTGCCACAAATAAAAATACTTTGTGCATCAAATAAAATCACTTGCGGTTTTGCATTTTTTTGATATTCTTCAAGTTTATGGCGCCACACGATTCATTGCTTTCGATTTCGTTGACTTGGGTGTCGGGTCTTAAGAGAATAGACGGAAACAGCATGCAGATGAGCATCTAAGGAAAGATTCTTCCTACAAAAAAATTAGCACACCTTTCAACACAATAGCTGAGCCTTAGCAAATTTGTTAGCACGTGAGAAAGTGGCCGAAACTGGACCTGAAGAGAATACGAGACACTCAAGAACACTGTACACTTGAACAAAATACTCTCACCGAAGTGCTGCTTAACCTTCGGTAGACACACTGGCGTGTGAGTCACCTTGCCAATTGTTTAATGGGTTGTGGTTTTGTAGTTTGTTTATTTCTAACATCGGAAAATCAATTGTTTCATCATTCAAATCAGATACAAATTCTTTCACCTCGCTCTCTTTTAGGGGCCGACTTCTAACACACATTGCCATTATTGCTCTAAGCGAAAAAAGTGGGATTAAACAAGGTAAAAATCCAAAAAAAACTTTGACGAAACTAAACTAAATATATGTACAGGGTCCGGCACTCGAAATGTAACGAACTAACAAGACCATAAATTTAGTTTGGAATATTAATTTTGTTCACTTCAAAGTAAAAAATGTGTGAAAATAATTGAAAATTAAGAATCAATTTACTTTTTCTCGATATGAACACCTTTTGCTTTGACTATGGTCTTGCGGTGGCCCAAGACGAATCAACGCCTCAAGACTGGTGAATCTTTTAGTTCGAACCTCGCTTTCCAAAATGGGCCTAAGAGAATAATGCATCGGATTTGCGTCTGGTGAATTTGAGAGCTATTGTGTGGACGTTATGCAGTTCGAAACGTTGTTTCATAGCCATTCTTGGTTCACTCGGGCTTTATGAGACGCTGCCGAATCCCGCTGAAATGTCCATGGTCTGCCACCGAAACGTTTGCCGACGGCTTCAAAGCTACCTCCAGTACACTTTTCCTATAATATTTCGCTTTTACCTTGACGCCAGGCTCGATGAAAACGATTGGAGAGCGCCCATCTGCGGTTACAGCGGCCTAAACCATTTCCTGTGGCGGGTACTGCCGCCTGGAGCCTAATCGTTGAATCAAATTCCCGTATGAGCGGTGGGTCGAATAAACCCTATAGTTTTGAGAGCTTACGAATTGCTCAATTTGAAAAATTTTCTCGTCAGAAAAAGCAATGTTCAGAAATAGACCGCTTTCGGCCAAGCGAAGTAACTCTTTCGCTCTCTCAAGTCTGACTTGTTGCTACTTTGGTGTGAGATCATGCGCCTTTTGGGTGATGTAAGGCTTGACTTTGAGAGCATTTTTCAGTATGCGGCGGATGCTACGGTCAGATATTTTCAGACATTTCGCCATTTGATTGGCACTTCGTCGGGCAGTTCGCTCAAGCCGCTTATTCACTTTTTGAACCATTTCACGTGACGTTGCAGTCTTTTGATGACCACCTCTATGACGTTTTGCGATGCTACCAGTATCATAGTAACGAGTAATGGTATGATAAACAAAAACTTTATTTACTTTAAGGTGTTCGAGCTCACGAACAATCCCTGGTTGTGATTTTCCACCCAAATATAATGCAATCCGACTTTTACGCTCGAAATTCATTACTGATTTTCTCTTTTCACGTTTACTCTCGGCAAAATGCTTCCACGCGCTTGCAAACAAGACTCTGGACTGTCGTTTAGTCAACTAACAGACAGCTGATGTCCGTGCATCAGTTGCGCGAGCGGTCTGTAGTTGGTTACACTTCGAGTGCCGGACCCTGTATTATTATTATTATTAGACTACTGCGCACTGCGGCCAAAATAGATCTATTGTGCAAAGCCTGCTGAGGAATCCCATATTTTGAGGCTTTTTAAAAAAGTTTAGCGCATTCTGGGGTTTATTGTGCCATAATTTATTTGGAGGCACGGCAGTACCACCAAAGTGGTGTAGCCGTTTTCAGCCTAGTGCAGAGCATTTACAAAGAATGTGTTCTGAACTTTCAGTATCCATTCCACAGAATCGGCAGATTATGGTTTCAGAGAGACCAATTTTGTTTAAGTGGCATCTCAGGCTACAGTGACCTGTAAAGTAACAAGTTAGCAGATTACTCTGAGTCTACTCAGAGTCTTAAGTCTACCCTGCCTTCTGTATAACTGACTTGACAACAATTCTCCGGGTATATTTTTGCCATGAAAAAGCTCCTCATAAAAAACTATCTGCTATTGATAGGCGTTTATGGAAGAACCTCAACACGCAGATGAGCTCGAAGAGATGGAGGAGAACTTGACCAAACATCCAACAAAGGATGTACGCGCTAATTATATATGTATATACATATATGCATACAAAAATCAGGTGGCGAACAATGACTTAAATACATACCCTGCAACAAGGACCCGCTCTCATCTAACTCTTGTGCTTAGTAGCCATACACACTTACATACCTATCGGTAGGTACTTATTTAAGCCTACATACATACATTTGTGTGCTCATATACTTGTACACAAAGCACAAAAAGGCAAAACATAGCAAAAGCCGTTGGTTGTATTTCTCTTATAAAAATTAAAGAGTGATGAAAAATCTACTAATACATATCTAAACATCTAAAATTTTTGCTGATCCTCTTCATGCTTCCATGCGCCTTTTTCAACTTATGTGTCAACAAAAAAAAACAAAAAAATTGGCATTATTTTCTTTAGCGCTTAAGCAGCAAATTTTTCGAAAGATATCAATTTCAAAGGCAAAATCTATCTCAGCCCACTGTTACCTACTGAATACATAAATATAATCGGGCAAATACAATAATATTTAGACGAGCGCGCGCTATAGCGGAAAAGAATACACACACACATACGAGCACAATGTGGTATAACTACTCATGCACACCCGTCAGGAAAAAATCTGCCGGTGTACAAAAATGTTAATTTTTTCCAGATCGTTTTCTCATCACTGCTTCCAAAGGATAAGGGCATGAGCGCTACTACTCATGGTTTCAAAATCATCTTCACAACTGCAATAGATTTTCCTGCAAGGCTTGTGCCGGCTGCAAAGTAGGTTTACTGAGCCGTTATCATAACAACAGAAATTGTTTCAAATGCCAATCAAAGTAATCGCCAACACCAAACGCGCGGAAAAGAGCAACAAACTGAGGTGCGCGATTTCCATTGCCTGGCTGTCTGTGGAAGGCGAGTGTGTTGAGATGGACTGGAGCGGTAAGCATCGCTTGGGGTTGCTTCACTCGCAATAAGGAAGAACACTGAATAGCTGCTAGCCTTAATGGTGCACTCACACATTGCTAGACATTTTAAAATAGAAGTAAAAAATAAAACCTTAAATCCATTGTTGTTGCCCCGCTCTATGTGGCAGTAACACGTATCGATTTCAGAGCGTTTTTTCAAAATGTTTTTGAATACCGCTGCGCCACTAACAGTCAGTCAGTCATCAGTCCTTATAACAATTGTTGTTGTTCTTATTTGGCGAAATGCGGTTTTTTGTTGTTGCTACTACCGCTACATTCGCCCGCTCCCATTTTGTGGGTATTTTATTATTGTCTGTTTATTACTACTTTGATATCTTTTTGTTATTTAATATTTTGTAATCTCCTGTTCACTTTTTTGATTTTTTGCTGTTGCTGCTGCTTCTGTTTCACTGCAGCTTTGCAACATTGTTTGCACGTTATCTGTCAGTTGGCATTTGGCACGGCCCGCTGCTGTCGTCACAACATTTTTTGTTTCTTTTTTTTCGCTCGACTACAAGCCGCAGCCATTTTTGCAACCCATTCGCACATACATACATACACACGATGATTTTCTTTAGATGAAAACAAAAAAAGCAAAAACAATAGTAATCAAATACGGAAGCAGTAGCGGGGCTTTTCATACAAGAGTAGCCAAGTATTGCACAACTAAAGCAAAACCGGGTTAATTGATAAATTTTTGTGCTCAAAAATTCGCATAGGATTCTTTTTTTGAAATTATGTGCTGATAATACAGATAATTTTTTTTATTTTTTTTGTTTTATTAATTGAGCTTATACACTGTTAATAACTATTACATAAACTGGGTTGTCATGCAGCACTAGCATCAGAGGCTATCAGCTGTCCGGGAAGTATGAACGGTTTTAAATCCTTCGGAGTAGGTCAGCGGTAGGATGGAAGTAGGAATCCATACATTGTTCTTATGTTCTTTTCAGATGGATTCATAAGAGGTGCGGTGGGGCCAGTTCCAGCGAAATTCTGTTGTCTTTTGGCATCGAGTCCTGGGCAGAAAGCAATTAGATGAAGAACGCTTGTTGGGGCATTACAGACCCTACAAGACAGTGTTGAGCACTTTCGACAAAAACTCCAACACATTTACAAGTTTTTTATTAAACTCTAATACATGCGCATTATCAGAATGGCATATACGACATTTTTTAATGGGGAAATCAAATATTTCATTTCATATTATTTGCCCCTGTTCGGTATGAATTCTATCTCTCTTTTACCAATAGCAATTTCATATAAGTGAAAAATATATCTACTGTACTTTAAACGCCAAGGCAACTCATTTGTATGCTTATAATGTGGCTGCTCTGAAAAGAGTTCTAGTGTGAAATTTGGCAATTGTTGTTGTAAGGTCGCCATAGCCGAATGAGTAGATTCTTGGTTAAAAGTTGAGAGTTCGTTAGTTCGGAACTCCGTAAAATATAAATTTTATAATTTCTTAATAAAACAATTTGACGAAACTCCTCAGTCTGATTACTTTTTAACGAAAATGAGGAGTTATTGAGGAGTTTGTGCCGATTACTTTTTGATGACGAAAATGAGTAGTTTAGAGCATAGTAGATATATTTTTCAGTTATAAGAAATTGCTGTAGGTAAAAGAGAGATAGAGTATCACACCGACAAGGGGAAACTATCATAACTTTCCCATGGCTAGAACAAAAATGTGTAGTTGGATGAGGATAATGATGATGATAATATGAGTGCTTATATGATAGTCAGCTGTCTTGTAGGGGTAGGGTAGTGAGGTTAATTCCGGGTTGGGTTGATTCTGGAGTAATGATGCTTGTAATCTATCCAGTCAAGCGACAGCTTGGTGCGTCTTTTTTGGTTAACTAGGCGATATATATCGCTCTTGATGAAGAGGTTGGATGTAACTGTCGGGATGAAAATGGTGTCTTTGGCCATTTTGTCTGCGTAGGTACTACAGTCGATGCCGGTGTGGTTTGGTACCCACATTATCTTTTTCTTATTTGGGTAGGAGATGAGATTGCCTATAATGCAGCTGATGATATTATTGGTGTTATTGCATTGACTGATGGCGTGAAAGCAGGATTGGCTATCGGTACAAATTATGTATTTTCCTGTATTTTTAGTAGCGTTTTGGACAGCGAGCAATATTGCCGTAGCTTCCGCTGTAAAGATGGAGCAGTAGGGGAAAAATAGGCCGTATGAAATTGGTTCATCACAGCTTAAAAAAATAAGTTGTATGGTTGAATGCTTTGTTATTAATCGATTTTAAATTTTAAGTTTTGAGTTTGGAATATTAATTTTTTAAATTTTTTTTTTGAAGAACGAATTTGAATTTTTAAATTTTTAATTTCCTAGCGCTTAACACTGTGCTCACTCAGTCAGGAGTAAACACCTCTTATTGGAAAACCCTTTATATCCATACTCAATATAGCGAAACCCAGTGTCGTCATCCCGCTGTATGTGGTACCCGTGAACATCGCATCAGATTGAGGGGTTCGGGCTATTAATTTAACTTAGGCTACAGGCACTAGATTCCTACAAACTTTGCTTTCATCCGCATGGTGCTGGATCATTGTACACCCTTACTGGGTCCGAGTGGAACCGTTTTCCATTCATATTCCCTCAAGAGAGAAGCGGACGAAGAATTTGGAGACAGGACATGAAAAACATGTTTACGAATGGACGAAGTTGGACGAAAAAGTTGGTGGGGGAGTAGAAGAGCACCCAAAGCTCAAGCCCGAATTTAGGCTTCCAGACCCCTAAACTCTGTAATTACTGTAAAGGACGTTGATATCTGCTCCGGCAGCCAAGCGGTAATTAGGGTCTTGAGCTCGTTGTTGGTGAGTTCGAAATTAGCCGGAGAATGCCTGACTTCTCTCTCGATAGCACCTGAATATTTCCATATTAAGCTCATTTGATTTCACGGTTTCAGCGGCATGTAGGGAAACTGCTGGGTTGATGAGCTGGCTGGGCAGGGAACCCTAGGTAGGTGGGCAAGCTGTCGCAACGACACACTTAGACCTTTCGCAGGTCCATTGTGATACCACTAGAGCTTATCCTTACCCTATGGGTTCCTTTTCAATCCATCCGGTAGCTGTAACAAACGAGCAATGCTTCGTTAGTTTTCGATGCGCTATGTCCGCTACATCAGTTAAAAATGCCGTATCAAAAGTGCGGAGCCTCCTTATAGCTAAGCTTTCCCACTCACTGTTTCCTCATCTTCTGTATTAATACATCTTCTACAGAAAACGAGCTACGGGGGTCCTAACCTTCTAGCGTAGCTGACTAATAAACAATGAACAGTTAATACCCCTATCATTTTTCGTTGCTATATTCCTGTGACCTGGCACCAAAATAAGGTGTACTTTGTAGTATTTTGATACGTCATTTAGAAGTTTAAAACATTCTATGACTGTTTTTGACCAGTGTGCTTTAGATTCTAGCGCTTTTGTTGCTGCTTGACTGTCCGAGTATATGAAGACTTCATTTGTGGATAATACTCTCGTTTTTATCGCTGTAAGTCCCTCTTTTATGGCAGTGACTTCCGCCTGAAATACACTGCAATGATCAGGTAGGCGAAATAATTGGCTAACTCCGAGTTTATCGGAGTAAACCTCTCCACCTACCTGTTGCCTACTTTTGAGCCATCTGTAAAGATGCTTATATCATTTTCCTTAACAATAAGTCCATTATCCCAATCCTCTTTGGAAGCAAATACTGTGACGAAATATTTATCTAAGTTGATATCCTTGGCCTTACTGAAATCCGTTGTAACTGGAATGCAGGGGAATTTTTGAATTTAAATTTTTTGAATGTTTGAATGTTAAGTTTTACATATCTTGCTTTTAATTTTGAGTTTTGAAATTTATAATGTGCGTTATAAAGCTTGAATTTTTTGGTTTTGAATTTTAGAACCTAGTTTTTGAATTTTGGTCTTCAACGAAAACTCATTGAAAAATATTAACGGTATTTTTTAACGGAGAACTGTCGAAGTAGACCCATTAAAAGCTTGAAGCTTCCGATTTTTATTTTTAACTCAAAATTATTGCAATTTTCAACATATATACACAGTATGTTCAATAAATAACACAACTTTTCAGATGTTGAATAAAACACGCATCGTACTGTGTTTGAAAGTTATTTTTTATTCAAAATAGTCTCCATTTAACTCGATACAACGTTCAGAACGATCAACCAATTTCTGCATGGACCTGTGTCACGGCTGCTTGAATGGCTGGAATATCATCATAAAACGCACCTTTCATGGCAGTTTTCAATTTATGGAACAGAAAACAGTCGCATGGTGATAAATCAGGAGAATACGGAGGGTGGTCGATGTCACAAATATGTTTTTGCATCAAAAATTCACGGATATTTTTGGTTTTGTGAGGTGGTGCATTATCATGCAATAAAAACAGCGGTTTCCCCTCTAGATATTCAGGTCTTACACGAACAATTCTTGACCACAAACGATGTAAAACTTGTAAATAGTATTCTCCACTAATAGTTTGATCTTCTGCAACAAATGCCTTGTGTACAATACCCTTGGAATCGTAGAACGTGATCAACATTGTTTTGATTCTTGACTTCTGAAAACGCAATTTCTTTGCTTTTGACTCCCCTTTCGTCTTCCATTCTGCAGATTGACGCTTAGTTTCAGAGTCATATTTGAAGCACCATATTTTGTCACCAGTTATGATCGAATCAAGAAAATCTGGATCGTTTTCAGCTGTTGAAATGATGTCTTTACAATACTCTACAGGAGTGATTTTTTGATTTTCATTCAATTGGTGTGGAACAAAGCGTGCACAAACCTTTCTTTTACCCAAATCGTCAGTTAAAATTTTCCAAATAGTACCAGTAGATGAATTTAATTCTGCAGCCAACATTCTTACAGTGAAATTTCTGTTAACAGCAATGATTTCGCGGACTTTTTCCACCAATTCAGCGCGATTACTTGCTTCAGGACGACCAGGTCTTTCATCATCACCCAAATCTTCACGACCATTTTTAAATCGTTTAAACCAATTATATACATTTGAACGAGCTAAACAATCATCACCATAAACTTTTTGCATCAATTCGTACGTCTCGCTAAATGTTTTTCCAAGTTTAACATAGAATTTAATATTTGCTCTTTGCTCCATTTTATTTTTACGGCTCAAGCACGAAACATACTGTCAATAAAAGGCGCGTAACTTTTTAACCTGTCAAACGATTTACGTGAAGTTGGCTGCGGTTGAAAGCTGACGCTTGTACCTTTTCAATATGATCAAAGTTTAATAGATAGCTCTACGTGTTTCATGATTTAAATAAAAAGTTCTGTTATTTATTGAACATACTGTGTAAATTTGGAGTATTTACATTACCGAGCGTTCACCGCTGGAAATATTTTTGGATCAACAATGGCATTTTATTAAAATGTACAAGTTCTTTATCACAAGCCTATGCAGTATTTTGTTACTATCGGTCGACTCGCCAGCCCACGCCAAAAGTAGCAAGCAGAATGCGCAAAAATAATCCACGCCACCTAGGGTATGCTTAGAATTTTGTCAAAGGCTATAAAGCTGAGTTAAAGCATGGAGAAGACACGCGTCACCGCGTTTCCCACGCACACAAGCAGTGCCTGATAATGGCTTGAAATAAAAAAGACAAAAAAAAAACGAAGGCATGCCTACACACAAGTTGACATATGGACATAATTTTAAATATTTTATGAGCACCAGCGCCATGTAATAAGTAAATAAATTCGTTGGATTTGCGAAGGGGTTGTGACAAGCTGTTTGCTCTGCGCTTCATCAACACACGCGGCTGCTGCGGTTACAGTGCGCGCCAACCTGCGAGTACACGCCTTGAGATACGCGTGGTGCACTGAACAAGTCGACTGAATGTATGATGAGGTAATAACAACGATGCTGTGCGGCAGGTTTGTAAAAGCAATTGCGGTATTTTCAGTTGTCTTTTTTTTTTTTAAAACAAACAGTTTGTAGTCTTCAATAAGCAGCCTCTCGTTGGAAACCTCTTTTGTATTTCTATTTCTCGTTTTGGTTTTCCTACTTGCAACTTTTATTTCTCACTTTCATTTATCACAGCAATCATTTGCTGCTGTTATTTGTTGCTGCGCCTGCTTCACTGGCATCGCCAAGTCATAAACTTGTGAATAATTAAAATACGCGCGCGCGCGCGCTTTATTTCACAATAAAAAAGAAATCAGCGCCACAAATTATTGTAATGAAAAGGCGAATAAAAAGCCATAAACCAAGGCGACGGCCCATAAGAAGTGGGATGTGTGATGTAGTGGAGCATCAGTAAAAGTGGCAAGCTAAAGAAGGGCAGCGGCCGGCTAAATGGACTTAAGTCAACTGAAAATTACGGCGCTTACTATTTTGGTGAATTTGCAGTCTGTGCGTGAAGTGAAAGGGGAAGAGGAACGTTTTAAGCTTTTGACGCACCGCCAAGCAACTTCTTCAGCGGCAATAACTTTGATAGCGCGCGCACACGCACACACACACAGTGAACCAATTGCGAATCAAGAATTACGAATTACGGTGGCAATTTGCAACTTTATGACTTTTTCATATGATTTGCATGAGTTTAGAATGCCTTTAGCCACTGCCAAGCCGCCTTAGCCTGGGAGCCTTAAATTATTCATTCACGCAAACGATTTTACATCGCCACGAATTTAGTGCAGATAACTGCACTTGGGCAACTTTACGACCGCCGTGGTTACATGCGTACGTATGTGTACGAGTATGTGTACCTACATCTATAGGCGCTAGCACTGGATAAGCCGTCTAGCACTTCTGGAATAGATTTTTAAGCGCTAATCCATAGTTAAGCGTGCGCGCGCTGTTAAAAGGCCCGCAATTTAAGGCAGAAGCACAATAAAAAATGAAGCTACAGGCTTACAACAATGTGGGAATTGCTGCAAAGTACCCGCAGCATAATATTTTGTGGTATAAAGAGGGGTGAAGTGGAGCGCGTGTGCACAATTTTGGCAGCTTCATTCATCTCAAAGCCGATCTCCAATTTCTGCGCTTGGATTATTGTCTATTTTATTTGAGTTTTTATATATTACATTTTTCGATAGCATTAATTGGTTTATAACGGCTTCTGTTTACGACTTATCGCTGGGCTCAATGTTTTGCACTGCCAAAATAAGTCTGTAGAAAAACTCATCAAAAATACGCTACCTTCAAATTAGCACACAAAAATCTGTTAACGCTTCAACTGCTAATTTTTCATGTTTATTTTTTTGCTGTTGCTACTTTTGTTTTGCTTTGGCTTTTCATTTGTGTTGATCATTGATTTTCGGCGGTACATCAGCGCAGCATTCACAACGAATTCGCTGCTTTTGTTGCATTACACCTTGGCGATTCGTACAGTGAAAACTCTGCTGCTGGAATAAAATTTGTATTAAGTTAATTCGTTGTGGCAAAATTATGTTCGCACCGCAACTCAGCTAGCTGTTAAGTTAATGCGGAAATTATGAGATTATCAGTAAAGTTCGATGAATCGTAGCGCATGTAAATTGTTGAATATCTATGGGAGATAGAAATAGAAGCAGTAAGTTGAATTTAAAAAAAAAGGTGACCAAAACAGAGTTGCTGACGTGGCAGCTTTAAAACCAGCTTTCCTATGCTATAAAGTTTTTTTAAAACGCTTTTCTTTCTTCGATGGTATTTTTTGTAAATTTGGACCTTACAGTTACGGGTGCGCGAGTTTATTATCCGAATGTGCCAATTTTTAATACCAAGTGCCGGCGGCCGCCGTAACCGAATGGGGTGTTAGAAATGGATTTTTTTTTAAGTGGGCACCCCTCGACAGGCAATGGGAAACCTTTAAATGCATTTCTGACATGAAAAATCCCTCAAAAAAATCACCTGCCTTTCAACCAACAAAGGGTGTTAGCGGCAATTATATATACATTATGTCAGAAAAGTACCGGCGATTGTTCAATAAAACACAAAATAATTGTTTAATCATGAAGATTTATTTGGCGCCTTCAAACTAGGCTCCATTCGAAGCAATGGCCTCAATCGACTCAAAGCGGCGTCCGCGAAGTGGCAATTTAAGTTTTGGGAAAAGGAAAAAGTCGCAGGGGGCTAAATCCGGTAAGTGCGGTGGAAGTTCATTGATATTTGTCGAGTTTTTGGTCAAAAAAGTGTTCACAATATGAGCCTTGTGAGACGGTGCGTTATCATGGTGCCAGATCCATGAGTTTTCTTTCCACAAATTGGGCCGTTTCCTACGCACATTCTCTCTCAAACGTTGCATAACTTCCAAATAATATTCTTTATTTACCGTTGAACCATTTGGAACGAATTCCGAGTGCACAACACCAGGATGATCGAAGAAAACGACTAACATGACTTTCACTTTTGACCGACTTTGACGTAGTTTTTTAGGTTTCGACTCATGTGGATGGCGCCATTCAGCCGCCTGGTTGCCTGTTGACTGGTTGATGCACTGGAAAACGTTGGATTTGAATTCACTTGCTCAAGCATGCCTTCAGCCACCTTCTTCCGATGAATTTTTTGAAATAAATTCAACTCTCTTGGCACGAGTCGAGCATCCACGCGCCTCAACTGATGGTGTCCCAACTGATGGTGTAAAATGTTTCGAATTGATTCGTGAGACACGCTAAGGTCACAAGCTACCTCCCTCAAACTTAAAAGATGGTTCTCCAGCACCATTTCCTTGACTTTGTCGATGTTTTCATCCATTGAAGACGTTGATGGGTGACCAGATTGGGGAAAATATTCCACTTATGCGGTGGTCCTGTGTTGCTCACAACATTTAAAATCATAACGGCGGCTGGAAACTTCGTGTGCATGAGAACAGAAACCTCTGTTTGACTGGAACCTAGATGCCTGTAATTCTGGTTATTTATGCGGTTAGTCTTGGTTGAAATTTTTTTGGTCAGAAAAAGAACATCTCAGGCGCTTCAAGGAGTTCAATTTTGTTTGGAAGACGTTGTGGTCGGATAGCTCGCTGTTCTCGTGTTAGCTCCAAAATAAACTGTCTTCTGCGTATAACGTGAAATTTATAAATGTAGATCTTCATGGACAACTCGACGGATAAGACCCTCAGAAACATTAAGTTTCCTCGCAAGGGCCCTCATTGATTATGAATGGTCCTCGTCAATGATCGCGCTCGCACTTGCATACATTCTTCAGATGGGACAGTGTCAGAACGTTCCGCGTCCCTCCTGATGCTTCCAATTCACGGTCAACCTTATAGGCGAATGAAAGGGCGAACTTAAGAAAACGATAGATTTCTAAATCTGGTAGCGGCAGGCTAATCACCTACCTTGCCAGAAAGCAAAATAGATTAACGAAACCAACGCAAAACTGAGTCTTGTCGTTCTCTACGCTCCCGAGTGAAGTGAACAAGGAAAAAAAAACAAAAAAAAAAGATATTGCAGCGATAACTGCATGCCTCGTCATTCCTTGAGCTAAGTCGTAGTCCTCCATGTCTTATCTGAAAAAGAGCGAAAAGAAAAATAATGGTTTTGGGATGCATGTCCTCAACTACCGCATGCACCCTGTATAGGACCGCATGCACCCTGAGTAGGACCGCTAGAACTCTGGGCCTGCTGCCGGTATACCACGCACAAACGCGTTCGGTTGCTCCGATGCCTTAATCCATGCGAAAATCGCGACATACCTTCCGCCACCAAGATCTGTTTGAGCTGGTCTCCCGCAATGGCAGGACAAAACAAAGCTGCCACAAAAAAATTTACCTATGTGCACATGTGACGAAAGTATTTTGCAAAATTTTAGTGGATTAGTAAGCAATATTCTGCTAAGAGTTTCCAGATTAGCTTCTTCTAAACCATTTTCATAAGTCCTCAAATATTTTCTAACATTTTCAGCACACCAAAGGTATACTTAGTATATAGGAGTAGAGGGTTTATGTAAATAACAGCAGATAGCTAAGGAAATCTAGATGCATACACACACATATACACACATGTGCGAACTCATGCAGTCAGAGCAATGAACAAATTTCCAGCTTAGGAAACGTCCCACCAACTCTGCACTCATAATACTTTATTGGTGCATTGTTGTTGGTGTTGCCGCACCAACCGCCGCCTTTGTTAGAGGATTAAAAATTTACTTAAATCCTATCTTTGTACTGTGCAGCATACCAGCAAAGCTGCACATGAGAAACAACAACAAACACATCAGCAAAATCAACTCAACTGATATAATCCAGTTGTCTGCCTGTAATGGGGTATGTGTGGGTGCAATTTGTAAATCCCAGCTTAACAAATGATCAGCAATTGATCTCGTTCATATGATCGGCATTGGGATCAGCAAATGGATGGCTCACTTCTACCGGCAGCAGCAATGCAGAGCAGGAAACACACTTTATCCAAAATCGCTAGTGTTCAATGCGTAGGTAGGAAGGCGAGTTGAGTGAGGTTTAGTAGGCTGCAGTCGTTGCAAGAAGATGCCACAAGGGAATAGTGCGTGTGTGTGTGCGTGTTTAAGTGCAGGCGCTGCATTTGACATGCGACAACAGTATGACAGCTCAAAAATTTATCACTAATCGTATGCGAGATTTCTGCGACAAAAGGAGAACGACAAAAAGCGTAGAAAAATAAACATTTGCGATAGCAATAATTACAATAACAACCACAAAATTTTTGTACAATAACAAATGCAACAACAAAGTGAGTTACATTAGTTGTAATATTCAGCAACAACCAACGCGAAGCCACACGCAGTCAATGCTTAGGAGCTCTGCCTCTGCCTTTGCTTCGACAACTGGGTAAACTCGAAGTAGTTACATCTATAGGCATTCATTCACAAAGCAATTTGTGTACATGTGTGCACTTCCAGTGTCACCTTAATCCCAATTGAAAAAGTCAACAAAACGAATAAGTTTAATCTCGATCACAGATACCCTGAAAGGTAAACAAAACAGAAGACTCGGTGCTGGTCGCAAAGAGTGAGTTGAACTCAGTTACTTTGGATTTAGATTTATTTGAGTCAGCTAAACTTCAAAGTATTGAAACTTTGCATACAATACGAGGGCTGCTATTTATATTTCTGGCCTAGCAGTGGAAGAATTAGAGGAAAGTAGAGGAAAGGTAAAGAAAAGTTTTTATTGATTATTTCGAAATATTTGCTAGGTAAATCAACACACTTTTGAACAAATTTTCGAAAACTTTTAGGTTAGGTTAAGAGACCAGCCAGCCAGATAGCATCACGAAAATGGCACTGCACTGGAACCCGCAAGGGAGCAGAGGTCCACAGAGGGCGACCAAAAACCACTTGGAGAAGGTCGATGTTGCGCAAACTAGCAGATGCGGGACGGTGCCAAAACAACATCACAGAACCATGTACGACGGAAGAGTCTTTTCGAGGCCTTATGCTCCCGAGAGGAGTGAACAAGAGGAAAAAGAAAAAAATATGTTAAAATGGTTCCCCAAAGAGGAAGAAAAAATCAAAATCAGCGTTTGTGATGACATAGCCAAGGAAGTAAGGTGGAGGAAGACCGATAGGACGAAAGGAGAGAGAGGAGGCGTTCAATATATGAAGTTCACCTGATTTTTAATATCAAGACCTGCTATATCGGTAGGCATAATAAAGAAGTGAGAGCCATGATGCCTAAATCATAGCCCCGCGAGAGCAAATCAACTAAGGAGAAGGTGCTGAGATAATTTCACCTCATCCTCTATACAGCTGACGCAAAAAGAACTCGAGGTAATTCCAAGTTAGCATGCATACCTCGGAGTCAGCGTCCTGTAAGAACACCCTCACGAATTCGAGAGCTGATATTTTATCTACCTCAGAAGATCCCTCGAACGCCTCCGATGCGTATGTGACCAGAAGAATTTCGCGACCTTACAAGTTTGTGTACTTAAGCAGCGCTCGTTGAGTAGACGCGAAACCCATATTTCCAAGAGCAGACCGCACTTGGTCAAGGGGATCCCAATACTCTCGTTTTGCGTTGAAATAGCCTCACAGATCCCTTGTCTTACCAGCTCAACCGCCTCACAGTTTACTGCAATATCGTTGTGGCCCAAAGGAACCCAAATGTGCCTTATTTCAAAAAAATCGAATGTAATCGAAAGTGAAGCCAGGCATTCCCTTACGAGTTTCGGTCCATTCGAACACTGAGCCGAGAGCTCTAATTGCCACTTCGTTATTGCAGTAAATATTTGCTTTTTTGACAGTTAATACGCTGGTGAGTAGCCAATCAGTTGCTTCTTTGATTGCGGCTTCCTCTGCTTGGAATACACTGAAGTGGCTCGGTAACCTAAATTTGGGCCTGAGCTCGATAACCTAAATTTGATAGAGCTCATCGCAGAATACTTCTCCACTAAACCTTCCTTCCAAATTCGAGCCACCCGTAAACGAGTACAACAGGCCCTGTCTCCAAGTGTAGCCTCCATCCTCCTCTCTTGATGGAATGTGAATGCTCGTCGAACTAAGGTCGAAGGATGCCTCAATCTCACACATCAAAATGTTCCGAATGCGTTTGTGGCAAATTATGTTACACTTTTCAATAGAAACATCAGATGGCGCCTGACCACACTAAAAGTGCCCAAGGCCAGAAATTTAAAGAGCAGCCCTCGTACAATGCATGCAGTATGTTGGTATGCATGCAACCGCCGGCAACAGCATCAACATCAACATTTTACAAGCAAATAAATGCGGGTATACAACAAAGTCATTGCGGTTGTGTGGTCCGCCGCCAATTGTCCTGTGAGCTCTCCTCAAAACACGAACAAATGTAGAACACGCTCACATACATGCATGCATGCATTCATGCATACGTATGAAACATTCAAAATTCAAATTCAAAAAGAATGTTTTTGTCAAATACAAGCATACAAACCCTCTGCAGCAGCGCAATTTTTTCAAAAGGATCAATGGCGGATTTACAAATTGCTTTATGAGGTTTGTCCCCCTTATGTGCAATTCTCTGGCAGGTATGCTTAGTTAGCGGTCGTCGGCCAACAGGATTTGCATGCACACTCATGGAAATTTTGAAAAGCGAACATTTCAATGGCTTGCGGATTATGGAAATCCTAGAGTCAACCGTCAGCCGCAGCGGCTAAACGTAAAGTAGTGAGCGCATGAATTGGAAAGCAGTGGAAGAGGTAGCAAAGGGCTTTGAAGGACTTTGGAAGTGAAATGTGAGGATTAGGGAATATGAAAAACATAGAGTTCACGTAGTCCCATAGAAACTCATCGAGAGGTGTCAAGTCCTATGATTGCGACCATCAATTGAAGAAATCTCATACGCCTTGAGATGATTCAGTTGTCAAATTTCTTTTTAACAAATCCCAGCTTCGCGTCACAACGGCGTGGAGCCGTTTTGGTAGAATCACAGCTCGGCTAGATCAATGTTGTCGAGCTCTGGCTACAGAAGGTCGATTAAAACTGATTCATACCGAGGTTTATTGGCAGGAAAGGTGTCCTTTCCCACAAATCTCAGCAAACAGTCAATGAGCTCGATGCTTGGGTGTCATACCAATTAACACAAAAAAAACTGATGGATCGAATTTCCATCTGCGATGCCTTGGCTAAACGTAATAAAATCAACTAATTTCTTAATCGCACGTTGACTGAGGATAAGAAATGGGTCACATACGAAAATCGTTGGACCACGTTTTGCGAAAACGTTCTGTGTCAAAGCGTGAAGAAGCAGCTCAAACGGTGGGCAAACTAAGACGAACAGCCAGAAATGTTCCACTGTATATTTGATGAGACTTGAAAGAAATCGAAGTATTCAAACACTAAATTCAAGTCACTACTGTCAACAACTATACCGTTGGAAGCTAGCGATTGCCCAGAAAGGACCAGAATTGCCCAACAGAAAAAGTGTTGTGTTCATTCAGGACAACGCAAGGCCACAAATGTCTGTAGTAACTCGCCAAAAAATGTAGTCCGGACCTGGCATCAAGCTATTATCACCTTTTTTCCTCGGTGCAAAACTTCCTGAATGATAAGAGATTAGTATCAAGGGAAGAATGCGAAACTCGACACATCACGGGGATAGGATGTGAGTGATGATTGGTGGGGAGATGTTCCAAAAATGGCAGACGGGCTAGAGTTCTCGTTTTATGATGTTAAGTATGACTAAGATGAACCCTTGTACGCATATATATTTTATTTTGTGTCATTGTGGTTGTTGAAGGTAGCCTTAGAGAAATTCCACTGAGGTTTATTTAGAGTTAGTGCAATTTTTGTAGTTGAAGTTTATTAAGAGTGTTTCAGGTAATCAGCTCTTTAGAGTCGATAACAAAATTATGAACAGGGTACAAGTATACGGAGTTGACCGCTCGATCGGCGTTCTGATTTCCTTGTATGTTTGCATGTCCAGGGATCCACATAAGTTTGATTTTGGAATTCCATGCGATCAGCCTATCTTTTATGTGCCCCATGGTTTCGTGTGCAGTTGACATTTTTTAACCGCTTCGAATACCGATTTGATCAGATAATTTGTATAGATAATTTGTTTTTGCCTCATGTTATGGCGTAGATTTAATGCGCAGAGGACAGCCTTTGCCGCTGTATCAAAAATTGGTCCAAAGAGGCGATCAGTATACCATAAGAAATTGTGTTGCAATTTTCATCTACGATCGCGAAAGTGACATTTTTTCTTTGGATTTGGATGCGTGCATGTCTATAAAGGTCCAATTTTCTTTTCTAAAAGGTTATATTGCTTCCAAAAAGTGTTGGCCGTAGTACGATGCAGCAGTTTCTTGATTTTTTAGTTTAGTCAAAACGTTGATGAATGAGCTGTCAGTTAGTTCCCAGGCTGAGTGAATCTGTCTTTGCAACTGATTTTTAGTAAGATGAATTTCGAACTGTTTAGCAGTTAATATAGGAATGGAAATTGCTGAAGTTTTTTTCATGCGACTGGTTCTCTTTTTAGTAGTGGTGACCGAGTTATATAGAAGAGGAAAGAAAATAACATCCATAATATTTAAGGAAATATTAAACTCCATTTGAACCTGGTATTAATTAAGGATAATTTCTAAACTAAACTGAATAATAATTTTTTGCATACATACATCCACACATATTCTCTCCATCAAGTTGCATATTACGCACTTGTAGATTTGTATGTATATTCATATTTGTGCATTTCCCCAGCGACAGGTCTATTTGTTATTGTATCTATTGGTAAACACAAGAAGGACGCGTGAACGTACACGTGAGTGGGTGTGTCAGCGTGATAACTAAATTAACAATGCTTCACAAGTACTCGTGCACTCGAACCCTGTTTCCTTCATACGCAACTCTACGCCATTCCACAAGAACTCAAATGAAGGGAGAAATTAATGTGGAACTAAAATGATGAAACGCATAAAATGCAACTAATAAAATGCAAAATTGACTGAACATAGGCAAGCGAGAAAAAATAGGCAAGCGAGCACACATACTCGTACTATACATGCAACAAAATCCGAGCGAAGGTGGTACAGGCGTCTACATACGACTATGCAGAGATGGAAGAGGAGGCGGCGCAAAATGAACCAGCACAAAAATACCAGAGCAATTCGAAACGCTCGAAGGCATTGCGGCGTTCACGCTATGCACACATACAGGGTGGTCCATAGAGCGTGTTGTTTTTAGTTATATGTTATTTTAAAAGTGGCAGGCGTTTGGCGCTGGAAATTCCGACGGAAAGCGCAGGTACATATTTCTGGCTTTCTGTCGAGATTTCCAGCAGGATAGACCTACCACTTACAGCCAGAAATCTGCCACTGTATCCGCGAAACGAAGCCTTATGCTTACACAACGCTGAGAAATATTGCAAACTTATTTTCAAAGTCAATGTTCTGTAGCGATCAAATTTATATTTTCAACAGAAGCATGACGATGGGCTTGGCGGCTATGTTAACCAGCAAAACTTCCGCATCTGGGGATTAGAAAATCCGCACGTGATCACCGGGAAGCCAATGCATGCACAGAAAGTGACGGTTTGCTGCGGATTTTCGGGCAGTGACATCATAGACGCATTTTTATTTCAGCATTCTGAATAGTGAGCGCCATAGAGAGACGACAGAAAAACAACATTTTATAGCCCGAAATTGAAGATATGGTCTTAGACGATTTTCGGTTTCAGCAGGATGCTACGTCATGCCACAATCCATCTTTTGCGCGCCATGTTGGATAATCGGGAAATCAGCCGTCTCGACAATTAATTAACTAACTCAGAGCTGCGATTTGACGCCATTCGAATTTTTTTCAGAAAAACTGATCTTATGCAGTTAACGGCCCATGAGACGAATATGGAGTAAGCTTTTTGTCAAATAGAGCCAGATACCAGTTCCAAGTTCATGACAAACTTGACTAACAGAATGTGCTACTGCGAAGCGGGCCGCGGCAGCCACAGGAATGAAATACTGTTCCATAGATAATGGGAATGTTTGCTCTCCGAATTTTTCTTTGCGTTCTAGAAAAGAAATCACTATATGCACCACCCTGTACATATGGAACAAACATATGCACATTCATAGGTAAAAAGGTAGGCATGTAAGTATCATTGCGGAAAATTCTTCAGTTACACTAAGCGATTTGTTTAACACTTGAACGAGCAGCAGTGGAGTATGGCAGTTTGTGCCAGGTCGAATGAAGGGAGCAATGGTGGAGGAAGAGTAGCAGCAGTGAATTGTAAAAGCTGCAGGAAACAACATAATAAAGTTTCCGCAAGTCTATGAAGTTCGTTCAGAAGCAGCGCAATAACTCTGCCGACACTGACATTTGCGCTATTTGTTTTTGTTTTGTTTGAGATGAGTGGGTTTGCGATAGTGACAAGTGATGTCTCGTAACGCTGTTTATGCGCGTGTGAGAGTTGTTTTAAAAATAATGCGCTTCAACTAAGGGTTTGTGTTTCACAAATTTTCAAAATCAATTCTTTGGAACTAAACGTGTCCGGGTACACTGGAAACTACTACAGAAAGGATCCTTTGATCCTTTGATATCAACAGCCCAGCGCTTACTAACCACATCCCCTTCAGACTCCAAAATGAAGATTAAGAAGTTATTGGTAGCCACAATTCCAGCAGTCATGGGGAGCCATTTCTACTTTCTTCAGTACTAATGCAGGTCCACTCTGGGCGGTAAAATATTCAGAGTTTTCTGAACATCCTCCGGACACGTAGTAGTGAAGTTCTGTCACAGCCACCAAACTCATCCGGTGAAGATACGATTGTGAGCGGTAAATTAACCAGCAACCCACCAGTGGTGTGGCCACTAAAACAATCCGTCCTTTTTTCATTTTAGACACCTTTCCCGGGACTACTTTCTGCATTACTTCGGGAAGGCCCATAACGGTAACCATAAAAAAGACCTATTTGATTCACCCACGCTTGGGTCCATCATATGAGTAGCCAGCTTCATACTATAGGCGGCTTGTCTTCTTGTGACTCTACGTCAACTGAAATGTCATTACGAGCCAAGGACTCAAATATCTGTGGTTGGCGTCGGCCCATCAATTGCGGTCGGCTTCCACTGCACTGCTGATAATGATGACCAATAAATATTTCTTCAGTACCTATTCTGCTGTGAGTAGACGAATTAAGACCAAATAAAAGTTCTTTCTCAGAGCTCGTCGGCAATCTGATTTCCTGCAAACCCGCTTTGAACGGTTTTTTCAACAAGTGCTACTATGTTTTTCTTCTTACAAGTTGAAGCATGTCATTACTAGCTTTGAAGCCTACCCCGGAAATATTTCAGGGATATCGTTGAAAGCCTTAAATACCAGGGTCGGTAGCGCCATTAAATGTGCTGCAGCTGAACTTGACCGCAATGCCTTTTATGCCGAACTAACAGTTATTAAAGAAGCAGCGTTGTGAGTCAAGAACTCACCGGGGTTAGCACAACTGGGTGCTATTTACTCTGACAGAGAAACTGCTATAAAACTTCTACAGGGCAAAAATAAATCCTCCAAAATAGCAATTGAATGTAGAACCGGCTAAACTAAGCCCCATAAAAGTTGTTTAGGACCCCTAAGAAGATCCTTCTAGCCACGGGTAGATCGGAGGCGCTCGTGGGAACTACTAAGGCTAACAAAGCCAAAGATCTCGAATTTTTTGGGTATCCTTACCGGACATTGTCCGCTAGGTATCCATGTATCCCAAGTCGCCCCGGGATTGCATCAAGTCTTTTTTGCAGAAGCTGTCTGGCGGATGAAGTCAAAAGTTTAGATATCTGGGCTCTCACTCGCTTTGCTATACCTGTCGGGTTTAAATATCACACACCGGGTGAATTTCATCAGTAGCTTTAATCGGTTAATGCAAACGTAGTCCCCCGCATCCTTTTTCCACCCCGCATAAGCGAGTCCCTCTCTTGGAAAAAAATTTCCTCCATATTATTCTTAAGTCATTTTTGTGTTTCTTTTTTTCCAATTTCGTTTCAAAACCTCCACCTGCGCCAAATTAGCTTGTTGTATTTATAAACAGTGTTTGCATTTCGGCCAACCGATATGGGCGATTTGTAAAATAAACAAGCTTCGTCTTGGGCTTGCGTGTTTGGAGCACATTTACAACACTTTTGTCGGCTGTCTTTCCATTGAAATGTGTCTAAGACAATGTTGAATAGGGAACACGTGTGAACTGGCAAACAGGACGACAAACTAGTTGTGTTTTGCTAGTCAGAATTATAAAAATACTTAAAGGAAGCAAAAACACAAAAGTAATGACTTGGGTAATTTAATGGGCTTGTGAATGGCGGAAAGCAAATGGTTGGTTGGGCGCGTGGGTGTGTGCGCTTAGTGCTAGCCAGCTGGCATGTGAACTACAACACATTTGTAAATAATAGATAAATAAGCATGAAATATTGCTACTGAGACGATGTTTTCAAGGAAGATTTAAAGAGTGGTGAAAAAATTGCCTTTTAAGCGTGTTTTCTTTTTAATATCAAAAGTTGAGGGTTCTTTTCACATGCAGCAATTTAAAAAGACGACCTTGCCACATGTGATATGTGGCATGTTTTTAGCGGTTGGACTCATGATGTTAAAAATTATATAATATAGGATAATCTGGCCGTAACTTTCTTTGGAAGCCGTTTTTTTTTATCGATGGATCGATCGATTATTCGATTTTTATTTCTCAGAAGTATTTGGTTGATATTTTGAACTAGCTTATAAATTCATTTTTATCATAAAAAAATACATTAAAAAAAAATTTTGGGGAAAATATTAAATATTTAATAATTTTGAAATTTATTCGTTATTGAAAATTTGGACATAGTTTTGTTTTAAATGAAATTTCTTCGCTTCTCTCTTACATCTTTATAAATTTATTTTTATTAAAATAAAATAAAAAATAATAAAAATAAATTTAGAAAAATTATTTGACGAAAAAATAAAATATTTAACAGTTTTAAAATTTATTCAGTGTTGAAAATTGAAAGTGAAATTTCTTCGGCTCCTTTTCCCATCTTTATAATTTTTTTTATTATAAAAAATATAAACAAAAAAAATTTTTCAGGGAAAAAAATTAAATTTTGTTGAAAATTTAAAATGAAATATCTTCGATTCTTTTCAACAAATTTATAAATTTATTTTTATTGTAATATAAAAAAATATAAATTTAAAAATATTATTTGGCGAAAAAATTAAATATTTAGTAAATGTGAAATTTATTCGAGGTTGAAAATTTGAATATAGAATTTTTTTAAAGTGAAACATCTTTGGTTCCTTTCCATTTATTTTCATTTCTCTATAAATTTATTTGTTTTATAGAATGAAATATAAATTTAAAAAGATATTATTTTGGGAAGAAATTAAATACTTTTGCTAAAAATTTGGCGAAAACAATTTTTTCTTTTCATTTATGAAAACCACTCCCATTCAAATTTTTTTCCTAACATATTTAGGTAATTAATAGCTGAAACTATGCTGAGTAATACTTCCTGATTGGAATCTTACAACTTGTTGTTTTCTTATCCGAGGCTTTATTCTCATTTTCATTAGAGCAGCGCCACTCTGGAAGCTTTAAATGCTAAGTATACAATTATGCAAAGTGATAGAAAGACATATTTTCTTCGAGGTTTGCATTTCGATCCCATGGCCTGTTGTGCAGTCTGCTCATAACAGTACCCCATCACAGTACCTCATCCAGACCCAGTTCCCCTATTAAGCTTCAGATAGAGCTTTGTTGAATTGAGCGTACGTGGCTTTCTTCTAGCTGCAGTTGCCCGAGGTTTCTCAGTCTTCGCCGCACAATAGCGCTACATTATACAAGGTGACGTCAAAAAATATTTTTAATCTTTGCAATCATATTTGCTAAATTTGTTGAGTTATTTGAGCTTAGACCTACCATTTGTGGAGGGATAGCATCAAGACGCTACCGAAAAGAGTGTAAGCGCCAATTATATTTATATTTTTTAATAGCGAATTTGGGGGTTTAAATGAATGGAAGTCATGCATGACAGCCGTGGCTTACTTAACGGACTTACTTAAACGAAACGCATCGGAGTGGCTCCACTAAAACTCTCTCTCTTTTTGACATCACCTACGCCTCCATGCAAGTTAACTACCGTTTCTCCGAGATTGATTACGTTGTCCCGGATGGACGAAAGTTAATGTAAGGCTCGGGACTGCATATGATCGCACAACTTAGAATGGATTCCTATTCTGTATTAATTGCATCCAATTACGGGAAGTTTCAGTCCTGGTAGCGCATAAGCTATATAATAATTTGAGTTCTGTCCAGCTTTTATTCATTTCTGTTCTAGTTTTCGGTTTGTTTTAATTTTGATATCTGCAAACTCCCTGTAAGAATCTGATTTTTGTTCGATTTTCAATCAGTTCAAGCCAGATTTAGCCCAATTAAATTTCAAATTCAGTTCAATTCCAGTTAATTTCTATTAGTTGAGTTTTGTGAAAGTTCTGAACTCTAAGTTCGATTCAAAATTTCAATTTCAATTCTGTTCATTTCTGTTACTTCCAATCCATTTTAGTTCAAGTTTAGTTAGAGTCGCTTTTAGCGAGAGATTCAAATTTCTGTTCATTTTAAATAAATTTCATTTTGCTTAACGAACCCGCATATTTTTCTGCTTATTTATCTCAGTTCAGGCAAAAAGCTCTTCAAGGCAATGAAAAACATTGAAAATATTATTGCATTTTTTATATTTAAAGCTGCACACTTCTCGTATTGTTTATTCTTTCAACTTAAAGTACGCCTCAGCAACTTAAAACAACTTTAAGTTTTTTCCTTTTGTCACTCAACTTTTTCGCCTCAATACCCCACCTTCCCGTAACTCTTCGCTTGCATTGCTGTTCGTGTTCAACCAAGTAGAACTAAATTTTTGCAGACTATCGGTGACTGGCATTTTGCTTTCCGTTTCTGTTTGCTCCAGCGTTTTACTTCCCTCGCGTTGGGGGCGTTCGTTTTGTGGCAAACTCGTATCTGGTGCATTTTAGAGTAGTCGTTAGTCTTGCCACATGCAACTGTCCCAAAAGCGTTCGCGCGCGCCGTGCAACCCAACCAACGCGTGGCACAGTCAATGTTGCATGCCACATATCACTACAAATATGTAATAGATTTCTTGGTGCTAGCAATTCGAACAGAGTTTTCCAGCTTTTCGATAGTTGCCTGCAGCAACAGCGATTTGCAATTTAGCGGGCCTTTGTCTCTGTACAATCGAAAGTTCGGCATGAGAACTGCATGTGAATTTGTGCTTATGAGTGTGTGAGTTTGTGAGGGTGAGGGTTAGTGTGTGTGCATGCATTCGAAACCTGAATTTTGTTGTGTAATTTTGTTGTCTGCATTTGACATTTAAATGTTTGAAATGAGGATTTTTCCACTCCCCTCTAGCCATCACTTTTCCGCTCAAAGCTTTGGTAAATGTTAGCTATCCAATGGGAGGGGAAAAAGAGTGGCGGACGGTGTATGGTAGGTACTGAAGCAAAGCTGAACTTTGATTTTAAAGGGAAAAGAGTGTTAGCGAATGTTTGCTGCATTTGAGGGAGAAATAGTTTTTGATTGATTTTGAAAATATGGACATATTTTTAAGTTTAAAGAATTTTATTTTTGGAAATTTTTTTTTCAATTTTTTTTTTGAATTTTTTTATTTATGAAAAATTATATGTGATTCATAACCTTTTGATAATTAAAAGTAATCCTTATCACGATTTTTACTACTGAAATATAAAAACCTCAACCTCATTACTTGTCGACTGGCTCATCACTTTCATAAGCGCGCTCTTGCGTGATCTTTGGCTGCAAGTGCTTTCCCACGCACTTAAGCTCTAATTCGAGTTTCGTATGCACGCAGCTGGTGCGCGAACTTCGTGCGGCACTTGCCACAAAATGCATTTTGCAGCTTTGCAGATTTCAATTAACATACGCAAATCGCGACTGTCAGGCAGGCCACAAAAAAAACAAATAATACAAATAAAGACGCTTACAACAGCAACTAGCAACAGCGCTACGCAACGAAACAAAAAAAAAAAAACAAATGCAAGGTGCAGCAGACTGGCACATGCTGCTCGCCGTAAGTCGAAATCCTCGATTATACCCACTGGCCGGTATTAACCTAATTTCCACAGCCACAGCGGCTGCCAAATGCACCAAATGCAGACAAGATATGTACGCCAAACTGACGGACAGTCGGTGAAAGAGCGCAAAAATCTGTTTGCAACTTCGAAAAACGAAGCTGCAGCATCCATCCATACCAGGGTATCCATTCGCAATGCGCGCATTCACGTGGAAAATCCGCTGATCTGTTCCACATCCATGCCCATGACACAAACGACTAGGATGAGGCATTCATACCTCGTGATGAACACAAAACGAGGAAGAAGCATGGCATAAGGCTTATAATAGTATTTCATGTAGAAGCCCCAAGTGGCAGGTCGAAGGCGCTGAAAGCATTGTAGCTGCCATAGGCAAGCATGCAGGCTCAAGCCTCAAGACAGCTGGTGGCGCGGCTGAGACACACCACTGCAGTGTCTGCGCGTCTTTAATAGTTTCCCATAAAATCGAATTGAGCGCTGCTCTACACAGACACACACATACACACAGCGAATAGTACGCACATGCTTCGAAGGATATTCCCGAGTGTAAGTGCTTGTGTGCTTCTCGCTTAGCCTCAGCTGTGACTGCGCCGTCTGCTGGCGGTTAACGCGTTTAGACGATTTTTCTGCATCGTGTAGCATATGATGCAAAACTAATTCGAAATTAATGTGCGTCAAAGAGGGAAATACTTGAAAAAAAAATCATATACGTGTATTGTGTGTAATTTTACGTCCCACAGACCATCCAACCCCCCATGTGGCAAGTGTTGAGAAGTGAGGGCAGCAAGTAAGCAGTTGGTAGTTGAAAGTGAATGGGCGCAGGAAGCTGTGGCTGATGCAAAAAAAAAAAAACAGTTGTGCCAAAGGCCAAGTGCAGGCAAATAGTGACGGGTGTGTAAACATCAAAACACAACACCAGCCAAAGCAGCAACTACAACAACAATAACAGTCGCAAATGAAAACAACAAGCGCTCAAGAACAACCACCAAGCAACCAGTTAAACACTACCTACGATAAACTCTCCAACCAGGCACAGGAACCCAAACAAACAAAAGTGAAACACCACAAAATTTCAACTCACTCGGGCTGTCACTCAACGCAAACACTTTGTGCTTTGTTATGTTTTGGATGAGTTGATGGGCATTCGCGGGTAGTCGTGGGGGTGGTATCTGGGTGGAAGCTCCCCGCACGCACAGTTAGATTGTGTTTACCAGCGAAATAGATAGGCGGAATACACAGCAACAACAATAACACCACCACCCGTAGTAGCAACACCATTTCCGTTTCGGCAAATAAGTCGCGTTTGTTGTTCAAGGCCTCGCTGGAGTACCGCGCGGCACTTGTTCAAGTGGCAACTGGTGACTCTGCAAGTGAAGATGTGTACGGGCGCGTCCGATAACAGCTACTCATATTAAGTAGTGTAATGGGTAGATAGACAGCATATCTTCACACATCACCACCTACGTTGGTTAGCATTTGGAAAGTCATAGGGCACTGATCGCCAATACTAGGGTATAGAGGAATGCAATACGAAAATAAAAGGGAAGGCACATGTCAGCATCCACTTCTTATGGTACTCATCACTTTGATTGACCTTTCATAATGATATAATAGCATAAAAAATATGTAATAAATTTATATAAAATGATTCGCCTTTCGTCTAAGATGGTGCATTTTTTTCCTTGTTCACTTGGCTAGGGAGCCTAGGGTTTCGACAAGACTCTTCCATCGTACACGATTTTCTAAGCTAGCTCGCGTACCATTGACCTTCTCTAAGTATTCTTTGGCCGACCGCGACCTCTGCTCGTTTGCGCTTTCGAGTCGAGTGCCATTCTCGTGATGCTATCTGGTGGTTTTCTAAGCGTGGGACCTAACCATCACCACTTTCTGCGTTTGGTTTGCCACAGGATGGACTTTTAATTCCTTAATGTCCACAGCGCGTCGTTGAAAGATGGTGCTCGTTCAGAATTTTCTACAGAATTTTCTACAGTTTCACTTCCGTATAACAATACTGACTTCGCACATGAGCTGAATATTCGCAGTTCAGAGCGCGTGGAGATTTGCGAACTCGGCCATACTGTATGCATTCACCCGAACACCGATCTTGTTTTATTTAGCTTGAAGATGGCATCTTCATTTGCTCCGCCGTTTGCCGTAATAGGTGCAGCCGAGATAACAGAAGCTTTCGACAAATTCCACCGGGCACCCGTCAATCATTGTAGAGCTTGCTTGCTGTGGTTGGCTCTCATGGCTTGGGTCTTGGTGATGTTGATCTCTAGTCCCACAGTGCGTGCCATCGTGACTAGTCTGTCTACCTTCACTTGCATGTCAGAGAGTTTATGAAGGAGAAGGCAGATATCATCGGCGAAGTCCACATCCTCATGATGTCTGGTGAAACTCCATGCGATGCCTCTTTTGTGCAGGTTCATTTGGCCCAAGACGTCATCTAGGACGATGGCGAAGAGATGAGACGACACGGGATAACCTTGCCTTGCGCCTGCGTTGATTTTGAATGGATCGCTGATATTGCACTGCCCGGAGTTCTCATGAACGGCTATGATGAGTTGGATTTTCTTCTTTCTTTCCCTTTCTACTCAACGCCAGCTGTATTGCGTCTCGTTTGATGTGTCGAATGCCTTCTTAAAGTCAACGAACTGCACGTAAAGCATGGAGCACCACTCAGCTGATTCTTCGACATACTATGATTCGAAAGGTTTTGTCTTGGTCAACAGAGCTTCGGTGGGGGTGAAATGCAGCTTGCTCGTCTCTTAAGGACCATTCCTGATGCATAGGAAATCGTTAAAGTCGATTTTACTTAATTTGTGACTTCTGGATATGAACTTAATTTTCTTCCAAATTAGTTTTTATTAAGCTGCTTAGCAGTCAATTGGATCTCACAACCTCTTCACGAGGACCCTACTTCAACCACTCATTTCCTTCGTATTTCTTGTATTTCATATGATATTACCGGCACTCACCGGGGAATGAGTAGTTCGAAGTCAAGGAAAGGGTTGACGACCGCGCAAAATGTGACGTAGAACGATGACTGCAGGAACCATAACCTTTCTGCAAAGCATCTAAGAAGTATGCAGCATAGCTTTTAAGAAAATGGGAAGAATTCAACTTTGTCGCGCGCAGTCAAAGGTAAAAAGGCAATCAAAGAGGTTCAGAGTGGAACTTCTTAACTTAAGGTGAGAATCTAAGAACTCCCGCGCTTAAACTTTCAGACTACATAGTTCAATTTGTTAATGAACTTTTTAAACTGTCCCACCAAATGTATAAACATATGTCAATGCCCCGCACTGAAATGTTAACCTCGAAAATTATAGTCTAAGTCACAATGTAACGCGTAAATGTTGTCCCAAGAGCGAGAATACATAAAAATGCAAATGCCAAGTGGCAAAGTGACAAAATAACAGAATGACAAAGTGAAGCACTGCGCGTCTGGGTTGAGTAACTAAATCAAAGCAAATCGAAAATAACACAAATAAAAGGAGCCAAAGGGAAAAGGCTTCTTCGCAACACATAGACACCCAACTAAAAACTCAATATTGCTTGTTGTTGCTAAGTGCACGTTTGACAGACACACACACAAATCAAAAGCTTTTGCATGACTATTAATCCTGAACGGAATGGTATGGCAAACCAATGACATTTCTTCTCATTAGTCGCCAGCAAAGTTCAAATACTTGCAGCGAATTCGTTTGAAACGCTTGGATTTCAGCTGTGTATAATTGAAACTTAGCTTGACCAAATCAATCTGTGAACGTTGGCTACAGCAGGCCCAACGCCAACTGTTTAACGCTGTTCTTAAGGGGTCCCGGTGGTTTAGAGCTCGAAAATTTAGGGAATTTTCAGGATTTTTTTTACTATCAAAAAATGAAAAACGATATTTAATTTTTTTAGAATTTTTCTTAACTTCTTTAACATACAAAAATTAAAAAAAAAGTAAAAAAAAATTAAAAAAATATTATTTTTTATTAAAATATTATTTTTATTTTTTTTTTTAATTTTTTAATTTTTTTTAAACTTTTTTTTTAGTTTTTTATTTTAATTTAAAATTTTTTTTATTTTAATAATTTTAAAAATTGCGCTGAAGTTTACCCTCTTGGATTGTTGGACTGTGTTGTCCATTTTGGCTCTTTTATTTATCTGAAACATAAAAATCAAAACAATTATTACCGACTGAAAGCCTCGTAGCTAGTGTCGCTTTTCTTAATTTATACTATAATTTATTATTGTATAATTTGTTATAAATAAATAAATAAATAAATAAATAAATAAAAACAATTATTAATCAGTATGACTGTAGCTTTGTCCCGTACTAGAATAAAATAAATAAAAAAATTGAAAAAATGGCGCAATTATGAATTTGACACTCTAAAAATCGTTTGTTTTTTTTAGTTTTTTAATCAAAAAGATACGAAATAATTGAAATAATAATATGATTCTAGTACGGGCGATAGCCATTGATGTTGGGAACAACATATTAAATTTTTTTTTTTTTGACAACAGCAGCCGAAAAAGTTGTCTTGAGGTAAATGAGTTTAAAGATCTGAGAGTGGCAGCGTGACGAATCTGACTCTACCTGCTAAAACGGCTGTAGAATCAAAAATACTGGGAAAATCCTTCCAAAAATTTGACGGTATATTCTTAAAAGCTCGATTTTTTGAAAATTCCGCACCACCGGGACCCCTTAAGCTTTTGTTAGTTAGTACTCGTGCATTAATGTGATAATATTTGTTGTTATGTAATTATTCCCTCTCTTGCCATTTGGTTACACTAGGATTTATGAGAATTTCCCTAACCAATTGCGTTATCGATTAGAAGTACACGAATCTTTACACATTTACCAAGTTGTACACCACCTCCGGGCACGTCAATGGCTATTATTGTTGCTAGTCAAACGCCAAATTTACAAAAACTACAAAACAAATCTATGCGCAAAACTTTAAGTAAATAGTATCATATGTATGTATTTATTTACTTATTTGTAAGCACAGATATGCGCATAAGTATGTGATACTGAGTCCTTGTAGTTGTTGGCTTAATGGCGTGTGGCCGTCTGCGATGCACTTGAGTGCAACACTTCACTTTAAGTGTTATTAGTGTAATTTTGGTGTAAGTATAATAAATATTTGCAAATATTTGAAGTCATAATTGCTCCTTTTTTAAACAAAATAATACAGCCAATTACTTCTGGCCTCAGGTATATTTCTTGACAATTGAAGGCAAACGTCTGTAACCGCAGGCTTTAAAAGAGGCAACAAAAATGCTGTCCGCAATTATAGGCCGATCTCAAAACTATCTTCAATTTCCAAACTATTTGAGATTGTTGAAAATTTTAAATTCTCCTTTGCTCAACAGTCGCAAATCTGGCTGTTTTCAGCGATTTCTGCTTCTCTGCTTTTGACAATTAGTCTGAGATGGATACCATCTACACTGGCTTCTCGAAAGCTTTTGACAAGGTATTACATCGTTTGCTTCTGCTGAAATTTACCTCTTTTGGTTTTCATTCAACATTCTATTACTAGATTAAGTCTTATACTTCTGACCTAACTGATAGGTTCCCAACAACTCTGGAGTGGAGGGAAATGAAAGAGCGGCTGGATGTGCGAGGGACGTCTCTGAGCTTGCTCTTTAGCGAGTGGTAGAGGACGTAATCATTCCTTTGCACTGTGATTGAATTGAACATAATCGCGGAAATCAATAGAAAGATGATCTCTGACAGCTAACTGAAGGGTCTCTAAAGCGCTCTGACCAAAATTCAATCTTAAAAGGACAAAATGTCTCTTGGTTTGAATCGATCAATTACCAGCTTCCTCACAGGTATTATAATGGATCACTGTACTATTGCTACCCTTTCCAGTAGAATGGATGTATGTCATAATGACATCTGCAAAAGGTGTGGAGACGAATAGGAAATTGAGCCGGTAAAACCCCTCCTCTGTGAATTTCCTGCACTTCAAAGAAGCCCTGCCAAATATCTTGGTGATTATTTTTTTGCGAAATGTCTCACTGGTGGGACTAGTTACCTTCTTAAAATGTTATAAGTGTTTTAAGTAACGTAGTTAGGGGATGGAACTCCAATGCAAGTATCACAATGGGCCTTAAGGCCACCTGATAGGCGTAATAACGTGGTAAGGCGTAGGCGTGGTAACGTTGTTTCAACACTATTCAACACATTCTCGGGTGACCCCGGAGATAGCTTCCTGGAGACCCTATTTTTGGTTCTTTTCATCGCTCTTGCCTCAAATTGGCCAATTTCTTGCTTTACGCTGATGACCCTAAAATATTTGCAGCCATCACAGATTTAGGCGACTCAGCGAACTTGCAATCCGACATAAACAGAGTAAACGAATGGTGCGGCAAAAATCAGTTAACACTTAATATCAGTAAATGCTTCATGTGACTTAAAAAGGGTGATCAATTTAGAGGTATCGGAATTCAACGAAAATTCAAATTGATTGGGCGATTTTCATTATTTTTGTGTAGAACCATTCATGACTTTTATTTTTTAAAGGTAGTCCATTTCAAATGTTGCCAGCAACTGCGCCGTAATTCGGCCATCCATAAACACCAATTTTTCATGACGCGCTAGAGGACTTCGGTCGGTATCTCGTGAATAACTTTAGTAATGTTGGCTTCCAATGCCTCAATCGAAGCTGGTTTATTCACAAAGTATTTATACTTTACATACCCCCTCAAATAAAAGTCCAGAGGTGTGGCATCACACGATCTTGGTGCCCAATCCACTGGTGCCAGACGCGAGATAAATCGCTCACCGAAAGGAGGACGCAGTAAATCCGTTGTTTCGTAGACTGTATGGCAAGCTACGCCGCCTTGCTGAAGTCAAATATTGTGGAGATTACGGACTCCAATTTCTGGTATGAAAAAGTTCTCTTTTAGAAAAGATCGCTTTTAATTCTCCGGAATTCTTTAAGATTGCTTTTTCTAGAAGTGTGCAGTTATGGTGTCAATGTTCCCCTCCAACATTTCGCCGGCAGGCGGTTTGAGCATTAGGCTCAACGTTAGTTACGATTCTGATGCATTACGTCAAAATTACAGCTGCTTGTTATTTGTGAGCCCCCATTTGCCATGTCCCTGTCCATACTATAGAGAGGTTAGTTTTTAAGTCTGGTATCGTCAGTTTATATGTAGTTTAGCTTTCGTGGCGTTCGCGTCTATGCCGGCTCGCTGTACTGGAGTTGCTGCATCACTTCGGCCGCCACATGCTGTATCTCGTTTCATGCGTCGTTGCTCTTCAGCATCAGTGGCACTAAACTATCGAGCGCGACGGCTACAGCCGAAGTTATCTTCTATTGTTTTCTTAAGTCTTCACACAGGGGGACATAAGAAAAGCACGCGTTCCGCATCTTCTTTGATTGCTGATGTGCACTGCTTGCCTCTTCATGCTGAAAGCGTTGAAGGTATGCTTTAAAACTACCATAACCACTAAGGATTTGAAAAAGATGGTAATCCACTTTCCCATGTCTTCTCTCGAACCATTCTTCTGCACTGGGGTTGAGGCGGTAGGTCCACCTGCCTTTTTTTTAACTATCTCATGTCTACTATTCTTTTATATTCGCTGAGATCGCTTTAGTTTTGGTAGCGTTTTGTGACTGCGCTACCAGGACAGGTTGACATACGCCAGCTATGATAAACGCCTCATCTTCTGGGACCGTTCTGAAGGCAGAGCAGACTCTAGACGTGGAGTTAATTTGAAATAAGGTGGGCTTTAGTACTTGTACACAGATATTTTCTATTAAAGCATGACTTAACAGTAATCTAGGCTACACAAAGCGATCTTTACTTGGCACAGTTCCTCTCCTTTTGGACCTAAAAAAGTGATCTGATATGAATTGCTTCCAACTTGAGTATATCAAAATAGATTTTCTTCTACATTGTATAATATAATATAGAAGTGGCCTAAAGCTTTTTTTTAACAGAAATGAGAACTCTGGGAGTGTTATCGTTAGATTAGGTTAAAATGGTGGCCGAAAAAGTGGGCACACTTGGACGAAGAAATCATATTCACCCTATGTGATGCTATTGCAAAGAGAGAGGGCGGGGCAGGGTTGAGGAGAAGGAAGGGATTGAATATTTATGGATTATGAACGATGACTGAGTCACGTTTATAAAGGGTGGTTAAGTTTCAAGGGCCGGTATTGATTTTAAATAAAATACCCTCTTTTAGGAAATTAGTGTCATTTCTCTTTATTGTAATATGGCTCAATTACGTATAGAACAAAATATCGGCCAAATGGCCGCCGCGGCCTCGGCGGCACACCTCCATCCGATGGTCCAAATTTTCGATGACGCTGAGGCATAATTGAGGTTCTATGCCGTTAATGTGCCGAATTATCTCAACCTTTAGCTCTTGAGTTGTTGCTGGCTTATCGACGTACACCTTTTCTTTCAAATAACCCCAAAGAAAGAAGTCCAACGGTGTTGTTGTCGTTTAAGTGTGGTTCACATTCTACATCTGCCCTTGAAATGTAACCACCCTTTATTGACCTCTTTATGCTGCTTATGAATTTCATTAGATTTTTAATATCAAAGCCTACTTTATCCTTAGCTCAGAGCGAAGTGAACACTTTGACGAACGGGTAGTAGTGATAGGTAGGATGGGTACTGGAATAGTTGACCGCGGTCAGTAACTATTGCAGCAAATATACGCTGCTATTCAATTAAGAAATTTTTAGCTTGAGACACTGATATTTTCTCTTTATTTGCCCATCATTTCGCATCTCAATCCCTTTTAGAGTTTTCCGTATTTCTCATTGAAGAGAGTTACGCTCTCCGCCCATTACCCTTTGCGAGTCCCAATGAGTCTCTTCACTACCAGCACAAGCTGTATAATCATCCGCAGTGTGACTAAATTTTTATCTAAACGACCACGATAAATTCACATATCGTCCGCAATGCATCACCCTCCATACAAATGTATTACAGTTGTATGGTCTCTAATAGCTTTCCATGGCACAGACGCACCAGTTTCAAACTTCTATGCAAGTGCTTCTGTCACGTGTCCCTGCCTTTATCGTTGATGCTGCAGAGTTTCAAATATCTAAACTAAACTCTTCACAACCTTCTGATACCTTTGTTATTATTTACATTGTTGTTGTTTTGTTTGCACAGCACAAGCACTAGAAAAATTTCTTAAGCGAAAAATAAGTGCATATTTGAGAGTTTGCCTTTGAAATTCAGTCGTGTCACAGTTTTTATGGGTTTTCGGAAAATTCACTTTTTTTCTTGTTGCTTTTGTTGGCTTATTTTTTTATTGTTACGTATTGTTGACGCTTATCTCAAGCAAACAATTGGGTATGTGAAACAGTGATGTAGTCTGGGAAAAGTGTAGAACTGCAGAGGGTGGCTCCGAAGAGCGCAAAAAAGTTGCTATTTACATTTCTGTGAGCTTTTATAGCCTCAAATATTCAAGCGTACGTCGCATCTGTGCAAGTTTCTATTCATTTGTTTGTTTGTGTGTGTGTGTGTATTAGTTTTTTCTCTCCTTTTTGCAGAGGGTGCGCTTTGTGTAAACGAAATGGGGGATGGAGGTCATTCGAAGACTTCAATGGCATAATTGCTATTTTACAAGAACAAAAGCAACATCACATTTGCCTCATGGAAGTACAACAAGTGCTTTCGGCTACTAGCACAAAAATTACACAAACAATAACATTGAAAGAAGGTTTCATTCATCGCATGTGGACGGTAAACAACAAGCATAAAACCCATTCCACACAAACATACTTACACACACACATCCATACATATCCATTCATGGCACGCACACACCCATGTTTTTGTTGGCTTGTAGATATGCGTTGTACGAGTGCAAGTCCCCTGCCGAGTGTTTGGTTGGATGGCAGGAAGTAGAGGAAATCGTCGTCGCGGCATTGAATGAGTGCGTGAAAAGAAATTAAGTTCAAATTTTGTGGCAAACAAAATGAAGTGGCCACTTGCATGTGCCACTTGTATGAAGTGTTGTTGAAGTTAATTGAAGTGTAGTTGGTATTGCCGGTGCTGCAAAATGTGTTGCATGTTGTGTGTATTAACACGTGTTTTGAAGCTCTCTAAGTTCGGTGATACGATTTAGACTTGCCTGTTTTTGTTGCATCTCTCGGTTCGCATTATGCTTGCAATTTGCAACATCTGCAATGTAAACAGTTATACTTGGTTAGTGTGCGAAATTAGTTAGTAGGTTACCAAAATGCGAACTTAAATCGTTAAGGTTGGTGTGAATGAAAACATTTTCATAAGTATGCTATGCTATTGAAATCTTAGTCTTGAAGAAGTAACGGTAAATGTTAAAAAATGTTAAACAAAAAATTAAAAGGTGGCGCAAAATTAATCACCCCATCGGAAGATTTACAATTTTAACAAATAGCGTCGTAAGTCAATCTAATACCAGCAGAAAAGTAATGAAGCGCTTAAAAATCAAAATAAAGATTTCCATCAGTCAAAATAATTTTAGCTAATTAGCAAAAAAGTTATTCAAAAACCAAATAGGATGATTAATTTTGCGCCACGTTGTAAAGTGTTATTTAGTAAGGGGTGTATTTTGACATTCAGAGAAAAATGCTATTTTTTAAAATAAATGATCGGATGTTTTTTTTCATTATAAAGAGAAAGGTATGCCGTTAATAGTGAAAAATAACATCAGGCAAATGACCACCACGACCACGTTTACAGGACAATATACGTTTCATGAAATTTTCCATAACCGAATTCCATCTTTGAGGTCTTGAATCGACCCTGGGCTGTTGGCGTAGACCTTCTCTTTCACGTGGCCCCAAAGAAAAAAGTCATAAGGTGTTAAATCACAAGATCTCGGTGGCCAATTGTGATCACCTCTTCGAGAGATAACTCGGTCCGGAAAGTTTTCCCGTAAAAGATCAACGGTTTCGCTGCTTGTTGAATTCCGCAAAGTGCCACCTACTACAGAGTGTCGTTAGCAAAAGAAAAGGTGAAGAATATTCACTCCCTACCGCACTTAGACGCAGTTTCTTCGCAAATCATAGAAGAATTTAATTTCAAGACAATGTATTTAAAGTCATTTTAGCATTATTAATTCCTACTGCTTAGGGTAGGTGGGAGCGAGGGAGATATTAACAATTTTGTTCGATAGTCAAGCCGCAATCAAAGCTTTGAAGACGCCAGGGTGCAGATCCAAACCAGTCGACTCCTGTAAGAATGATATCAATTCTCTTGGGTATGCAGGTAACATTTATCTGATCTGGGTTCCAGGACATAGGTGGCTAACGGGAAATGAAAGTACTGCTGAGCTTGCCAGGAAAGGGTCAACTGAATTGGTCTTAGAGACCCTTACCCAATCATCGGTATCCCTCTGACTGTTGTTAAATGGGAGTTCCCTTTTTCTTCCTGATTGGCGCAATAACCGCTTACGCGATTTTGGCCGAGTTTAACAAAGCGTGTCAGTCGTTTCTTGCTCCTGCTAACCGGCTGTTGGACACAACAAGTGAAGCCAAGTCCTTCTCTACCTGATCTTTCCAACGCAGAGGAGGCCTTTCTCTTCCTCTGCTACCACCACCTGGTACCGCATCGAATACTTTCAGAGTTTGTATCCATTCGGACGACATGACCCAGCTAGCGTAGCCGCTGGATCTTTATTCGCTGCGCTATGTCTATGTCGTCGTAAAGCTCATACGGCTCATCATTCCATCGCCTGCGACGTTCGCCGTTGCCAACGTGCCAACGTGCAAAGGTCCACAAATCTTCCGCAGAATCTTGCTCTCAAATACTCCAAGCGACTGCTCTCTGAGAGCAGAAGTGAGAGTCGAGTAGCGAATCTTCTGGCTGTATGTTGCGTTTGCAGCTTTTCTCTGTTGAACAGTCTTTGCGTAGGTAGATGTACTTTTTTTTGCTGCACAGGGGCGTGTGCGCAGTTTGGCTGCAACAAGGTAATGACCCGAGTCGATGTTGGCTCGTCGGATTGTACGTACATCTAAAACTCTAGAAGCGTGTCTTCCATCTTCCAACATAATCGATCTGGTTTCGCGTTTTCCGATCAGGAGACAGCCACGTTGCTTAGTGTATTTTCTTATGCTAGAATCTGGTGTAGTAGACTACCATGTTTCGGACCCCGGCAAAGTCGATGAGCGTCTCTCCGTTACCAGATGTTTCGTTGTGCAGGTTGAATTTTCCTACTGTGGGACCCAAAACACCCTACTTTCCCACCCTGGCGTTGAAGTCGTCAAGCACGACTTTAATGTCGTAGCGGGGGCAGCGCGCATAGAAACTTTCCAGGCACTTTGGCCGCATTGTCCTTCTCTTACATCGGGGCGTGGGCGCAAATGAGGGAGATGTTAAAAAATCGGGCTTTTGTTGCGGATTATTGCGAGAGCTCGTCCGCCGGAGTGAACGACAGTACTTGGCGATGAAGTCTCTCTCCCACAACAAATCCGATACCGAATTTCCGCTCCGTTACATGACATCAGTAGGTGACGTCGCAAGGTCCTATATTTTTCTTGCCTTCCCCGTCCATCGCATCTCTTGGCAGTGATGTCAGCCGTTACTCTTACGAGGAAATCAATCTTCCCCATTAAGGCACCGGATATTCCAGGAGCATGCGCTCAAATCGTAGTCTTTAGTTCGTCTGCAGGGGTCGTCATCAGTATAGGAAGCCCTCATCCGAGGCTTTGTACATGTTTTCATTGGCAGGGTTTTTAAGTGGCGGGTCCCAAACTCACCGAGATGCCTCGCCTTCTCACGTTGGCTCACTCCCGAATGGGTGTACGGAAGCTACCCAGTAGATACTGGGGCTAATCCCGGAAGCTGTGAGCTGCTTGAACCATATGTAGAAGAATTGTCCTGGCCACTCCCAAGTGAATGGCGATCAGTAACTTTTCCCACTTGCGTGGATTTCTACATATGGAACCACTCGACTTGTTTACTAAATAAAAAATAATTTTGAGTGATGGAAATATTTATTTTGACCGTGACGCGCTCCATTGTTTGTCTGTTTGTATATGGGAGCTGTCTAGTTTACAAGGGTATAAGTCTTCCGATAGTGGGATGTCGTAGGGTGTAAGTGATTGTGTGAGTTTTGGCCAGCGCTGATATTCGATTGCAGTCAGTGCCGGTCATTTACTTAAAATGCGCTAAGATATCTCATCATCCTCCAGGCATAAATAGTTGGTATTCTATCCGGTGCAGATACGAACACTGCCGTTTATTCCAAAAGAGATGATTCTTAGGCAATTTTAAATTGGTCCTACTCAATCGATTTAGGTACTCACTACGAACAATTCAACTTTTTTATGACAGATGGGCGAGGCTTCACAATTAGAAACACTAGGTTATATTTAAAAAAATAATAATTTAACATCAAAACCGGAAGTGAAAAAACGCGTATTTTTTGAAATCTCTGCCTCTCACTTGAATTTACAGTCGCTTAAATTTACTTCCACTTGCACTTTTCAAAATCAGTTACCTTAATTATGGTCACATTTAGACATGTCTACCCGCAACAACACGCCGATAAACCGGTAAGCGACAATGGTTCGTATACAATTTATTCCTTGTAGCAGTGGCGCATAAATTAAACTTTATTATGCATAATCTAATTCGTAACAGATGAGCCACATCAAGCAGAAGGTGGTGAGGGAGCATCAGCCAAGTACCCGCTCCTCAATCATACCAACAGCCAGCCAGCCAACCAGCCAGCGAGGCAAGTCAGCAACCCCACAACAATCACAAAACATTGGCACAAGCAAATACTAAAGCCAACCCTGCGCACCAGCAACCAACGAAGGACACACACACACACACACACACACACGCGAATACGCAAAGGCAATTGGCAATCTATCATAAGCGAGGCGCTTAACATATCCCGTTACACAGCCCATATCCGCTCAGTACAATATGCGAGAAATTACGAAAAGGAAATGTTAAAGAACGATTCATCGTCAGCGTCGTTGCTGCCTTCAAGTGGATGGCGAACGATAAAATGTTGACAAATCTAATAAAATTTTCAACACCCAAAAACAAGCGAACACGGCAACGGCCCACGATTTGCCGCTGTCTCTGTGTGTCTATCTAAATAAATGACTGTTGTCGGCTGAAATCTGTGCACTCGAAAAAATTGCCCAAATCTGTCTTTCAAAGGCAGTTACATAAATCTCACTTTCCTTTTATATTTATGTGCAATTTGGGTTTGTGTGTGTATGTATGTGCATATTTACTGGCTGACGACGGGATCAACCGCCTCAGCGTTTCATACTTTACTACCCTGCCTGTAGACGCAGCGAATTCCCCAAAGGGACTTTAGTGCAGCCAAATCATTCCATGTCATTTCGTTTTATAACAATGACAAGGCAGGAGTAGCAGGGCAAGGTTGGCAGGCTGTGCAATACTCACAGTTGGGGTTGGAGTTGAGGTTAAGGTTAAGGTGGAAGTATTTGAAACAGACTCATGAAAAACAAGAAGAATTTAAATGCAAAAAAGAATTACATAATGCAATGAAATAGAATCTCAAAGCCTTAAGGGCAATGCGAGTTTGTTGATTATGCACCGCCTTGCTTCTACTGAATCTACTAACTTGAATTTCATAATATATATTTCTTACCAAAAATAGGTGTTATCTTCGGAGCAATATTTCGCCTAGACTTAGTGTCACCGAGTTGTAAAGATCGCGCCAAATCAACCGGCATAGCTGACAAGCAGTAGAGACACTACGAAGTTTTACCTACCGAAAGTGGGAAAGCATTCGCTAAGAGTTTTTGCAAACTGCGCTGTAGCAGAAGCTGCATTTAGTCTGCGTGGCGAAATAGGGGAATAAAATTTCAACTATGGGCACCCAATCACTTCTAATATAACTTTAATGCAGGGAAATTTCTAAAATAAAGGAGCTGCCGAAAGTAGTGAAAGATCTCGGCTGGGAGGGAGAGCAGATTAAAATAATTTGACTTAAATGGAGTTTTAGGAATCGTTCGAAATTTACGGTCTATGGGCTTTTCGGGATGGCCTAGGGAAGTTTTATTAGTCAAGGACCCATATATGAATAAAAGGTTTTGAGTTGGAGTTTAAGATGGAATTAACCTAAAAGCGATGAATTATAGAAGGAAAGCATACCGCTGGAAGATGGGAACATATTGGAGGATGGAGCAGGAATCGAAGTGGAAGCAGGTTTTACAGAATTGGTCTTCTAGTAAAAGACTTATCTTTTGAGCTTCTAGAACTCAAAGTAGAATATTCAAAAAATAGTGAACAACAAGCAGATTCTAGTATGAAGACCTTTAGACAAAAGCGACTTTTAGTTAAAGAAGATCTCTAGATATCAATGGTTCAAAGCTAAGGAAATTCTTTGTCGAGTTTACGATGACATAAACATAGAGCAGCGAACGGCTACATTGATTGAATCATGTCGCCCAAATGGAAACAAACGCTCCAGCTGTGAAAGTATTCGATGGAGTGGCAGCTGGTGGTAGCAGAGGAAGAGAAATACCTGCTCTGCATTGGAAAGATCAGGTGGATAAGGACTTGGTTTCACCTTGTGTTTCCAACTGGCGCCGGTTAGCACGAGAAAGAAACAACTTTGTTAAACTCGGCCAAAATCGCCATTGTGCTCACCCTAAAGTCCCTTATGATACCTGCATTCGATTTCTATCTCCTAACTAAGTTGCTTAAATCACTTACATCTTTTTAAGAAGGTAATTAGTCCCTTTAGTGAGAGATTTTGTAAATTTACCAGGTCTTCAAAGAAATAAGCGCCAAGATATTTGGCACGGTTTCTTTGAAGTGCAGGGCATTCACAGCACACTCAACTTCTTCTTCATCTCCACAGCTCCTACAAAAGTCATTGTGAGGTCCACCCATTCTACTGGCTACGGTGCCAATAGTGTAGTGACCCGTTATAACACCTGTGAGGACGCTGGTAGTTGGTCTATTGAATCCAAGCAGATATTTGTTTTCCTTTTAAGACTCAGTTTTGGCCAGACCGCTTTGGAGACCCTGCAGTTAGTAGTCAGAGGCCACCTTCTTTCCTCCTTACCGCGATTACGCTCAAGTCAATTGCAGTATACAGTTCGTTTACAGGAATGATTATGTCCTCTAATACTCGCTGAACGTCAAGTCTTTCCATGTACACTCATTCGCTCTTTAATTTCCGTCCACTTCAGAGCGGCCGGGACCCAACAAAGTGCGGAGTTGTGTTGTACAGGGTGGGCCATATAGCGTTTGCTTTTTGGACCACCTATTTTTTTGAGAATAATAACACAAATGACATGTCAAATGTGTTCATAATTTACTTAAAGGTTTGACATTTACGAAATGGGACGCTATACGCTTGAACAAAATTGGAAAATATTAAAAACCTATTTGCAAAGTGGTGAGTCTTCTACTCAAACTGTGAGAAATTTGAAAAAAATTTTCTGATGAAGCTCTTTTCACATCGGCGGCTACGTCAATAAGCAAAATTGTCGGATTTGGGGCTCAGAAAATCCACACGTTACTGTAGAGAAGCAAATGCATCCACAACGAGTCACTGTTTGGTGCGGTTTTTGGTCTGGCGGCATCATCAGGCCATTTTTTTTTTTTCGAAAATGAGCGATGAGCCGCGGTTACAGTAAATGGCGAGCGCTACCGTGACATGCTCAACGAGTTTTTGTTTCCAAAAATTGAAGAGGATGCCATGGACGACATTTGGTTTGAACAGGACGATGCAACTTGTCACACTGCCAAAGTTACACTCGAACTTTTGGCTACCGTTTTTGAAAACCGAATAATCAGCCGAAATTCTGATACCGATTGGCCGCCTTGGAGCTGTGATTTAAGCCCGTTGGACTAGTTTTTGTGGGGAGCCGTTAAGGACAAATGCTATGCGAACCATCCAGAGGCGATTGATGCTTTAAAACACGAAATCGAAGTTGCCATTCATGAAATTAGAGCCCAAACAATCGAAAATGTGCTTAAAAATTGGGTTGATCGAATGGCCTACTGTAAAGCCAGTCGTGGCAGTCATTTGAACGATATTATTTTTCATTCATAAATGGCAATGCTCAGTCTTCAAAATAAAAAAAAAGTTTGAAAAAATATTGATTAGTTTTTTTTTTTATAGCCGATTCAAAAAGCAAATTTTACATGGCCCACCCGTTAGTTTCTAATTACTGTTGACTGTAGTCAGCACAAAAAATGATTTCGAGTTATCTGAATCTTCATTTTGACCTTTACGCACTCCATTGCTTGTCTGTTCGTATGCTGTCGCTGTCTAGTTCACAACATGATTGACGTATGACGACATTTATAAAAATTATAAATCCCCCGATACAGTGATTAATTTTGCGCCTCCTTGCTTGTAAAGAAATGGGTATTTTTGTGTCAGATAAAGAATTTTGTAAGTACGAGAGGAAAAAGCAAGTGAAGTTGGTGAAAAAATCTCCTTGCGTCTGGCTTCATTAGAGCGCCGATGCCCAACGCTGTGCCCATTGTTTGAGAAAGTTCCTTGAAAGAAGTTGAAGGTAGCTGCTTTACTTAGTTTCAGCCAAAACTCTCATTAAAAATAAAATGAATAAATAATTAGCGCGTACACTTTTGTTAGGTGTTTGGCCAAGCTCCTCCACCTACATATTTGGGCGTGCGTTTTGCTATTGTGCCACAAATAGTCTCTACATAAATCCGAAATTGTGCACTAGCCAAAGTAAGTGAATCATAAGTGAGCGCCACAATGAAGTCACTTTCGCTGGCTTCTTCGTATCTCTTAATCTAGCGGCTGCTGTACTGTTCCCACTTTCTGAATGACTCAGTCCACTTCGCTTCGTCATCACTTTTTATAAACTTTGAATTTTTAATTATTCAAATCTTATTTGGATTACAAATTTCCCATGAGAATTTTCTCATTTGTTTGATTTTCACGAAACAAAATTGTTAACTGAAGAGACACAAATTACTTTCCTATTGTTTTAAGTATTTTTTTTTTTTTTTTTTTGTTTTTACTATGCAACTTCTCACCTTACCTCACCAGTCCAGTTACACACTCAATTCTTTTGTCATAACAGCCTTATTGAAATGTCCTTTCAGACTCGCATAAATATGTGTGTATGCGCGTCTTCGACACGGTCTCAAGGCACCACACTTTAAAAACCGATTAATTTTCAAGCACAAAGTGGATAAGTGCCAAAATATATGCAACGGCTGTCTGCCCGCCCGGCTGTCTGTTGTGTTCATAGTATTGTCTGATTGTATATATAGTATATACTAGTTTGTATGTCTGCGTGCCTGCCTGCCAGTTGCAAGTGAATGTCGCGCGAGTTACGTCAACTACCCATTCCAATAACTCAACACACTCCCTACCCATTAATTGGGAACAGCAATTTAATGTCAACAAACTGCATTTTCAATATTTTACAATATTTCGCAATAGTAGCAATTTAATGTCAACAAACTGCATTTTCAACATTTAACAATATTTCGCAATAGTAGCAATTTAATAATTCTCAAATGTCAATAAACTGCAAAGTCTGACAAACTGTTTTTTTTCACTTAACAATAACAATTTAATAAATTATTATTTTTGCAATACTTATTTCAACAGACGTCAGCTGAACTTCTAAATAATATTTTAGCTTATAAGTATTACATTTGTAACTTTAGCTTTAGTTTTAATTGGGCTCTAGAACAAGTAAAATGTACTGAAAAATAAATTATTATTTTTTTTATACGGAAGAACCCTCGGACTCGTTAGTGGCGCAGTCGACGTAAAAGAACCTAATATCGGAAAAATAAGTGATTATCCTGAAGGACACTATTAAATCCGGTAAAAACAAAAAAGGACAAAATATCCTTGCGAAAAAGTGAAAAGTGACATTAAAAGTCAAAAGACTTCATTTAAATAACTTTTTCGGACTTCATTTAAATAACCTTTTCAACGTCTAAAGACAATATAGCACCAAAGAGCTATAACGAAAAAGGGAGCTAAAACCCACAAAATAAAAAAAAAAAAAAAAAACGTTACATTGTGAAGTGTCTAAAGACAATATTTTTACAAAGAAAAAACAAATCATTACAAAAATGTCCACACAACAAAGCACCAATAACTCACCAGCACCAGCCGTACTATCTGGATCTGACTTAATGAAGGAAGCTGCCCGGATCAAAGAATTCTATGGTACGAAAGAATATGATCTATCATCTTTTATAAGAGAAGTGGAGCTGATATTGCCATTATTCCAAGAGAATGCCATCCTACAGCAGTTTGTATTCGAGAGGTACATTAGAAATAAGATCCAAGGACCGGCTCTACAAGTGGTAAGGGCCCTAGGACCAGAATCAACATGGGAAAGAATAAAGGAAGAACTAATAAAAAACTTCGGCATCAAGGAAGGGTATCACAACCTTTACCATCAGGCGATTAATATAAAAAACTACAATAATGTAAGCGAATATTTTAAAAATCTTAAAAATATATTAGACAAATTAAATACTAAGTACGAATTTGACATCAATAAACCCATAGAGTTTTCACCTCCTACAAACGAATCAATTGTACTAAAAACATTTTTGAACGGTATACACCCAAATTTGGCTAGCATTATCTATAGTAGGAATATATCCACCCTTAGGGAAGCTTACTACGTCTTGGAAGAAACAGGGATACTAAGACAATATAACAATAGGTTTCAGAAATACACATATAATACACATCAGCGATTCCAACAACAAGGAAACCATAACGAAAACGGACAGAACAAGACATACCAACAGAAACAAACTTTTACACACCAATCACCCCAAAATTCACATAATAGTCCTTCTCAAGTTCGTCAAAATAACAATCCTGCTCAATTTCGACAAACTTTCTTTAACACAAATAATTCTCAGCAATCAGGACGAACCCAATACTCGAACAGAACTCTTGGACATAATAATAATGGGCCTACCCCAATGGAAGTAGACCACATCGAGAATAATAATACAGGAGAGGTAAATTTTCAGTGTCAAGCCCAAAGATTCATTTACCGATAGTAGAATTAAGTATAGGAAACACGAACATTAAATGTTTACTTGATACAGGATCAACGACCTCATTGCTTAACGGAAAATTATTACCAACATTTGAAAGGACAAAACTAGAAAAACCCATATTCTTTAATACAATAAATGGTAAATTTTGTATTGACGAGGAAATTATCACACCCCTTCCTAGGGAATTTAAAGAAGACAATCTCATGTGCTGGAAATTAACCAACTTTAATGGTAAAAATTTCGATGCTTTAATAGGACAGAATATATTGAAAGCTTTTTCAGCAATCATAAACCTTGAAGAAGACTTCTTACAAATAAACGGCAATAAAATTAAATTTATAGATTCTTGTCCATACAATTTAGAAGAAATTCAAACCTTAGAAATACAATCAGATAACATTTTAGATAGATTAAAACGTGATGATATGAACAAAGAAGAAGAAACATTTTTAACGGAACTTATTCAAAAAAATTCCGATCTATTTTTCCAAGAGGGTAACTTACTTACTCACACTCATGAAGTACGACATGAAATTACGACAACGATTAACAAACCGGTATATTCGAAGATATATAGGTACCCTCAGATCCATGAGGAAGAAATCAATAAACAAATGCGGGAAATGTTAGAACAAGGGATAATTAAGGAAAGTATATCTCCATACAATTCTCCTTTATGGATTGTGCCCAAGAAGTCGGACAATTCAATGAAAAAAAAATGGAGAATAGTAATAGACTACAGGGCTTTGAATGAAATAACTGTCAGTGATAAATTTCCCATCCCAAATATTGATACAATTTTAGAAAAGCTTGGTCGAGCACAATACTTCACGACTCTCGACTTAGCCAAAGGCTTTCATCAAATCCTTATTAAAGAGGAAGATAGGAAGAAAACAGCATTTTCTACTCCATTAGGTCATTATGAATTCGTTCGTATGCCTTTTGGACTAAAAAACGCTCCTGCTACTTTTCAAAGATTGATTAATTCAGTACTAAGGGAGTATATCAACAAAATATGTGTTGTATATCTTGACGATATTTTAATTTTCAGTAGCACAATACAAGAACATAAGGATAGTATACAGAAAATTTTCAATGCTCTTAGAAAACATAATCTTAAGATTCAAGTTGATAAGTGCAATTTTTTCGCAAAATCTACCGAATATCTAGGACACATTCTTACCACTGAAGGAATCAAACCTAATCCGAACAAAATCGGGGCTATCCAAAAACTAAAACTTCCAGAAAATCAGAAACAGATAAAATCATTCCTAGGTATAACAGGATATTATAGAAAATTTATAAAAGACTATGCTAAAATTGCCCATGGTTTGACAAAATATTTAAAAAAGAATACCAAGATTAATAAAAATGACCCTCAATATACGGATGCATTCTACAAACTTAAGAGACTACTAATCGATACACCCAACCTTAAATACCCAGATTTTAAACGGAAATTTAAATTAGCAACAGATGCCAGCGAATTCGCAATAGGCGCAGTAATAACACAGGATAATCATCCTATCAGTTACGCAAGTAGAACCCTAAATGAACACGAAAGAAGATACTCAACAACAGAAAAGGAGTTGTTGGCTATCGTTTGGGGAGTAAATTACTTCAGGCCATACATATATGGAAGAAACTTTGACCTTATGACAGACCACCAACCACTAAAATGGCTACAAACAAAATATAAAGGAAAAGACATAAATCCTAGGCTTCAACGTTGGTTACTCAAACTTGGTGAATACGATATTAACATCGGGTATATCAAAGGCAAGGAGAATACTCTAGCCGATTTTCTCAGTAGAATTAACGCAGATACTGGTGAAATTTGTGCAGTAGATGAAAATACAAGGGAAATTGACTTAGACAATATAAGTACAACCGCTACTATTCACTCTCAAGAAGAGGAACTGAACGATCATTTTCCCATATTAGACTCAGTCGTTAACCGTTTTTATACCCAAATAATCTTGACAGAAAGTAAGACGGAAGAAATTAGAATAGTTGACAATAAAAGAAAAATTTTTGTAAGTCTAGACGATATTAGGAGTGGATTCATGTCGGACATTTTCAGAAGATTTATAAAAACGGGGAAAGTAGGAATTTATTCAGGAATTTCAGATTCAGACTACAATATAGTGCAACAGAAGCTAATAGAATTATTTAATGGTAGTGTAAAATTCTACAGATGCTCATATCATGCTAAAGATATGAGAAACGAGGAAGAAGCTTACAGATATATTCAAAAATATCATAAAGAAGAAACTGGACATGCGGGGATAAATGAAAATTATCAGGGTTTAAAAAATACAATATACTTCAAAAATTTGAAACTACTTATCCAAAAATATATTAACAATTGTGATATTTGTTGTAGAGGTAAATACGACAGAAAACCATATAAACCGAAATTCTTTATAACGGAAACACCCACAGATACGAATGAGATAATACACATGGACACTTACGTAATTAAGAAACATAGTTTTCTAACCATCATAGACAAATTTTCGAAACAAGCTACTACTATTTACTTAGAAGACAGAAACAGTATAACACTTATAGAAAAACTTCGTTTATATTTCTCTCTCACCTCAAAACCGAAACGCATAGTAGCTGACAACGAATTCAACTCAACAAATGTAAAAGATTTTCTTAGGCAAGAACAAGTGGAAATTCATTTTACAAAGCCAAATTCTCATACCGGAAACGCGGATATCGAAAGGTTTCACAGCACCCTAGCAGAAAGATTTCGAATGTTAGAAATGGAAAATTCAAGTTTAACAGTCCAGGAAAAAATATATAAATGTACTGAATGGTACAACAGATCCATCCATTCCGTAACCAAGACAAGACCAATAGATATAGCAAATGGAAAAATAGAAAAGAACAAAATTTATAATTTACTACGGACCACAAAAGAGAGAAAAATTACAAAGTTGAATATTGACAGGGAGGAATATCAAAACACAAATCAGGAAGGGTACGTGAAAAACTATAAGGCTGTTCGACATAAACAAGAACCTAGATACAAAAAAACGAATTTATCAAATATTCACCCAACTAACATAAAAAGGACTACTAAATTTTCAGGTACACATGACACTGCTAATAACCATAATAATGACGCTCTTCACTGTAAATAACACCACATTAGTTGTCGAAAACATCAATAGTACAAATGGCTTCGCTGAAATAGCACTAGAAGACGCAGACATAACTTACAACTACAACACTATTCTACACATCATTGACCCCAAGGAAATTCAATATGTCATAGAAGTACTCGAAGAAAATACAAAAGTAATAGCAAATATCAACGACAGACACTTCCTTAATACAGAACTGGAAAAAGCAAAATCAAAACTCAAGACAATCATTCCTACTAGACATCCGAGAGGACTAATAAACTTTATTGGAACAGGCATGAAATGGCTATATGGCACAATGGACGATTTTGACAGGACAGAAATAGAAAGACATTTACTAGCAATTGACAACAACAATCATGCAATAATAAAAACCCTTAACGGAAACATAGAGATAAACCATGTATTTAACAAAACAATTTCAAAACTAAAAGACGCAATAGAAAGTGACAGAACGCAGATTACCTCAAAATTAAATCAAATATCCAAGAATGACAAAGAATTAGAAAATAAGCTCCTATATCTGGATATATTGCTAAAAATTAAAATTCTGCTAGACAATATTGAACACATACAAAATAATCTTGTAGCCACAAAGACAAATACTATGAATAATAATGTATTAACAAGTGAAGAAATAATTCGTTACAACATCGATCTCTACAAAATGCAAAATACAAGATTAAGTGCAGGACATTATAAAGAAAATAAAATAATTTTTATAATACAAATACCTAAAGATATAAGAAAAGTAAAAAGATCAATTTTTGTACCTATACCCAATGAAAACAAAGAAGAACTTGTTTTTGAAAAAAGAGAGATCCTAAGAATAAACAATTCAATTTATGATTTTAATAATGAAGTAAAAATAAGCAATTTAAAAAAGTCTAATCTTTGTATTTTCAGAAATAATTGCTTAAGAAAAAAGAACAAACAAGTAGAAACTATAGAAATACAACCTGGCTTAATAATCATAAAAAATCATGTAAATTCTATAGCTAATAGTAGTTGTAATAATAGACAGTTCAATTTAAGTGGAAATAAACTAATAACATTTAACGGTTGTAAATTAGAAATAAATGGAGATCTGTATTATAATTCTGAAGATAAGTTTGAACAACACTTTTTAATAAATAATAATTTTAATTTAAATAATATTACATCTCAGCTAACGTTTGATGAATTAGTATCGAATCAGATCGAAAATATTCAAAAGATCGAAGAAATCAGATTTCACAAAAAACTAAACTACATTTTTAATAGCCTAGCGTTGACATTCAGTTTAATAGCCCTAGGTACAGTAGTCATATTTTACATATATAAAAAATCAAAACATAACGAAATAGAAATAACTAGAAAAACTCAGGAGAGTTTTCAGTCAAAGGGGGAGGAGTTACGTCAACTACCCATTCCAATAACTCAACACACTCCCTACCCATTAATTGGGAACAGCAATTTAATGTCAACAAACTGCATTTTCAATATTTTACAATATTTCGCAATAGTAGCAATTTAATGTCAACAAACTGCATTTTCAACATTTAACAATATTTCGCAATAGTAGCAATTTAATAATTCTCAAATGTCAATAAACTGCAAAGTCTGACAAACTGTTTTTTTTCACTTAACAATAACAATTTAATAAATTATTATTTTTGCAATACTTATTTCAACAGACGTCAGCTGAACTTCTAAATAATATTTTAGCTTATAAGTATTACATTTGTAACTTTAGCTTTAGTTTTAATTGGGCTCTAGAACAAGTAAAATGTACTGAAAAATAAATTATTATTTTTTTTATACGGAAGAACCCTCGGACTCGTTAGTCGCGTGTCAGCATTTTGCCTGGCACGGCTTTGATAAGACACAGCCGCCGCTGACGTTGGCGTGTGTCAGCAATAGAAATGCAAACGAACAACTTGCAACACCAGCAAGGACAACAATATATTATACAATTACACTGTGTGTATGTGTGAGTGGATGTATTATACATACACACATACATAAGTACTTAGCGAACATTGGCGCCTGGCGACAAACAAATGTGGCAGTGATTGGAGCGGCAGCCGCGGCGGCTTTAATGCTCTACGATTGTCTACTGTGGCCACTTACGCAACACACACACGCACACAATCACACTATTTTAGCTCAACACAATGACATTCACATGTTGGTGTGCGTGCATGCAACATGCCACACGCGCTCGGTCACGTGCCGTTGGGCCTCAATTCGTTGGGCACTAAATTCGTATTGGTGCGAGATTAGCTGCGCAAATATTATTTATTGCATTTGTTAAGTTGATTCATCATCTTGTTAAGCAATTTCGGGCACAAACAACGTCCCAACGATGCATTGTTGTTGTTTAGCGTAAAAGGGAGTACAAGGAGATACGCCGGTACTATTTAACGACGGAAGAGGCGCGATCAAGGGTTAAAGTTCACAGCCTTGTCAAAATTAAAAGCTTCTATTCTGAGTTTGAGGTGTCTAGCGGGGCGTGTGCGGCCACTCTTACGTACATATGTATGTGTGTATGGGTGTAGCTATGATGTAAGTTGCAAAGTAGTACGTAAATAACTCTACCATTTAGCTGAAAAAGTTTATTTTTAGTTAATTTTTTTTAATCGAAAACTATAAAAACAAAACAAAGATATTCTCACTCATAAATTATTTTTCGCATAGAATTTTTTTAAATACTTTCGACGAGTTTCTTTTAAGACAGAAAATGAGTGATTTTAGTAAAATATTTTTAGTATAAAGTTGCATAATAAACTCAACATAAAATACGAAAACGACACTCAAAACACCTATGGAAAGTATTCAACGTCTTGGTGCGCTCTGCACTACAGGAGCGATGAGAATTACTTCAACAGCTGTGCTTAAAACAATACTCAACCTGTCACCGATCGACATTACGGCAGGATCTGTAGCAGTTAAATCTGTCGTAGGACGTAGCGCAACGGGTGAATTTACCTGTAAAACATTCGAGCATAGCTCAATAGGCATGAGTTATACTGTCCGGATGGACTATAGCTATGATCAGAAAGTCGCGCGAATGTTTAAATAAAACAAAACAGAGTTCAATGTCAGGTAAATTTATTTTATCTCCTTCAAAATATGGCCCGTCTGAAGCAACACACATGTGCCAACGTTTAACGCAGTCCTCTATGCACTCTTGATAGGCCGACGAAGGGATGGCCTTCACCTCCTTCGTCGCATTCTCTTTGATCTCCTCTCTCGACTGAAATCTCCTTCCACGAAGGGAAGTAACTTCAATTAGGGAAACAAAAAGAAGTCGCACGGGGCCATATCAGGTGAATTCTGTGGTTGCACGATGGTATTTACTTGATGTTTTGTCAAATAATCCAGCACAATGTGGGCTCGGTGCGATGGCGCGTTATTATCATGCAAAATCGAAGAATTGTTTGTCCACATTTCCGGCCGTTTGCGATGTACAGCATCTCTCAAACGCTTCAAAACGGATAAATAATATTCTTTATTGACTGTGTGGCCTAAGGGAAGATACTCTGGCGCGAAGAAAACAGTCAACACAGTACTTTTTAGTCATGGAGTATGATTCCGAAATGCAATTGGGTGAGGAAATTCCGAAAAATAATAGAGGAAGATAGGTAGAAAAGAGGAATTAAACCTAGCCCCAATGCGCTTAATATATTCACTGACGGCTCGCGAATGTTGGACGGAGGAGGTGCAAGGATCTATTGCTCAGAGCTAGACATAGGGCATCCATTCAAGCCGCCTGACCACTGCAGCATCTTTCAAGTCGAAGTATTTGTTGTAGGAAAGACTGCATTTATTACTAAACAACACAGCCAGATGCGAAAATTGCGAGCGGAGTTTCTCGAGCAGCTGAACACATTTTTGCTAACCTTTTTACATATCATATACAAAAAAAAGTTATGAAAACTGGCATCAATCAAAAATGTGGGAAAGCGTCAATAAAACGCTGGTTAGGCGAAAACATCTTTTCACATTATTATACTTCTTTGATAATTGTAGCAGACTATGCAAGTTTTCATTTCCTCCTCGCAGAGTTGGAAATAACTTTCCCAGATTGTATATGGGAAAAGTGGAAACTTTTTACTGAAAATTTCCTTGCCATAAATATTTTTCTTGCCACACCTGACTGCATATTTATTCCATCGTCACACACACACACACACACACACACTTAATGCAGCTACTTAACACTTTCCCCTATAAAAATAAGTACAACTAAATGAACTCAGCATCAGTTCAGGTTCCCAAAACATTTTGCATTAAAAACACATTTTTCATTCCATCAAAATATCTTTCCATTTATTTTTACGTAATTTCCACTTTTACATATTTCCCATTCAAATTTGGTACACCTATCGATTCGACTTATTTCCTAATCAGCAACTTTTTGTTGTACATCTTTTCAGATTCATTAATGGGTTCCGCCAGCGAAGATGAAGACGACGATGATCCGCCACATTTGCGCGGGCCACCACTCGGCCTGGGCGTATTAGGACCGAATGGCCCAGACTCAGCGGGTGGACCATTGGGAGCATCCGATATCTCAGTACAAAGTATGAGCACGGATAGTAAAAACACGCATGACGACTCCGATCAGGTAATAATCATTAGCAAGCAGCTAAGAGAAATAAAGCCAAAAGCAAAAACCAAAAACCAAAAAAAAAAACGACAAACACATAAAAAAGAAAGCGAAAAGACAAAATGTGGCAAACGTGTTGTTGTTGATGAAGCAGCAATAGCCGGTGTAAGCGGTGCATAACTCATTGTGAACTTCGATATGTGGTTTTTTTTTGTTTTTTGTTAACTATTTTATGTTACCGACAAAGACGTGTGTACTTGGCTTTTTGACTTTTTAACGCCGCTAAAATCGTCGGGCCGGATGAATGATGATTATCCGCGGTGCGCTGCTGATGACGTTGTTCGCTGGCGACTGCCGACTGTTGGCTGTTGGCTGTCGACTCTCGGCACTCAAGCCTTGGCTAATGTTGCCGCTGATGATTAATGATTTGCAAATGGTTATTTAACAAATTTATCGATATGCCATTGCATTGTATTTCGTTCACATAAAATTGCTTAATTCCCTTGCCTGGTTTTGCTGCTTTAACAAAAAAACAAAACTCCGTTTGCTCTCACCTTCACGAAACATTTCACTTGTGCCGCACACCTTTCATTCGCTTCCTCACATTGCATTACATTTCATTTGTTCTTTGTTTTTCGCAGGGTTCCTTAGATGGTGATCCTGATGGTCGTGGTGATTCGCAAGCGGAGAACAAGAGTCCTGACGATGCGAACGGCTCGAAGCGACGTGGCCCGCGAACGACGATAAAAGCCAAACAATTGGAAGTACTGAAAACGGCATTTAATCAAACACCGAAACCGACACGGCATATTAGGGAACAATTGGCCAAGGAGACGGGGTTGCCAATGCGTGTGATACAGGTGAGTTTTCGTAACGAAATCATTATGAAGAAACGAAATATTTATGAAAAAAAACATTCATTGCGAGTGAATTAACGAACCTGTAAAGCGTTGCAAAGTGTTGTCACAAAGATGAATGAGTATTTTGCATGTGGGCGGCGAATGGTGAAATTAAAAATAAACGAACAATTTAAGTGAGATATCAGATATATCAAATGGGAGGCATTCATTGAAATGCTTTTATCTTTTTCTGCTGTATGAGACAAGCAAGCAAGTAAAAGCTGATTGTCCACTAAATTTAACCAAATGGTTACTCTTACCCCAAAAGCACATTTAGTAGAATATCGCATTTTGTAATATGTAAAGCAATAACTGAAAAACAAGTAATAAAAAAAACTGCGTGTTTGTGAATTTGGTGGTCATTTCAGCAATGTGGGTTCTAGGTGACTATTTGTAGTTGGTTGCGGATCTTATGCATTAAATACCAAACATTAAAAAAAACACTTACTAATAATAGTCGCCCCACGCGAGGCAATGGTAGGTCTTCTAAAGGGTGGTTTACTTTTAAGGGCCGGAGTTGATTTTGAATAAAATACAATTTTTTTAGGAAATTATTGTATTTTCTCCTTATTATGATAATATTGGTATAGCTCAATTACGTATAGAACAAAATATCGGCCAACTGGCCGCCTCCATACGATGGTCCAAATTTTCGATGACGCTGAGGCATAATTGAGGTTCTATGCCGTTAATGTGCCGAATTATCTCAGCCTTTAGCTCTTGAATTGTTGCTGGCTTATCGACATACACCTTTGCTTTCAAATAACCCCAAAGAAAGAAGTCCAACGGTGTCAAATCACATGATCTTGGCGGCCAATTGACATCGCCGGGACATGAGATTATTCGGCCATCAAATTTTTCGCGCAAAAGAGCCATTGTTTCGTTAGCTGTGTGACAAGTGGCACCGTCCTGTTGAAACCACATATCGTCCACATCCATATCTTCCAGTTCGGGCCATAAAAAGTTCGTTATCATCTCACGATAGCGAACACTATTCACAGTAACTGCCTGACCGGCCTCATTTTGGAAAAAGTACAGCTCAATGATGCCGCCGGCACATAAACCGCACCAAACAGTCATTCTTTGTGGATGCATTGGTTTTTGGCAATCACACTTGGATTAGCATTCGCCCAAATGCGGAAATTCTGCTTATTGATGAATCCACTGAGGTGAAAATGTGCCTCATCACTTAAGATGATTTTGATTTGAACGCCCGTTTTCATAATAAGCCTGAATAACTTTAACACGTTGCTCGATTGTGTATCTTTCGATGGTTCAAATTGAGTTAGTCTGGAATTGAAAAATGTCAAATGAAATGCAGAAAAAAACTTCACCTTTACAATAAAAATATTTAGCTTCATATCAGCCTCTAAGCAAGAACCAACGAATCTTAATACTCAACGATCTTATCAAGTCGCGGATGGCATTCTGCAAAGAATACAAAAAACCCTGGGTATGACTGGAATGGAGTCTGATAGAAGGTATTGCTGCCGACATCGTCCGGATGAAAGACTTCAAGTGCGCACGGTCAACTCAATTGCAACAAGTTATGTAGAACGCGAATCCATGTAGGTTGTGGCTTTTCATTCAGAAAATGGGCTTGTCGATTAGACCCCTGTGTTTAGTTATTTGACTTCTTTAAGCTCCTTTGTGTGAAATTACTATTTGGGAACCAAAATTTTGGGTCTTATTAGTGAGATAAGACCGGGTAGTTCACAAAGCTAAGGCTAATAGGCGCCAACTGAATGGATTAGTGCGTGGCACCATTTGGTAAAGCCCGGCGTTTCTGCTTATACATCAGATTATAGGAAAAGAGTTTTCTAATAGCGAACGCTCGTTGGGGGAAACCTTGGAGTGTATTTTTGAACAACCTACTGATAAAACACGGTGTGCCATTCAGAAGAGGGATTAAACTGTAGGTCCTGGAAAATAATCAAAACGCATACCACAAATAGCAGAAGGAGCTCGATCAAACCCAAACCACGGAGCCCGCACAAAGTTCAAAAACCAACAACAAACTTCTAAATCTCTAATTAAGGTTTAGAGATTTACAAGTACGAGTTCAGATTCATTCACAGCTACGTGGAGCGAAATTAAATGGAGAGGTATCATCATTACGTTGCTGAGTACGATAAATGAGTTTTACGACAAAAGTCAGATCAGAAGTTAAGTAGGTAGGTAGATTAGATGACAAGAGTACTACGGGTACACTACAAGTAGCACTAGAGTGCCGTTTTGATACCTTCTTGCGTAAAGTTAGAAAACTTAAAGGAAGAAAAACCATCTACAGCCACCCAGTGCTGTTGGTGTAGTGCACGAGAGAAAATAGATCTAGGGTGGAGAACTGCCTCAGCCTATCCCCAGAAGGTGCCCTAATTAGCCTCAAGTGCCTAGCCGCCAAACCTGGATGTTTGCAAGAAAGTTTTCAATAGTTTCTTTCTCTGAAGGATCCCCACAGCTTCTGCAATGAGGGTTGTACGGAAGTCCAAACTTCAACAAATCATCCAGTGACCAGTGAACACCGCTATGAGTTTGCGAATTGAATGGTGCGCACTTTGAGTGTCCTGCTTCTGTCCTATTGAGGTTCAAGATGTGTTCTTTTATTCTTTTTTAGAAAATTTACTCACAAGCCCGACACAAGTATGGAATCGTTTGTGTTCCCCAATGTAGGTAAACAAAGCAAAGACATATTATTTAGGTTTATACAAATTATTCGGTCACCGTAGCCAAATGAGTGGGTGCGTGACTACCATTCGTAATTCAGAGAGAACGTAGCTTCGAATCTCGGTGAAATACCAAAATGAAGAAAATTTTTTTTCTAATAGTGGTCGCTCCTCGACAGGCAATGGTAAACCTCCTAAAAAAATATCTGCCATTCAGAGTCTTCTTGAAACCGTAGGTCGTCCCTCCATTTGTGGAAGAACATCAAGACGCTCGCCTCAAATAAGAGGAGGAGCTCGGCCATACACCCAAAAAGGGGGCAATCAAGTGTACGTGGTGTGTATGTATGTATAGTATTTTTGAAACATAGTCAAAGAGCATAACGGGCTGTAGAAAATTCTTTTTGAAATTCGCGAAAAAAAACATGCTTTACTATTTTTATAATTTCCCTACTGCTGGATAAAATTATACAAATAGCGCCATACTAAAAGTTCGCTAAACATTAATGGAAATCTGCATAGTTCAGTCGTTCACCATCGCAACCATTTTCCTCTGATTGCTTTACCAAAGCCGGAAATCTGGCGTAAAATGCGTTTGTTTTCGTATGCGCCATTTTAACTGCATCAAATAAAACCAGAAAAAAAAGTATAATAATAATGGAAATACACTTCAAAATATATGGCAGCAATATTTTGCTTGCAATGCGACCACACAAATCTGTGGCACCAACGCGCTTGTTGCCAGCCGGCAGTGCGCGGTTTGCGTTCTTCGTACATTTGCGGTTAACAGACGTCATTTTTCAGAAGATTTTTGTTTTAACTTTCATACTTATTGTAGTAGTTGTTGTTTTTAATTTTTTATTTTTTGCTGCATCCCAACTGCAATGGCAACTAAAATAGTTTGTGCGTTTTTATTTTAGTTGCATTTTTATAAACATACATATGTACTTACCCACACATACATACATATACTCGTACATATACATATATATACTGATATTTTTATAATATTTTTTTTTGTTTGTTTGACTGCCTCCATTTAGTTTGGTTTTGGCTCATCTTTGCATTGCTGTGCGATGCTTTGCTCTTTGGTTTGCTCGGATTTTGCTGCTAGTGGCTTTGATGCGGCTGAATCGAATGTAGTTAGCCGTAACTGACAAATGTGGCTGTCAGTTGCAGTTCAAAACAATTTTCTGCTTTAAAATATGAACATTTTTGTGGTTTAGCTGTTGTGTACAACGAAAAATGGGAAATTTGTTGTTTTTTTCTGCGATATTGTTGTTGTTTGCTAAAAGCTCATTTCTGTTGTTGGTATTGTTGCATTTTTTTGCTGGTTTGTGCAATGCTTTCATGGTTACCGTTGATTTGTTTTTTTTTTGTGCTTGATTTGACAAAGTGGAAAAAGAAGCTCGACTCAATGGGAGAAAGAATGATAAAAAAGCCGATGAAATAGACACAACAACAACTACAGTTGCGGTACATTCAGAACGAAAATGCAGGTTTTTCCAACATTTAAATACTCCTTTTCTTCATTATGACATTTTATCGATGGAAATTGGTTGGGTTAGTTTAAATAGAATTCTCTCTAAAAAGGCCATTCATGGGACACAGCATCTAGTTTTTATGTTTCGGAAAGAAAAATGTCCCAATATCCCATATTATGGGTTTGGTTTTTTTATTATCTTTTGTTTTAAAAAACATACAATAAAATGTAGAGCAAACGCTTCGTCTTTTTACGTCCACGCCGGAAACTCTCACTCCGTCGGAAAAAAGGGTTGCCATGGCGATTGATTGTCGCTACGGTTTCCATAACATCCACTTCCCACATTTATACCATCCAAATTTGCTTCTTTGCTCTGTTCAAATTATTCCATAAAAATGTACCATTTTTATTAGCATACAGGGTTGGGCACAGTGCACTAAATAATTAATGCAATAAGCGAATACTTAAAACACTAAAAACTGAAGACTTAATGATAATGAAACACTTATTTCAACTTAATTAGTCATAGTGTAATTTAGTGGTAGTGCAAAATGCCCACCTGGTATAGATCAGTTCTCGATGCTCCTCCGGCACTGGTTGCTCCTGCCTCTACAGGCACCCTCAGCATCGCCACCAAGCCAATGTATGCTAGTCAGTTACGCCTTCTCTCTGAAGAACCAGCCAGTTCTGGGCCTGTTCCTCCTGCTGAAAATTTTAGTTAATTTTTTTTTATTACGATTCGGGTGTCTGACTACCGGGTTCGAAACCTACTACGGGCAGGAAATATTAAATAATAGAAAAAGTTGTTTTACAGCAGAAAATGACAAGCCTACGAGTGTATTTGTGCCATGAAAAAGCTCCTCATAAAAAAGCCATCTACCATTCGAAGGCGCATGAGACTGCAGTTTGCTCCATTTCTAAAAATAGTTTTTTTTTTCTTTTTCATTCCTCTCGGGAGCATAGGGCTTCGACAAGACTTAGTCTTGCGTTGGTTTCGTTAATCTGTTTTGATTTCTGACAGGGTAGGTGAATAGCCTGCCGCTACCAGTCCTAAGTAGTGGGAATGCCCACCTGTTGTTGCTTAGGAACAACGCCTTCTTACTGCTTGGAGCGCCATCTGTGTTTCACATTTTTCTGGCAGAAGTATCGCACAGATGTTTGAGGACTTCGCTAAATTTCCGCGGTCGCCCGCTTCCTCTTGCTGGGGCCACTGATGCAATGTGTAACTGTGTGTTTTTTGCTTGTTTTAGCAGCCACAATGCAAATAATGCGGAGGCTATTGTGCGGGAGTCTGGATGAAAAGGATAAGTTTTTGTGGAATTGGAGGAAGTTTTTTTTTTGGAAACAGGGAAAGGGTAAATTTGGAAAAGTGCGACGAGCGTGCTTTACGTGCGCTAGTGCACTTAAGCTAGACTACCGAGGCCGAAAATAGTACCGCGACCAAAAAGTGCGAGAAGATTCTTCGAACGCCTCCGATGCACACGTGGCCAGAAGGATTCCGGGACCTTACAAGTTTGTCTACTTGCCCAGCGTTTGTGTACTAAGCCCATATTCCTAGGAGCAGACCGTCAAGTGATCAAGGGTATGCCAATCATCTGCTTTTACTGGGAAACTAGCTCACAGCCGGGCTGCCTTGTCTGGCCACCTCAACCGCCGCGCAGCTTCCCGCAATATCGCTATACCAGGTGCCCTTTTATACAATGTGGCGCAAAATTAATTATTGAATTTTGTTTTTGAGTAATTTTTTTACTAAATAAAACAAATGATTTCGAGTGATGGAAGTATGCGGCAGCCGTCTAGCTCGCAAGTTTGAAATATGATGATCATTTGCAAAATTATAAATCTTCCGATAGGGTGATTACTTTTGCACCACCTTGCATATATTTACTAGGGTGGGTCAATATTTTTTTCGACACCGTTGAAAGCAGATTCAAATTTTACATAAAATTATACAATACAAAAAAAAGTGCACCAGTGTCCACTAAAGCCAATTTCGAGCCGCCCAAATTTTAAAGGAAGCTATGTTTAAAATATCTTAAAGTACTATATTCGATGTCTTACCTGCTGGTGGTAGCAGAGGAAGAGGAAGGCCGCTTCTGCATTGAAAAGATCAGGTGGAGAAGGACTTTGTTTCTCTTGCTGTGTCCAATTGGCGCCGGTTAGCTGGAGAAAGAAACAAACTCGAGAAACACTTTGTTGAACTCGGCCGAAATCGCTTAAGCGATTATCGCGCCAATCAAGAAGAAGAAGAAGTGGTACAAATGAAAGTCATATAACTTAGCTTGGGCTTAGCGACAAACTTGCTGCCCAACTGCGTCTATGCCTATCAATCAAAGCCACTCGCGTATATGAGCGGCTAACCTCCTGACTGACTGGTTGACCGGCAATTGCGAAATTCTACCTAAACAGGTCTTACGCGGTGCCCAGGTCTTACTGCGGCGTTAAAACACGCATATATGACATATGAATGTACCTACATATGAATGTGAATCGCTAAAATCGTCTACGTTTGCTTTTCAAAATCTGTGCATACTTTAAAATGTGGTGTTGTTGATGATGTTTGCATTTTCTTCATTGCTCCATTGCTGTTGTTGTTACGCCGAACTCACTTGACCTTAAAAACTGTCAGTTAGCTACGCTGTAGCGTAACACATCAGTTTGATTTGCTCAACATTCGTCGCTGTCGTTTTCAGTTGCCTCCTCGATACAACAAAAACTATACATCAAGTCACTTCCCTCAGCCATCACACAAAACATTCATCATAGGCACCCCGTTCGCCAAGCATCATAGGTATATCGATTCAACGATACACCGATTCAACGATACAACAATTCACCGATTTGCCGTTGTCTCAAGCGTTGCAACAACGAGCCAACAAGAAACATACAAACAGAATCGAACTCGTCATGACTAACTGGCCATCTACAAATCGTCAGTTTGCACTCGCTCACTCACTCACCAGCTTCAGCGCTGGCGAATACAGTTGCCAAAAACACACACTTAAACATACCTCACACTCACACTGTCAATAGCCAATTAGTCACTGAGTCAGCCAAGTAGATAGGCAGTCAAGTTGCTGAAGTGTCAGTTGGTCGCTTGTGCGCGCTGGTACGTTTTTTTTTTTTAATTTTTTTGTTTTTTGTTTTTTAACATTTAACATTTTTTTCTTTCTTTCATTATTGTCTGTTGATATTCTTATTTTTTGCTAAATTTCATCACTACAACTGGCGAATACTTTCAGCTCATCAGCATACAAAATGCATAAATAACCAACAGCAGACGTAAATGTTTTGCAAAACAATTCAACAACAACAAAAAAATAAAATAAAAATAAAAAAAATAACAGAAACAACAAGGAACATTCAAATAAAAAATGATGTTGAATAACTTAAAAAAATTGACAGGGAAGCTGTGAAGAGCAATTCTTTTTAGGGGGTGGTGATTTTATGTCTTAAAGCAATCATTTTTTCTTACACAAAAAGTTTAGTAAAGATACAAAGTGAGCCTTTTGCACGGCTATTTTTAAAAATGTACTAAAATAAATGTAGTTTATTATCTTTTCAAATTCATTGCTTTATTAGTCAAAAGGAAACCTCGCGAGTATTGATCAACTACAAAATTTTGGTATTGACCACCCTGGAGTGCATCTACTGAATATTTATTACGTGTATTATTGGGCTACTCGGCTTCTCATTGCATTTTCGATTGTTCTGGAGTTTATTTCGCTATAGATTCATAGCATTTTCCATCGTTTAGTTTGGTGATTATCGGTAATACATCGCTCTTTAACGATACCCCGCATGAAGAGGTAAGGGGAGTGTAGAATTTTTTTCAAATAATATATAAGAAAGTCAGCGAAATAATTTGGCTTTCTTTATTAAGTTAGGTTGAAGCGGTTGTCCTGTGTGTGACACACTCAGGCTCATAGCCCATTGTGATGCCGCGTTGGGAGCTTGCCCCTATCTCTCCTAAAATCAGTGTGTGCTTTTCAAAAATTTTAGAATATCTCTGATTTCTGTTGAACTGAGATCTTCGAATTCATTAAAAAATTGTTTACCCAGAATAGTAAGCCTACGTCTGAATAGAGCAGGACAGTGGCAGAGTACGAGCGAGATTGTCTCTTCCTCGTCCTCATCTAGACAACTTCTACAGAAGTTATGTGTTTGCACACCCATCCTTTGGGCGTGTCTACCTATTAGGCAGTGCCCCGTTATGACTGAGATAATAAATGTGCAAACACTGTGTTTATTTTGGCTTAGTAGAAATTCTGTGCGTTTAGCATTGAGAGTCGGCCACAGTTGTCGGGCGATTTTGCAGGTGGCTTCATTACGCCATTTTTCGTTTGCTCTCCTTACAATTTCTTCAAGGATGACTAGCTTACATGTTTGTAAGGGTATCCCTATGTCATTGTCTATGCATTCATTAGTCACTTTAGTGCCGAGCCTCGCTAGTTCATCGGCTCTACAATTACCGTCAATGTCGCGATGGCCAGGAACCCAAATGACTCAGCCATGTCGTTAAGAGATGTGCGAAATCTTGGACGTTGTTAAGGGATTTCATCGCCGCTTGGCTATCAGTGACAATGTAGATATCATTTCCGGATATCGCATCACACTGTATCAGTGTCACGGCTTTTATTATTGCCATCAGTTCTGAGTGAGAGACACTACAGTAGTCTCGGAGCCGAAAACTGAAGGAGATCCCCAAATGTTCGGAATATACACCTTCGCCCACCCTGCTGTCGAGCTTTGAGCCATCTGTGTATAAATTTGGCTTTACTAGCTTGCAAATTTTATGGCATTTAATGTTTACAAATAATTTCGAACCTATCCGAGCCGAAGTACTCCATTCAAATGTTACGTTGTGGCTCTCCACTATATTCCTGATAATAATATTAATAATAATTTCGGACCAATGGCTGGCTCGATCGCATATGAATGAAGACTACCTGTTGTATCCTAGTTCAAAAAAAAAAGTTTTTGAACTTCAATGCCAACAGAGCAAAGTCTGCTCTAACCCTAGATAAAAAGGGCCTCAGATTACTCTGGGGAGCACTTACAGGTGACTTTGCCTATAATAAACACTTTAACACAACAGGATTTTCTAGTGAAGATCATCTGCTGTAATGAAGAGGAGTCCATGGAACACTTGATCAGCAATTGAGAAGCATTAGGTCACAGGAGACACAGAATCCTGGGCTCGTACCTACTAGAGGATGAAGACTTACAAATCTTCCCTCCTAAGGAGCTGGTTCGATTCCTCGGTATACTAAATAATTATAATTAAGTAATTAGGGGCGTACAATAGATTAATCCGGTCGCAGTGCATGAGGGCCTCAGCCTAACCCGCACAACCATTACCATTATATATGGTATTCCTCTGGTTTGGAGAATGAACATATTGCATAGAGCATTTTCGCTGCAGCTGCTCAGATGTATTGAGAATGGAGCAGCTAAAGTTTCCTTCCCTCAAGGCATTGCCAAGATTCATAAAAAAATCTGGAACATTTTCTGAAGAGCAATGAATCCAATGAATCTCTCTCTATCACTCTCTGTCTTTTTAAATCATATATCTTGGCCTTAACTTAGGTTCGGTTATACTGGCTGGCCGAAGTCACGCAGAAACCAGAAAATATGCTTTCACGTTGCGCGTACTGCTCGCGAATTTCAGGACTCGCTCAAACTCCAGTTCAAAGATACATCTCAGGCTTTCAAAACTGAGAGCACTCAGGTAGCATAGTCTAGTTTTCGAAAGAGTCGGACAGCAGCATTTGAGATGCTCCAGGGTTCTCTTGTACTCGGCTCAATATACATATCTCCTGCAAGCATCGTTAAGAATTCGATTTAGCTTACAAGCATGCGCTGCAACTAGGCAATGCCCTGTTAGTACACCAACGAAAGTTGAACAGTTTCATCTATCGAACGATATAACCAAATCGGTGAAGTTCAAAATAAACAAGACTGAGCTAAAATAGAAACGACGGGAACTTTGTTCTGATAACTTCAAGTTTATTTATTCAAAATAGTCCCCTCTGGCCTCGATACACTGTTTTGCGCGATCTAAACATGTGCTCCTCTGGTTCTTTTTGAATTGTGTGACTTATTTGCTGCCATGCAAGTCTCGCGCCTTCGTTAGCTATTTCATCTACTATCTCATTTTCCTGTATGCCATTATGCCGCGGAACCCAATATGCACAAAGCCTGCCATTTCAAGCGAGCTTTTTGATCGCTTTTTTCATTCAGGGACATTTTTGGATGATAGATAGTATGATTTGGCTATCCAAGTAGAAGTTTATTGCGCAGTTAGTTCTTGCGTCTGTACATACAAGCTCTGCTGCTTTCTCGAAACACAATAATTAGGCAGTTTAAATAACTTTTTGATGGTTAGTTGCGCACAATATAAGCCAGCGCCAATCCCCACTTCCATTTTTTAACCATCTTGGTTAAGTGCATGGGGAAATATAGCCATTCTATTCCATTCCCGCATGTGCCGGGGTGACAGTTTTCATTGAAACTGTAGAGAAGCTGGAAGGCATAGACCAAAAGGTGCTCTCTCATTCTGACGAGTACCAGATTGCCATTGTTAGGCCCAGCGCTTTCCCAAAGTGTTGCATATTTCCTATAAATGGATGCATTCCTAGCATTATGCTACCTTCCAAGATTTTCATTGCAAACATACGCGCTGAGTCTCGCCATTACCATTCGAAAGACGGCTGCTGTGAAAAAAATCTCAATGACCTTGAAGTGTTGTCGCGTTACTTCAACGTTTGCACACATTGTATTTGGAATGGAAACACTTACAATATGCATGTGTATATATACGTACATATGTATATATATATATAAAAGTATATTGCTTAACACAAATTAAGTTCTCACTTGCCAGCTTTAGGAATGAGCGATCACAAGTAAGACAACTTGATATTTTAATCTCCTTCGCGAATACCTTGAGACTTTACGCACTAAGCGCATTAAGATATTTATCACCTGTTGGCAAAGCGAAATGTACTCGACAAATTAAAGAGAAAAAAACGACTAAAGCAAGAAAAAAGTGAGAAAAATACCTACAAATATTTATTTCAGATTGGAAATGAAATTATTACAGAATGAAGCGATCGAATGTGAAAGAATTAATGTGTCGAAGTTATGAAGTGATGAAGTAATCAGATTAAGTTTAAGACAAGAGAAAGCGTTGAAGCAGAGCACGCAGTGTATGGATATGGACAAATACTCATGTAGGTGCACATTTGTATATGTATGCATTGGAAACTGCCAAGACTGTTGGCATGAGGTCAAAACGCCCGTCACTTGCGGATTTTGGCACTCAAAAAGCCTGCAAGCAAGCGACGGCGCATAAGGTGATAGAAACCTCAGCAAGCGCGCGCGCGTCGTTAAGTAGTTGGAGGATATTTACAGAGGCAAAGTGACAACACAAGCGTTCATGAGCATGGGGCTGAATAGTGAAAGGCGGAAAGGTAAGCGCGGTGCAGGTAAAACACAGGCAGCAATTGCAAACGTACACTGTTGTTGAATAAAAAAAGAAAGAGCAACAGCATTACCATTTCACTTGCTGGGCGCTGGTTAGTTAGCGCACAATGAAGGTGTTTGCCGCGCTGCCACAACACTAGCAAAGACGAGCGCGCTCGCGGTAAGTGGCGTCAAGTCGTGCGTGTTAAACAACGCCTAGCGGCGGCGGCGGCCGCACTGGTAACGGTAGCTTGTTAAGGCGGAGCAAATTATGCCATAGAATATGCACGCGTATGTGCACTTACATATATATACATATAAGTATATACACATACACATACACGTAAGCGCGCGCTAGGTTATTTATGCAATCCAGCAGCAGGCACAGCGGTGTGTCGCCACTCACTCTTGTTATCAACGCGCCGCGGCGATAATGTATGTATGTATGCAACGTAAAGGGCGAACGCCGCCGCGCGGTGACGCAATGACCCCTGCAGCTGAATGTAATTATCAGCAATGATGTGGAGACTTCATCACTTCAATGGCAACAATGTTGGCTGGCGCTGGCATATCAACAAAAATGAGCAAATAACTTTACTACAATAAAGTTGGCTATTACTGCCAGCGGTAGCCAACAAGTTGTGACGCGCTGTTAAGCGGTTGGCAGCCACCTTTGTTACGCTCAAGGCATTTATTGATGACCGTGGCCATGCAAGCATGCTAGATTGCAGCGCCTGTGATGTGTGTGTGTGTGCGTGTGTGGCGTGATTGTTTGCCAGTTACTTTTGTTGTATTTATTGTGGAGCAGCGTGATGTGATGTGGTAAGCTGGGACTCTGCATTAATTGCAGGCAAAAAAAAGGTTTTTAACAAAAAATACTTCATGAATAAATCACGAGAAATATATTATAATAGCAACAACAATTTTTATTAGAAAATTTTAGCATACATTTATTTAAGTATGGAAGTATGAGAAAAAGTTATGCTACTGATTACAAATTGCCCTGTTTTTGGTAGGCGTTAACATGGCGCGTCTCAAGCATTGAAGATTTATGAGCTCTAGAATACGAGTGTATGCAAAAAATTATAATATTTTTAATACAAAAATTTATAGAAAGAGAGAAAATGCAGCAAAAAGGTACGACTGCACTCAGCGGCCATGCCACTTGGCAATCTAGAACAGCCTATAGCGCGCAGCCGTTGCCATCTCTTATCGCGCCCTATTGGTCTGCCTTTTTACGTAAAATAAACTTTTGAAAATACTTTATGAAAACATTAAAACTCTATATGAAAAAATTTGTGAGGCGTATTCGCTTGTTTATATGCAAAAACTAATTAAAATGCAAACAAATTTTTTAGCATTCTTTCCACTGTGGACGGCAAACAGGCAGGCATACACACACGTACCACATATGCCGTCACAACTTCCGCTTATGGAATTTCTTCACCCTTCACACCGAGTATAGGTACTTTTTCATATTCTGCACTTTTGTTTTATTTTCGCTCATTTATTATTTTTTATGTTTACCTTACGTCCCCTCGTCCCTCTAGCAGTAGTAGATAGCGGCAGAGCTAGCAATGAAGCGTTAAAAAATAAATAGTATCCATACTGAAACACACACACACACACAAATATTTATAGTTAATACTATAATTGTTGCTCACCAACAACCAACAGCACAGTCAGTTGCTCTCTTGCAATCAGCGGCAACGATCAGTGCAACCGCAGCAAAACTGCCACGAAGTTCGGGCCAAAAAAATATGCTTGCATGGCGGCCAACTGGTAGGGCTGACAAAGATACTAAATGAGTTTAGGTTATTGACTGTTTCCCCGGTTATATGACAGTCAGTTGTTGTGGTAATAGGTAGAAAATATGGCGGTAGCTGTTGCCGTCATTTATATGCAACTAATTGATTAGAAAGGCCAAAAAGTTAAATGTTTTCCATTACAATTTCTTAATTTTTTTAAGTACTTGGTTTTATTTTCTTGCTTCTTGGCTTTGGTTTTGCATCCCAGACTTTTCGCAGACATGCGAAAGTGTTGAGCTCACGTCAGCGATGAAAAACAAAATATGGAAAATTTCAAGTTGGAAGCTTTCGCGAACATAAAATTACACATAACAACAAATTTCAGTAGCAGTGAAGGTGCAGTGGGATGAAGTGGAAAATCTCACACGTCCGGGGTTTAGTGCAGAAATTATATGAGCGCTCTATTTTTTTAAATAAAGTTTAGGTAATCAGCAGGTAATTGCTATTGAAATTGAGAAGAAAATCGAGTGGAGTTGGAATGCTGTGGAAAATTAGTGCTACATACTTTTTATAGTCGTTTTTGGTTATTTTAAAATAACGCTGGTTTTCAATAAAGTAAAGTAAATAAAGTAAACGGAAAAACTTTCACAAGAGCCAAGAAAATGCAGCCATAAACTGATAGTTACGAAACTCTGCGGAAATCAGCGGTTAAAATGTCGGGTAGACAAAATTCGATACACAACAAAACGTGTAATAAAAAAGGCACAATGGCGCCGTTATCAAAGCTCTTAAAAGTAAAGGCATGAAAAAAGTCAAGACATGAAAAATGTTAAGACATAAAAATATGAAACACGAAAAATGTAAGATATGGAAAATGTATCCCAAGACGAGAGAAATTTGCAACTCATGAAAAAAGTTGAGACATGAAAAATGTCGAGACACAAAAAGTGGCAAGACACAAAAATGACAGAATATGGAAAAAATTAAGACACTAAGATTGGCAAGCATAAAAAAGTCAAGGCACGTACAATGTTAAGACATGAAAAATGTCAAGACATAAAAATATGAAACACGAAAAATGTAAGATATGGAAAATGTATCCCAAGACGAGAGAAATTTGCAACTCATGAAAAAAGTTGAGACATGAAAAATGTCGAGACACAAAAAGTGGCAAGACACGAAAAATGACAGAATATGGAAAAAATTAAGACACTAAGAATGGCAAAGCATAAAAAAGTCAAGGCATGTACAATGTTAAGACATGAAAAATGTCAAGACTTGTAAAATGTCAGAAGATGGAAAATAAGAAAAATGCGAGACATAAAAAATGTCGACACACAAAAAGTGGCACGATAAATGACAGAATATGGAAAAAATCAAGATACGAAAAATGACTGAATATGGAAAAAATCAAGGCATTAAAAATATCAAAGCAGGAAAAAGTCAAGGCATGAAAAATCTCAAGACATGGAAAATTTCAAGACAAGGAAAATTTCAAGACATGAAAAATGGCAAGACATGAAAACTGTCAAGACATGAAAAATGAAAAAAAAAATACATGGAAAATGACGTACAAAAAGGTCACCGCATGGCAAGTCAAAAAGGAAAGCCCACCTCACTTGTAACTATTTGCAATGTGCTTACATAGCTAATTAAAACCTGCAAATTATTAAACTCGTAATAGTTCCAAAAATAATTTAGATTCTTGAAAAAATACGTTGAAAATTAAAATGTTAAAAATTCAATAATTGAGTTTTCAATAAACGCATAAAAAGTTTATAATTAAAATCGTTTAAATTTTTGTTTTTACGATGTAGCAATATTGAGTGCACAAAACTTACTGCGGACGGATTGGCTTCTTAACATCTCAGATTTGACACATATTTAACATATTGTTACTTGTTAAACTTGTTAAAAAAACGTCTTTCAATAATTGCTCTGAGTTTGAGGCGTGGACTATTAAATAAAAGTCACAAGTCGTTTAAGCGCTTAACTTAAGACTGAATACCCTATGCGTGTGTACCTCTGATACTATCGTACTTTCTAGATGCGGAAGATACGACTTCTGTTCCGCCTTGTTCTGTCTTGTCATCTGGTGTTAAGGCGAATTCATGTTTTTATTGTCAGTGGGTTCTGGAATTAGCGTGTTGTGTCTGTTATGAGTGCAACAGTCGCGGTATAGCATATGAAAATGGGCGTCGTTAGAAAATATTAATGTCAACCACATTCGATGTCCAATTAGAGCTGTGAGGTCCAAAATGAGAAGCGATAGAAAATGGATGCTAAGTCACTTAAACGTTGCAAAGGAATCATCCGAAATCTTAGTACAAAATTCTCATCGAACTGGTGCATGAAATGTTAAGTTATTAGGATCAATGGCGACTTCGATAGCAGGAAGGTAGACATAAGGCATGACATATTATATAGTATATTAAAATGGTTAAAAAACAATGGGAACAAAAATGGCATGTATAGTAAAATTGCGGACATAAAAATTGACAAACATAAAATAATGGCAGACATAAAACTTTCAGGCATAAGAAATAGCAGATGTAAAAATGTTTAGAAGGGAACAAAAATGGCAGATAGTACAATAAAATTGCAGATATAAAAATTGGCATACATAAAAAAAGCAGGCATAAAAAATGGTACGCAAAAAAATAACAGCAAAAAAATGGCAAGCGCACAAAATAACAGTCATAAAAATAGCAGACTTAAAAAATAGCAGACATAAAAAATGGCGGACATAAAAAATGCCAGACATAAAAAATGGCAGACATAAAAAATGGCAGATATAGAAAAATAACAGTCATAAAAAGTGCCAGCCATAAAAAATAAGAGACATAAAATGGTTAGAACATAAAAATTTACCTTCATAAGAAATTTCTAATATAAAAAATGGCAGGCGTAAAAAATGGCAGACATAGGAAACAACAGTCATAAAAATTGGCAGACTATGGACTTCGATACAAAATATTTATATATAAAAATCAATATACTTTGAACTTTTAAAAGACTGGAATGAAGATTTTGAGCAATGTACTTATAGGGTATGGTATACCTAAACCAGGCAAGAAAAAGGAGCTACAAAACATTGTTTCACTTAAATTTGGTGCTATTATTTAACCATAGCTTCATTTTTTTTTTCGTTTTTTTTTTTTTTATTAAATAAAAAATATGTTTGCTCAATCCACAAGTTGCCATCAAACACCCTTGTCAGCATGTGTCTTCCCCTCTTTCACTATTTCATCATCTCGCTGCTTGCTGGCAAACATATGTTGCAGCCTCCAATCAGCATATGGCTTTGCACATCAAATGGCTGACTGCCTGTCGCTCCATATCAATCAAATCAAACTTTTCAAAATTATTAAGAAATCGTTTAGCTTAAACAAAAAACTAACAAATGAACAAAAGCAAAAATAGCGACCAACAAACAGACACGACAGAGGGAACCTCAGGCACCACAGTTACATCCATACAAAGCTAAACGACACTACTCCTGCACGGTTAGTGCATCATTCATACGCACAAAACAAAAACTGCCTTCAAAAAATTCAAAATTGTTTTTTTATGCCACACTAAGGCCTTCAAAACTAAACCAAGAGGAGGATATGTAGAGCGCCCAGTTTAATCCCAATCAACAAAGTATTTAACAGCTTAGGAACAGACATGTCGACAGGTTACAGGCGCAACATTACACACATATGCACACACATAGATTCAGAGGGATGCAGAGTATAAACCGCAGCGCTACTGTCACCAGCAGCCGCAATGGCATGGGAATCGATTGGTGGCGTCGGCATTGGCCGCTTTGATGTGTCATTTGATACAGTTAAAGGATATTGCAAGCGAAAAGGAAGGGGGCACCACAAATGCACGAATATGAATATGTAAATGTATAAATGTATTATATGCATACATACACACACACACCCACATATGCTAAGATTATTGAGCAACACCTCCGTAACTGCGCGGTGATTGTAGAATTGCTTCACACTTTCCAAAAGTGCAATGCGACAACAGGCGAAGTGTCTTTGAAATGAAAGTGACAAATTCCAAAAATCAGAGAACGAATGTAAGGCAAGAAAAAACACTTGTAGCAAACAGAATTCATGCTCGTAAACTGTATGTGTGTGTGTGTGCGTGCGTGTTGTAGCGCTCACTGTCTAGCGATAGAGCTGTCATAAGTTGTCAACTGTGGCATCTTCATTAAGTTGCGCAGGAGCGGTGAGTGTCGCACGTCAGAAAGAATTACTGAGCGGAAAATATGTTTGAAAATAAAACAACAATGCACAAATAACGCAAAGCATCAGGCAATAAATACATAAAAAATGGGTATGTGTTTGCGATAAAAATACTAAAATTCAAAAAATTAAACCACCAGCAAAAATCACAAAAAATTGTGGAAGCAAAAGTACCAAGCTGGTTCAGTGCATTATGCCTCAATATTTTTTTTTTTTGCAAATGTTAAATACCTCTGTATTTTATTCTGATCTCTGTAAATTTTTTCATTTTCATTTTTATATTCTTCGCGTAATCACCAACAAACGTCACGCACAATATTCGTGAAAGCCGATAACGAGCAGGTTGACAAAAAATAATCGAATAAGCGTGCAATAATCGAATGTACAGTCTGTTTAATAGAAGCGTGATCGGTAAAATTCAAACTTAGAGTTGAGTTATAAAAAAATATTCAATGCTGCTAAATTGGCGTACGCGTTTCGCAACACGCATTGCACATTTTTTCTTGGTTTTGTGAGAAATTCAGAAAATGTACGTGGAATTACTTAATAACTAAGATCAATGGGTAAGTCCATAGAACCTATTAATAGGATATCAGCACACTTTCCACACCGACGGATCCAAAACCTATGATGGTTGCGGATCTGGATGGTACTTAGACGAAAACACTAAGTACTCCTATACCAGGACAGATAGCCACGGTGTTCCTAATTCAAGTCTATGCCGTCTTAAATGTGGCGTACTGACTAATTGACAAAAAGTGGCAGTGCAGCTGTATTGGAATTTGTAGTGACAGCCAAACTGCACTGAAAGCCCTTGCTAACTCACGCTGCTCTTCGAAGTTAGTCGGTGAATGTAAGACAAAACTGAACAGTGTTACAAAGCACAACAAAGTTAGTTTTATTAGAGCCTGGACATTGTGGTATTACACGAAACGAGTTAGCTGATAAACTGGCTAATGAAGGCTCTGCAAGTATGGCACTACGCCCTGAACCCGTTTTAGGTGTGAATTCCGCATCGATTCAACTATGGATTGACGACATGAGATCTACCCATAGAGGACGTTGGTCTGGGTTGAACTCGTGCAGAGTAGCCAAGTGCTTTGTGAAAGAACCAAACAGGAAAATAGCGACCTTTCTTCTAAAACTCAGCAGAAAGGACCTGAGAGTACTGTTGGGTGTAATCACAAGGCACAATGCCTGTGCTCAGCATATGGCTGCAATGGGGGTTGTCGACAACCCGATATGCCTATGCTATCTTGAAGATGACGACACTGCAGATCACTTTATCTGTCCGGCGTTTTCCCGAATCAGACTTAGCTTATTGGGTTGCGATGTACTGAGTATGGTAAAGGTTCATACTCTTCCTCTTCCGGATCTCTTAAGATTCATCAATGAATACAAGAGATTTATGGAAGAGTGACCTCAAACTAATTTTTCCGTCTTACCACCCACATTTTATCTTTCCTATCTCTATTACTTCTACTGAAATCTATCCGGGTGTAGTGCAATGGTCTCCTAACTGAGTGCTTGGACTTATCCAATCTCCCACAATCTAATCTAATCTAATCTAATCTAATAACTAAGAAGTACAAGCATAATACACTAAGGATATCTTCAATTCTTTCCATTTGTTGTTCGGAATCTGCCGCAACATTGACTGGAGACTGTAGCTTAGAAGTACATACCTCTATAGCATTGGCCGATTCCTATTTAATATAACATATGACTTCAAATAAACTTTATAAATTGGATCTAAAATATATTCAACCGTCGTAGCCAAATGAGCTGGCGCGTGACTACCATTCAGAATTCAGAGAGAACGTAGATTCGAATCTCGGTGAAGGACTAAAATGAAGACACGGTTTTTTGTAATAGCGGCCGCACCTCGGCAGGCAATGGCCAACCTCTGAGTGTATTTTCGCCATGAAAAAGCTCCTTATAAAAAATTTCTGCTGGCCGGAGTCGACTTGAAACTATAGGTCCCTCCATTTGTGGAACAATATCAAGAAGCACACCACAAATAGGAGAAGCAATTATATATTATTTTATATATTATATATATATATATGTATGACTCCAAATATACTTTATAAATTGGATCTAAAATATATTTGCTTATATTTATACTTAGTGCTTAACTTTTTCTTTTCATTTCATTTTGTTTCATTCACTTTACTCTTCTCTCTCGTCCTTCCTTCAGCCCCTTCCTTTCCTTTCCTTTCCTTTCCTTTCCTTTCCTTTCCTTTCCTTTCCTTTCCTTTCCTTTCCTTTCCTTTCCTTTCCTTTCCTTTCCTTTCCTTTCCCTTCCTTTTCTTTCCTTTCCTTTCCTTTCCTTTTCTTTCCTTTCCTTTCCTTTCCTTTCCTTTCCTTTCCTTTCCTTTCCTTTCCTTTCCTTTCCTTAGTCTTGCTTCTTTGATTTCTGTTTGTTATAAATTTATATTTTTCGTACTTCTTCGAATCGCTTATGGTTTTCAACAAGGTCCCATAGTATCTTTGAGTAGCGATGAACGTTTCCTTTGTCCTCGTCTCGTATGATTTCAGATATATAGATAGTTTCGTGTCTTCTGTTCTGGCATTAGCCAGCTGAATGCGGCATTGCGCGTCTTTGTTGTTTAAGTTCTCAGGCAAGTCGCAGTGCTCTTCACTTCATTTTTTTCTCTGACTAAGATCTCTGCCTGATTATATAATAGAGTCTACCTCGGTACACTTATCGATGTCATCACTTCAGTCAATCTATACTTATAGGTATAACTGCAGTCGAATATTCATTATTTTCTTCACCATTAGCATCAGTCTTGCTTGGATTTACAGCAAACAGCTTACCCAGAAAGTTGGCAATTCTCTAGTCAACGTTTTCTTTTATTTCGATATGGTAGGTAAGTGATATGGTAGAAGTACCAGACTGACACTCCCCAAGTAGCACTAAAGCGCGGTATTGACACCATTATGAGACCTCCAACAGGCAGATATCTAGAGCCAGCCAGCGCGGTTGATGTAATGGAGAAGGTTGATGGGATTTAGGTTGATGCACTCCCCGAGACTGTCGAAGAAAGAAGCACCCAGTGGCCTTAATCGTCTGGCTGCCAAGCCCGGACATTTACAAAGAAAGTGACCCACAGTTTCCTTCGCTGAAAGGTCGCCACAATTGCTGTAATGGGGATTACATGGTAAAGCTTTTTTGCGTAAGTGGTTATGGAGCCTTAGATCAGTTTAAATGGTTTTCATAAAGCACATGGCAAACTTTTCGAGAAGATATTCCCATGGCCTTTTAAGCAAAATAACTAAAGCGGTTACATTCATATTTAGTCAAATATTTGTGAATTTGCTTTGCACCAATTAAAAGGTAGCGTGAATTATTTTAGTATATGTTTTGGAATTTTCAGTAATAAAAAATATTCCACACTTTTCTCACAAAGACCGCTAAGACCAAAACTGAAACGAAATCCGAATAGAAAATATCCACATTTATAAATACTTTTGTGTGGCTGTGTAAAAATACAGCGATAAAGGGGTACGAATTGTTCCCACTTTTAAACATAAAACAAACAAACACAAAAATTATTTTTCTTTTGAAAACAAAAATCGTTGCACATCTGTTAATTCCCAATAACACGCTTCCGTCACAGCAGCAGTGCAGAGCGAAAAAGAAAGCGAAAATGTGAAATGGTAATTTGATCTCAAAGGAGGCGTCAACAGCGCTTCTTGCCAAAGTGTTAAGAAACGCATGCATTCAATGTAACTGAGCGCATTTAACGTCACTGACTTTGAAGGCGAGAAATTTCGGGGGCGCGCACACAATTGACATTGAAAGGCAGCCCAACAAACTGCTGTCAAGTGTTGTCACCAACAGTCAGTTAAGCGAAAACAAAAAGAAAAAAGATCAAAAGGCATATCAACTGTCTGCTGCAGAAGAAGCAAAAGCAGCAGCAACAGCAGCAGCAGCCGCTCTTTCGGTTTCATTGCCGCAACCGCAATCATTTACCGGCGGCTGTAACGCTTCCTCACTTTTTCGAAAGGTTTTCTTCTTTTTATTCTTCGAATTAATTTGAATGCTTAGATGTTCACCGCCGCCACATGCACACGAGCACACACACACACATAAATGCGTGCACACGCAACCACCACCGTAAGGGGTTTTGCGTCACGGCATATGCAACACATCCCAAGAGTCAGTAGGTGTCCTCCTCAGCGCAAATTGCCGCTGAT